>OY728141.1:1361568291-1362768291 GCA_963277665.1 Viscum album | reverse complement strand
CAACGAAAATTAAATAACTATAATCAACATTGTAACCTCGCTCTGATACCATTTGAGGGTTCCGGGTGTAGTGGAAGCACGTGGGTGGATGTGACCACTTTCCCTTTTGTCATTAGCAATGATCAATCCGGGATCAATACGATGATAAACGCCAGTCTCCACGGATCGAATCACATAAAAAGACAAAGAAGATGGTTTGTCTTGGAACCACAAACAAGGATCGTTACAGGTTGATTATAATTAATTTAATTAATTATAAATAAATACCTTTTGGGTGTTCTTTCTTCGTTGATGTTCTTGATCATGTTGTCGATGTGATCCGGCGTTGCGTCGTAGAAGCCAAGTGTAGACTCCCTCTAGCAGTGATCCACACGTGTACCTCGTATCTCTGGACGTCGCCAAAGTATTCTCCGGGTGCTAGCATGGAGAATCCTTTGCTTGCCTTGTCCGCCTTAGATTGTCTTGATCCGATGGAAGAGGATCTCTCTCGGTCTTGAAAGTGTTCTTGGAGGAAGAGGTTCTTCCGGCCATGAAAGAATTCTCCAGATATGTTGTGCACAACAATTTTCTTATGTGTCGGAAAAGAGTTGGGGTTGTGAGGATATTTATAATCAGGTGTGTGGGGTTATAGAGTTATGACAATAAATAAACGCGTTACGCATTTTATTTATTTCATTGACTCTTTATTTAAAACCCCCATGTTGAATAAATAATTCCTTGACATGCGCCCACGCTGATGATAATAAATATCATTTAAAAAAATATTATATCCTCAAAATCCCAACTGGAAAAACTACACGGCGTGTAATAATAAATACACGGCGTGTACTTGTTTTTCATTGAAAACTACACGGCGTGTACATTAAATATACACGACGTGTATATCTTGTTTTCATTTATTCATTTCCTTTCCAAAATAAAACTACACAACATGTACATTTAATAATACACGGTGTGTACTTGTTTTATTTTATTTTTCCTCCATCATTTAAAACAACTTAGGCTTCCTTGAATAATTATTAAACCACGTACAAGAATAATCTTTATTCAACTTAAGATACTTGGATACACTTAGTGTGTGACCCTCTAGGCCTCTTTCTCGTTGGCATTAGGCGACCTTGCCTAAAGTCCAAGACTACTATCTAGCAACGGGTCAAGGCACCCAAGAGAAAGAAGTTGACACCACATTGACGTATCACCTCATACGAATGCTTACTTGTGTGTAATTTAATCCCTTTGTCTCAATATCTCATCAAGAAGGTTTCATGGCAGTGTCATAAACCTATATGCTTGATATGTCGTTCTTTGACTACCTGAAATAAACTCGTCGTTTACACCATGTCCATGGAATTTAATGCGACAGTTCTATTTCAATCAAAGGGCCGAGATATCAACTTCCATAAATGGAAGGGACAAATCCTTCCTCGACTTATCCATTAACAACATGTCACTCGTGACGCACCCAACGTACCCTACTTCCCGCCAATTGTCTGCGTGACGGTTTTCGTCAGTAAATCTAAGTGCGCGAGTCATGACATGAGTTAATGATAATCTTCCAGTCCAAGGACCATTACACACGCTTGCAGATAGCAATATCCGATGACACCAAGACATGCGGAATTATTACTGGCGGGTCTGTTCTCATAATCTCCTATCTTGGAGATTACCAAGTGCGAAATCCATGAGAGAGAGTCTCGTCTTCTTACCAGTACTCGCACATGACGGTCTATATACTATGTTTCCTATCATAGTATGTCATCCAACCGCATAACTTTATTTAAGAATTTTGTTATAGCATTTCAAGGTTCTCATCATATAGGGGATCTGCTATGACCTTATTAATGAAAAAAATATTCCAGGACATTATTATATTATAGTCATGCAGAACAATGAACAATATATAATAAGTGAACATTCATGTAATCAAAGTACAAAACAGTTGGTTCTCAGGACACCAACCCTTACAAGCAAGACAGACTCCGATCTTCGTATTGAGGGCTTATCCTGGTGTGGGTAAGACATAATTTATTGAAAGTATAAATCAAGGGACCTTTATCCAAGGTTGTTGGATACCCTTCTCTTTAGGTTAAAATATTTACTACTTGTTACTTGTTTTGTTTCAAATTTTCCGCTGAATTTGTATTGTTGAGGAAAGTATAACTTTCTTATACTTCCTTATACCTATACTCTGATTTAGTTAGATTCTATATGATTTAAGGTAGAATCTTAGTTGTTGTAAACTTTTGTTAAGTTTCATTTCCGGAATGACTTTTCTAGAATCAAGCAAGTTATTAGAACTTAGAGGTCTTGTGAATTATCTTGTTTAACCTTGTTAAACATAACCATCTTTAAAAGTTACAAAGGAATTTTTAAAAGTACAATTCACCCCCTCTTGTATTTGAGCATATCATGTTTACATATTCGATCCTACATTTGGTATTATAGAGTATATCATACTCACATACCATCTCACAATTGTTATCAGAGGGATTGGTACAATCTGAATTAATCTCACGATTAGATTTAGAAGAGAATTCTTAGAATTGAACTTCCAGATTCAAACTTTTTCGGAATTTGTTTTTTAGACTCATAATGTTCGGATTCATTTTTTCTTATAGATACAATATCTAGTTCCTTTCTTAGGATATTTTCTCTTGTTTAAAGACTCATACTACTAACGAGTTTTTGTGCCAAAGATCATCTTAAGGATGGTAGGTTTAAATGTTGGTTCTATTGATAATCTAAATCCTAATAGACCTCCTGTTTTTGATGGAAATGATTATAAGTACTGGAGAGATATTATGAAGGCTTTGGTTATTAATACTAGAGTTGATAACTATGTAATTCTGACTAGATATTATAATATTCCAGGTAAAGAATTGAGAACCTTTACGAATCAGGAGAAATCATAATATCAAGAAAACTTTAGAGTCAGAAATACTTTTTATGTTCCATGACTAGGAACATCTATCGTAAAATATCATCATGTGAAGCTGCAAACAGTATCTGGAAGAAACTTGAAGTTACAAATTTTGGCACATCTAAATTCATAGAGACAAGAAGAGTTATGTTGAGAGCTGAATACCATAGATTTAACTTTCCTTATGGAGAACCTATAAGAAAAGTACATCAAAGGTTTATGACTATCGTGAATATATTACAATATATGGGAGAAAAAGGTTTGGATGATGATGCTCTTGTAGATAATATCATAGATATCATTCCAAATGAATGGGAGTCCAAGAGGACAACTATTGATGAGAACATGAAAGTCACTCAGATTTCCTTAGATGAGTTGTTTGGAACTCTTCTTCATCATAAAACCAAAATGAAGAGAGATGTTGGAAATGTTAAGAAGAAGAATGGGACTAGAGGAGTTTATTTTACAACCACTTCTAAACATATGAAATCCAAGACCCCAGAAAGTGTAACTAGATAAAAGACAAAGAAAGTTGTTATTCAGTCAGAATCTAGTGACACAGAAAAGTTTGAGAATGAATTAGCTAATCTTTCTCAGATAATGAACAAGATTGTAGCTCAAAAGAACCATCAGAATAAGTACAAGAAGAAATACTAAAGAGATAAGAAATATGGATAAGTTACATGTTATGAATGTAAAATAATTGGTCATATTAGACCACATTGTCCTTTGTTGAAAAAGAAGGAAAAGAAGGAAAGGAATTCATAAAGTAACAAGAAGAAATTCTATCAATCAAAGCACAAGAAAAGCCTTAAAGATAATGATACTTGGAGTGCTAGCTGTGGAGACTCTTCAGAAAATGAATCTTATGAATATGATTCATCAGCACAGAAGAATATGGGATTCATTTCTACTACTTCTTTCCCCAATACATGTCTTATAGCCAAGGTATGCTCTGCTGAGGCTTTAACAAATTTATCTCTAGATAAGAATTACTATTCCAAAAATAGTACTTCTAATGAAGATACTTAATCCTCATAAAATGAATAAATACCTTTATATGAAGAAGTTTCTAGATTTTCTAAGTTACTTGAAGTGAGAAATTATAAAATTTATAAGAAATTATACAAGGAAAATACTAGGGATGAAATTCTTAAAAAGGATATTTTAGATCTTTCTAGATATCTTAGAGATAAAGAAGAGCTTTTAGGAAAACTTTATAAAGACCTTGAGAAAGAAAATTCTGTTAAAGAAGAACTTTCTAAAGATCTTAAGAATTATATTTTAGAGATAAAAGTTTTTGAGGAAAAATCTAAATAAAAGGAAATGATTCCTGAGGATAGGAATTTAGTTATCAGACTGAAATCCGAAATATTTTCTCTTAAGAAGCTTCTTGAAAAATTTACCTCTGGGAAGGAAAATTTTGACAAGATGTATTCTCAAATTAAACCTCAAGGAAACACTACTGGAGTAGGTTATACTCACAAAAAACTGGTTTTCAAAAACAACTATTTTGTTCATTCTAGAGCCCCTTTTTGTACTAAATTTAAATGTGGTGGGAATTGGAAGAAAATTTGCTTCTTGAATAAAGTTCAATCTCTTGGGTTTCATACAGCTTATTTTTCTAAAAAAATGTGGATACCCAAAATTTTGTTTTCTAATAATTCTAGATCCAAGAATGTTTGGATTCCTAAAGTCTAACTTTTTCTTATTTTCAGGAAAATAGGGAAAGTACCAACAACAATACGTGGTACATGGATAGTAGATGTTCTCGGCATATGAGTGGTAACAGAAATAATTTTAAAATGATTATCAAGATGAAAAGAGGAAAAGTAACTTTCAGAGATAATGCTCAGGGAGAAATTATTGGAATACGTAACATTGTTCTTCTTGAAAAAACTTTGATTTCAAATGTTTTATTTGTTAAGGGTATTAAGCACAACCTCATTAGCATAATCCAATTATGTGATGAAGGCTACCTTGTGAATTTTAGGAATGGAAAGTGATTAGTACACAATTCCAAGGAAGAGTTTATTCTTTCTTCCTATAGGAAAGAGAATGTTTACACACTAAACGTAGAAGACCTTAGGAGCTAAGATCTACCTTAACTTAGTGCAATGAAGATCATTCTTAGTTATGTCATAGAAGGTTAGGACACTATAACCTTAGAAAATTATGAAAAATTTCTAAGAAAATATTATTTAAGGATCTACCGGAGCTTAGATTTGATTCTTCAAAAGTTTGTGACCCTTTTCAATATGGAAAGCAACATAAATCATGTTTTAAATCAGTCAGTTAAGTCTCAACTACTGATGAATTATAGCTAGTGCATATGGATCTTTTTGGTCCAACACAAACTAGAAGCATTTGAGTCAAGTACTATGTATTTTTTTGGTTGATGATTACACTAGATATACGTGGGTCTATTTTCTAGAAAAGAAGTCTGAAGACTTATATTATTTAAAAAGTTTTAGAGCCCAAGTGAAAAATGAGAAACGCCTTCCATTGAAAACTATTCATAGTGATCATGGAGGAGAATTTCAAAATTCTGATTTTGAAACTTTTTGTAGTAGAAAAGGTATTACTCACAACTTCTCAGCACCCAGAACACGTCAAAAAAATGGTGTTGTTGAAAGAAGAAATATAATTTTTCAATAAATAACTAGAACCATGTTGAGTGAGTATTCTGTAGCCAAACATTTTTGGGATGAAGCTGTAAGTACTGATTGTTATACTATAAATCATGTTTTTATTAGACCTTTTCTTAATAAAACTCCTTATGAATTATGGAATGGTAGAAAACCTAGACTTTACTACTTTAAGGTTTTTGGTTTTGAGGTATTTATTCTGAATACTAAAGATAATCTATATAAATTCACACCAAAATATGATGAAGGAATTTTCTTAGGCTACTCCACAACTTCTAAGGCATATAGAATTTTCAATAAAAATACTTGTACTGTGGAAGAAACAATACATGTTAAATTTGATGAAACTGATCCTTTTGTTTTTTAACAACCCCATCATACATCCTCAGATGTGTTTTCAAAAACTGATTATCAACCTTTGATAGAAAATCCTTCTGATAAGGAAAATGTTCAAGAAGATACTACTGAAACATTTACCCTAGATGATTTCCTAACCTATGTTGATGAACAGGTTTTACAAAACCCAAATCAGTAGTTTCTAAAGAATAATCCGAGTGATAGTATCATTGGTGATGTCAATCAACCTGTAAGGACTAGAAGTTCCTTAAGAAATGAAGTAGAACATCTACAATTACTTTTCCAATTAGAACCAAAAATCACCGATGAAGCTTTAGGTGATGATGATTGGATTAAATCCATGAAAGATGAACTAAATGAATTCAAAAGGAATAAAGTCTGGACCTTGGTTGAAAGCCCTAAGGAAACTTCCATTATTAGAGTAAAATGGGTCTTCAGAAATAAGTTTAATGAAAATGGAATCATTGTTATAAATAAAGATATATTAGTTTCTAAAGGCTATAATCAACAAGAAGGAATAGAATATGAAGAAACCTATGATCCAATATCTAGACATGAATCTATTCGTATCTTACTTGCCTTTACATCATCCTTCAATTTCAAACTTTTTCAAATGGATGTGAAATGTGCTTTCCTTAATGGTTTTGTTCAAGAGGAAGTTTTTGTTGAACAACCTCCTAGCTTTGAAGATACAAGACATCCTAATCATGTTTTTAGGAATATCAAATCTCTGTATGGACTTAAACAAGCCCCTCGATCTAGGTATGATAGACTTACATGATTTTTTCTTCAAAATAACTATGTCAAGGGAAATGCAGATCCAACCCTTTTTATAAAGAAACATAAGAAAAATGTTTTGATTGTTCAAATTTATGTTGATGACATTATATTTGGTTTAACTCAGAAATATTTAACTGATTCCTTTGCAGATCTAATGAAATATGAGTTTGAAATGAGTATGATTGGTGAGTTAACATTTTTCTTTGGTTTTTAAATCTCTCAAAAACCAAAAGGAATCAATATATCCCAACATAAGAATATTAAAGATATTCTTAAAAAGTATGGATATGATAACACTAAAAGTATAAGTACTACTATTGGTATCTCAAACACACTTGATCTTGATGAAGCTGAGAAACCAGTAGATCAAACATCTTTTAGAGGTATGATAGGAAGTCTACTTTACTTGATAGCTAGTTTTCCATACTTAATGTTCTCAGTATTCTTATGTGAAAGATATCAATCCAATCCTAAGGAATCTCAATTAAAGGTAGTGATAATAATTTTTTGCTACTTAAAGGGAACCATGAATTTAGGACTCTTTTATACTTCTGGAAATGATTTTGTTTTAAAAAGTTTTTTGGATGCTGAATTTGGAGGATGTAGAATGGATAGAATGAGTACATCCAGAAATTTTCATTTCTTAGGAGATTCATTAGTTTCTTGGTCTTGCAAAAAGAAACACTCAGTATCACTTTCCACTGCTGAAGATGAATATGTAGCAGCTGGAAGTTATTGTGAACAAGTGTTGTGGATGCAACACACAATCACAAACTATGGAATTAGTTTTACCAAAACACAAATTTTGTGTGATAATACAAGTGCCATTGCCCTTAGTAAAAACCCTGCACATCACTCTCATGCAAAGCACATAGATATTAGGCATCACTTTCTTAGGGATCACACACAAAAAGGAGATATCATTCTTCAATTTATCAGAATGCAAGATCAACTTGCTGATATTTTCACAAAATCTTTACCCTTCGATAGATTTGAATACATTAAATAAAAGTTAGGAATGAGAACCGTAAGGTAATCTTCCGTGATTAAATCCCTGTTGAACCAATCTCCTTATAGTAATAAACTCTTTTTCACAGGGGGAGGACATTTGTTAATTTTTTGTAATGAAAATTTTTATAGTTAGTTTTTAAAATTTTTCATAATGAAAATTTTCATAGTTAGTTTTTCAAATTTTTCGTAATGAAAATTTTTGTAGTTAGTTTTTCAAATTTTTCGTAATGAAAATTTTCGTAGTTAGTTTTTAAAATTCTTCGTAATGAAAATTTTCATAGTTAGTTTTTCAAAACTTTTGTAATGACAATTTTCATATTGAAATTTTTGCAATTAATATTTTCGTAATGAAATTTTCATAATGAATTTTTCATACTCGAAATTTTCGTAATAAGAATTTTTTGTGCTTGAAATTTTCGTAATTAAAATTTTCGTACTCAAAATTTTCGTAGTGGAATTTTGGTACTCAAATTTTTTAATAAAATTTTCATCCTTATATTTTTTGTAATAAGTTTTTCATAGTCAAATTTGTTTTAATCTAAAGTTGTTCAAGAAGAATATCACCTATTATGAATAATCTTCCTAGCAATCTGAAAGGTATGATTTCCTTCTTAAAATTTTCGTAGTCATTATTTCATTACCGATATTTTCTTTTGTATCTTAAATTCTAGGATTCTAGTTTTTCCTAAAAACCTCAAAAGATCGGATCCTACTAAATTTTTCCTTGCGGCTATCATATCAATCGTTAGATCAGATCAGAAGGTTTCCCAACCGTTAGATTGGATTTGGAAGATGAAAGGTCACATCCATTGCCTATATAAAGGACCCCTGAAGGGTTGTCCCACATCGGTTTTCAAGATCTCACGTGCTGAAGTTCCTTCCCCCATTTCTTAAGGCCGTTCTGAATCTCTCAGAGTTCCTCCAATCTGAATGTCTATAGAAGCATCTTCTCAAGATATGTCTACCGTGAATCCAATCTCTAGTTGGAAAGTGTACAGGGAAAGGTTGGTCCATCCCAACTTTTTCAAATATGATTGTATTATTTCTAAGAATATCAAACTTAATGGATGGGAGAGTGTGTGCATAGAAAAGCCAGGAAATCAAGACTTGGTTTATCCAGATTTGCTGATAGAATTTTATGAGTCAGTTTATTTCTTTAAGGAAGATGGCAGGGAAAAATTCTCCTTCAAGAGTTATGGAAAAACTTCTAAACTCTCATACACTAAGGATGCTATCTTGGTGGACTTATCATATGAAGGGTAAGCCGAATTTTTCTCTAAAAAAATACTGGAGGTTCAAGGAAGTTTTATTAAGGTGAAAGCTTTTGAATGTCTTGGGCTATCAGATGTAAAGACCACAAATATTTCTCAATTATATGTCAACAATCAGATTCTGTAGTTATGGGTTCAAGGATTTTTCGTACCGATAAAAGGTGATAAGTATAACTTATATAAGAGTGACATATATATCTTATATTTCTTGGTAAATCTATGGAAAATCAATCTAATGAGGCACATTCTCATTAAGATATAGAACATCAAGAATGAGAATCTGACAGCTTAGATTATTATGTATCCTGCCTTAATTTCCAAGCTGATATTTCAGTGTCTTGAATCATTCAAGATCCCCTACAGTTCCAAGCCAATGAATTGTAAAGATATGCTTGTAAGTGATGAAACTTTAAAAAGAATGAATATGGGATTTTCTAAGGAGTCAGGAGAATTTTTTGATCTTCTAGTCGAAGAGACAGAGGTCATTCCGGAAAATTTTGAAAAAACTGAACCATCAAAGAAGGATGGAAAGAAAATAAAGTTGAAGGAAGTGGAAGTAGAAGAAAAATCTCCTAAGTATAAGAAAGTACAATCCACACTTCCTAAACCAAATAATCATAAAGCCTACCCAAATGAGGTTTTAGCAAAATAGAGGGAGGATAAGAAGAATAGAAAATCAGGGGTGCCACAGTTCGGTTTGGATCCTGCTGAGGCTAAGGCCTTGAAATAATCAATTGCTGAAGAGCTTGAGAGGAAAGAAAAAGAGAAAAAGAAAAAGAATAAGATTTCAGAGGCTGAAATTTGTCAATCCCTTCTGAGGGATACATAAATTTCATCCGAGAATATTTCGGTGCCACAATGTTTCTTGACAGAACCTTTACCTGAAAATCCAGGGAAGAAATTATTCAATCCAGAAAAAAGCTAAAGAAAAACTTGTTGAAGAAGTGGAAGAAGTGTAACAGGTGGAAGAAGAAGAAGAAGAAGAAGGAAGTGGTAAAACAAATGATCTTTTAAATCAAGTTGAATATTATCAAGAAAAGGGAACCCCATCTGAAAATTTGTCACTTTGAACTTCTCAAGCCAGAACCTCCAGGCTTGTCACTCCATAAAAAGATGAAGAGAAAGATGGAAATAAGGGTGAAGAGAAAGGTGAAGAATAAGCTGATAAAATTTTTGAATAAGAAAGTCTAAATCGTTATTTCATTCATCCTGAGGATACAGAGGCTAAAAATTAGAAAGAATAGGTATATGAATATAGAGTTATGCAGCTATCTGACAGCGATAATGAATCCCCTGGTGAGGAAGATGTTCTGAAAATTGATAAGGGTAAACAAATGTTTACTCCTAGAAAATATGTAGTGAAGAAGAAGGAAGTTGAAGGAACTTCAAAGAGGAAGCTTATTGAGCTAGAAAAACAAGAATCGCCAAGTAAAGTCTCAGATTCTGAATTATCTTCACTTGGTCATGATTTTTGTTGAACAATCCTTAAAGAAGCTTTTCGGGTCCATTCCGACTTTTTCAAGAATAGATTCTAGATTCTAGATACTTCAACATTCTCTGAATCAGAAATCAGATTCGGTGTCCATGGTGATGGAAAAATGTGTCAAGATAGAATCAAATTTCAAAACCTTCTTCATAGGCTACAAAGCTCACAGAAATTCATGCAAGGAGATAACCAGCTGGTCAAAGAGGTCGATTCAAGAAATGAGTGATCCTGATCAATTTCAAGAAGATATAAAGGAGTATTTTGATACCAATGACATCAAAATCAAGGATCTTTCAAACATCTTTAAGGAAAAGTTAAGTCTAGAACAAAATACTCGTATTCAAGAGGTGAAAGACTTGAATGGGAAGTTGAAATCTATAGATCAAAGATGGAAGAGGGAAAGAGATCTCCAGATTGAGTTTGAAGAGAAACTTTTAAAGTAAGAGGAGTTTCTAAAGTCTTAAGAAGAAGTTCTTAAGTCTCAAGAAAAGAGGATCAAAGCTCTAGAGAAGAAACCTGAGGAAGATCATGAGGAATTCAAAAAGCTGAAGACCATAGTCAAGAATATGATGCCCAAGTAAAAAAGAAGCAAAATAGACACAAATCTAATTTTTTGTTGTATCTCTTTTTTCCTTGTACAAATTCTTCCAATTATAATGAAATTGTGGTTGATCGTTTTGTTTGGTTGTTTGTACTAAATTTTCAGGTACCATATTTTTTTTCCATTCCCTCAAACCCTTTTTGAAAGTCACAAAGGGGGAGAAGGAAAAATAATTCTAAAGGGGAGAAGGAAAAAGATTTATAAGTAAGAAATATCCCTAAGTAAGAGGGAGTTTATCTAAGTGGGAGTTTCTCATTATGAATATTTCCATCCCCAAGATAATGAAAATCCCACTTCGGAAATCTAGAATACGATCCTTAGAGTTCCAAAGACTAAGGGGGAGTTAGTCGTTTTCATCTTTGCCAATGTGAAAAGGGAGATAAGTTTTATTTTCTAAATCAAGAAAAGTTTTTCTAAGTCCTTATATCATTTTTTGTAAGGATGTTTGTGCTTTCCAAAAAGGGGGATATTGTTGAGTCAATAAGGTTTTCCTTATTACTTTTCCATTCCTTCATACTTGGGGGAGATTGTTAAGTCAATAAGGTTTCCTTATGACTTTACCATTTCTTCTTGTTTTGAAAATCACAAACACCTTATCGTAAGGAAAATCTCATTTTACCCTTTGTTTTACTTCCTTAAGGAAAATTTCTTTACCCAAGGAAATTTACCCTTACCTAGATTTCATTATTCATATTATAAATTTTCTAAGTGTAAAACTCAGATTGAAACCAAAACCTTGGAATCTTATAATTACCTAGATATGAAGCAATCTGTTTTAGGATCTGAATTCTCAGAATTCTGGTTACGAACTCTTATGAGTTCTGACTTTGAATTCTGAATCATAATTTTGGTTACGAACTCTTCAAAGTTATAACTCCGAATTCTGAATCAGAATTCTGGATACAAACTCTTCAAAGCTCTAACTCTGAATTCTGAATCAGAATTCTGGTTACGAATTCTTCTGAGTTCTGACTCTGAATTCTGAATATGAATTCTGGATATGAACTCTTGAAAGTTATAACTCGGAATTCTGATTACGAATTTTGGATATGAACTTCTCTGAGATCTGACTCTGAGTTCTCTGAATTCAGACTTCGAACTCCTATGAGTTCTGACTCCAAAGTCTCATGAACTCTAACTCAAAACTTTTTAAGTTCTGGTTCCAAATTCTGGTGAATCTAGATTCTGAATTTCCTTGAAATTAAGACTCTAGAATTCTATAGAATTCAGGTTCTGAATTCCTATAAAATAGAATCTGAACATCTTTGTATTATAGACTCTGAATTCAATTTTTGGTTGGACTTCGAACTTTCATTTACTTTCATTCCGAATATCAGATTTTGGTTAAGCTTACACTTTTTTAGTAATAAAATGATGTCGTTCTTTCAGTTACTCACTAACCCTTATTTTAGTGACATGTGTACATGACCCTCTGAAATTCAAGGAAGAATATGATCGTTGGAGGAGGGAGCTGACCATTGGAGCTGTGCCTATAAATAGGAGCTCATTTGGAAGAGTTCAGTACACTTGACAAAATATTTGACAACTGTGCTTACATGCTGTTGAAGTGATTTCTAGAGAGAGAGAGGCTCTTATAAACTCTCGAGCTTCATGCAGAAAGTTTGAACGACTTGTTCAAACTTTTCTTCATGCAGATTTGCTTCGTGCGACTCTGATTGTTTCTATGTAAAATCGAGGGCTTCTGGGGATAGGAAGACAGAGGTGTAGACTACCTGATAGTTGAGGGCTTGCGGCCATACCAAGACAGACTCCGATCTTTGTATCGAGGGCTTACCCTGGTGTGGCTAAGATAGACTTTCTTGAAAGTATAAATCAAGGGACCTTTATCCATGGTTACTGGATACGCTTCTCTTTGGGATAAAATATTTACTACTTGTTACTTGTTTTGTTTCAAGTTTTCCACTGCATTTGTATTGTTGAGGAAAGTATAACTTTCTTATACTTCCTTATACTTGTACTCTGATTTAGTTAGATTCTATACACTTTAATATAGAATCTTAGTTGTTGTAAACTTTTGTTAAGTTTCATTTCCAGAATCACTTTTTCGGTATCAAGCAAGTTATTATAACTTAGAGGTCTTTTTAATTATCTTGTTTAACCTTGTTAAACATAACCATCTTTAAAAGTTCCAAAGGAATTTTTAAAATTACAATTCACCCCCTCTTGTATTTTAACATCTCATGTTTACATATTAGATCCTACATTTGGTATTATAGAGTATATCATACTCACATACCATCTCACAAGAATATTATGATGGTGGAATAAGAATTAATGTTTTTTTATTTGTTTGAGTAAATAAAACATTTGTCTCAATTTAAAGTTGTTGAGAAGTTCTTGAAGACTCTAAGACTATGAATAAGTATATGATAATTTTATTGGATAAGATCAATGAAACAATTACTACCATAAATAATAAATACTTGAATGATTTTACTATCAATAAGCTCAATAATATCGTAATATCATAGTAGATGATATGGGGGTAGGCTTGAAAGTAAAAATTTGAAAATGAGACTATAGTTAAAGCCTCAAAAACAATAATGAATATTGAATCTAAAATATATTATATAAAGGAACCATAAGTCAAATATTATTCAATTAACTTAAATAAATACAAATTATTAGTCATAAAATGAGAAAATTTTATGTATAAATAAAAACTACATTTTAATTTTTTTAATTGTATAATTTTTTTTTCGATTTTTGGCTAATTTCTATAATAAGGATCAGGATGATTAAGAGTATAAAAACGTAAAATATTATTTAGAATAAATAAGGTGAAAAGTTTTTTCAGTAGATAAAAAATATAAAATGTTAAAGAAAAGTACAATTCTTTATTGAAAATGAATTTTCTTTCAAAATTGATAAGCAATCTTGTAAAGAGTAAGGAAAAATATAATACAAGGACTTGCGTCCTAAAGATTTTATAAAAAATTAAATTTTCCAACGAATAATCAAGCATAGAGGAATAAATTAACAAAGAATACAATGATGAGGAGACACCAGATGAATATCAACTAAGGATGTATGTGTAGTCCTCTTTAAATAGAGAAAATGACCTTAAAAAATGAGACTGATTGACTGAGAAAATATCCTGATACTTCAAATATTAAAGAGATTGCTGATATGAAAGTGGAATTCACAATAAATATGGGTGATATCAATTAAATACTTAAAGTTAGATAGAATATTCATGAAATATCTATAAAAAATTTATTTTCCTTAGAATAATAAGTTGAAGGTCCTTGAGTTAATATTGGTTGAGGTTGAAAAGTATTTGAACATATTTCAATTTGAGTTTAAAAATTATATTAAAAATATTATTGGATCTTCTAAATCAATTTATAAGGTTATTTATACTAATAACTAGATTTAAAATTACCATATTATATCATAAATAATGGATTGAACACTCAATATTGTAATTAAACAAGTGAAAATAGCAAGAAAGAAAATTAAGTTACTATTTCTCTAAAAATAGTAATGCATGTATTTTTACATTAATAAATGTTTCTAAAAATCATAAAAAATAAAGTGTGGATTAATAGTGATGTTGAGGATAATCCTAAAGGAAAATACAATTAAAATTTTAGTAATTTTAATCATTAGGAATTTTTATAAAAGTAATGATTTTTAAATCTAGAGAGAAACACACAAGTAGTTTTGGAAAAAAATTATTATTAACCAAGGATATTTTGATTCTAAGAATTATGTTGGTGTTTTTGAGTTTATGGAAACAAATATTATGTATATTGGTAAAAAATTTCACTCCTTGAATAAATGAGAGGTTATGAATTTTCAATGAAATGAGTGGAATAACAGAGAGGCCAATTGTTATAGAATCTAAATGTGAATATGAAAATGAATAATTATTTTTATAATCTTGAGTAAAATTGTGTTAGGTTTTATAAACCTATATATACCACCAACAATGAAATCACATTTATACTAGGTTAGTTAAAAAATAATAAAAAATCAAAATATTATCAAATGAAAAGTGATCAATAATTGTAAATAATGGTTAAAGTGGCCTAAAAATATTTAAAGAGTGAAAACCATGGATCTTGGATAGAGGTTACTCATCACACATAATAAAAAACAATTATTTCCTAAAGGATATCAATATATATATTGGAGGATAAGTCACTTTCCGAAATAATGTATCACTTAATGTGAAAGGTGTTAAAAGTACCACAATTGGTAAAAATAAATTTGAATTAGGTGATGTTATCTATTTCAATGGGTTCAGGAACAATATCTTGGGTGTTTATAAACTTTAACACAATGTAAATTAGGTGATGTTTTGGAGTAATATATGTGTCATTAATAGTATCAAGGATGAAACAATCATCAGGAATGTATGGTGAACAATTGGCGACCTATTCTACATTTTTAATGATCAAAACACTTATTATATGTGTTTAAAGGAAGATAATTAGTTTTGTAATAGAATAAATGAATTTTATATAAAAAAACACAGAGAAACTTATTAAGTATTAAGCTCTTAAAATTATGAAAAATATTAATTTTGAGAATAGAAACATGTTTGATGTGTGTGACAAAGGAAATATGGTGAACAAGAGTCCTAAGATTATTGAAATCAAAATAAAGAAGCCACTTTAATTGATACACTCTAATATGTGTTTCCTAAAGAGAATTAATTAAACCCATAATAGTTATCACATCATTAATTTTATTAATAATTTTAATTGTATGATTTATGGTTATTTTATATTAATAAATCATAAACTCTTAAAATATTTTAAAAAAATGAAGATGTTCCAAAAATAAAATGGTTTGTGTTATCAAAATATTTTGATCTAATAATGGAAATAAATAAAATAATGAATACTTGGAGATATATTTTGATAATTTAATTATAAGGCATAAATATCTAACTCCATACACATGCCAAAAAATGGACTATCAGAAACAAAGATCTAGGTTTTAGTGGGAATCAAAAGAACTATGTTATTGGACCTTGACAATTCAAAGTATTTTTAAATAAAATCTATAATAGTTTTGTATACACTCCTAATAGTTTATATTTTATAAAAAATTTGTGAACACACTTTATAAAATTTGGTTTGGTAGGAATCAAAGGTTGAAGATATTAAAAGTTCTTGGTAGTCCATGATGCATCAAGATTAGATTAAAATATTATGGAAAATTTAATGAGTGGGATGATGAAGGGATATTTTTTGGGGATAAAACTAATAAAGGGGGTTTTAGGTGTTACAATAAGTATTTTAAGATATGATGCGACTATCTTTGAATATCAAGGTATATCAAAAATATTTTTTCTTTTAGATAATTATATTTAGGAATCTCATGGATATTATATTAGAGAGCATGGGACATATTCAGTTACGATGGTAGATTTATGAAATACCCATGATGATTTATATGTTTTCAATGATTAGAATAGATTTGAACAAGAAGAAACTATGTTTTAAACACTTATAAAACATAAGGAGGTTAAAAAAATCCTTATATAGAGTAGTAAGGGTATTCAAACATAAATATGTTTGAGGAATTCCCCTCATATCATCTTGATTTCACAATTTTTACTAAATCGCGTTGATGAAACTTTACAAAATATGGACTATATAGTAGTGATTTAGTAACTAATAAATCATATTGATAAGAATAAAAATATAAATTGGTGTTTTGTACCAAAGATAAGAATGTTATCAGGAAAAAAATGGGCTTCTTAGAATAATCTCAATGATAAGGGAGAAGTACCATGGAACCCTGATAATCAAATTTTAAATGGATAATATCAAATTGAGGATAAATAATTTTATGAGACTTTTGATCTAGTCACAATGCTTGAAATTATTATAATTTATCTTGAGATATGTTCTCAAAGGAACTAAAAAGTGTTCTAAATGTATGTAAAGTCAGCATTATTGAATAAAACTATAGGAGGAGGTCTAAATCAATCAACTAAAAGTATTTATAATTGTTTTATATAATTATAAAATTTATAATATAAATAAGGGATTATATGGGATTGAATAAATACATCAATCATGGTATTATAAATTGGGAAGCATCTTGATGAGCATATATTTCAAGAGAGGCAAGGTGTATGACAATCTGTATATTAAGGGTGAAAACACAAAATCACTTACTATGACTGTGTATATCAATGAAAATATTTTTAACATAAAAAATGATTACTTATGAGGAATTTTTTCCCAAATTAAAAGGCTTTTTTAAATTACAATTATTAGTTAGATGAAACTCTTTCTGGGTGTGCAAGGCATGGAAACAATAATATCCATTATTCTCTCACAAGATATGTATACTTCATAGTTAATAAATAAGTTTTAAATAGAAAAATAAATAGAGATATTAACTCTTATAGAATTTGGAACTATTTTGTCATTCTTTGAATAAGGATGGAGTATGGATTAATTGAAGTTTTAAATTCTTATCAAAATACTTCTTTATTTAATAGTGACTATTTTGAAAACTATCTTTGTCATTAAACTTTGGAACAAAATAAAAATCAACATAAAATAGTTTAATCATATGGTATAAAAAAATATCTTTTTATATTTAAAGGAACCTTAAATTATGGCATGAGGTATGGAAAATCACTTTACTACATCATTATGGTTTTTTGTATGATGAATGAGTATGTAAGAATAGTGACTAAAAGTAAACTTTAGGAGTTGATTTCTTTGTTGAAGGAATATGCATTTTTTAGTACTCTATGAACTAAAATTAATCCATTATATGCACAAAATAAGTTGATTATGTTTATTAAATGCAATAAAAATCTCAAATTATGTAGAAGAAGTCACGACTTGAGAGAATAATGGTAAAACTATCATACCCATTGATGATTGGGTGTGTAAATAAAAGTTTCATTAATTTATTGGAGAATCTGGTGAAAAATTCAAGGTAAAAGTATATTTAAATTAAGGATATGGTATATCATAGAGTTATTATCTTATAATAAAATTTAAAAAATGGGAAAGTGGTGAATATCTTGTTGAATCCCCAAATGAAGTCTATGTTCTAGAACTTTAGTGTCTTTATAGTAGTGGATTCTCTCCTATAATACTAGAAAGTTTATTACTTTGCTTTACTTATTTAATTCCTTTTCACTTTTTAACAAATGGTTATAATAGTTTTGGATATCTTATTTTAAATGGGGAGAAACTATTATTACTTATGGAATTGATGAAGTGGGATAAGAGAATAGGATTTATCTTATAAATGAAAATAAGTGATGTGGGTAGATAAATTTTGGAAAGGAGTGCATATTTTTTTTGAAATTTTTTAAATAAAAATGGGAGATTAAACATCCCTTTAAAAATATGATATATTGAAGAAACCTATTGAATTGACTTGAAAAAGGGGGGATGATAATAACCCAATTGAGTCTTAATCAGTATTTTATTGATCTTTTCACTGATAGTTGCAGAACTCTGACAAGCATCATTTTTTATAAAGTTATGGTTTTTAAATAACTCTATATTTAATATATTTATATGAATAGTTTCTTAAAAATATCATTCATCATTATTTATTGGTAATTTTATGTTGTATTTATTATCAACATTATCATGAATTGGTAGAATATTAAAATAGAGGTGAGTGAGTTGTAAAGGAATGCATAATTTATGAGGTGACCCAAACCATGTTGGTGTTCACCAAAAACAAGTATTGGTCAGTGTATTGTAAAATTACCTATAAAATAGTGAAGTAAAGAAAAAATTGGGTTTTTTTTCTTTTAAAATTTGGTGTCTGGTAATGGGAATCCAAACCATTTGCAGTTATCAATACAATGAAATGGTTTAGGTTAAAAATTATTATTATTAAAATGATCATGGTTCTGTATTAATGAATTTGGAGCTGATGGTCCACCATAAGAAGCTCAAATGATCATGGTTATTGTTACCATAAAATTTTAGAAGAAAAAAAAAGAATTCATAAGGACATAGTTTGTGTAGGTTATTGAAAAACCCTCATATGTCACATTCCAGATGAAAATTCTTGTGATTGTTAAATATTTTTGTTCAATGTAAAAAACAATATTTCATTTCCGATCCTAAAATATCATATTGGGAGTCTAATATATGACTAAGTAACAAAAAATTTCCATTGAGATTCATGAAATATAAAATATCTCTAGTCATTTTTTTAGAAATTATCTTGACCATAAGCACCATATCATAGCAGACACCCTACAAAACCATATATTTTAAAATTTTATTTAAACTATATATTTTATCTGAAAATATATAATGAGTTCTAGTGATAACTAACCATACATTCAAGGGATAATTTTAGATATAATTTTTTTAGGTTTCAAGAGAATTATGTAGCACATTCGATCCAACATTAGAGGAACTTGAGGAGGACTATTGAAGATTGATCAACTTGTTCATTGTTATTTATATCTTTCATGTGCTTATAGTTCAAGAACATATTACTTATTCATTCCATTATTCTGGTTTGATAATAAGATAAGGGCATAGGTAGTAGGATTTAAATTTTTTTACAGTAAGTATTATCAACTTGATAAGTTTTTTGAATAAATCTAATTAAAAATATATTGTCTTTTTTGTGTTATTTCTCACTATATATCTATTATAATTATCCCTTGGTTTCAATTATTTATCCAAATCTACAATTGAAACACAAAAAATTGTTTTAAAATCTATTTTTTGTGGTTACCACTAATGCATCCCCCACAATATTCATACATCTTTCACCTAGGCCTAAAAAATTCATGGTCACCTCTAGGAAATTTATTAGATTTTGATATACTAAAAAGGAATTGTGGTTGAACTCAATAAAACCAAGGTGATTCCAAAAATTACACCACCATGTAACCATTTAGGGTAGATAGGACTTTAAGGAATCCTCACTAACATTATGTGATTCATTAAAAACCTCACTAAAAAGTTACTTCCTTTCATAATCACGATGAGTATGGCTGTGACCTATAAGAGGGATGTGGATTTTTGAGGTGTATTAAACATAATAAAGTAATAACACTCTTATTCAATAGTCTTTATGCCTCTCATATATGAAAATACTCTCATTCTTTATATAACCACCTTAATGTGATACCTTGAAGCCATCCTTTCCCAAAAAAATAATGAGGGAAGAGAAAATAGAATGTAATATCTCATCCAGACAATGTAAGAGGTTGACACTAGATATTACCTAGTCAATAAGAATTATCTCTCTATTATATTTGGATTACAAGACCCATTTCATTATCTATAGCATCATGAGGTTTAATTTTTGTCCTAAATTAATCCATTTAATTATATCCTCAATCACCCCATGATGGCATAGAGTTTGTAAGATGGGATATGATCCTTCAATACTTTTATATTTAATTCATCCCTCTAAATGATGCTAGAGGAAAATAACTATGTAACTACCCCTATATTCACTAACTTATGGAGTAAAATAAGGATCAATTTTCTATAATTTTGGTCGACATGTGAATTTTATAAATTGATTAAAATCAAGAGGGGTGTTTTAGATTTATTTAAAATAATTAATGAGGAATTTTAGGGCAGGAATAATGGGTGTAAAATAATAAAAATAAGTTTTGGGTTTCTATTAGTTTAAATGGGAAAGTAAAGTTGTCATTTTTTTCCATATAATACTGGGTCTACGACCATCGGATATTCTATGGAACAACCAGTGATGTTTTTACAATGGCATGGCCACTGGGTGGATAATGGTCTACCACTATGTGCTCAGTGATCCATGAGGTAACTAATGGAGGGATACTAAGAATCCAATAAGCCTTAGTTCTATATTTTTAATAGGGTTATTGTAGAATGTTTTTTTTGGGGGGGGGGGGGGGTCATTTTAACCCTCTATATAGGTTGAAACTTTTTCAAATAGAAAAATTAGAGAGAGGTCAACCCTCCCCCTCATCTCTTCCTCTCCCATTACCTTCTGTTAATCTAGGTGCTTTTGGAATGTTCTTTCATATCGATCACAGGTAAGAACATCTTCTTTATCATCCCTCTTATCCTCATTCATTATTATCCTTATTAGGGGTGGAAAATTTAGCTCTTTCATGAGTGATTACCAAAGAGTATGGTGGAATCATATAGGAAATATAATCTCTCACGAGTGAGGAATAAAGGAGGATAGGGATGGTGGATTATCTTTTGTTTATGTTATTTGATTTTAGTTACATTTCCTGGAAGATGTATTTAGGGGTTTCATAAATATTTAATAAATTAAATATTTATTAGCTATATTATTTTTGGGATTTTGTTAATTGGTTTCTATTGAGAGTGGAATTCACCCCTTATCTTAAGGTTTTGAAATCATAGTGCTACCTGGTGATTTTAGAACCTATTATTTCCTTATAGGTTTTCCATTATAAATGATTTGGTGGTTGATTTATTAGTTTTTATTGATAAGTCATGTTATCATTATCTTAAATAGGTTATCCAATCTTGTATTATGTACATATATCTGTGAATTGAAAAAGGTGGACTTAAATCATTAAGTATGGATATTATTTAGTCATTTTACTTCCTTGTTGGAATATTATTTTCATATGTTGTACTATTTTTATTGTGGAATTATTTTGTATCATTAAACTACTCCATAAATAGTATGTTATTGCCTCTATTGAATAGTCACCAAAGAATGTATAGATTAATAAATGTTTGTTTGGTGGAGTATTGGTTAAATGAGTATTATTGGCCAATTTTCTGGATCATATTGTAGAAAAAGTTAAGATCTGACTTATATTTTTTAAAAGGAAATGCTTAAATTTTTTAAATGGGATTAAAAAAGAGTTTTGGAATAAAAATAATTTTAGGGAGAATAGTTAACCTTTAAAATTGAATTTTAAAGTGAGGATAAATGTTAAAATGGAATTTTAAATAAAATAATGGTTTAAAATATTTGGCACATGTGCCTCAACCCAGTTAGTGAGGACTCCTTAAGTGCATCCAAGAGACCTGGGATCAAAAATAGGAGGAGTATAATTTTTGGGCTACTGTAAAATTATTGTAGCAATACTATAGCAGTTACTGTTGCAGGCATTGTAGTAGGAACTGTGAAGTGTTGTAGCAGGTACTGTGCAGTACTGTAGCAGGTACTGTAGGAGCCGAGAATATTCCCCCGTTTGGGCCTTTGGGCTACCAATTTGGTCCCCAAGTCCTTTGAGGCCTTCGGGCCACCCAGGACTTCGGGTCAGCTAGGCCTTCGGGCCACCTCAAGGCCTTTGGGCCACCTTAAGTGAAGATATAAACTAGACAACCTATAAGGAACAAGTTTCAGAAGGAGGATGAGAAAAGAGATTTCACCAGTGTAGAAGCTAAACTGATTGCAAGAATGATAGGGTATGACACCTACCATAGAGAAAAGCTTGTGCATGCATGAGAAAGCCTAGACGAATAGCCATGCAAAGGTGGAGAGCTTATTTCACGATGAAGATTCTTGGGAGGAGAAGTTCTAAGTAGTTAGTCTGGGTTGTATGTAATGTTTGAAGCCTACGAGTACTGAATTACTCTAAGGCCTACGGTACATGTAATACTTATGCCTACTGGCCTTGTAAGGGTTCCAACTCACCCCTTAAAAGGTGGATTATCAAAATCAATAAAAAATGAAGTCCTTCGGGCCATTGGAGGAATGGTTTAAAATATTTGATTTGAAATGTGATTTTAAAGATTGTGTTTGGGTTAGGTTTTCTGAAATATTTTTTTCTATAGTTTTTCCTAGGTCCATGAGATGTAATGTGACATGTTATGACTTTTTTATAAATAATTGATAATGGTAATTTAACCTATATTTTAAATGACTATAAATATTATTTTTTTGAGACGTGATTTGGTCTGGTTGACCTCATGAGGGTGATACCCAGTTTTACAAATATTGTATTCCTTTTTTATGTTCCTATTAACTATAGTTTTCTTGTATAAAATATATTATTGTATGATAAAGTATGATAGTATAAAATTCATGTGTACGTGACCATCCCTAGTATGATGGATTGGTTAGACTAGGATGGTATGTCTAGTAAAGCATTGGTGATGGGGTACTGATAGGACCTTTAGAGGTACCCATTCCCAGAGTGATTGAGTTTAGGACTCTTGGATTAACATAGATATGTGGGTTGGGTTATGGGTTATAATATGGTATTTGATTGAGTCATCACACATAGTATGTGATCAGGTCATGCGGTGACCTTGGGATGGTGTCAGATACCTTGATATTGATCAAAATATGATTGTGGCTATTTACCATCAAATTTTGATCCATATATGACTTAAATGATGATTATTCAGCCTTATCTATTACATTAGGAGTTTCCATTATTTTAACTTAGAAGTAGAGGTAGTATATAATCCTTGTGATGTTTCAATTATAGCTATTATAATATTTAGGGGTATCGGTCCTCATATTTTGATTTATCCTTAGAGTGCACTGAGACATGGGATTAGGAGGTGAGTGGGGTTCCCTCTAAAATTTTGTTAATGGGATGTTAGTGTATTCCTACTTAGTGATGTTTTATTAATTTATAATAATTTTGAGTGATTATGATTATTTCATATTTTGAGGTGATACTTTCATGACAAACCTCTTGATTGGGATAAGACCCCTATGGGAAGTCATGTGTAGAACAAACTCAGGGTTGATATTTGGCTCATTAATTCAAGAATATATCACATGTGAGGTTGTGTGTGTTAATGATATATTCATTAGACAATGATTCCCCTCCTATTAGTTCTATTCAACATTGGAAACTAGATATAGTGTGGTGATGGATTAGGATCTAGGTTAGTAGGGTGATTCACTATTGGATATGATAGTACCTACCACAGATGAGGTTTTTCTTTCATCATGATATACTAGGCTAAGAATATATTTATGGAACATGATTTTTTATAATGATGATGTGACATATGATCCAAGAAATCAGTGTGATGATAATATAGGATTTTATAGATCACTGTAAAATCATAATGTTATATAGAATCTTAGTTGGAGATAACCCCTATTAAGGGGGGATATATGGGATATATTTAGAGGTTCTCATTGGGAAATTTGGTGATAGACTGATAACTAAATTTTATATATTAAAATTTTTAATTTTTAAAATTTTAATTTCATTGATTATTAATTTATTATACCCCAATTATTATATTATTTATTAATTTGTGTGTATTTAAATTTTAAATATAAATTTTGGGAAAAAAATATTTTAGGATTGTATTCATTAAAGGAATATAATTCCCTAAATTTGTGTTAATTTGATAAGTATTTTTATTATTATAGGGTAAAAATTTGGGCCTTTATAACAAGGTATAGGGAACCATGACCCAAGAATGAAGGATCCCACTTGGATTAATAGGTTCTAATAAAATCATAGGTTGCACAATATGTGCACGGAGAGTGAAAAGGTGATACAAGGCCAACTAGGCCTGTGAGGGTCAGTGAGGGTCCATGTGAGGTGTGAAGTGTACTCAAATCCCATCCCCAAAATGGATTCTAATCCAGAGGGTTCATGTATTGATTGATATGGAGGATCCTAGAAAAACACAAGTTTGATATGGGATGCATATATTTTAAAGCAATGTTCAATTGACACAAATCCACATCGTCTCAGCTCAGAATCACACGCCCCACCTCAGATAGATCTTGTTATCCCTTTCCGAATTTGAGCTCATTATACTATCATGCTTGGAAACTATATAGCACCATAAAATCCACCTATGATCTTCGGGGAATTCCACTTTACCACTATCGAGTACTAGAATCTCCAAGGATGACATTTGGGAGCTTGAATGATTCCCTATAAATAAAAAAACTAATAAAATTAATCTGTAAAAGAATAATGATAGAAACAGCCTTGAAAACCCACATAGCATGTGAACCCATGGAGAAAGTGGAATTATTGAGTCCAAAAAAGCACTAAAATTCCCTACTAGCCATGTGAGATACCATGGATGAGAATAAATGGATTCATACTTCTACTACATTAAAGGGGGGATTGGTCATGGCAGACAAGAGAGGGTCAGAATGAAACTCCAACTAAAATAGCTTGAATCCCATGGCACATGTCATAGTCAAGGATTTTCATCCATAACCATAAAAGAGACAAAACCTTAAATGTTTATTGAAATAGAATAACATTAGTTGTGTTCTATCCTAGAATGCATGATACATGAGCTGAGAAAGAATTGAAGCCTATTATGCCTGTGGTTGTGGATCTCATGGTCAATAAAAGTAACTTGAGAGTAAAATTTATATGCTTGTTTCATGGGGAAACATTAAAATATGTTTTGATAGGATTATTCATGAGATGGGGTTTATGTGTGAAATAGATAATAATCAAGCCACCTCATCCCATGCACACGTGAGATATATTTTTGGAAAGGTATAAAGGGATAATGATATTGCTTAGCCAATATCAATGTATAACTGAGAAGGAATGGCGGTGAGTCAGTGATATATTTTTCTTTTAAGTTTCCCTTATTTTTAAACAACCTTAACCTCCTATTAAATACTTTTCACTTTTATGAAAACAAAACAATCACACATCCACAAGAATAAAACTATTTTCAGGGTTCACTACTCAACAAGAGTATCTATGTCCTTGGTATGGTTTGGAAACAATACAATACCAAACAATCCACTGTAAATTTTTTTTGTGTGGAAAAAACAAGTAGGATACACCCTTACACTTTTGTAACACTCTGATCAATACAATGGTGCATGTACTTAAAGTAGAAAAAAATGGTGTAATATAAGATTGTGTGACAAGTTAAGAAACTGTTATCAGTTAGTTCTAAAAATATTGCTGTAACGACCCAAAGTTTCATTAATGGAAATACCTCTTGATCTAGTTAAATGTCTCTTTATGTAAAACGTTTATATAAAATGTCAACTTCTTTGGTTTTATGTTAAGAATTGTGACCGTTACTTTTATAGCTGTTGAAAAGTGATCACATGATTAGTATAAATATGGGGCTTTAACAAATCCCATTTACTCAGACAAAAGAAGCGATGTCATCATCTAGTAGAATTGATCCATACAGAGCCCATTTGTTAGAGCTCGAAAAAGAGGTGGCGTCCTTGGGCTTCGCTCTTGACCAAGCCCAAGTAGAGCTTCATCATGTCAAGCTCAAATGAGACCATCTACGGGAAAAGTGGAAGTTGATAGAGATTACCACTCGAGCGATGTTATCTGAGCCACCCCAAGAGTCTGTCACCATCGCAAACCTTACCCTTAGGTCTTATGCGGCTGTTTTAAGGGGTTATGTAACAAATATCTAGTAATATGTTCATGTATATTATTTTTTTATATAATAATGAATATACCTTCTTGTCATTATTGATACATTGTAAATAGTTTTTAAAGTACAAATAGTGTTTTTAGTTATTATTTAATTAAGAAATATATTTTATTAAAGGGATTTTTGAATTAAATAATATTTTAATAAAATATTATTATTATTATTAAATTAATTTTATTATATATAAATGATCATATAATTTTATGAATGCAATTATAATTTTTATTAAGGTTTGAAAGCCATTTCTGTCAAAACCCGCGAATTTTTGATAAATGTCGGTATTTATTTTAAAAATGAAAATTAACATATTTAGAAAATTATTTAGATAAAATAAATGATATTTCTAGAATCAGGACATCAAAATTATTCAACAGTGAATTTTTCATAATTTTCTAAGACAGTCAATTTTTTGGGTAAAAATTAAATACCGTTTAAATATATAATGTGTTTTATGACATCATAATGACCCAATAGTGATGTAATAAAATACTATAAGCTTTATGTTCGGCCAATATATGTTTTACCATTAAAATAATCTGATTTTGGGTTTGTCTGAATTACTTTTCAAAGCATTAATGGACACCTCAAGACTTATTAAACATATTGTCTTTTTAAATTATTTTCCACGGGAGTGTGCCTCACCTCCACATAAGTAACCCCATTATTTTAAGAAGTTCGGACTTTTTCCTTACAAAATATTTTTTTCCTCTTCCCTTTTCCAAAAACGATGGGAAAAAACCATGATCTGATTTTTGGTTTGGATTAGTTTAATGTAAGGGGTCCCAAACCTAAATAATAAAGAATTCACTCACCTTTCCTATATAAACCCACCCAAGCTCCCACTTCCTCCTCACTCAAAGACTTTGGAGTTCATCCAACCTATGACCTACTCTCTCTAGAATCCTCCCAAGGTCCCCCAATCTCCCAAGAAGCCTCTCTCAACCCTCTCTCAAGCCTTTGGAAGCACACTTCTCAGTAAGGGTTTTTTCTTCCTTTCTCATTTTTGTCCAATTTTCTTTAAGTTCTTTTGCCCATTTAATTTCAATTATGAATGTTGGGGTATAGTTTCACACCTCCCTCTTATTGCCCTATTTATGTTTGAATGATGGGATACCCCTTTATCTCTCATTAAATTCCTCCCATGTACACCTGTTTCTATGCCGAAATTCTGAAAAGAACTTCTTTCTCCTCATTTACATTCAAGAAATAATTTTGTATCATGAATCTAAATTCCATTAAAATTGTTGGGAAATGTATCTATATCACCTCATTACTTTCCATTACATGTAAATATGATGAGTAACCCCTTTATTTCTCATCAACCATTTTTATGAATTCTTATGTTACGTCGCTACGCTGCTGAAATCGCACCGATTTTCAAAGCCGATGCCATTGTGTAGTGAATACCATGACCATTTCCCCATCAAGGGTATTCATCTTTATGCACATTTACTTATTGATTATAAAGTTTCATGTATTAATTCCAAATTACTTTATCGTGGAATAAATGATTATGTTTTATGAATCCATGTTTTATGATCCATGTGGCACACTTATGAATGAAATGAAATGTTTAAGAAGGGTACGCCCTTATAGCGCTCTAATGCATTAGGTAAAGTATAGTATCATGATACGTCATGTGCAATGAGTATTGACTCCTTCTAATTCAAGTGAAATGAGGGTTTACTCGTGCTTCATTTGCAATGAGAATTTACTCATGCTCCACGTGCAATGAGCATTGGTTCATGCTAATTACATGTTAAGTGTTGTTGCCACATTTCCATGTTATGATTATCACGCTTTATCGTGCCTTTATGTTCATGTTTCTCTTGTGCTCTATTGATATGCCTATTGTCTAACATGTATTTTACTCTTCATGTATTCCATGTTTATTCCCTTAATGGGCTTTATATCTCACCCCTTTTCTTATGCATGTCCTCAGGTTATCCCATGCAATGATAAGTACGAGGGAATGTAGTGGTCATGTAAATGAAGTTTTCAATAAAGATGTTGTATTTCATGTTTTAAGTTGTTATGTAATGATTCTAAGCCCCAAAGACACTATACCTATCGATCTTCCATGTTGTATAAAGTGAATAGTTTATGTAATAAATCATGTTTATTTTGTAATAAAAGCAGGGTTGTCATAGTTGGTATCAGAGGGAGGTTTAGTTATTTTTGGGATTAGGATTAGAAAACCCTAGTAAAGCCTTAGAGACAAGACTAAGTATAATAAAAAAATCCCTAAGTTTTGGTAAGTACTGAGTAAGTGGTTTATCAAGAAAATACATCCCTGTCTGGATATGAGCAGGTAGTGGCGGCTCTGGCACAAATGTATCCTAGGGGTAAAACCCGAAAACACCACTTTGATATAGACTCGAACGGGAACTGGTGCACAACAACGGGCCTTGCTGAACTCTTGATTATGACACTCCTGGGGGATATGTTTTTATAAATTCACAAGATTAGTATGAACCCTTGTTAAGGGAATTAAAAAAAATGCCCCTAGGAATATATGTTAGAAAGCAGATCATGAAAATCCAAGATTGAAGCCTATAGACTCATGAGTTAAGGAAATAAAAGTTTATTTATAAGTCATCAACTTTTTTCTTTGGATTACCCTTTATGTGTTACTCCAAGACTTTCCCTTTATTCCAGCCAATGCCAGGTAACTATCGAGAGCTTTATGAGACAAAGGCCTCCTACTTTTAGTGGATCATCCGATCCTATGATCGCTGAACAATGGATCAACTCCATTGAAAAGATCTTATCCATCCTTCAATGTTCTGAACAAGAGAAGGTTCTCCTGGCGGCTTATCGTATGGAGGGTGAAGTTGATCAATGGTAGACTTTGATAAAAAATACGAAGCCTGAGGAGGAGATCGAGGCGTCGGAATGGAAGGATTTCTGGAATATGTTTTTCGATAAATATTTTCCGCTCACCCTCCGACTTAAGATTGAAATGGACTTACTTTCCCTCAAGCAAAAAGATGTAGAATCTGTTGGAGCGTACAAGGCAAACTTCACAAGGCTTGCACGATACACTTTTGACTTTGTTGTTACCCCCGAATGCAAGGTTGACCGATTCTTTGGTGGGATGAAGCCTAGCCTACGGAAAGCATTAGCGATCCATGACTTCGACAACTATGAGGAAATTGTCCAATGTGCACTCAAGGTCGAAATGGAGATTGAGGAATCACATGGGTATCATGGGGACAAGAAGCGTAAGGTGGAATTCAATGCTGGCGGTCTGATGGATAAATCCAACGGTGCTAAGAAGATCCAGCACCCCACTTTCCAAAAGTACGTAAAGAAGAACCATGGAAATTGCCTCAAGGGGACGAGGAAATGCTTTAGGTGTGGAAGAGAAGGGAACCTAGCTGTTAACTATCGGCAAGAAAGACCCGCAGCTGCGATAGAGGAGAGGAACACTCTATTCGAACCTCAACGCATTGTTTATTTCTACAAATTCAATGAACCGAGGAATTTTTCAAATCAGTTCCCTAAACCAAGGGTTTTTGGAGGCAACCAACAACCTCCAAGGCAGTAAGGAAGATCTTTTTCCATCACTTCTACCGAAGCGAACCCCGACAATGAAGTGGTGACATGTACGCTAGTTATTCATTCAAGAATAGAGAACATACTTTTTGATTCAGGTTCTACGCATTATTTTCTCTCATGACCTATCCTCAGGGCCCGTGTCGTGACTACCCCAAGCCCTCCTTCCATAGGCTTGGGGCTGTTGACTAGCACCAAGGTGTAATTCCCGATAAAAAGGGAAGGAATTTCCTTTGTAAAGTAAACAAACACCACAGAGCAAGAAAGCAGAAGTAAACATTAAGTAAATATGGGTACAATAGAAGTGCGGTAAAGTATGTGGGCAGAATACAAACCCAAAATGAAAGTAAACTACAACTGAAAAAGGGAGTACAACAACTGAAAAGTAAAGCCGCAATGTCGAGCCGTCCACTGGAAGTCCCACCTGAAGGGTGGGTACTGATATCCACCTCAGCTCTTCAGGTCCAGCCGTCTGCTCCATGTACATCCCGCCCAATGGTCCACCTCCAGGTACAAACTGCTCCACTAGCCTCTACCACGATCAGCATTGTCCGTCATCTGCATCCAACACAACGTAGTGCGGGCATAGGCCGTGCAGGGGTGAGTATACTCTACTCACTAGGGACCCCGAGACCCCTGAAGGTCTCCCATAATCCACAAAGGATAATCCAAAAAGGAAAGATACAATCATGAAGTAACATCCGACACTACTTAGGTATATTCCTATACATATACCTAAGTCATCAATTCCAGTTCGGCTCCAACATCCGAGCCCAAGTTCGATCACGTCCACACAGTATGGCACAACACAATCCACATAGGATAGCAAGTCAATCATATCGAAGATAATGATTGAAAGTCAAGAATCATCTCACACAGGTATACTACTTCGTAAGACAATAGAGATGATCAGATGTAGCCACTGATTCATCTAAGCTGTCGGACCCACACAGGATCGTTAGGTACTAACCCCCGCAATGACCCACAAAGGATCGATAGGTACTAACCCCCACAATGACCCACACAGGATCAGTAGGTGTTGGCCCACACTGGACCACTGAGCGCTGACCCACACAGGATCTAACCCACAAAGGATCGGTAGCACTGATCCACGTAGGATATCTAAGTGCTGTAGTAATCGCCGTCGAATCCACGGAGTATTTCTGTGCAGTCGTCATCGTCGTCGCAGTCGCAACCAGCTCTAGGGTTCCCGCACACAGCAAGCTCGTTCAGGGGGGGGGGGTCCGCTCCATGAGCTGAGGGGATGATACATCAACTGACACAAATTCCAGAGTTGATGTATCCAAAAGTTCTGTATCGTCAACAGGAACTCAACGCGACAGACAGCGCGTCAATCGGACGCCCGGTCTGAGAGTTATTGGCTTTTTCGTTCCAGGGGCCTAGTTAGTTTTTAAGTAAAAACCAACCCGAACGTACTCCAACTGCGTCCAAACCTTGAGCAGAGTAAGCCAAAGTTCCGTCTTACTAAGAGGAATCCAACAAAGTCGACAGCACGTCAATCGGACGTCCGAAACTCAAGTTATAAGCGTTTCCGCTCCGAGGGCCCAGTTAGTTTCGGGTTCGAACCAACCCGGCCGAACCCAAAGTTCTTAGAAACCTTGAGTGTAATATACCGAAACGACCATCTCGATCCATGGATCGCCTCGCAGCTGACGGTGCGTCGATCGGAGGTCCGTAGCCCAAGTTATGGGCAAAATACCAGAAGAGGTCCGAAAATGGGGGTTTTGGGCCCGGACTGACCCGGTCCGAGACCCCCTGGGTCGGCCCGAACCGGGTCGACCTGAACCGGGTCCGGGTTCGGCCCGGCTGGCACGGCCCGGCGCACTGGCGCGGTCCGCTGGCCAGCTCGGCGTGACCGAGCTGGGCGGACAAGGGGGGGGGGGGGTGCTGCCCCCCTGTTTAATTAAACGCGGCTCCACGTGGGGGGCCGCTCCTCCCTTCCAGCCGGGGGTTATGAACCCCCGGTTTCTCCCTTGACCGGCCGGCCTGCTCCGGTCGGCCGGTTGCTGCCGCCACAGGACCGGCGCGGTCCCGTACCACTGCTCCGACGCCGGCGGCCGGAAGTCGGCCGCCGCTCCCTGCTCCGCCGCGGCCCCTGCTCTGGCCACGGTGTTTTTGTGATTCTCCAGCATGGCATGACAGCGCCACGACCTTGTTTGACTTCAACGGCGCGGCGCGATGGCACCGCGCATCCTTGCCGCATTGTCCCGCGCGGTGCAACGACACCGCGCCATCTCCGTTCCAAACCACAACAAGGCCAACAACAAAATTAAGGGAGGAGGGTCGACCATGTTTGTGCGGTCTGACCCCCTCCCGTTAATCGATAGCAAGTGGCTAAGATTACGAAGAACGCTCGAATATTCATGAACATATAATCAAACCCCTACCTCGAGCGTAGTTGAACGAAGGCTCGTCGCGGAATTGAATGTCGCGGAAGAAGGCGTCACAGAAGGAGAGGGTCGTTGGCGTTGCGGTACACGGTGTCATGTCGTCGATCTCCGAGGAAGGTGTCTCTCACCGTCACCCATCGTCGGAGGTCGGCGTTCTTCGCATTCTTCGTCGAGGAAGAATAACTTCACGACTTTGATCAATTTCTCCCAAGCCCTCACGCACAACGAACCCCTTAATAAAATAAGACTTGTCTTATTTTATTAACACACAAGCCAAACGTTTGAGAAATTCAAAATTGAATCAATCAATTAATTGAATTAATTGTAACGTTTAAACTGCCCAATTAATAGAGGTATTTAATATCTAATTAAACGCACGTGTTGACTTCATTTAATGGGGGTGTGAGTGCGTTACCTTAATAAAGGAGGGGGTTTGGGGGGGTTGAAAAGGTGGGGCTCGTATGGGCCCCACCTCACAAATATCCTACCTAGTGGATTAGGATATAGTGGGTCCTACTCCAACCACTTAGCTTAGGTGAAACAACTTTAAATAAAATAAAATTGGTTGCGCCATTTTATTTTATTCTTTTACTTAACCCAAAATTTTAAAAACCACACCCGAGCAAAAAAAACTCTAGAAAAAGTGTTCCTAAGCAATTATCGGTGCTGAGATTCCATCGGTGTGCTTGGATTTTGATTCCGAACACCAGTTCAAAAGTTAGGAAATCCTGCTCGTTTGTTCACTGAACGTACCCGAGCTAAACTTCGGAAAATGATTCCGGGCACACCGGGCCTCGTAATCAGGTACCGTCAGAAACTGCGTTCTTATAAAATCCAAAATAAAAATAAGAAAAAAGTTTCCTTTGAATTTTATGGGTCTTTACATTACTACCACCTCAGGGATTTACGTCCCCGTAAAGATACATCATAAACTAGGGAAACAAATGTGGGTACTGAGCACGCATCTGAGCCTCCCGCTCCCAAGTGCTCTCCAGGAGGTTCCCGTGCTTCCATATGATGCGCACTAGAGGAATCGACCGTCCACGTAGGACCTGCTCATGTCGATCCTCAATCTCCATCGGGACCTCCGCAAAATTCTCCCCATCATCAATTTCCATCTCCCCATGGTCAATGATATGTGCCGGGTCGTGCACGTATCTCCTCAGCTGAGATACGTGAAAGACGTCGTGCACCTGGTGCAACTGAGGTGGTAGAGCTAGGCGATAAGCCACCTCGCCAATCCTGCTGAGGACCTGGAATGGTCCGATGAAGAGTGGAGACAACTTGCCGCCTCAGCCAAATCTCTGTAATCCACGTCGAGGTGAGACCTACAAGAAGACGTGGTCACCATCCTTGAACTCCAGTGGCCTCCACCTCCTGTCAGCATAAGACTTCTGCCGGCTCTAATCTGTCCTCATCCGCTCCTGGATGACCTGGACCTTCTCTGTCGTGGCTTGAACCATCTCCGGTCCCACAAGTGCTGACTCCCCAGGGTCTGTCCAGCACAGTGGTGATCTGAAAGTTCGGCCGTACAATGCCTCGTATGGTGCCATCCTGATGGTGGAGTGGTATCTGTTGTTGTACGCGAACTCCACTAAGGGTAGGTGGTCCTCCCAGCTGCGACCAAAGTCGAGGACACATGCGCGGATCATGTCCTTGAGAGTCTGAATGGTCCTCTCCATCTGACCATCTGTCTGAGGGTGAAAGGCGGTGCTCAGACGTAGCTGCATTCTGAACGCCTCCTACAACCTCTTCCAAAGCCAGGAAGTAAAGCAAGCATCTCGATCGGAGACGATAGATGGTGGCACACCATGAAGCTGTACAATCTCCTGAACGTAGAGGCTTCCCAATCTCTCCACCAAGCCCTGCTCTCTGATGAGTAAGAAGTGGGACGTCTTGGTGCGTCGGTCGACAATCACCCAAATGGAGTCGTGACCTCTGGAAGTGTGTGGAAGTCCAGTCATGAAGTCCATAGATATCCCATCCCACTTCCACTCCGAGACCTCCAAGGGCTGTACCAATCCTGCTAGTACCTGGTGCTCTGCCTTTACCTGCTGACAGGTGAGGCATCGAGAAACGAACTCTACCACAACCTTCTTCATGCCCGACCACCAATGCTGTCATCTGAGATCCTGGTATATCTTCGCCACTCCAGGATGTACCGCCAAAGGGGAAGTGTGAAACTCTCTCATCACCTCCTCCTGTAAAGAAACTTGTACCAAGGTACGTCCTCTGAAAAGGACGTCGTGCTCTCCTCCTAAAGAGAATCCATCAGGTGCCTGTCCTGAGGATATCTGCGCACGCTGCGTCTCACAGTCGGTGTCCCCACGCTGTGCCTATCTGACCCGCTGCAGTAGTGGAGGAGTGACTGTGAGTGACTGAAGAAAGGCTACTCCATCTCTATCCACGAAGGATATCTGCAAAGTGGCTAGATGCTCTGACGCCTCCCCATGTAGCTGAATGCCCGTCCTCCTACTGAGATCATCAGCTACTATGTTCCCCTTCCCAGGAGTATAGACTATCTCAAAGTCATAGTCCTAGAGGAACTCGAGCCATCTCCGCTGTCTCAGGTTCAGGTCCTTCTGCGAGAAGATGTACCTGAGACTCTGATGGTTAGAATAGATTGCAAAGCGCTCGCCCATCAGATAGTGTCTCCACATCTTCAGAGCGAAGACCACTGCTTCTAACTCTAGGTCATGGGTAGCATAGTTCTGCTCATGCTACCTCAACTGACGTGATCCATAGGCGATCACAGCCCGATCCTACATCAGGACACATTCGAGTCCGGTCCTTGATGCATCCCAGTAAACTACATACCCAACTCCCTCCTCTGGTAGCCCCAAGATAGGCGCGCTGGTCAATCTCTGTCTCAGCTTCTGGAAGCTCTATTGACATCTTTCTGACCAAAAAAAGGGTTTCCCCTTCTTCTTCAAAGTTGAGAGTGGTGCTGCAACTCTGGAGAAGTCTGGCATAAATCTCCAGTAGTACCCAGCTAGACCCAAGAAACTCTGCACCTCCGTCACGCTCCTGGGTGGCTCCCAAGCTAGCACTGCCTCGATCTTCGCAGGATCCACCACAACTCCCACCTCAGAGATAACGTGTCCCAAGAAGTGGACCTCACGTATCCAGAACTAACACTTTGAGAGCTTACCATAAATCTGGTGCTCTGGGAGTGTGTCTAGTACAACCCGCAAGTGGTAGGCGTGCTCCTCCTCAGTCGTCGAGTATATCAATATGTCGTCGATGAAGACCACGACTAATCGATCGAGGTAAGGCTGAAAGATCCTGTTCATGAGGCCCATGAACACTACTGTATCATTGGTTACGCCGAATGGCATAACCAAGAACTCATAGTGGCCATACCGACATCTGAAGGTCATCTTCTGCACGTCCTCGTCTCGAACTCTGAGCTGATGATAGCCTGACATGAGGTCTATCTCTGAGAACCACTGTGCTCCCTTGAGATGATCGAAGAGGTCGTCAAAACATGGTAGCAGATACTTTTTCCTCATGGTCACCTGGTTCAGGCGACGATAGTCGACACAAAGTTGCAAGCTCCCGTCCGCCTTTTTGGCGAACAAAATCGGGGAAGCCCAGGGTGAAACACTGGGTCAGATGAATCCCTTTCCCTGTAATTTCTCCAACTATACCCGTATCTCTCGAAGCTCGGCGGGAGCCATCCGATATGATGGAGTGGATATCGGGGCTGTCCTGAGGTACAGGTCAATATAAAAGTCTACCTCTCTGTGAGGAGGTAGTCCTGGAACGTCGTCGGGGAAAAAATCCGCATACTGGTCCACCACTACAGTAAAACCAGGACTCCGCATGTCAACTGCTCCTAGGATGAGGCTAGACAACTGATGAGTGATGGGTTGTCCTCTCCTTTGTGAGAGTCCATCTTGTGCTGCGAAGGCTCCCTTCTTGCTGGTGAAGGTGAACTTGCTCCCGTCGGTGCGTACACACCGCACCTTGCGCCTAATACAGTCAATCTGAGCATGGAATGTAGATAACTAATCCAAGCCCAAGATGACATCTTAAGGCCTCGACGCCACTACAAGAAGATCCCAGTCGAAACTCTCACCTCCTAGAGTAATCTCACACTGCCGGAACCAGTGCATAATCGTCGAGTCTACTCCCGTAGAAGTCTCTAGCCGTAAGGATCGAGCCAACAGCTCTGTCGGAATCTCCAAGCTCCAAACAAGGGCAACGACTATGAAAGAATGACTCGCTCCTATGCCTATAAGAACTGCAGCAAGGGTGGAATAGACACAAATAGTACCTCGAATCATCTCAGGTGCACCCTGGTCGCAGGCCTATGCTGCCTGGAGTTGTGCTTGTCTCTGCCCGCTAGCTCCCTGGAGTCGGGGTGGACCTCCTGGGGGTGGTGGTGGTAGAGCCTGAAAGCGTCACCCACCACCTGCTGCTCGGCCAGCTCCTCTTCCTCATCCGCCTGATCCCTACAGACTACCACGGTCGACCCTCTGCCTCTACCTGGGTGGTCCCTCAACCGTCTGTTTCTCCTCGGCACGGCGGGTCGGGCAGTCACGAGCCATGTGGCCCTGCCCGCCACATGCATAGCACTGTCTGCCTCTCGAAAGACTGGCTTTGCGCTGTGCACCCCGCACCTCTGAGCCAGTGTCCTGAGGTCGTCCGCCTGAGGGTTTGGTCTTCCAGGACCCATCTGTCATCCATTGACTTCCAGCTACAGAAGACTCTGCTACGTGCCACCTTGCGGTAGGTCTCGCCACTGGTGTAGACTCAGCAAGAAAGATCTTGATGATAAGGGCTCGCTCCAGTACCCCTGCCTTTGTCGGAATGCTGAGGGAGATCAGCGACATCCTAATCTCATGCCTCAATCCCTGCTCAAAGGTCTGGGCCCGGAAGAATGGGTCCCGTAACATGTCCGTCGAATAGCATGAGAGATCGGTAAATCTCGTCGAGTACTGGGCGACCGTCAAGCTGCCCTGCCGTAGCTCTAGAAGCTCTTGGATGCACACCGCACAAAAGGTGGCTGGGACGAACTCCGAGCAGAAGAGGCTCTCAAAGTCCGTCCAGAGGAGAGATGCCTCGTCGTGCACCTGGAGCATCAATCTCTACCATCTGCCTGCTTCCGCGTGTAGGAGACTCGCTGCAAGGATCACTATGAGGTCTGCTGGTGTCCCTACTAATCGGAAAACTCATACAACTGCCTCTAGCCAATCCTAAACTGCCTGAGGGTCCGTCTCCCCGCGGAACCTGGGAGGTCGCTGATGCTAAAACTCGTGCAGTGCAGTAAGGCGACATGCATTGTCAGCGGCTGGGGCTGGTAGCATTGGTGGCTCGGCCGGTAGAGGTACCGTCGGTGCCTCTGCTGTCAAAGGGCCCTATACCGAGGCCTCATCGCTCGGTGGGCTGTCATCCTGCACAATACTTGGAACCCTAGCTGGATGACATTGTGGGGCCATCCTAAAAAGAAACAGGTGTTCCACGGTCAAACAGTATACCTGGTGAGCTGACATAAAGTAATCACAAAGAAAACTTGAAACACACATGCAATCAATGTTTTCGTGCATTAAGTCGGAAATCAGAAGTTATGGTCCTGGTGTATGGATACGTCGGCCGCCGCACCAACACTGGAATCCCTGGACTGATAACCATAGCCAATACCCTTAACAGTATTGCTTCACATAGAAGAAAGATCAGAGTCTAAAGTTCTACGGTAGAACCGAACTCCTTTGATACCAATTTGTCACGACCTGTCCTCGGGGCCCGTTCCGTGACTACCCCAAGCCCGCCTTCCATAGTCCAGGGGATGGATACTAGCACCAAGGAATAATTCCCGATAAAAAGGGAAGGCATTGCCTTTGTAAAGTAAACAAACACCACAGAGCAAGCAAGCAGAAGTAAACACTAAGTAAATCTGGGTACAATAGAAGTGCGGTAAAGTATGTGGGCCAGAATACAAACCCAAACTGAAAGTAAAGTACAACTGAAAAAGGGAGTACAAAAACTTAAAAGTAAAGCCGCAACGTCGAGCCGTCCACTAGAAGTCCCACCTGAAGGGTGGGTACTGATAGCCACCTCAGCTCCTCGGGTCCAGCCGTCCGCTCCGTGTACCTCCCGCCCAGTGGTCCACCTCCAGGTACCGACTACTCCACTAGCCTCTACCACGATCAGCGCTATCCGTCATCTGCATCCAACACAACGTAGTGCGGGCATAGCCCGTGCCGGGTTGAGTATACTCTACTCAGTAGGGACCCCGAGACCCCCGAAGGTCTCCAAGAATCCACAAAGGATAATCCACAAAGGAAAGATACAATCACGAAGTAACATACGACACTACTTAGGTATATGCCCATACATATACCTAAGTCATCAAATCCAGTTCGGCTCCGACATCCGAGCCCAAGTTCAATCACGTCCACACAAGATAGCACAACACAATCCACATAGGATAACAAGTCAATCATATTGAAGATAATGATTGAAAGTCAAGAATCAGATCACATAGGTATACTTCTTCGTAAGACGATAAATATGATCAGATTTAGCCACTAATTCATCTAATCCATCAGACCCACACATGATCGTTAGGTACTAACCCCCACAATGACCCACAAAGGATTGATAGGTACTAACCCCCACAATGACACACACAGGATCTGGCCCACACAGGATCAGTAGGCGCTGACCCACACAGGACCACTGAGCACTGACCCACACAGGATCTGACCCACACAAGATCGGTAGCACTGATCCACGTAGGATCACTGAGTGCTGTAGTCGTCGCCGTTGAATCCATGGAGGATTTCTGTATAGTCGTCGTCGTCGTCGCAGTCGCAGCCAGCTCTAGGGTTCCCGCACACAGCAAGATCGTTCGGGAGGGTCCACTCCATGAGCCAAGGGGCTGATACATCAATTGACATGAAGTACGGAGTTGATATTTCAAAAATTTACGTATTGTCAACAGGAACTCAACGCGATAGACGACGCATCAATCGGACGCCCGGTCTGAGAGTTATTGGCTTTTTCGTCCTAGGGCCCGGTTGGTTTTTAAGTCAAAACCAACCTAAAAATACTCCAACTGCGTCCATACCTCGAGTGGATTAAGCCAAAGATCCGTCTCACTAAGAGTAATCCAACAAAGTCGACGGCACGTCAATCGGACGTCCAGAACTCAATTTATAAGCGTTTCCGCTCCGAGGGCCCAGTTGGTTTCGTGTTCGAACCAAGCCAGCTGAACCCAAAGTTCTTCGAATCCTTGAGTGTAATATACCAAAACGATCGTCTCGATCCATGTATCACATCGTAGCTGATGGTGCATCGATCGGAGGTCCGTAGCCCATTTTATGGACAAAAGACTGGAAGAGGCCCGAAAATGGGGCTTTCGGGCCCGAACCGACCCGGCCCGAGACCCCATGGATCGGCCCAAACTGGGTCGACCCGAACCGGGTCCGGTTCCGGCCCGCTTGGGCGTGGCCCGGTCCGGCTGGCGCAGCCCGGCCCGACCTGGGCACGACCCGGTGCGCTGGCGCGGTCCGCTGGTCAGCTCGGCGCGACCGAGCTGGGCGGACAGGGGGGGGGGTGCCCCCCTGTTTAATTAAACGTGACCCCACGTGGGGGGCCGCTCCTCCCTTCCAGCCGGGGGTTATGAACCCCAAGTTTCTCCCCTGACCGGCCGTCTGCTGCAGCCACGGGACCGGCGTGGTCCCGTCCCCCTGCTCCGACGCTGGCGGCCGGAAGCCGGCCGCCGCTCCCTGCTCCGCCGTGGCCTTAGGTCGTGGCCTTGGTCCGACCGGCGCAGCGCGGCGGCGTCGCGCCCCTTCGCTGCGGCCCCCGCTCTGGTCGCGGTGTTTTCGTTATTCTGCGGCGCGGTGCGACGGCGCCGCAACCTTGTTCGACTTCAATGGCGCGGCGCGACAGCGCCGCGCATCCTTGCCACATGATCCCGCGCGGTGCGATGGCACCGTGCCATCTCCATTCCAATCCAAAACAAGGTCAACAACAGAATTAAGGGAGGAGGGTCGGCCATGTTTGTGCGGTCCGACCCCCTCCCATTAATCGATAGCAAGAAACTAAGATTACGAAGAACACTCGAATATTCAGGAACATATAATCAAACACATACCTCGAGCGTAGTTTAACAAAGGCTCGTCACGGAATTGAACGTCGCAGAAGAAGGCATCGCGGAATGAGAGGGTCGTTGGAGTCTCGGTACACGGCGTCTCATCGTCGATCTCCGAGGAAGGCGTCTCTCACCGTCACCCGTCGTCGGAGGTCGGCGTTCTTCGCGTTCTTCATCGAGGATGAAGAACTTCAAGACTTTGAGCAATTTTTCCCAAGCCCTCACGCACAACGAACCCCTTAATAAAATAATAATTGTCTTATTTTATTAACACACAATCCAAACGTTTGAGAAATTCAAAATTGAATCAATCAATTAATTGAATTAATTGTAACATTTAAACTGCCCAATTAATAGAGGCGTTTAATATCTAATTAAACGCACGAGTTGACTTCATTTAATGGGGGTGCGGGTGCGTTACCTTAATAAAGGAGGGGGTTTGAGGGGGTGGAAAAGGTGGGTCTCGTGTGTTCCCCACCTCAAAAATATCCTACCTAGTGAAGTAGGATATAGTGGGTCCCACTCAAACCACTTAGTTTAGGTTAAACAACTTTGAATTAAATAAAATTGGTTGCACCATTTTATTTTATTCTTTTACTTAACCCAAAATTTTAAAAACCACACCTGAGAAAACGAAACTCCGGATAAGGTGTTCCTAAGCAATTACTGGCGCTGCAATTCCATCGGTGTCCTTGAATTTCGATTCCGAGCACCGGTTCAAAAGTTAGGAAATCCTGCTCGTTCGTTCACTGAACGTACCCGAGCTAAACTTCGGAAAATGAGTCCGAGCACACCGGGCCTCAGAATTAGGTGCCGTCAGAAAATACGTTCTTATAAAATCCAAAAGAAAATTAAGAAAAAAATTTCCCTTGAATTTTACGGGTCTTTACATTTTATATCTCGAAATTTTAGTGGAATAATCCCAGAACCACCACAAATCATGGAAGTGAAGATGTCAGTGAGTACGAAAAATGGGGCAATCATGGCATCCCATGAATATAAGTCCTCCCCTGTTATAATATGCGGATTGAATTTCCCAGAAAACCTCGTCATACTACCTCTGGTGGAATTTGATGCAATTCATGGCATGGATTGGCTTTCCTTATATAGATCCAACATAATTTGTCAGGAGAGGGAAATCACACTCCATATGAAGAATCGACCCCCGATTCTTTACAAGTGTAAGGAGGAAGATGAATCTCCTTTAGCTCCATCATCTCAAGCATGGATATTACCACCCTATGAGAACACATATCTAGCTCAGATGATTGAGTCCAAGGAAGAAACCATCCTTTAAGAAATGCCTATTGTGATGGAATTCACTGAAGTGTTTCCCGAGGAACTGCCTGGTCTTCCTCCTAAAAGAGATGTTAAATTATCAATTGAACTTATTCCAGGGGTGCTACCAATATCCAAGACTCTATATGGAATGGCTGTCATGGAGCTTGAAGAGCTGAATAAACAACTATAGGAGAATTTGGATAAAGGGTTTATACGCCCAAGTGCTTCACCATGGGGTGCACCAGTCCTCTTCGTCAAGAAGAAGGATGGGTCAATGCGGATTTTCATCGATTATAGTGAACTTAAAAAAATCATGATAAAGAACAAATATCCTCTGCCATGGATCGATGACTTGTTCGATCAGCTGCATGGAGCACAATACTTCTCCAAGGTAAATTTGTGGTCGGGATATTATCAAGTAAGGGTGAAGAAGGAATATTTCCCCAAGACTAATTTTCGTACAAGATACGGGCACTATGAATTCATAGTAATTCCTTTCAGACTCACTAATGCTCCATAAATATTCATGGAATTGATGAATAGAGACTTTAGAGATTACCTTGACAAATTTTTTACAGTATTTATTTATGATATTTGAATATACTCCAAAACCAAGGAGGATCATGAGGAGAATTTAAGAACTGTACTAGTGACTTTGTGAAAGGAGAATCTCTATGAAAAGTACAACAAGTGTGAGTTCTGGTTGAAGGAGGTCTCATTCTTGGGCCATATCATCACAAGCAATGGGATATCTGTCGATCCCTCAAAAACAGATGCAATTGATGGATGGACGATGCCAACATCAGTAATGGATATCCGTAGCTTCTTGGGGTTAGCTGGATATTATCGAAGATTTGTGATAAATTTCTCATGATTGTATAACCCTCTTACCAATCTAACTCTAAAGGGAGTAAAGTTTTCTTGGAGTGATGAATGCGAATAAAGCTTCAAGGAGTTGAAAATGAGGCTTATCACTGCACCCGTGCTCACTTTACCCACAAGTGGGGAAATATTTGTGGTATTTAGTAATGCTTTGAAGAAGGGATTAGGATGTGTACTGATGCAGAATGATAAAGTGATATCCTATGCCTCGAGGTAGTTGAAAATCCATGAGTGAAACTATCCAATGCATGATCTGGAGTTGGCGGCAGTGATCTTTGCCTTGAAAATCTGGCGGCATTATCTCTATGGGAAGAAATGTGAGATATATAGTGACCACAAGAGTCTTAAATATATATTCACATAGAAAGAGCTTAATATGCGCCAGAGAAGATGGATAGAGCTCATCAAGGATTATGACTGTTCAATACATTACCACCCCGGGAAAGCGAACAAGGTGGCAGATGCCCTAAGTAGAAAGGACCCAACGATTCTATCAATGATGAGAATTGAGAAGGATCCAATCTTATTAGACTTGATGAAGATGGATATGGGAATCATAAAGAAGGGAACATCATCAATCCTTTCACAAATGATTGCTCAACCATCTCTTTTTGAAAGGTTAAAGTATGCTCAAAATAATGATGTGGGAATTTAGGAAAAAGTGGAAGCAATCAAAAAAGGGAAATCCTCGGAGTTTAATGTTAATGAAGATGGAATTGTGCGATTTGGGAAAATACTATGTGTTACATCATGTCCGGAGATGAATAAGGAACTTTTGGATGATGCACATAGTTCAAATTTCTCTATTCACCCAGGGAGCACAAAGATGTATCGAGATCTCTGAGAAAACTTTTGGTGGGATAATATGAAAAAGGAGTTCGCTGAATATACATCAATGTTCTCGGTGTGCCACTCGAATGTGACCATCTACAGGAAAAGTGGAAGTTTATTGAAATTACCACTCGAGCGATGCTATCCGAGCCACCCCAAGAGTCTGTCACCATCGCACACCTTACCCTTAGGTCTTATGCAGCTGTTTTAATGGGTTATGTAACAAATAAGTAGTACTATTTTCATGTACATTATTTTTTGTATATAATAATGAATATAAATTCTAGTCATTTTTGATACATTGTAAATAGTTTTTAAAGTACAAATGGTGTTTTTAGTTATTATTTAATTAAGAAATATATTTTATTAAATTAAGGTATTTTTGAATTAAATAATATTTTAATAAAATAATAATAATAATATTAAATTATTTTTTATTAAATATAAATGATCTTATAATTTTATAAATGCAATTAAAATTTTTATTAAGGTTTGAAAGCCATTTCTGTCAAAACCCGTGAATTTTCGATAAATGTCGGTTTTTATTTTAAAAGTTAAAATTAAAATATTTAGAAAATTATTTAGATAAAATAAATGTTATTTCTAGAATCAGGACATCAAAATTATCCAACGGTTAATTTTTCATAATTTTATGAGACAGTCAAATTTTTGAGTAAAAATTTAATACCGTTTAAATATATAATGTGTTTTATGACATAATAATGACCCAATAGTGATGTAATAAAATACTATAATCTTTATGTTCGGCAAATATATGTTTTTACATTAAAATAATGTGATTTTGGGTTTGTTTCACTTATTTTTCAAAGCATTAATGGACCCCTCAAGACTTATTCAACACCTTGCCTTTTTAAATTAATTTCCATGGGAGTGTGACTCACCTCCACATAAGCAACCATAATATTTTAAGATGTTCGGAATTTGGCCATATAAAATATTGTTTACATCTTCCCTTTTCAAAAAACCATGGGCAAAAACCATGGGATGGTTTGTGGTTTGGATTAATTTAATATAAGGGGTCCCAAACCTAAATAATAACGAATTCTCTCACCTTTCCTATATAAACCCACCCAAGATCCCACTTCCTCCTCACTCAAAGCCTTTGGAGTTCGTCCAACCTCTACCCAACTCTCTCTAGAATCCTCCCAAGGTGCCCCAATCTCCCAAGATGCCTCTCACAAGCCTCTCTCTAGCCTTTGGAAGCACACTTCCAAGTAAGGGTTTTTTCTTCCTTTCTCATTTTTGTCAATTTTCTTTAAGTTGTATTGCCCTTTTGATTTCAATTATAAATGTTGGGGTATAGTTTCAAAACTCCCCCATACTACCCTCTTATTGTTTGAATGATGAGATACCCCTTTCTCTCTCATTAAATTCCTCCCATGTACACCCGTTACTATGCCAAATTCCGAAAAGAACTTCTCTCTCTTCTTGTACATTCAAGCAATACTCTTGTATCATGAACCTAAATTCCATTAAAATTGTTGGGACATGTATCTATATGACTTACTTACTATCCATTACATGTAAATATGATTATTAACCCCTTTATCTCTCAACAACCTTTTTTTATGAATTCATACGTCACGTCGTTACGCTGCCGAAATCGCACCGATTTTCTAAGCCAATGCCTTTGTGTAGTGAATACCATGCCCATTTCTCCATCAAGGGTATTCACCTTTATGCACATTTACTTATTGATTATAAAGTTTCATGTATGAATTCCACATTACTTTATCTTGGAATAAATGATTATGTTTTATGAATCAATGTTTTATGATCTATGTGGCACACTAATGCATGAAATGAAATGTTTAAGAAGGGTGTGCCCTTATAGCACTCCAATGCATTGGGTAAAGTATAGTATCATGATACCTCATGTGCATTGAGTGTTAAATCATGCTAATCCAAGTGCAACAAGGGTTTACTCGTGCTTTATGTGCAATGAGGATTTACTCATGCTCCATGTGCAATGGGCCTTGGCTCATGCTAATTCCATGTTAAGTGTTGTTGCCACATTTCCATGTTATGATTATCATGATTTATCATGCCTTTATGTTCATGTTTCTCTTATTATATATGGATATTCCTATTGCCTAACATGTATTGTACTCCTCATTTTATTCCATGTGTATTCCCTTACTGGGCTTTATAGCTCACCCTTTTCTTATGCATGTCCTCAGGTTATCCCATGCAATGCTAAGTACGAAAGATTTTAGTGGTCATGTAAAGGAAGTTTTCAATAAATATGTTGTATTTCATGTTTCAAGTTTTTATGTAATGATCCTAAGCCCCAAAGACACTAAACCTCTCAATATTCTTGTTGTATCAAGCGATGTTTTATGTAATAAATCATGTTTAAGTTTGTAATAAAAGCAGGGTTGTCATAGTTAGTATCAGAGGATAGGTTTAGTTATTTTTGGGATTAGGATTAGGAAACCCTAGTAAATCCTTAGATACAAGACTAAGTATAATAAAAACATCCCTAAGTTTTGGTAAGTACTGAGTAAGTGGTTTATCAAACAAATACATCCCTGTCTGGATACGAGCAGGTAGAGGCGGCTCTGGCATAGATGTATCCTAAGGGTAAAACCTGAAAACACCGCTTTGAGCTATAATCGAACGGGAACTGGTGCACGACAACGGGCCTTGCTGCACTCTTGGTTATGGCACTCCTGGGGGATATGTTTTGATAAATTCACAAGCTTAGTATGAATCCTTATTAAGGGAATTAAAAAAATGCCCCTAAGAATATATGTTAGAAAGTAGATCATAAAAAGCCTAGATTGAAGCCTATAGACTCATGAGTTAAGGAAATGAACATTTTTTTATAAGTCATCAACTTTTTTCTTTGGATTACCCTTTATGTGTTACCCCTAACTTTCCTTTTATTCCATCCAATGGCCGGTAATAGGAGGACTCGGGCTAACAACCGTTGTGAAGATCAGTGTGATGACTGTACTAATGAGATGCCAAATCCAATGGGAGCGGGAATTGTGAACTTTGTCACGCTTCTCTCTCAGCTAACTCAAGTTTTGAATAGAAACACAAGTCAAGAGGAACATTCAACCCCCCCCCCCCCCAAGAAAGAACAAGTTCCTATCGAGAGCTTCATGAGACAAAGGCCTCCTACTTTTAGTGGATCATCCGATCCCATGATCGCTGAACAATGGATCAACTCCATTGAAAAGATATTCTCCATCCTCCAATGTTCTGAAAAAGAGAAGGTTCTCCTGGAGGCTTATCATATGGAGGGTGAAGCTGATCAGTGGTGGACCTTGATCAAAAATACGAAGCCTCAGGAGGAGATCGTGGAGTTGTAATGAGAGGATTTTCGAAAGATGTTTTTCGATAAATATTTTCTGCACACCCTCCGGCTTAAGATGGAAAGGGACTTCCTTTCCCTCAAGAAAAAAGATGAAGAATCTATTGGAGCGTATGAGGCAAAATTCACAAGGCTTGCACGATACGCTTACGGCTTTGTCGTTACCCTTGAATACAAGGTTGACCGCTTCTTTGGTGGGATGAAACCTAGCTTGCGGAAAGCATTAGCAATCCATGACTTTGACAGCTATGAGGAAATTGTCCGATGTTCCCTCAAGGTAGAAATGGAGATAGGGGAATCACAAGGGTATCATGGGGACAAGAAGTGTAAGGTGGACTTCAATGATGGTGGTCCGATGGATAAATACAACGGTGCTAAGAAGGTCCAGCACCCCACTTGCCAAAAGTGCGGAAAGAAGCACCCTGGAAATTGCCTGAAGGGGACGAGAAAATGCTTCAGGTGTGGAAGAGAAGGGCACCTAGCTATTAACTATCGGAAAGAAAGACCCATGGATACGACAGAGGAGAGGAACTCTCCATTCGAACCTCAACACATTTTTCAATGCTACAATTGCAAAGAACCAGGTCATTTTGCAAATCAGTACCCTAATCCAAGGGTTTTCGGAGACAACAAACAACCTCCAAGGTAGCAAAAAAGAGATTTTTCCACCACTTCTGCCGAAGTGAACCCCGACAACGAAGTGGTGACAGGTACGCTAGTTATTCATTCAAGAATAGAAAATGTAATTTTTGATTCAGGTTCTACGCATTCTTTTATATCTCAAAAGTTTAGTAGAACAATCCGAGCACCACCACAAATCATGGAAGTAAAGATGTTGGTGAGTACGACAAATGGGGAAATCATTGCATCCCATGAATATAAGTCCTCCCCTGTTATAGTCTGTGGATTGAATTTCCCGGAAAACCTCATCATACTCCCTCTGGTGGAATTTGATGAAATTATTGGCATGGATTGGCTTTCCTTATATAGAGCCCACATAAATTTTCGGGAGAGGGAAATTACACTCCATATGGATAATCGACCCCCGATTCTTTACAAGTGTTAGGAGGAAGATGAATCTCCTTTAGCTCCATAATCTTAAGCATGGATATTACTTCCCTATGGGCACGCGTATCTGGCTCAGATGATTGAGTCCAAAGAAGAAACCATCCTTGAAGAAATGCCTATTGTGAGGGAATTCGCGGAAGTGTTTCCTAAGGAACTGCCTGGTCTTCCTCCTAGAAGAGATGTTGAGTTCTCAATTGAACTTATACCCGGGGCGCTACCAATATCCAAGACTCTATATAGAATGGATTTTGTAGAGCTTGAAGAGCTAAAGAAACAAATACAGGAGAATCTGGATAAAGGGTTTATACGCCCAAGTGCTTCACCATGGGGTGCACCAGTTCTCTTCGTCAAGAAGAAGTATGGGTCAATACGGCTTTGCATCGATTATCGTGAACTTAACAAAATCACGATAAAGAACAAGTATCCTCTTCCAAGAATCGATGACTTGTTTGATCAGCTGTGTGGAGCACAATACTTCTCCAAGGTGGACTTGCGGTCGGGATATTATCAAGTAAGGGTGAAGAAGGAAGATGTCCCCCAGACAGCTTTTCGTACAAGATACTGGCACTATGAATTCATAGTAATGCCTTTCGGACTCAACAATGCTCCAGAATTCTTCATAGACTTAATGAATAGAGTCTTTTGAGATTACCTTGACAAATTTGTGGTAGTCTTTATAGATGATATTCTAATATACTCCAAAACCAAGGAGAATCATGAGGAGCATTTAAGAACTGTACTGGAGACTTTGCACAAGGAGAAGATCTATGCAAAGTACAAAAAGTGTGAGTTCTGGTTGAAGGAAGTCTCATTATTGGGCCATATCATCACAAGCAATGGGATATATATGGATCCCTCCAAAATAGATGCAATTGAGGGATATCCAATGCCAACATCGGCAACGGATATCCGTAGCTTCTTGGGTTTACCTGGATATTATCGATGATTTGTGAGAAATTTCTCACGATTGTCCATCCCTCTTACCAAGATAACTTGGAAGGGAGTAAAGTTTTCTTGGAGTGATGAATGCGAAGAATGCTTCACGGTGTTGAAAAGGAGGCTTATCACTACGCCCGTTCTCACTTTACCCACAAGTGGGGAACTTTTTGTGGTATTCAGTGATGCTTCAAAGAAGGGCTTAGGTTGTGTGTTGATGCAGAATGATAAAGTGATATCCTATGTCTCAAGGCAGTTGAAAATCCATGAGCGAAACTCTGCAACACATGATCTGGAGTTGGCGGCTGTGATCTTTGCCTTGAAAATCTGGCGGCATTATCTCTACGGAGAGAAATGTGAGATATATACTGACAACAAGAGTCTTAAATATATATTCACGCAGAAAGAGCTTAATATGTGCCAGAGAATATGGATAGAGCTCATTAAGGATTATTACTATTCAATACATTACCACCCTGGGAAAGCGAACAAGGTGGCAGATGCCCTAAGTAGAAAGGATCCATCGATTCTATCAATGATGAGAATTGAGAAGGATCCAATCTTCTTAGACTTGATGAAGATGGACATGGGAATCATAGAGAAGGGAACATCATCAATCCTTTCACAAATGATTGCTCAACCATATCTTTTGGAAAGGTTAAAGGATGCTCAAAAGGATGATATGAGAATTCAGGAAAAAGTGGAAGCTATCAAAAAGGGTAAATCCTCAGAGTTTAATGTTAATGAAGAAGGAATTGTGTGGTTTGGGAAAAGACTATGTGTTCCATCAAGTCTGGAGCTGAAGAAGGAACTTTTGGATGATGAACATAGTTCAAATTTATCTATTCACCCAGGGAGCACAAAGATGTATCGAGATCTCTGAGAAAACTTTTGGTGGGATAGTATGAAGAAGGAGATCGCTGAATATACATCAAAGTGCCTAGTGTGTCAGCAAGTGAAGGCAGAGAGGCAGAAGTCTAAGGGGATGATGCAACCATTTCCCATACGAGAATGGAAATGGGAGAACATCACCATGGAATTTTTCACCGGACTTCGTAGGACATCCAAAGGCAACAATGCAATCTGGGTTGTTGTGGATCGTCTTACAAAGACTGCACACTTCATTGCTATTCAGGAGGATTTATCATTGGATCAACTGGCGCAGATATATATCAGGGAAGTCGTAAGGCTGCATGGTGTGCCACTATCTATTGTGTCTGACTGAGATCCAAGATTCACCTCTAAGTTTTGGAAGAGTCTTCAACATGATCTGAATACTAAACTGAACTTCAGTACGACCTATCATCCTCAAACTGATGTCCAATACGAGCGGACTATCTAAAAACTTGAGGACATGTTGAGAGCATGCTCAATGGACTTTAAAGGAGGATGGGATCAACATCTTCTTCTGGTTGAGTTCTCTTATAATAACAGTTTCCATTCGAGCATCCAAATGGCACCATATGAAGCCCTTTATGAGAAAAGGTGCAGAACACTGGTCGGTTGGGATGAGGTCGGTGAACGTAAGCTGCTTGGACCAGAAATGGTCGAGGAAATGGTGGAGAAGGTGAAAACCATTCAGCAGCATATCAAGGCAGCCCAGAGTCGACATAGGAGTTATGCAGATAATCGTCGATGAGACCTTGGGTTTAAAGTTAGAGAAATGGTTTTTATACGCATATCTTTGTGGAAGAAGGTCATGAGGTTTGGAAATAAAGGGAAGTTAAGTCCAAAGTATATTGGCCCCTTCGAGATTCTTGATCGTGTCGGGGCTATGGCCTATCGACTAGAACTTCCACCTACCATGGTCAAAGTACATGATTTCTTTCATATATCCCTATTAAAGAAGTACATACCGGACCCTTCACATGCACTCTCTTCTGAGGTGGTACAGTTGGAGGATGATCTTTCTTATGAGGAGCAACCAGTGAAGATCATAGATCGTAGAGAAAAAGTTCTATGAAATAAGACAATGCCCCTTGTCAAGGTGTTGGGGTGAAACCACAAGTTTGAAGAAGTGACTTGGGAATCGGAGGAAATGATGAAGCTGAGTTACCCACATCTGTTTTAGTATGGGAAAAAGGAAATTTCGAGGGCAAAATTTCTTAAGGGGGGAATATTGTAACGACCCAAAGTTTCATTAATGGAAATCCCTCTTGATCTAGTTAAATGTCTCTTTATATAAAACGTTTATATAAAATATCAACTTCTTTGGTTTTATGTTAAGAATTGTGATTGTTACTTTTATAGCCATTAAACAGTGATCACATGATTAGTATAAATATAAGGCTTTAACAAATCTAATTACTCAGACAAAATAAGCGATGGCCTCATCTAGTAGAATTGCTCCATACGAAGCCCATTTGTCGGAGCTCGGAAAAGTGGTGGCGTCCTTGGGCTTCGCTCTTGACCAAGCCCAAGCTGAGCTTCATCATGTCATGCTCGAACGAGACCATCTATAGGAAAAGTGGAAGTTGATAGAGATTACCACTCAAGTGATTTTATCTGAGCCACCCCAAGAGTCTTTCACCATCACACACCTTACCCTTAGGTCTTATGCAACTGTTTTAAGGGGTTATGTAACAAATCACTAGTAATATGTTCATGTATATTATTTTTTTGTATATAATAATTAATATACCTTCTTGTCATTATTGATATATTGTAAATAGTTTTTAAAGTACAAATAGTGTTTTTAGTTATTATTTAATTGAGAAATCTATTTTATTAAATTAAGGGATTTTTGAATTAAATAATATTTTAATAAATTATTATTATTATTATTAAATTAATTTTATTATATATAAATGATCATATAATTTTATGAATGCAATTATAATTTTTATTAAGGTTTCAAAGCCATTTCTGTCAAAACACGTGAATTTTCTATAAATGTCGGTCTTTATTTTAAAAGTGAAAATTAACATATTTAGAAAATTATTTAGATAAAACAAATTATATTTATGGAATCAGGACATCGAAATTATCCAATTGTGAATTTTTCATAATTTTATGAGACAATCAAATTTTTGGGTAAAAATTAAATACCGTTTAAATATATAATGTGTTTTATGACATCATAATGACCCAATAGTGATGTAATAAAATACTATAAGCTTTATGTTCGGCCAATATATGTTTTACCACTAAAATAATGTTATTTTGGGTTTGTTTTACTTACTTTTCAAATCATTAATGGACCCCTCAAGACCTATTAAACATCTTGTCTTTTTAAATTATTTTCCATGGGGGTGTGACTCACCTCCACATAAGCAACCCCATTATTTTAAGAAGTTTGGAATTTGGCCTTATAAAATATTTTTTTCATCTTACCTTTTACAAAAACCATGGGAAAAAACCATGATATTATTTGTGGTTTGGATTAGTTTAATGTAAGTGGTCCCAAACCTAAATAATAAAGAATTCCCTCACCTTTCCTATATAAACCCACCCAAGCTCCCACTTCCTCCTCACTCAAAGCCTTTGGAGTTCATCCAACCTCTGCCCTACTCTCTCTAGAATCCTCCCAAGGTGTTCCAAGCTCCCAAGAAGCCTCTCTCAAGCCTCTCTCAAGCCTTTGGAAGCACACTTCCAAGTAAGGGTTTTTTCTTCCTTTCTCATTTTTGTCCAATTTTCTTTAAGTTGTTTTGCCCATTTAATTTCAATTATGAATGTTGGGGTATGGTTTCTCACCTCCCTCATACTTCCCTTTTTTATTTTTGAATGATGGGAGACCCCTTTCTCTCTCATTAAATGCCTCCCATGTACACCCGTTACTATGCCAAAATTCCGAAAGGAACTTCTCTCTCCTCATTTACATTCAAGCAATACTTTTGTATCATGAATATAAATTCCATTAAATTTTTTGGGATATGTATCTATATGAACTCATTACTGTACATTACATGTAAATATTATGGGTAACCCCTTTCTCTCTCATCAACCATTTTTATGAATTCTTATGTCACGTCGTTACGCTGCCAAAATCGCACCGACTTTCTAAGCTAATGCCATTGTGTTGTGAATACCATGCCCATTTCTCCATCAAGGGTATTCACCTTTATGAAAACTTACTTATTGATTATAAAGTTTCATGTATGAATTCCACATTCCTTTATCATGGAATAAATTATTATGTTTTATGAATCCATGTTTTATGATCCATGTGGCACACTTATGCATGAAATGAAATGTTTCAGAAGGGTACGCCCTTATAGCGCTCCAATGCATTGGGAAAAGTATAGTATCATGATACGTCATGTTCAATGAGTATTGAATCATTATAATTCAAGTGAAACGAGGGTTTACTCATGCTTCATGTGTAATGAGAATTTACCCATGCTCCATGTGCAATGAGTCTTGGCTCATGCTAATTCAATGATAAGTGTTGTTGCCACATTTCCATGTTATGATTATAATGCTTTATCATGCCTTTTTGTTCATGTTTCTATTGTGCTATATTGAAATTCCTATTGTCTAAAATGTATTATACCCCTCATGTATTCCATGTTTATTCCCTTACTGGGCTTTATAGCTCACCCCTTTTCTTATGCATGTCCTTAGGTTATCCCATGCAATGCTAAGTATGAGAGAATGTAGTGGTCATGTAAAGGAAGTTTTCCATAAAGATGTTTTATTTCATGTTTTAAGTTGTTATGTAATGATCCTAAGCCCCAAAGACACTATACCTCTCGATCTTCCATGTTGTATCAGGTGAATAGTTTATGTAATAAATCATGTTTATGTTTGTATTAAAAGCAGGGTTGTCATAATTACTATGCTGCCTTATCAACTTTTACTTTTGACAACCTTAAAAAAAATTCTTCACTTTCCTACCCAACAATAGGCAATAACTTCTCTTTACTTCGTAATGATACTTAGTTTTATTTTACTATCTGATTCATCAGTTTGATTACTCATCCTAGAAATATAAGTCAACTAGAATACTATAGAAACAATTACGAACTAATTTGGCCTTAGTATGGAAATATTTGTCTAAATTCTCAGTCTGACGACCTGGTATGATCTAATAACCACTTAATAAAATCTTCATTCTACTTCTTCAATCTAGAAAACTTCCTCAGTAATACTTTATCAGAAAATATCTTCTCTCAAAAACTTTAAAATTTTATCTCTTCTTCTTCAAATGAAGAGTGTACAAATCCTCTAAAAAGTACAATGTAATCTTTTCCTTTTATAGGTGTGGTAAAAGTGGTTTAGGATGGAGCTGAAAAATTTACCACTAAACCAAATTTCCTGAAACTTGAATTTCTCCTTCATTTTGGCTCCATCTTTCTATTATTTAGTTCTTATCTAATCTTATCAATTATTATATAAACTTCTCAAAGAATCATCCCACATCAAAATTTATATCCATTATTTAGTCTTATTCCAATTTTCATTCCAATTTATTCATTATGATGAATATATATGAAATATAGTTGATGCCTCATTACGTTTCTCCATACCAATTATAAGAAAATAAAACATTTTGAAAATCTATAATAGTGGAAAAAAAACTACTCATTCTGATGCTTTATATCAATTGATCATATGGACATCAAATGACTTCTCATTATGTTGTATGATACCAACTAAAATACAATCATCCTTTAAAACCATTCTTCCACAAACATAGTTTCAACTTCTAAAGATATCAGAAAAACTTTGACAACACTCCTGAAAAACTCTTCAAACAAAATTTAAGACCCCCTTGAAAACACATTTTCAAATACTTAAAAACATTTCATATTTTCTTCAATTTTTCAACAACTTTCTTAGAATTATGATCTTGTATATGATGAAGTATCAATGAAAACATGTGTCTGATGGATTAATATCTACTTCACTCTGATGGATCGATGTCACGGCTAGTCTGATGTGTTGGAACCACTTCATGTCCAATGACTCTTAACTAAATTGTAAACATATTAAAGTTTTATTTATTCAGTATTCACCCAATTTACAACAAATTAATCCATATAAAAATGGTCGGCTACATTATTGATCATCATCCAATTGATTTTTCCCAACAACTCCCAATTAACTTTACACAAGTCTCAATAATCTCCTCTTAAAATAATTCTACTTCAACAAACTTTATTTAGCAATCTTCCTTTGATGGATTGGTGGAACTCCATGTAACGACCCAAAGTTTAATTAATTTAAATCCCACTTGATCTAATTAAATGTCTCTTTATGTTTATATAAAATGTCAACTTCTTTGGTTTCATGATAAGAATTTTGACCATTGCAAATATAGCCGTTGAACAGTGATCACATGATTATTATAAATATCGGGCTTTAACACATCCAATTTTACTTAGACAAAGGAAGCGATGGCCTCATCCAGTAGAATTGCCCCATATGAAGCCCATTTGTCAGAGCTCTGAAAAGAGGTGGCATCTTTGGGCTTCGCCCTTGACCAAGCCCAAGCTGTGCTTCATCTTGTCAAGCTCGAACGTGACCATCTACAGGAAAAGTGGAAGTTTATTGAAATTACCACTCGAGCGATGCTATCCGAGCCACCCCAAGAGTCTGTCACCATCGCACACCTTACCCTTAGGTCTTATGCAGCTGTTTTAAGGGGTTATGTAACAAATAAGTAGTACTATTTTCATGTACATTATTTTTTGTATATAATAATGAATATAAATTCTAGTCATTTTTGATACATTGTAAATAGTTTTTAAAGTACAAATGGTGTTTTTAGTTATTATTTAATTAAGAAATATATTTTATTAAATTAAGGTATTTTTGAATTAAATAATATTTTAATAAAATAATAATAATAATATTAAATTATTTTTTATTAAATATAAATGATCTTATAATTTTATAAATGCAATTAAAATTTTTATTAAGGTTTGAAAGCCATTTCTGTCAAAACCCGTGAATTTTCGATAAATGTCGGTTTTTATTTTAAAAGTTAAAATTAAAATATTTAGAAAATTATTTAGATAAAATAAATGTTATTTCTAGAATCAGGACATCGAAATTATCCAACGGTGAATTTTTCATAATTTTATGAGACAGTCAAATTTTTGAGTAAAAATTTAATACCGTTTAAATATATAATGTGTTTTATGACATAATAATGACCCAATAGTGATGTAATAAAATACTATAATATTTATGTTCGGCCAATATATGTTTTAACATTAACATAATGTGATTTTGGGTTTGTTTCACTTATTTTTCAAAGCATTAATGGACCCCTCAAGACTTATTCAACACCTTGCCTTTTTAAATTAATTTCCATGGGAGTGTGACTCACCTCCACATAAGCAACCATAATATTTTAAGATGTTCGGAATTTGGCCATATAAAATATTGTTTACATCTTCCCTTTTCAAAAAACCATGGGCAAAAACCATGGTATGGTTTGTGGTTTGGATTAATTTAATATAAGGGGTCCCAAACCTAAATAATAATGAATTCTCTCACCTTTCCTATATAAACCCACCCAAGATCCCACTTCCTCCTCACTAAAAGCCTTTGGAGTTCGTCCAACCTCTACCCAACTCTCTCTATAATCCTCCAAAGGTGCCCAAATCTCCCAAGAAGCCTCTCACAAGCCTCTCTCTAGCCTTTGGAAGCACACTTCCAAGTAAGGGTTTTTTCTTCCTTTCTCATTTTTGTCAATTTTCTTTAAGTTGTATTGCCCTTTTGATTTAAATTATAAATGTTGGGGTATGGTTTCAAAACTCCCCCATACTACCCTCTTATTGTTTTAATGATGAGATACCCCTTTCTCTCTCATTAAATTCCTCCCATGTACACCCCTTACTATGCCAAATTCCGAAAAGAACTTCTCTCTCTTCTTGTACATTCAAGCAATACTCTTGTATCATGAACCTAAATTCCATTAAAATTGTTGGGACATGTATCTATATGACTTACTTACTGTCCATTACATGTAAATATGATTATTAACCCCTTTCTCTCTCAACAACCTTTTTTTTATGAATTCATACGTCACGTCGTTGCGCTGCCGAAATCGCACCGATTTTCTAAGCCAATGCCTTTGTGTAGTGAATACCATGCCCATTTCTCCATCAAGGGTATTCACCTTTATGCACATTTACTTATTGATTATAAAGTTTCATGTATTAATTCCACATTACTTTATCGTGGAATAAATGATTATGTTTTATGAATCAATGTTTTATGATCTATGTGGCACACTAATGCATGAAATGAAATGTTTAAGAAGGGTGTGCCCTTATAGCGCTCCAATGCATTGGGTAAAGTATAGTATCATGATACCTCATGTGCATTGAGTGTTAAATCATGCTAATCCAAGTGAAACAAGGTTTTACTCGTGCTTTATGTGCAATGAGGATTTACTCATGCTCCATGTGCAATGGGCCTTGGCTCATGCTAATTCCATGTTAAGTGTTGTTGCCACATTTCCATGTTATGATTATCATGATTTATCATGCCTTTATGTTCATGTTTCTATTATTATATATGGATATGCCTATTGCCTAATATGTATTGTACTCCTCATTTTATTCCATGTGTATTCCCTTACTGGGCTTTATAGCTCACCCTTTTCTTATGCATGTCCTCAGGTTATCCCATGCAATGCTAAGTACGAAAGATTGTAGTGGTCATGTAAAGGAAGTTTTCAATAAATATGTTGTATTTCATGTTTCAAGTTTTTATGTAATGATCCTAAGCCCCAAAGACACTAATCCTCTCAATCTTCTTGTTGTATCAAGTGATGTTTTATGTAATAAATCATGTTTAAGTTTGTAATAAAAGCAGGGTTGTCATAGTTAGTATCAGAGGATAGGTTTAGTTATTTTTGGGTTTAGGATTAGGAAACCCTAGTAAAGACTTAGATACAAGACTAAGTATAATAAAAACATCCCTAAGTTTTGGTAAGTACTGAGTAAGTGGTTTATCAAACAAATACATCCATGTCTGGATACGAGCAGGTAGAGGCGGCTCTGGCATAGATGTATCCTAGGGGTAAAACCTGAAAACACCGCTTTGAGCTAGAATCGAACGGGAACTGGTGCACGACAACGGGCCTTACTGCACTCTTGGTTATGACACTCCTATGGGATATGTTTTGATAAATTCACAAGCTTAGTATGAATCCTTATTAAGGGAATTAAAAAAATGCCCCTAAGAATATATGTTAGAAAGTAGATCATGAAAAGCCTAGATTGAAGCCTATAGACTCATGAGTTAAGGAAATGAAAGTTTATTTATAAGTCATCAACTTTTTTCTTTGGATTACCCTTTATGTGTTACCCATAACTTTCCTTTTATTCCATCCAATGGCCGGTAATAGGAGGACTCAGGGTAACAACCGTTGTGAAGATCAGTGTGATGACTGTACTAATGAGATGCCAAATCCAATGGGAGCGGGAATTGTGAACTTTGTCACGCTTCTCTCTCAGCTAACTCAAGTTTTGAATAGAAACACGATTCAAGAGGAACATTCAACCCCCCCTAAGAAAGAACAAGTTGCTATCGAGAGCTTCATGAGACAAAGGCCTCCTACTTTTAGTGGATCATCCGATCCCATGATCGCTGAAAAATGGATCAACTCCATTGAAAAGATATTCTCCATCCTCCAATGTTCTGAACAAGAGAAGGTTCTCCTGGAGTCTTATCATATGGAGGGTGAAGATGATCAGTGGTGGACCTTGATCAAAAATACGAAGCCTGAGGAGGAGATCGTTGAGTTGGAATGGAAGGATTTTCGAAAGATGTTTTTCGATAAATATTTTCTGCACACCCTCCGGCTTAAGATGGAAAGGGACTTCCTTTCCCTCAAGCAAAAAGATGAAGAATCTGTTGGAGCGTATGAGGCAAAATTCACAAGGCTTGCACGATACGCTTACGGCTTTGTCGTTACCCTTGAATGCAAGGTTGACCGCTTCTTTGGTGGGATGAAGCCTAGCTTGCGGAATGCATTAGCAATCCATGACTTTGACAGCTATGAGGAAATTTTCCGATGTGCCCTCAAGGTAGAAATGGAGATCGAGGAATCACAAGGTTATCATGGGGACAAGAAGTGTAAGGTGGACTTCAATGCTGGTGGTCCGATGGATAAATACAATGGTGCTAAGAATATCCAGCACCCCACTTGCCAAAAGTGTGGAAAGAAGCACCCTGGAAATTGCCTGAAGGGGACGAGAAAATGCTTCAGGTGTGGAAGAGAAGGGCACCTAGCTATTAACTATCGGAAAGAAAGACCCATGGATACGACAGAGGAGAGGAACTCTCCGTTCGAACCTCAAAACATTGTTCAATGCTAAAATTGCAAAGAACCAGGTCATTTTGCAAATCAGTACCCTAATCCAAGGGTTTTCGGAGACAACAAACAACCTCCAAGGTAGCAAAAAAGAGATTTTTCCACCACTTCTGCCGAAGTGAACCCCGACAACGAAGTGGTGACAGGTACACTAGTTATTCATTCAATAATAGAAAATGTACTTTTTGATTTAGGTTCTACGCATTCTTTTATATCTCAAAAGTTTAGTAGAACAATCCCAGCACCACCACAAATCATGGAAGTAAAGATGTTGGTGAGTACGACAAATGGGGAAATCATTGCATCCCATGAATATAAGTCCTCCCCTGTTATAGTCTGTGGATTGAATTTCCCAGAAAACCTCATCATACTCTCTCTGGTGGAATTTGATGAAATTATTGGCATGGATTTGCTTTCCTTATATAGAGACAACATAAATTTTCGGGAGAGGGAAATTACACTCCATATGGACAATCGACCCCCGATTCTTTACAAGTGTTAGGAGGAAGATGAATCTCCTTTATCTCCATCATCTCAAGCATGGATATTACTTCCCTATGGGCACGCGTATCTGGCTCAGATGATTGAGTCCAAAGAAGAAACCATCCTTGAAGAAATGCCTATTGTGAGGGAATTCGCGGAAGTGTTTCCTAAGGAACTGCCTGGTCTTCCTCCTAGAAGAGATGTTGAGTTCTCAATTGAACTTATACCCGAGGTGCTACCAATATCCAAGACTCTATATAGAATGGCTGTTGTAGAGCTTGAAGAGCTGAAGAAACAACTACAGGAGAATCTTGATAAAGGGTTTATACGCCCAAGTGCTTCACCATGGGGTGCACCAGTTCTCTTCGTCAAGAAGAAGGATGGGTCAATGCGGCTTTGCATCGATTATCGTGAACTTAACAAAATCACGATAAAGAACAAGTATCCTCTTACAAGAATCGATGACTTGTTTGATCAGCTGTGTGGAGCACAATACTTCTCCAAGGTGGACTTGCGGTCGGGATATTATCAAGTAAGGGTGAAGAAGGAAGATGTCCCCCAGACAGCTTTTCATACAAGATACTGGCACTATGAATTCATAGTAATGCCTTTCGGACTCAACAATGCTCTAGAAATCTTTATAGACTTAATGAATAGAGTCTTTTGAGATTACCTTGACAAATTTGTGGTAGTCTTTATAGATTATATTCTAATATACTCCAAAACCAAGGAGAATCATGAGGAGCATTTAAGAACTGTACTGGAGACTTTGCACAAGGATAAGATCTATGCAAAGTACAAAAAGTGTGAGTTCTGGTTGAAGGAAGTCTCATTCTTGGGCCATATCATCACAAGCAATGGGATATCTATGGATCCCTCCAAAATAGATGCAATTGAGGGATATCCGATGCCAACATCGGCAACGGATATCCGTAGCTTCTTGGGGTTAGCTGGATATTATCGATGATTTGTGAGAAATTTCTCACGATTGTCCATCCCTCTTACCAAGCTAACTTGTAAGGGAGTAAAGTTTGCTTGGAGTGATGAATGTGAAGAATGCTTCACGGTGTTGAAAAGGAGGCTTATCACTACGCCCGTTCTCACTTTACCCACAAGTGGGGAACTTTTTGTGGTATTCAGTGATGCTTCAAAGAAGGGCTTAGGTTGTGTGTTGATGCAGAATGATAAAGTGATATCCTATGTCTCAAGGCAGTTGAAAATCCATGAGCGAAACTCTGCAACACATGATCTGGAGTTGGCGGCTGTGATCTTTGCCTTGAAAATATGGCGGCATTATCTCTACGGAGAGAAATGTGAGATATATACTGACCACAAGAGTCTTAAATATATATTCACGCAGAAAGAGCTTAATATGTGCCAGAGAATATGGATAGAGCTCATTAAGGATTATTACTATTCAATACATTACCACCCTGGGAAAGCGAACAAGGTGGAAGATGCCCTAAGTAGAAAGGATCCAGCGATTCTATCAATGATGAGAATTGAGAAGGATCCAATCTTCTTAGACTTGATGAAGATGGACATGGGAATCATAGAGAAGGGAACATCATCAATCCTTTCACAAATGATTTCTCAACCATATCTTTTGGAAAGGTTAAAGGATGCTCAAAAGGATGATCTGGGAATTCAGGAAAAAGTGGAAGCTATCAAAAAGGGGAAATCCTCAGAGTTTAATGTTAATGAAGAAGGAATTGTGTGGTTTGGGAAAAGACTATGTGTTCCATCAAGTCTGGAGCTGAAGAAGGAACTTTTGGATGATTCACATAGTTCAAATTTATCTATTCACCCAGGGAGCACAAAGATGTATCGAGATCTCTGAGAAAACTTTTGGTGGGATAGTATGAAGAAGGAGATCACTGAATATACATCAAAGTGCCTAGTGTGTCAGCAAGTGAAGGCAGAGAGGCAGAAGTCTAAGGGGATGATGCAACCATTACCCATACCAGAAAGGAAATAGGAGAACATCACCATGGACTTTGTCACCGGACTTACAAGGACATCCAAAGGCAACAATGCAATCTGGGTTGTTGTGAATCGTCTTACAAAAACTGCACACTTCATTGCTATTCAGGAGGATTTCTCATTGGATCAACTGGCATGGATATATATCAGGGAAGTGGTAAGGTTTCATGGAGTACCACTATCTATTTTTTCTGACCGAGATCCAAGATTCACCTCTAATTTTTGGAAGAGTCTTCAACATGCTCTGAATACTAAACTGAACTTCAGTACGACCTATCATCCTCAAACTGATGGCCAATCCGAGTGGACTATCCAAACACTTGAGGATATGTTGAGATCCTGCTCAATGGACTTTAAAAGAGGATGGGATCAACATATTCCTATTGTTAAGTTCTCTTATAATAACAGTTTCCACTCGAGCATCCAAATGGCACCATATGAAGCCCTATATGGGAAAATGTGCAGAACACCGACATGTTGGGATGGGGTCGGTGAACGTAAGCTGCTTGGACCAGAAATGGTCGAGGAAATGGTGGAGAAGGTGAAAAACATTAAGTAACATATCAAAGCAGCCCATAGTCGATAGAAGAGTAATGCAGATAATCATCGACAAGACCTTGTGTTTAAAGTTGGAGACATGGTTTTTCTACGCATATCTCCATGGAAGAAGTTCATGAGGTTTGGAAATAAAGGGAAGTTAAGTCCAAGGTACATCGGCCCCTTCGAGATTCTTGATCGTGTCGGGGTTGTGGCCTATCGACTAGCACTTCCACCTACTATGGCCAAAGTACATGATATCTTTCATGTATCCCTCTTAAGGAAGTACATACTAGACCCTTCACATGTACTCTCTTATGAGGTGGTACAATTGGAAGACGATCTTTCTTATGAGGAGAAACCAGTGAAGATATTAGATCGTAGAGAAAAAGTTCTATGAAATAAGACAATGCCCCTCGTCAAGGTGTTGTGGAGAAACCACAAGTTTGAAGCAACTTGCGAATCAGAGGAAGTGATGAAGTTGAGTTACCCATATCTGTTTTAGTGTGGGAAAAGGAAAATTTTGAGGGAGAAATTTCTTAAGGGGGGAATATTTTTAATGACCCAAAGTTTCATTAATTGAAATCCCCCTTGATCTAATTAAATGTCTCTTTATGTTTATATAAAATTTCAACTTATTTGGTTTTATAATAAGAATTTTGACCATTGCTAATATAGCCGTTGAACAGTGATCACATGATTAGTATAAATATCGGGCTTTAAGACATCCAATTTTACTTAGAAAAAGGAAGCGATGGCCTCATCCAGTTGAATTGCCCCATACGAAGCCCCTTTTTCGGAGCTCGGAAAAGAGGTGGCGTCTTTGGGATTCAACCTTGACCAAGCCCAAGCTGAGCTTTATCTTTTCAAGCTCGAACGTGACCGTCTACAGGAAAAGTGGAAGTTGATTGAAATTACCACTTGAGCGATGCTATCCAAGCCATCCCAAGAGTCTGTCACCATCGCACACCTTACCCTTAGGTCTTATGCAGCTGTTTTAAGGGGTTATGTAACAAATAAGTAGTACTATGTTCATGTACATAATTTTTTTATATAATAATGAATATAAATTCTAGTCATTTTTGATACATTGTAAATAGTTTTTAAAGTACAAATGGTGTTTTTAGTTATTATTTAATTAAGAAATCTATTTTATTAAATTAAGAGATTTTTGAATTAAATAATAATATTATTATTAAATTAATTTTTTTAAATATAAATGATCTTATAACTTTATGAATGCAATTAAATTTTTTATTAAGGTTTGAAAGTCATTTCTGTCAAAACCCGTGAATTTTCGATAAATGTCGGTTTTTATTTTAAAATTGAAAATTAACATTTTTAGAAAATTATTTATATAAAATAAATGTTATTTCTGGAATCAGGACGTCGAAATTATCCAATGGTGAATTTTTCATAATTTTCTGAGATAGTCAAATTTTTGAGTAAAAATTTAATACCGTTTAAATATATAATGTGTTTTATGACATCATAATGACCCAATAGTGATGTAATAAATTACTATAATATTTATTTTCGGCCAATGTATGTTTTAAAATTAAAATAATGTGATTTTGGGTTTGTTTCACTTACTTTTAAAAGCATTAATGGACCCCTCAAGACTTATTCAACACCTTGCCTTTTTAAATTAGTTTCCATGGGAGTGTGACTCACCTCCACATAAGCAACCCTAATATTTTAAGAAGTTTGGACTTTGGACTTATAAAATATTTTTTTCCTCTTCCCTTTGACAAAAACCATTGGCAAAAACCGTGGTATGGTTTGTGGTTTGGATTAATTTAATATAAGGGGTTCCGAACCTAAATAATAAAGAATTCTCTCACCTTTCCTATATACACCCACCAAAGCTCCCACTTCCTCCTCACTCAAAGCCTTTGGAGTTCGTCCAAACTCTTCCCAACTCTCTCTAGAATCATCCCAATGTGCCCCAATCTCCCAAGAAGCCTCTCACAAGCCTCTCTCTAGCCTTTGGAAGCACACTTCCAAGTAAGGTTTTTTTCTTCCTTTCTCATTTTTGTTAATTTTCTTTAAGTTGTATTGCCCTTTTAATTTCAATTATAAATGTTGGGGTATGGTTTCTCACCTCCCCAATAATTCCATATTATTGTTTGAATGATGGTATACCCCTTTCTATCTCATTAAATTCCTTCCATGTACACCCGTTACTATGCCAAATTCCGAAAAGAACTTCTCTCTCTTCTTGTACATTCAAGCAATACTCTTGTATCATGAACCTAAAATTAATTAAAATTGTTGGGACATGTATCTATATGACCTCCTTACTGTCCATTACATGTAAATATTACGAGTAACCCCGTTCTCTATCATCAATCTTTTTTTATGAATTCATACGTCACGTCATTACGCTGCTGAAGTCGCACCGATTTTCTAAGCCAATGCCTTTGTGTAGTGAATACCATGCCCATTTCTCCATCAAGGGTATTCACCTTTATGCACATTTACTTATTGATTATAAAGTTTCATGTATCAATTCCACATTAATTTATCGTGGAATAAAAGATTATGTTTTATGAATCAATGTTTTATGATCTATGTGGCACACTTATGCATGAAATGAAATGTTTAAGAAGGGTTCACCCTTATAGTGCTCCAATACATTGTGTAAAGTATAGTATCATGACACTTCATGTGCAATGAGTGTTAACTCATGCTAATCCAAGTGAAACTAGGGTTTACTCGTGCTTTATGTGCAATGGGGATTTACTCATGCTCCATGTGCGATGGGCTTTGGCTCATGCTAATTCCATGTTAAGTGTTGTTGCCACATTTCCATGTTATGATTATCATGATTTATCATGACTTTATGTTCATGTTTCTTTTATGCTCTATGGATATGCCTATTTCCTGGAATGTATTTTACTCCTCATGTTATTCCATGTGTATTCCCTTACTGGTCTTTATAGCTCACCCTTTTCTTATGCATGTCCTCAGGTTATCCCATGCAATGCTAAGTACGAAGGATTGTAGTGGTCATGTAAAGGAAGTTTTCAATAAATATTTTGTTTTTCATGTTTCAAGTTTTTATGTAATGATCCTAATCCCCAAATACACTAAACCTCTCGATCTTTTTGTTGTATCAAGTGAAGTTTTATGTAATAAATCATGTTTAAGTTTGTAATAAAATCAGGGTTTTCATACTCCACGTCTAATGGACCAGTTCCAATAACTTCAACTTCTATAAATTTTTCCATTTTATAATTATGGAACAAAAAAACTTCCACCATTTTCCAAATTATTTCTAGGAATATTTGTATCTTATGTATTATTATTCAAACTGAAAACCATCATCTTAGTCTTGTAAATTTCAAACCAAACTTCACAGCCTTTAAACAATTCTATGTTAGGTTATCTTAGACTGATGAATTTATATTGGAAGTATTTGTCTTCAAAAAATTTTCTTCCACAAACTTCTTCTTGTAAGAATGACATACTCATGACTTTGAGAATAAATAATATTAACATAGCATTTTATGACTTCCAATGAGGAGTATTGTGACTTCCAATCCTTCGATCATATTATTTCCTTCCAATCAAACATCAAAATGATTGGAAACAATTGTTCTCTCACTTTCCTTCATATGGATTTCATCATAAGTTTTCTATACTACTTGTGATTTGTGAGAACTAAAATATTAGAAAAGAATAATTAGATTTATATTGGACCCATCTAGAATCTTATAAAATTTATCATTATGAAGCACGAGTAAACCATCGTTGCACTTGAATTATCATGATTAAATACTCATTGCACATGAAGTATCATGATACTATACTTTACCCAATGCATTGGAGCGCTATAAGGGCGTACCCTTCTTAAACATTTCATTTCATGCATAAGTGTGCCACATGGATCATAAAACATGGATTCATAAAACATAATCATTTATTACATGATAAAGTAATGTGGAATTAATACATGAAACTTTATAATAAATAATTAAATGTTCATAAAGGTGAATAAAATTTATGGAGAAATGAGCATGGTATTCACTACACAATGGCATTGGATTAGAAAATCGGTGCGATTTCGGCAGCATAACAGCGTAACATAAGAATTCATAGAAACGGTTGATGAGATAGAAAGGGGTTACTCATAATCTTTACATGTAATGGACAGTAAGGAGGTCATATAGATGCATTTCCCAACAATTTTAATGGAATTTAGATTCATGATACAATAGTATTTCTTGAATGTAAATGAGGAGAGAGAAGTTCTTTTCGGAATTCCAGCATAGTAACAGGTGTACATGGGAGGCATTTAATGAGAGAGAAAGGGGTCTCCCATAATTCAAACATAAAGAGGGAAGTATGAGGGAGTTGAGAAACCATACCCCAACATTCATAATTGAAATTAAATGGGAAAAACAACTTAAAGAAAATTGGACAAAAATGAGAAAGGAAGAAAAAACCCTTACTGAGAAGTGTGCTTCCAAAGGCTTGAGAGAGGATTTAGAGAGGCTTATTGGGAGCTTGGGGCACCTTGGGAGGATTCTAGGGAGATTAGGGAAGAGTTTGGATGAAATCCAAAGGCTTTGAGTGAGGAGGAAGTGGGATCTTGGGTGGCTTTATATAGGAAAGGTGAGTGAATTCTTTATTATTTAGGTTTGGTACCCCTTACATTAAAATAATCCAAACCACAAATCAGCTCATGGTTTTTGCCCATGGTTTTTGGAAAAGGGAAGAGGAAAACAATATTTTATACGGCCAAAGTCCAAACTTCTTAAAATAATGGTGTTGTTTATGTGGAGGTGAGTCACACTCCCGTGGAAAATAATTTAAAAAGACAAGATGTTTAATAAGTCTTGAGGGGTCCATTAATGCTTTGAAAATTAAGTCAAACAAACCCAAAATTACATTATTTTAATGTTAAAACATATATTGGACGAACATAAAGCTTATAGTATTTTATTACATCACTATTGGGTCATTATGATGTCATAAAACACATTATATATGTAAACGATATTTATTTTTTACCCAAAAATTTTACTATCTCATAAAATTATGAAAAATTCACCATTGGATAATTTTGAAGCCCTAATTATAGAAATATAATTTATTTTATCTAAATAATTTTCTAAATATGTTAATTTTCACTTTTAAAATAAAGACCGACATTTATCGAAAATTCACGGGTTTTGACAGAAATGACTTTCAAACCTTAATAAAAATTATAATTGCACTCATAAAATTATATGATCATTTATATATAATAAAATTAATTTAATAATAATAATAATATTTTATTAAAATATTATTTAATTCAAAAATACTTTAATTTAATAAAATATATTTATTAATTAAATAATAACTAAAAACACTATTTATACTTTAAAAAATATTTACAATGTATCAATAATGACAAGAAGTTATATTCATCATTATATACAAAAAAATAATATACATGAACATATTACTAGTGATTTGTTACATAACCCCTTAAAATAGCCGCATAAGACCTAAGGGTAAGGTGTGCGATGGTGACAGACTCTTGGGGTGGCTCAGATAACATCGCTTGGGTGGTAATCTCTATCAACTTCCAATTTTCCCGTATACAACCCCGTTCGAGCTTGACATGATGAAGCTCAGCTTGGGCTTGGTCAAGAGAGAAGCCCAAGGACACCACCTCTTTTCCGAGCTCCGACAAATGGGCTTTGTATGGAGCAATTATACTGGATGAGGCGATCATTTCTTTTGTCTGAGTAAATTGGATTTGTTAAAGCCTTATATTTATACTAATCATGTGATCACTATTCAACGACTATAAAAGTAACTGTCACAATTCTTAACATAAAACCAAAGAAGTTGATATTTTAAAAAAACATTTTACATAAAGATACATTTAACTAGATCAAGAGGGATCTACCTATTTGTATTTTGTTTTCAACCAAGGTTCATAAATCACTGAACTTTGTAACCTCAACCTATAGATTAATTATCAATGAATTCTAATCCTACATGATCTAACTCATTGTATGAAACAAGAATCATTAACATAAAAACCAACCTGTCTAAAAGTATCGACTCATGAAACTTATTCAGCTTTCCAACTTTCATTCACTTCTTCCTCCATTTATTGCTTTACTTATTCCACTTTCCTATAAACACAATTTTTCTACAACCACTCCAACAAAATGTAATAATATTTTACACACTAATATGCTAAGTTAACAGATTACCCACAACTCCCCCAATATACATGTTTCCTTGAATGGTTTAGAACATATCGATGGATAGATTTATGAAATAGTTCTCCCCCTTAACAACATGATAAAAATACTAGGTGAGATAGGGGATAGAAACACATACCTCAATATTTATGAGAAATTTGTTTGACGCCAATGTTCAAACTCATTTTGAGAAATTATTCCTTCAATATAGGTTTTCTGAAATTGACATAAACTTATTCTAATGTATGAATATACTCTATATCCAATTCATTATTTTCAACATGATAAGTGATGAATTGATATTTGATATCAATATGTTTTGAATGAGAATATTGTACCATATTTCATATAAGGTTGATGGAAATTTGATTATCACAACCCAAGAGAAAGGGTAACTTCACTTCAACAAGTAAGTCTTCCAATTGAGTCTTCATCCACATAAGTTGGGTAGAAACATGGGTGAAATAAACATACTCAGCTTCATCCATGCTTAGAGTTACTGAATTTTGTTTCTTTGTATGCCAATTAACACAATGTCTTCACAAAAATAAAACTCTACCAGATGAAAATATTATGTCATCAAAATTTTCATCCCAATTAGTATCTAAATACCCAAAAAATTCAATACTTTTTGAGCTATCAAACCTAATTCTAAAATTTGTTGTACCTTCAATATATATGAAAATTATTTTTCCAGCCAATATATGTGATTCTATTAGAGCACTCTTAAATCTTTCACATAATGTAACAACATAAAAAATATCTGGTCTTGATGTAGTGAAATACAATAAACTTCAAATCAAATTCCAAAACTCTTTAGAGTCAACTTCCTTTCCTCCATCTTTAGTTAAACTGGTTCCCACTGAAATTGGTGCGGAAATTGGTTTTGAATTGTCTATTATAAATGTCTTAAGAAGTTTCTTAGTATAATTTTCTTGGGAAAGAAATATATGTTTCTTATGGTTTGGGATTTTTAACCCAAGAATGTATTTTATTTCCCCCAGAATAGACATCTCAAACAACTTTTTCATATCTTCATCAAATCTTTCACTAGTTATTTCACCATTCCCAGAAAGGATAATGTCATAAACCTAAACAGTTATAATGAGGGGAAATCCCAGACTTTCTTGAATGTATAGATTTCTATCAACCCTTCCTTTCTTAAAACTCATCTTTCTTAAGAAGGTAACCAACTTGGAATACCATGCCTTTAGAGCTTACTTTAGACCATAAATTTCTTTCTTTAAATTTCACAGATAACTTTTATCCTTCCCAACAACAAATCCACATGTTTGTTCAATATAAACTTCTTCATCAAGTTATCCATTCATAAATATTGACTTCACATCCATCTAAAATATTTTGTAACTTTATTGTGCAATAATAGAAAGAAATATTTTTATTGTTTTTAACCTTACTACAAAAGAAAAATTCTCATAAAATTCAATGACCTCTATTTATGACTAAACTTTTCACACTAATCTTACTTTGTTTATTATCACTTCACCGTCCTCATAAAACTAGATCTGGATCAATCATTTTGTAAAAATAACATTTTTTCATTTGGCTTAGGTATGAGTTCCCAAGTATCATTCTTCTTGATTTAATCTAACTCTTAATTCATAGCTTGAACCCATTTCAGATTCTCAAAATCTTCATTCGCATATCATATCTCAACTTTTGAATATAAATATGTATGTGTAAATTCTTTTGATGTTATTATTATTTGATCCTTTTGATATTGATCACCAATTATGTTTTGAAATTCCATTTTCATCCTCATCCGATAAAGATATTTTTGAGATTCTTCCTCATCACTAGAAATAGAAGAGTACAATTATTCTTCTTGAGTAGGATTACAATTGTTTTCATCCTTATCATAACTCTTTACAAAAATTATTTTATTATGTTCATCGTCCTTATTTGAATGTGTTTTTTAGCATCTTCCTCTGCTTCTTCCAAAAAGTTTACATTAATAGAGACAAATAATATTCTTGATTTTTTGTCAAAACAACCATATCATATTCCTTCTAAAGCATAACCAAGAAAAATTACATCTTCACCTCTCTGCTCAAAATTTACATGGTTTCCACCTTTCTTATTTATGAGTTATGGACTCCCAAAAACTCTTAAGTGTTTCAAACCTAGAGTTTTGTCATAAAATTTTTTATATATAGTCATATCTGAATTTGGATTGTAAAAACATCAGTTTTGAATATAAGTTGTAGTGCTAATGGACTACCTCCAAAAGTAATGAGGGAGACCATGTTTAAATAATATAGTTCGCCCCATTTCAACCATACTTCTATTTTTTATTTTAGTAACACCATTTTTTGAGGAGTGTATGGTGTAATAAACTCTTGATGAATTCTATACTTCTCAAGATAACTTTCAAAATATAATTCTTTTTTATTCACCACCAATGTTTTTTTCTCAACTTCTTCACTAAATGCTCACATTTATTCTCAGCTTCTCTCATGAAACTTTAAAACATTTCAGATCATCTGATATTTGTTTCATACACATAACATAAGTAATATGAGAAATTTTTTAATGAAATTAATTAAGTATTTATCTTAATGGGTTTATTATTTTCCCATTAGCCCATATATATCTGAATGAATAAGTTCTAGGTGTCATTTTGAAAAACTTTAAACTTTATTATGCACAGAGTTCATAATATTTCCTTTTTAGAAAATTGTAGCATGCCAATATTTTATTCTTAACATATTAATAATTATTCAAACACCTTCTCTATTTGATAAATTTCTCATGTTTCTCTAAAGCATGTTTCCTAGCCTTTTATGCCACAAATGATTCTATTCTATCATACTTAACAATATTTTTGAACTTCACCAACTTAGAATAAGTTTCCTCTTGAACAATTTCATCTTATAACAATCTTCCCAAGTTCCTTTATTTTCATACTAAATCCAATTTTCTAAAATAACTTTTTTTCCTTCATCAATTATTTTTGAAACACTTAGAAATTTGTATTTCATCCCATCAACAAAAAAATATTTCTTGGACTTTAACTTTTCTTCCCCAATAATAATATACCCAAAAACTTTGATTCTGAGGGATACATCATTTCCAAATGACACTATCCATTATCTGTTGTATTTAACATTATTAAAAAAATTTAAGTCTGTTGTAATGTGATAATAAAACCCATTATCTGAGATCCAAGGTCATTCTCATTTTTTATATTGGAGAACAATTTCTACAACAAGATCCTTTACTTTCCCTATATCTTCCTTCACATCTGTCTTTTGAGAATTATTATAATACATTTGTTGTTTTTGTAGAAAAATAAGACATACTTTTCCAATATGTATAGGTTGTTCACATATTTCATAAATAGTTTCCAAAGGTTGGAATCTATTTTCAACTTTCATTCCAACCTTTTTAGGTTTCTTCAAAACATCCTGCTCTTAATTTTTCCTTTGAGAAGATTTAATCCCACTCAAAATATTCCTTTTGTAATTTGTGGAATCTATATAAAGTTTTTTGTTAATCCAACACATATTTTTCATATGCCTAAATCCACCAAAATACCAGCAGTATCTAAAGAAAGAATATTTACCACTGTAACTTCCATATTTTCCAGAGTTGTGAGCATGTTTCTCAACAACCTTATTTTATTTAACATCAGAATTTTTTTTATTCTAAAACTTTATGTTCTCAACTAGAACCTTCTTCTTCAGCTTAGTTTTCTTTTAATACTTATTAAAACCATAAGTTTTAGTTACTTTTTAGACTTATAATTTTTAGAAACTTATTACTTCTCCACTTTATTGATTTTGGACACATACATAACTTTCCTATCTTTCTTCTTCCTAGATACAATTTCAACTTTATTCTTCACCTTTGAAGATATATTTTGATCCTTCTTAGGTTAAACCATTCTAGAACTTTCACTTACTTCATAGATATATTTATTCAAACTTATAACCCTCTACTTATCTTTAGAAAGTTTTTTTGAACAAGTTCCAATTCTTCTTATTTCTATTTCATCTTAACTTCTAGATGTTCATTCTGATTCTTTTATTAATCAATATATTTACTCAAGTAATCAATATATTCTAGAAACTTAACTTTTTAATCCGAATAATATTATATATTATTATTTAAATAACTCTAATTTTTCAATTTCCTGATTTATTTCTCAATCCTCTTAATATATATCATACAATCTTTCAATAATTATTTTGGATAAAATTCTAATCATGTTTCTTCTTCTTTAGAATTAGTGATTTTGAACTCTTCATTGTAAACTATTACAATGAATGTATTCTATCCATCATTCTTAATAGACTTTTCATACTCAACATCATTTCCTTATTCTTCTTCATCCTTAAACAAAAAAAACTTCTCCTTTTAGATGTGGAGAATTTATTATCTTTTAATTTGCAATAAGATTTATCCTTATAACTATGTTTCTTCCATGATCTTATCTACCTTTTATCATCTTCATCACAGTTGTTTTCATTCTTTCTTTTGGGGAATTTTTTAGCAAAGTGACCAAAAAAATCCACATTCAAATCTTTTTAAAGTAATTTTACCTTTATATTTTCATGTACCCATTTTCATAGTTTTAGAAAAAAAGGATAAAAATCCTTAAGATTTTTTCATACCTCATTTTCAAAATATGAATCTCTAGATTCTTCTTATTCAAGAATCTTCATAGAATTTTCTTTCTTGGAAAATTTGAAAGAATTTTGTATATCAATTTTTTTTCATTTCATAATTATTTACATTCTCATTTCATAAGTGATGATAATACTATAAAAATCATCTAAAGATAATGTTTTTCGACCTCTATCTTCCAACTAAGAAATATTGGCATAAAACTGTTAGTAAAAATTCTCAAGATATTTTCAAAAATAGTATAATCTTACAAATTTTTACCAAGACATCTAATAGTTCTCACAATTTCATTCACTCTAGTAAAGAAGCCACCAACTAATTTATACTCCCCCATCTTGAGATCTTAATGCTTCAATATCTAGATTTTTAACTTTGTCTTCTTTACTTTTTTATTACCTTCATAAATGTTCTTCCTCTTATCCAAGATACCATTGGAAGTGGAAATACCCTTTATTATTATGAATTATCTTTGGGAAAGTAAAAATAGTAGTGAATTTTTATCCCCTCCATCAATCTCAAGATTCTGCTTATCCATAGATGTGAGGGGAAATTTTTCATAAGTAGGAGGAAATCCATTTATAGTTGCTTACATATCATCATACCTAAGAGACAGAAGATAAGGAATCATTTTGTCTTTCTAGATATGATAGTTCTTCCCATTGATGATCATAATCACCTTACTATTAATGACATTCAGATTTTTGATCACAAATTATATTTTAAAAACTTTAGCAAAGAATAAATGAAGGGAACCTTCACTCTGATACAAATTGACATCACCCAACAAGGATCAATGAATCGCTAGGAGGGGGAGGGTTGAATTAGTGATATATTTTTTCTTTTAAGATTATTATCTTTTGAAACATCCTTCACCTCTTATTAAATTTTCATCAATTTTATAAAACAAAATAATGCATCCATATGAACACAAATATTTACAAGGTTTACTACTCAACAATAGTAGTTATGACCATGGTATGGTTTGGAAAAAATTAAATACCATACAATCCACCAGAAAAAAAATCCTTTGGTGTCGGTACAAACAAGTTGGATATACCCTTACACTTTTGTAGTAATATGATCAATATAATAGTACATGCGATTCAAGTAGCATGAAATGATCTAATAAAATATTGTTTAAAAAGTTAAAAAACATTCTATAGTTAGTTCCAAACATGTTACCATGGTGCCTTATCAACTTTAACTTTTAAGAACCTTAAAAAAATTCTTCACTTTCTTATATAATAGTAGGTAAGAAATTATCTAGACTTCATAAGGATACTAAGTATTATTACCTAGTGTGATTCCTCAATCCGATTACTTAGTCTAGAAATATAAGTCTATTAGAATACAACTAAACAATTCTAAACTAATTAAGTACTAATTCAGAAATATAAGTCCTACTTCCCAGTACAATTAGCTCACCTAATCTAAAAACCACTAAATATGATCTTCTTTCTTCTTCTATTTTGAAATCTTCTTCAGGAATTTTCTATATAGAAACCTATTCCCTCTAAAACTTCATAAATTCTCTCAAATTTTCTACACCTAAATAGAGTATAGATCCATCAGAATGTACAATGTACTATCATCATTTTATAGTTTCTACAAAAGTGTTTTATGCGAGTATCTGAAAATTTTTATTTCTTCACCAAATTTTCCTAAACTTGATTTTCTACTTTTTTTGGATCTATCTTTGACTTATCCAGAACTTATCTACTCTTATAAATTCTTCTCAAAACCACACAATGATTCATAATACTTCAATCTTTGAAACCATTCTTTACCCTGATTCCAATTTTCCTTCTGATTTCTTAATTGTGATGAAGACATATGAAAGATATCAGATACATCATTACATTTCTTCATACCAACTATATTAAAATAATTTTTTTAAAGATCTATACCAACTGAAAACAAAATGATCACTCTAATTCTCCATATCAATTGATCATATGAAAAGAAAATGACTTCTCATTATATTTCTCAGTACCAACTGAAATACAAACATCCTTTAAAACCATTCTTCCACAAACATAGTCACAACATCTATATATATCCAAACATATTTGACAACACTCTGAAAGAACTATTCAAAAAAACTTCAAGACTCCCTTGACAAAACATTTTCAAACTCATCAAAACATTTCATCTTTTCATCAATTGTTCCAAAACTTCCTCATACCAATGATCATATTTCGGATGAAGTATCATTGACAACCTGTGTCTAATGGATTGGTCTCTACCTCAATCTGATGGATTAGTGTCGGGGCCAATCCAATGAGTCGACACCACTTCATGTCCGATGACTATTGACCCAATTGTAAACATATGAAATTTTCTTCTTTCAGTCTTGACCCAATTGAAAAAAATTCAGCCTAATGAGAATGGTTGACTACATTATTGATCTTCATCTGATTTATTTGTCCCAACAACTCCCAATTAAATTTTCAGAAATTTGAAAAATATACACCTAAAATAATTCTGCTTCAATAATAATTCTTTACCAATCTTACTCTTATGGATTAGTGGAACTCCACGTATGATGGACTAGTTCCAGTAACATCAGCTTTAACATCTTCTTTTGTTTTCTTATTATGGTACAGATTAACATTCACAATTCACCAAATTATTTATCTAAATATTTGTATCTTGTGGCTTATTGGTCTGATTGAAAACTATAATCTTCATCTTCTTATGTTTCACACAAACATTCCCAACCTTTAAATAATAATGTGTCTGGTGATCTCACATCAATGAACTGAGACTGGGATACCTTCTTTTAAAACATTATTCTTCCAAAAACTCCTACTTGTAATCATGACTTACTCATGACTTTGAGAACAATTATGATCATAATAGCATTATATAAATTCCAATGGAAAGTATTATGGATTCCCATCCTTCCAAAATATTCTTTATTTCCAATTAAACCTAAAACTAATTGGTATCACTTTTTCTCCCATTTTCCTTCATAAGTCTTGCATCACAGGTTTCCTAGAAAACTTTTGATTTATGAGAACCCCAAGATGAGAAAAGAATCCTCATATTTATATTGGAGCCATCCAGACCTTGAAACAATTTCTCATTATGATCGAAACTTTTATTCCAAACCAAAGGTGAGTTAGATTATCCTAGAAAACTTCATCATAACTGGATGAAATTTCTTAAGCATTTTGTGTTTGGTCTTCTAATTATGATGAAAACTTTTATCCTTTTCACCCAACCATTAAAACATACAAAGTGAATTTATTTATTTTCTTTTACAATAAAATAAAATACTTTAAACACAAACTTCTTCTAGCATCCAAAAACAACTTCTTGCCAACTTCTTCCATAAGATGCCATGCGAGATCATACAAAATTCAAGGAACTTTAAAAAAGAAGATTCAAATTAGAATATATAAGAAAAAAATAATACTTGAATAAATTTAAAAAGAGGAAAAATTGTGTAAAGATACAAATTTATTTAGAGATTCAAAAAATAATATTTTTAGATAATTAAAAATGGATAAAGTTGGGAGTTCAATGCCTATAAATTAGAGTACCATATTGTTATCCAAAAAACAATATTGGGAGGAGGATCTTTGAGGCTGATAAAGATTTGTGATTTTTATTCTTCTTGTTTAGGTTTTTATTTTAATTATTTTTTATCACCCTCCCATGGCTAGTATGATAGGGTGACTTTATTTATGACAATCTATGTATTTAAGGGGGAATTATTTGGTGTAAGTGTGTATTTTGAATGAATTCAAGTTGGGTTTTTATATTCTATTTTTAATTCATTCAACACTTATTCATATCTATTTCATGCATGACCATTTTGCATTTCGAGTGAGGGAAACTTATTTTAAATATTTTCACAAGAATAATACCTTCACCATGACCGTTGGTTAGGATAAGTTCTATGTTTGAACTTGGTTTTGGCATACCCATCTCTTGGTAATATGAATTACCATAACCATTGATAAAAGGTGAACCTTGAGTGTAGAGAGTAAATACCATGACCATTGGAATTACTCAGACCCGATTTTGATGAAAAAAGAGTGAATTCAAGAATCTCAATAAAAATTAATGCATGAACTTGGATAACATGTGATTGGTATATTGTTTTTATTTTTAGTCTTCCACAATATCAAAATATCACACCATGTTCTTTCTATTTTTGAAGTAGTTTAGTTATTTTCAAATCACAGTTTAGTGTCTTTACTATTAATTATATTTATTCTCTAACTTGTCCCTTGGGTTTAACCTCATAATCCCCAATACTATGCTACTTTTTAAAAGTTATAGGTTGTGTGATTTCATGTTCTTATAAATTAGAAAATGACTAATCCTATTAAGAAGTAAAGATACCCTCTGAGCATGTCATAAATCTAGTTAGTACAGGTGAGTTGTGATACATAATGATGTGATCATTGGGATTTTTATTTCATATGGTTAAGAAGCATTATTTTTATACCCATTTGTTTTTTCATGGGATTATTGTTTAGATGATATTTGATGAATTGGGAGTTCTTTGACTACACATTTTTGTTTTCTTTTTTTAATGGTTGTTATTGATGGTAGGGCCCTCTTCTATTACCCATTGTTGTATTTCTTGATACAACTATTATTTCCCATGATACATTGTGTGATTGTTTATTGACCATATTGAGATAACTGATTGGTTTGGTGTTAATCTGATGAGTGATTTATTTTGGTTATGTTGATACCTCTTGATGGAATCATATGATGATATGAGATAGATGTTGTGGAATATATCATCAGTTCAGGAAGTTATACATGGTTATGATTACAGACAAGTGGTGACATGGCCTTAGTTGGGTAGTTATAATTGATTCTACAGGGTATTTGTTTATTATATCCCCTATGGAACATAAGTATGGATGTGTATGATCATTCATTAGATATGATTCTAGGTGGACTAAATTTCAATTTTCACTTACTTGAATTCACCAAAGACTTATACAATATCCCTCTTGATCACTGGCACTTAGTTAGTCAAGGAGAGTGGGGGGATCCTAATAGGTCATTTTACTCATCCTCTATACACATACATGGAATGGGTTTTGATATATGTGGGTAGACTATTATGTTTATATTTTATTAATAAGTATCATCTTGGATTTAGATTCATGTATTGGGATGAGTATTATATTGGTGGCTGATGATTTGGTAGGAACATGGCTAATGAGTTGGGATAGAGGCCCATTTATTTCTTAAATTTATGTTATACTACATATGCATAAGTTATATTTTTATATTTATACCTAATATATATATTCTACTTTACTCTATCTCATTTTATAGATAATGCAGACAATTGTATTTTATATTTTGGACTGTGGGACACCCTCTTTTCTCTCTGTTTTTTAGTCAATATATTTTGTGTATTTATAATATACAAATGGGTCATGATAAATTTTGTATATATTCAAGCATGACCCTTGTGATTATATTTTTGGACCTAGTCCCTCATTGACTATTTAAAACCCTAGATACTAGTAAAAATAATTTTTCATACAAGGATACATGTCTGAGGTCCCATGGTGATGCTTCTTGGTCATGATTCGAGCGGACTAAGCTGGTGTATTACACACTATTAGAATTTATAGAGACCCACCTAATTCTAAAGGATATCATGATATAAATAGATCTCATTTGCGAAGAGTTCTTATTTTTCAATGAATCTTATTAAACAAGGGAAAATTTATTTGATGGTTCATTTCAGAGTCTAACTAGAGGGATTTATCAACAATGAGGTGAAATTATAGACTCTCATTACGAGGTTGGAGTTATCACAACAAATCCAAATACCTATAATCAATTTCAAAACTTATTTAAAGTTTATAATCAAAAAAATATTAGAGATTATTCCATGAAGATGAAGGGATTGATGCCCATGATAAAATATACTTAGGTACTAATGGTATATTTTCCCAATGATATAGTCCTTTTCTACATCTCATAGTGATACAACACCCAAGAAAACTCACTATAAATCTTGTATGCTAATCTCATTGATCCAAATCAGGATGAATTAATCATTAATATTGAATAATGATTATTTTTTACCATATTATTAAATAAAAAGATAGAAGAGGTAGATGAGATTGAAATTACCTTCCCTAAGTAGAATCCTAGTTCTTGAAAGTAAATTGGATAATTAGTTGGATGCCACTAACAGTGGAATATCTATAAAATATATCCCTTCAACAATAACAATCCAAAAGGGAGTGGATTCATAGATAAAAATCCAATTCTTTCCTCTATGATGATCTAAATTAAATATATATTATAAATAAACATGTCTTATATGGGGTTATCGATGGATGTATTGAAGGAGGATAAACCCTTCAAGTTATAAAATGGGTCCTCATAGGTTCATGTGATCTCCATAAAATAGTAACTAAGATCTATCATTATATTTGGAGCCTTTTTTATTTTTATCCTTTAATAGAGCTTGATTTTATATATTTTCCAAGTAAGTTTCTTGTATTCCAATTACACAAAAATGTTATTAATCAAAACCTAGAGTTTCTATATTCTATAAAATACATTGGTACATTCACAATTTGGGGAATATATTTCATGGGTTTATACCCTTTAATGATTATTTAGTAGTTCAAGTTCTCATTACTACCACTAATTTATTGTAAAAGTGGGATAATTTAATTTCTCTAAAGTATTTTGATAAGAATTTCATGGTCACCTTCTTGAAATATAAATGGTAGGGGACTTACATTATGTATAATGCCAGGTCCAATTGAGTATATTCTCTAATAACCCCATATAGAGCACACATTTCACCTCCTACCAATGAAATATTTATCAAAAAATAATTCACATGAAAATTCATGTCATATTGAAGGAATTCACCACAAAACCCTAAACTAGAAAGAATAAGGACCTAAATGAAAGAACCTAAACATCATTATATGAGGTCCTCATTGTATAACCTTGAACTTAATGGAATTAAGTCCTCCTTACAAGTCTCATAACTGAAAGGCATGTCGTACTTATCATAATTACTTAAACAACCTACCAAGAGGTCTTCAGTACAAAACCATATTCTATATATAATGAGGTTTATATTTCGAGAACCTAAACTACATTATATATTTCCCTTATCATCACATGATGTTAAATTTCATGAAGTGGTCAAAATCAAAAATTATTTTGATAATATAAAACCTTATAAATGGTTCATATATTTTAATTCACATCTTGGTTCTTGTACCTTATTCTATTAATTTAAACTATATGAAATTAGGTCTTAATTACAATACCTTAAACTATATGGGATATTTTCCTTCCCATATAACATTAAACCACATGGAATGTTTCTCATCACATAACTATGAATTTTGTAATCATATTAGTCATATGTATAGGGTTGTTCTGAATAGGTGCCTTTGAAAATACTAACCCTTATGTTGAGTTTAATGTCTAAATTAAAGATTGGGTTAAAAAACTCTAGTAATTTCCCCCCATAGTCCTTTTGAATCCAACTTTCAACTCATTTAGAAAAAAAACTATGTTAGAGTGTCTCAATAAGCTTCAACCTGGTGATTTCCCCCTTATCCATCTTGTATTGGGTTCAATTTAGATTTCACACATTAAAGTAACCCACCTTCCTTTAAAAACTACATGAGATACTGAGTTACACCAAATATTCTATCTTGGTCCCAACACCAAGTTCCCTTTTCCATTCCTCCCTCATTCGACTTAGTCATTTCAAGGTCTTAGTAATTCACATCATGTCTACCATTATAAAGAGTTCATTTTACATTATTTATTTCAAGTTGTATATTTCTTCCCTAATTCACATAAAGTTTTATTTAATATAACAACACTAAGGTGTGTCCCATTTTCTAGAACTATCTTAGTCTTGATTCCTATTTCAAGAAGATATGCAGTGATACTCAATTCTCATAAATTGGTACCAACCATGTGCTCCTTCTTTCTATTCATCCCCTATTACACCTTAGTCATTGAGCACACCAATTCAAGTTAATATAAATAGTGGTAGCTTATTTTTATATGTTAGGTCAAGCTGTACTTTTTCTATTAACCACCCATTAGCATCATTTTTTTATTCCAATTCACGATGGACCTACATTATACTTTTTCCCCATTTGAACCATTCATTTGTACTAGTATAGGTTTCATTCCTACATTCATATTGGGTAAAATTCAATTCATGTTAAGTCAAAAACCTTTCTATTTTAAAATACTATATTTCAAAATTTTATAAGTTGCACAACAATGATTAAACCTTCAATACATTAAACTATAAAGCCACAATTTGGTCTATAAAAATATTATTTGACACTATATTATTTTAAAACATGTTTTATTTTTATTATTGACATTGTATTAAGTAATCATAATATATATATATATATATATTAAATGGTGAAAATTAGATATTTTCTTTGAGTTTTCTGAATTCAATAATTTGGTAACAATTTTCACTAACATTTCTATATAGACCATGATGGTGATGATTTCTAAGAAAATGAAGATATTTTAAAGTAAATTTTTGGATTTTTAAGTTGTCATAAACCATGTTTGATGATGACCTAACCAAGAAATTTCAAGATAACTATAATGACAAGGTTTTATACATTACATAATCTATTTTTTTTGTAATATAATTAATTTTATTTCATTAAAAAAGATATTTTAGGTTTATATTTTTACATAATTAGGTTATAAATCTTATATAACAAAACCATATATTATAAATTGTACAATTATATTCATTATCCATTTTTCCTGCAATTTTTTTTAAAATAAACCATGTTTTCATTTCATGAAAAATATTCATCACTTTAAACTTGACTTCTTACTCTACTTTACACATACTTAAACCTTGTGAAAAACATTTTAAAATGTATTATGATCAAAAAATATCATTACAGAATGTAAAAATAAATAAAATTTTTAGTCTAGTGAAAAACATGAAAACCCATGAAAACAATTTTCTAAAAAACATACCATTTATGCTAAAATGGAACCATTTTCCCTTCAAAATAATTATATTACCTTTTTAAATAAAGTAATTTTCATGAAAACTCATTATTAAGAAAATAAAATTCATGTTGGTTTCTTATGACATCATCATCATAGAAACTATACATAACTCTTACAAGAACCCATACATTTGGAATTATCATACATATAAATTATAAAATAATTCTCTAGAGAACATAATCGTTATCTAATTCATTTTAGTGTTATCTAGGTACACTAATTTTATAAGCTATATTGGGATCACATATGAGCTATAATGGGAATAAACCCTTCTTATAAGCTATACCGGCTCACCTGTGAGCTATAATGGGGCTCAGACCTTCATAAAAAATTTCCAAGGATACTTTCATGAATAAAAACCAAGAAAAACAATTTTAAACATGTATGTAAAACACTTTGTGATATCAAAATACCCTTTCATTTTAAAAAATCTATTTTAAAAACATAAACAACCCTGAACAAGGCAATAAAGGTTTTTATTTGAAGAAAATATGAAATATTTTAGAGGAATCCAAAAGAATAACGGTTATGACATCGAGAAAATACGTTGGTTGCATATATATTAAAATAGAATATTCCTTTTATTGCTTATAATGAAAATAATAACTTTCTATATAAAATATATAAAAATATTTCTTTTGAAAACCTTTAAAATAAGGAAAAAATAGAAATAAAATTTCCTTTTAAATTCTTTTATGAACATATAAATACATTCATAAGATAATTTTAAGAACATGTTCATGGAAGAGAAATATTGTTAGGAGAAATATTTACAACATTTAAAATGAGCATTTAATTTAAAGTATCCCTTGCCTAAAGTCTGACTCATCACGCATGTTCTTTAACATCCTAAATAACAAAGTTATGTTAATTTATTTAATTTTTTAAGATCATTTTTCAAGTTCATAATTACTTTTATTTTATTTAATACTATGATATATATAATTACATAATCTTTTAATTTAATGTTCTATGTTTTGATGATATTCATTTCATTACTAAAAAATAACATTTATAGGTTGAATATGGAAAAATATATCATTATTACATCATATCCAAAATAATAATCATGACATAATCATCCTTTTAATACAAAAATTATAATTTTAAAACCAATCACAAAATATGGTTATGAAAAATTAACTATGTGACCATCATGGAGATGGTAGGTCATATGTTTGAATAAGTAATATTTCCATTTTTCAATGATCATTATGAAAAGATGTAAAATATTATTATATCTTTACATAATGATAATCTTATCATAAATAACATATAATTTTTTTAAACATACTTCTATATATCATCGTTTTGATGTGGTGATGAAAAATTAATCGCATCGCTTCGTGGAGGTGATAGTCCACAGGTGCGTACAAACAACGTTATCATTCCTCAGTGAATATAAAGGTAAGAAATTAAATTAAATATTATATTTTAATAATTATAAATATTAAATTAATATCATATATAAATATTAATTCTATAATTATAACCATCCATGATAGGTGGTGATGGAAAACTAATTACATCGGCTCATGAGGCGATAGTCTGTCGTGCACACGAATGATGGGTTCCTTTTCTATTTGATAGAGGGTGGAGATGAATATATATTATAAAATTAAAATAATAAATTATCAGTATATATTATATAATTATTCAATTATATATTCATGGATGAATAATATTTTAAATATGTGGGAGAAGAAATAAAATAAAAACATTGAGTTAAATGCTACACTGCTTCTTTGGACAATCTCCTATTATTTACACATTAATACCTATAAGATTGGTATTATTCAAAAAATAAGTAATATATAATGTGATGATAGATATTATTAAGAAATTTAGTCAGTGATTGTCTGAAATTAAGGGGTTTTTAACTATTAATAAATGATTATAAGTGGTTCCCTTTTATAAGCTAGGGGAGGGGGCACTCTTGGAATTTATTAAAATATTAAATTAATACAAATTTATTTGACATTTAAATGGATAAAAATTGAAAATATTTGAATATAAGATGATTATTATTCTAACTCCTCTCATCCAAAAAATTTTTGATAAGTTTTTATCACATTTTACCCTTATATTTTTGTTTTAACCCCCGATTAACCCTTTTCACACTTACCATAATCACAATGTTGTTTACTTCTTGAGGGTCAATATAATTACCATATATAGAAAAATAGACCACAAATAGACCATGGTTGATATGTTAAACCATATCATAATATCTTTTCCAAATATAGGATTTATAGTAATTTTATATCATTTAATAAAATAATATTTTCCAAAAATATCAATAATGCCAATTTTAGAATTATTTATTTATATTGACTTTTATAACATCAAGGAAACAAATTAAATTATAATAAAATATTATAATACATCCCTAAAATTTTATTTTTATCTATTAAATTTAAGTTTCACATTAATTATTTAAAATTAGGATACTTTTAATATTTTTAATATCATTTATTTTATTTTATCCATTAATTGAATAATTATTGTGTTAGCATTGTGTATGAATTTAAGGTAATTATTTATTCAGAAAAAATTAAAAATAAATTACCATAACAAATATAAATTATTTATTTTTAAAAATAATATTTTTAACTAAACATATTCTTTGTTTATCACTATGTTAAAAAAATATTATAGTTATTAGAAACAAGAGGATGACATTGTGGACTTTTCTTGACATAAAATATTATAATTTCACAATCACATATAAATATTAAAAATAAGGTCATATAAACTAATATTGAATTATTATGGATTAAATGAAATCTTCCAATAAAACTAATTCAAGTTTTAGGGTCATTTTCTAGTCCATATCATATTATTTTTAACCCTTAATTACCCAATTTATCCTCACTAGGTTGACAAATATTTACCAAGGTTACCATTCATATTGACTAGAAATAAATGGGTCATATATACTAAATATAAACCCTCTAATTTCAAATATGGAATAATTTTTTCAAGATTAAAAACATTTAAGTTTTATAGTTTAATTTAAATAGGAAAAACATGATAGGAAATGGTTTTTGAGAAAAATCTCCTCTTGAATATAAAATGTTTTTATACTAAAATCATGAATAAAATTCATTTAAAAAATGAATTAGAATTTCTTAAATTAAAATGAACTAATAAAATTTTAAAAAATATATAAAATAGAATTTTATTTTGTAATTCTTTAAAATAAAATATAGTTATTCAACAAAAAATTAGTATTTTTCCCTATTCACTGAAAAATAAAACATTTCAGAGAAATTTCAAATTTTACCATTGGATAATTTTTACATGATAATTTAAAAAATGATATTTGTTTTATCAAATTAAATTTATTAAAGTTCCAATAATTGATTATATTATTTACTGAAATAATAATTGTCCAAAACTATTTTTTTTGAGAAAACCAAAGCTTTGAAGAATAAAATTGCTTTACTGAAAAATGAGTGTTTATTTTTGAAGAATTAATCAATAAATTTTTATTGATTAGAAAATTTATATACATATAAATGTATTTAATCATATTCATACCTTCTAATTTAACATCAAAGTTAAAATGATCATATTTAAATAAATATATTTACATTCCCCACCCCACCCCCTCATGTCTAAGAAACTCCATCCTCGTAATTTGAACTTGATCTTAATAATAAAAGGTTGAAATTTTAAAATACCTTTGGTGAAATTCCATAATTTAAAAAGGGTAAATAAAAATTCCCATTGAAAAGAGATAAATGGAAGTATTAAGGTCATTTAGGATAATACATAACAGGTTTCAAAATAGGAAAATGATAGTAGGAAGTGACAATATGGACATGGAAGAAAAGAATAATATAAAAATAATGATGGATAGTGACACATATCATTGATCACAATAAATTAAATGATATCGAGAAATTCAATGACCATAAAACTATAAACCAAAGAGGTTTTAAAAAATACCATCAATTTATTGGAATATAAATGAATAAGATAACATTTTTTTAAAGATTTTTTCCTAGGTTGGAGGAATTCCTTACCATCTAAACTAATAATATAAAAAAAATATACTAATTGGAAAGTATTATTATATCTTTTAATAAATATTCACCACAATATCATCTTTTTCTCCAAAAAATGAGTATTCAAGATGAATATTTTATCCCTGAGTAACTAAAATCAACTTTTAATAGATCATGTAATTCCAAAAAATGATAAAAAATATTCCTTCAGGATTACATTCATTCTTTTGGGTAATTATATTATCTTGTTTTAAACAAACATAAGGACATTATCACTTATTCTTGAAAAATTAATTTAACATTTATCATTAATAAAAATTTATCACTCTTAAGTTCATATACCAAAAAATGTATATTTCCTATCATATAATCTACAAGATATTCTAATAATTTTGATAATAACCTGAATCACCATAATGCCACATTAGAATCGTATATGATTCCAAAAGAATACACCCCAAAATTCTTTGATTACCTTAATCATATAAGGTTCCCAAAATAGAGAACTTCTTCTAAAATAACATTAATCACCTAATCACTAAATCACTTTTCAATCCCATGGTTATATATATTATAAAAAATATGTTCCAAAAATAAATCTAATTAGAAAAATAGATTCATACTAACCATGGAATCAAATAGGCCAGTGGTAGGTGTTGAACCCTTTTCACCCTTCAATTGTGGGTTCAAGAACCATGACCATGCCAGATGAAATGATTCATCATCAGGACTGTGACTTATCCATTTTGAAATACTATATTTATATAATTATAATAAAATTCCCAAAAATAAGACAAAAATCCTAAAAAATATCATTATTCATTAAAACACTTTTTAAAAATTATGGTTTTCTATACAGATTATTCTTTTATAAAATAAAATAATCATAATTTACTATCATTTCCTCAATATTAAGAACATTTTTTTCTGATGTTTAATTTATCCCTTTATCACATCTCCTTAAATAAATTCCTCCAAAAATTATCACCTTTTCTCTACACTAATTTTTAAAGGTATTGATTTCATCTAACTTATACTTAAAAATTTATAAAATAAAATCTTTTGTATAATTTTTCATAATTCTCATAATATTTAGAATATATAAATATTTTTTTGATAAGAACATCCTTCATACAATTTCTTTATTAAAATTTTAACCATAATTTCACATATTATTCAATGATATGAAATATATCATTATGATTTATCAATATTAACTCAATCATGATTCATACTTATATCATAAGAAAATAATTCATACCTTAAATTATACAATAAGGACTTCCTTTATGTTGTTGATATACCCTTTATCTTACGGAATGAATTCCAAATCTCTAGAAAATAAATAGTCAAGTACATGGTGGTATTTTCAATTCTAAAAGAGATGGATGAGTTGTGATTTTTAAATCAAATAAAAGAGATCATATGATCTATATAAATTTTAAAGAAATGAATTGGTGTTTCATATATCAAATAGTTTCTTGTAGGTGACTTAGATTTTCAAAAATATTTAAAATAATTTGAAATATTTATTTCTATGATAGTGATTATTAAATCAACTATAAGGGATAATAAAGTTAAGCGTGGTCATTCTCCTTTAATCTTGATAAGTGATCTTTAATCTGTAAAAGAAAACACTGAAAAACAGGAAATGAATTATTTCATGTTAAAATTAAAATAGTCTTTGTAAGGATAATACTTATAGAAGTTACATAATAATTTAATGTTAAAATACACAAAAATAACCATAATAACCTCAATATTAAAGAATTTTTAACCTCAAAGTTTATATCAAACCTTTCAACTTACATCCTAAAAAATGTAATTCAATTTTTTTAATAATACTTCATGTTAAACTAAATGGTCGCATATACTTAAACCCAATAAAATATCTCGCAAAATTAAAAATCATTTATCAAGATTAAAATCATAAACCCATGATGACATACATAACTCTTAAGATAAAATATCATAAAAACAACTTAATCTCCAAGCCTTATAAACCCTGCTCTGATACCAACTATAAATACATGGCCTTATACATTACATAATCTAGTGTCTTTGGATTAAAATTCATTTAATTTCATCCCCAAATATCTTTTATGTTTATAATTTTAGAGAATTATTTCATAACTCTTATATAAAAAACCTATAAATTATAAAGTGGTAACTTCTATTAAGTGTCAATTTTTCCCACAAAATAGAACTTTTAAAATAAAACATGTTTTTATTTCATCAAACATTTTCTAACCTTCAACTTGACTTATTAATTTCACTTACCCATCATTAAACCATGTGATAAGCATTCCATAATGTGGGATGATCACAAAAAATCTCAATAAGGGATAAATAAATCTTTTATTCTAATGAAAAAAAATTAAAACTCATGAAAAACCTTTTCTAAAAAAAATCTTTTACCAAAAATGGAATCATTTTTATTTCAAAAAGATAAGTATATTACCTTTTGAAATCAAATGATTTCAATTAATACTCATTTTTAAGAAAAGAAAATTCATGTAGGTGACATAGGATATCATCATCTTTGAACCCTTACACAACTCTTATAAAAACCCATACAATTAGAATAACCATATATCCAATTTCTAAAATAATTATTCTAAGAACATAATCGTTACCCAATGCATTAAACTATTATATAGGAACACCCATCTTATAAGCAATATAGATCTCACTCGTGAACTATAATAGATCTCAACACTTCATATAGGTTTGATTAGGACCACCCATGAGCTATAATGGTGATCAACCCTACTGAAATAATTTACAAGGAATATATTATTAAAAAAACCCTTCAAAAACGCTTTTAAACCTCTATGCAAATCACTTTTAGAAATATAAATACCATTTATTTTTAAAAACCCAATTTTAAAAATATATAGTAAGCTGAAAAAAGGTAAAGATGGTTCTTATTTTAAGAAAACATGAAATATTGAAAATAAAGGAAAAAAAATAATATATATATTTGAGGTAATTTTTTTCACATTGTATATATTAAAGTAGAACATTCCTTTTGTCGTTTAGAAAGAAATTCAAAACATTACATATAAAATACATAAAATGTTTTCATTTGAAAACCTTTAAATTAAAGTAAAAAGACCGAAATAAAATTTCCTTTGAAATTATATTATTTCCACACTAATAGATTCATTAAATAATTTTAATATCATGTACATGGAAGAGAAATATTTTCAAATTAAATCTTTATAACATTTAAAACGAGGTTTTAAGTTAAATTTCTCTTACCACTAGTCGGACTCATGATATATGCTTTTTATATTAATGAATAACAAAATTACGTTAACTAATTAAATTTAATAATAAAATTTTTCAATTTAATTATCCATTTTATTTTATTTAAAACCATGTTAAATATATGTTTACTTAATCATTTAACTTTATGTCAGATGTTTTGATGATATTCAGTTCTTAAGTCGAAAATGACATTGGTAGGCAGACTATGGTCAAATATGTACTCATTAAATCATATCCAAAACAATAATAGTGAAATAATTATCATTTTTAAACATGAATTATACTTTTAAATCTATTCATTAAATATGATTATGAAAAATGAATTATGTTACTCTCATAGTGATAGTAGGTCATACGTACTGATGAGTAACATTTCTATTTTTCAATGATAATTATAGAAAGAAGGTAGGTATTATTTTATCTTTCCATAATTATAATTATATTATAAATACCATATTATTTCTTAAAAAAACTGTTTTTAACACCCATGTGATGTGGTGGTGGAAAACGAATCACATCGCTTTATGGAGGTGGTAGTCCACACGTACACATGAATGAGGTTGTCATTCTTCAATAACTAGAAAGGTAAGAAATTTAATGATATGTTTTCCTTTTATAATGACAAATTTTTCATTAATATCATATATAAAAATTAATTCCATCATTATGACCATCCATGAGAGAGGGTTATGAAAAATGAATTACATCAGTTTGTGAGGCGGTAGTGTGTTGTATACACGAACGATGAATTCCTTTTCCATTTGATGGAGGTAGAATATGTATATATGTTAAGAAATAAACATATTAAAATCTTATTATATATTTTATATTTATAATTTTATATAATAATTCTTGAATAATATTTTGAGGTGGTGGAAGAAGAAATAAAACAAAAACATTTTGTTAAATGTTATACCTCTTCTTTGGACAATCACATTTTCTTTACTACTCAAGTCCACTACGATTATTTTTTTTCCAAAATAAGTCCTCTAGAACGTGGGGATTGATTTTATCAAGGTATTTGGGAAGTTATTGTATGAACCAAATGGTTCTTGAAGTGTTATGAAATGAGAATAAGAGGTTCCCTTTTATAAGAGAGGGGAGGGGCACTCTTGGAATTTCTAAGAATATTAAATTAATATAAATTAATTTTGATTTAAAAATAGATAATTTTTTTAATATTATAATATAATATGATAATTATTCTACATTATCTCATCAAATAAAATTTTAACAGGTTTAGATACCCTTGTATTTTTGTTTTAACCTCCCATTAACCATTTTCAAACTTACCGTGATAACAAGGTTTTTTACTCCTTGAGGGTTAAGATAGTTACCATAAATACAAAAATATCTCATAAATAAAATATTGTTGATATTTTTAACCATATAATAATAAATTTTATTAATATAGGTTTTTTTAATAATTTTATATCATTTTAAAAATATTATTTTCATAAAATATCAATAAAATCAATTTTAGAACTATTCATTTATTTTGACTTTTATAACATCAATAAAATATGATATTAAAATAATATATTTTAATACATAACTAAAATTTTAGTTTTATATATAATATTTTTTCATATTATTTCTTTCAAATTATACTACTTTTAATATTTTTAATATCATTTATTTTATATTTTCATTAATTGAATAATTACTACATAAGTGTTGTGTAAGCATTTAAGTTAATTATTTCTTCACTAAGAATTAAAAATAAATTTCCATGATGATTATAAATAATTTATATTTAAAACTAATATTTATAACTGAACATATCATTTGTTTATCCCTATTTTAAAAATATTATATTTATTAAAAACAAGAGTGTGACATTATTAAATTTTCTTTTCATAAAAAACTATAAAGGTAATGATCACATAAAAATAGAAATAAATTCATATAACAAAATATTGGATGATTATGGATGATATTTACTCATCCAATAAAATTAAGTTAGGTTTTACGGTCATTTTCTTGTCCTTATCATATTATTTTTAACCCTTAATTACCCAATTTACCCTTAGTGAGGTGACATAAATTTTCTGAGGTTACTATTCATATTGAAAAAAATAAAATGGAAATATTTAAAAAATTTGGACCTCTTGATTTAAAATATTTCTTCCATATTTTAAGATTCAATACACAGAATTTTTAGAATTTAATTTTAAATTAAACCAGCAAAACATAACGAGAAAAGTTTTTTCAGAACATGCTATTTTTAAATATAAAATGTTTTTATACTAAATTCAAGTATAATATTCATTTAAAAATAAAACAAAATTAAAAAAATGATATTTTAAAACTAATCCAAAATAAAATTTTACTTTTTAAATACTTTAAAATAGAGTACATTTTTTCAATAAAAACTATATTTTTCCATATTCACTAAGAAATAAAACTTTTTAGAAATATTTTAAAATTTAATAATAGGATAATTTTGATATGATGATTTAAAAAATGATATTTATTTTATAAAATAAAATTTCTAAATGTTCCATAAATTAATTATATTATTCACTCACAAAAATAAATAAAAACTATTTTTGAAGAACACATATCTATGAAAAATAAAATGGATTTATTAGAAATTGAGTGTTTATTACATAAGAGTTAATAAAAAAATGTGTATTGATTAGAAACTATATATATATATATATAATAAATTTTTTATTCCTTTTCATACCTACTAATTTAATGGTTGGGTTATAGTGATCATATTTAAATAATAATATTTCATAGTATGTTTACAATCGATGTTATGTATTTTGTATGCTATTGAACATAATAAATATTTTAAAATATCAAGATATTATAAGAACCCACTTGACTTGATTTAATTAGAATATAATAATGTATTACTTCATTTAGAAATTTTGAGATCAAAAGATGATTAAATTTCTAATATTGAAAATTTATGCAAGAATGTGTTTATGTTTTTTGATGACCCTTACTATAATTCTCACATAGGAGGAACACTCTCATGGTAACCTTGAGATGAAAAATGGTCTACAATGATATTATAAGAATAGAAATTCATCTCAGTGAAGTGGATTAACATTCTAATTCATTATAATGATTTCAACATGGATTTTGGAGACTATGCTACTCTAACATATGATATTTGGTTACGAGAGATTGTTTAGATAATCATGTGCATTAGTTAGGTTGAATTTTCCCTAAAACCTAATTGGTTTAATAGACAGTACCTTGTTAACATAATGAGTTATGGATGATGAGTTACAAGATGATTATAATTATTTCAGTATGGGTTTGTGATTTTTTGTATCATACTTAATATAATTATAATATTATTTTAGTGATGGGTGTAAAATTTTCTACCTAACCACCATCCAAGGCTGTATTTCTTGGGTAATACCCAATCTCCAAATTAGTGAGTGGAATAGCTGAATAACAAGACTGTTATTCCCTCCCTCACTACACTGATGGAAATTGATTGGATATGGATCAAGTTTAGAATGTATATATTATAATTTGACAATGGAAGTGAATGTGGTGAGGTTATGATAGTGGTTGGTTGTTAGGACATTAAACATTTGAGATATAGATTCTAATTTGTGGGATTTTGTTTACTAGGGCATTGCTATATTTTGATTGTGCGTGTCACATTATCTATACTTGTTATCTAGTAAGTGTGATTGTTAGTGTCATCACCCATCCCTCGGGGCCCATGTTATGACTACCCCAAGCCTGCCTCCCATAGGCCTGGGGTTGGGGACTAGCGCTGAGTAGGAACATCCTACAAGTGGGAGGTATTTTCCCAAGTACTTATACGCACACACCCTTATACAAGAAAAAGATAAACTGAAAACCCTAAGTAAACATGGATGAGAACCACTAAGACAACCCACTCAGAGTATAGTAAAAAACTAAAAGAAAAAGGGGACAGAATACAAGCCCAACTGAAAAGGAAAGAGCTCATGGATTTCATCTGCAGAAAATCCAACTTGAAGGGTAGGTACAATAAGTTGTCTGAATGTTTCTGAAGCATACCATGTCTATCAGGTCACCCTATATGTACCACCTATCCCAAACCCACTAAGGGCTCCGTCAAATATTTTGGTTGCCTTCACAAGACACGACACATGTGGGAGAATCCCATGTAGGGGTGAGTTAAACAATACTTAGTAGGTACCTCAAACCAAAAAGGAATTATAGGAACTATTCCACAAAAAAATATCACTAATAAATACACTAAGTAGAATGCCAAAGAGGTACATGAAGCGTATCCACTGATAATTATAATCAATGTATTCACCAAATTCATCTCACACAAAGTATAGGTCTATGTTATGTAAATGGGATTGTCGTAAGAATCCACATTACCCTCAAGTAGAAACACGCAGAGCGTTGGTAACACACGAAGTGTAGGTAACACATGGTGTGTCGGTAACACACAAAGTGTAGGTAACACACAAAGTGTAGATAACATAGGTAGTGTTGGTAACACATAGAGTGTAGGTAACACATGTAGTGTAGGTAAAGAATAGATTACCCGCACCCTGGTGGGACGAGGGAGTACCGACTCAGTATTGGTAAGACACAAAGTCTAGATAACACACATAGTCTAGGTAAGACATGCAGTCTAGGTAAGAAAAACATTCTTGGTAATCACATAGCTTCTAGGTCAAATCCAGCCATAGGAATTCATCCATAGCACGCTCCTTCGGGGAGAAACTACACCTTGAGGAAATAGTTTGTACGCCAACTTCCAAGGAAACTCACTTACAGTATCTCAAAAGGACCACCGTGTCCGGCCAAGACTTGTTAATGGACATCGAGCCAATGGACCTACTCTCCACCTGTGGTGGTTACTGTTGGTTCCTCCCACCAGGTGGCCACACCGCCACACACCACCGCCGACGCCACCACCAGTTCCACTGCGCGCCACCACAGGAAGTTCCCATTTTTGTGGGCCTCCACCATCACTATGGTGGCCTATTTTTTGAACCGGAAAGCCTTTTATATTCTTGGGTCTTTTTCCTCACTACTGTGGGATCAAGATCATCTTGTCATCAATCTAGGGGTCCAGTCATGTTCAAAACCTCATGATAAAATCTTGATGCAACTAAAGGGGTCCTCTAGTGAAGAACGCAAGAATGGGGATAGGAAAGGCACCAAGAAAACCCTTTAGAATGGACCTTGGACTTATTCATTGTCTTTTGTCGGTTCATGTTCACAAGATCACAAAAGAAACCGAGAAGAATAATCACTAAGATATATTCTCTTTAATCCCACAATTTTAATCATCCCACAAAAAAAATCAAACTGCAGATCAACCTATTCATGGTTTGGTCCACGTTCATCGATAAAATTAAGAACGAGGAAAGAAATCATGGAGAAAATAGACCCCCTAAATTGAGGATTGCATCAATCACTGAAGAAGTGTGAGTCCTACATTCACCATTCCTCAATCTGACAATTCCTGTTCTGAATCCAATTGTTGATCCACCACCATTATTCATTCCTCGACGAGAGGATTTTACGATGCATTTTTTCCATAGCCTGTAGGGATTTTTAATATAATCTCATATCCCTTACAATCTATTAAATGGAGAAACACATTTCAGAATCACTGTTTCACTGAGTTATAACACTGCCACATGATTTCATTTATGAAATTAAATAGCTGATTAGTTGTGGCTTTGCAGTTCCGCTGTATCACTGTTAAACGTTAAAATAAAATTTTTCAAAATTTATGTTATTTTCCTTTAAAACGTACAAAAAATATTTTCCGCAGTCGACTTGCACCAGTCAAAGTTAGGTCCTAACTAAAAAAAACATGCTGCTCTGAACACAAGGATTCCCTCAGATTTTAAATCCAAGCACTCATTTAAAAGTTACTAAAACCAAGTATGCATGCTGTTTTTAATAAATGTAAAAATAGTTTGAACATTTATTTCGGGAACCCCAAAACTCAGAATCACATGTATTCTCAGTTATTGGTCTCAAAATAATCCCTTATAATTTTCAAAAAAAATCATGTGGAAAATCTCGGACATTACATTCTCACCACTTTAGGGATTTACATCCCTAAAAGCCAAAACAAGGGATAAACAAACAAATGGAGATACTAAGCATGAATCTGAGCCACCTAATTACAAGTTCTCTCTTGGAGATTCTCGTGCTTCCACTGATTGCACACTAGAGGAATCGATCATCCATGAAGAATCCTCTCCCGTCGATCCTTGATCTCCACTGGGTACTCCACAAAAGTTACCTCGTCGTCAATGTCTAGCTTTCCCCAATCAATGAAGTGTGATGGGTCATTTACGTATCTTTTTAGGTGGGATACGTGAAAGAAGTCATGCAACCGCTCTAACTACAGAGGTAGATCTAAGTGGTATTCCACCTCTCCCACTCTACATAGTTTCAAAAAAGGTCTGATGAACCTCAGAGATAACTTGCCACCCTGGCCAAATCTCTGTATCCCACATCAAGGAGAGACCCGAAGGAACATATGGTATCTGTAAAACCACGATATTTTATAAGATATATTCTTTTTAATTTATTTCATATCTTCTGTTGTATGCTACACCAAGATTATCTTGCACTATACACAACACCGTATTAGCTTGCAGTATACGCAATACTAATCTTGGATCGTGTTAAACACAATTTCAACTTTGTTTGATAGTAGTTATTCAATGCAACATTGTGTGTATATATATATATATATTCAATGTGTAAATGAAATATGGTTGGATTTTTTTATATGCAACAACAAAGAAGTCTTTCACTACACGCGACCCTGACTTGGCTTTCATTACACGCAATCACAACATTCCTCGATATCGTGTGTTGTACGCAATATCGGGTTTCCCTAAATAACGATATATTATTATATTATTATTATGGACTAGCCGTTATGAATAGTAGTAACTAAATTTTGAATTTTATAACATTATTATTCATCTTACACATTTTCTAGAACATGGTTTGAGAAAAAAAATAAAATTTTCAGGTAAAATAAGTATTTTTAAAAAAATGCAGTTTTGCCGCCTTTTGATGGCACACCCACTTTAAATCCAGTTTTTGACATGTTTATAAGTTCAATTTGACAAAATAAAATTCCTCTTTGGAATAAGGATATAAAAATTTACTTTGGATAAAATTTTCAAATTATTCTGATAACTTTCATATTTTAATGAATAGTAAAAACATGCTATATTTTAATTAAAAACAACTTTTTTCATCATAATAATTTATATGGTTAAATTATAATATTGAATGATTTTAATGTATAAATAGAATATATTTTTACCATTTAATATAAATTATTTCATTAGTATTGATTTTACATTGAATTCATTGGTAAAATCATTTCAATCTTTTGCAATGTTTTAACTTTTAAAACTAGTTTTCTTAACAACGGTATTAATTTTAAATTAATTTCTTAAACTTATGTGATTTGAATTAGGAAAAAATGGATTCTATATTTGGAATAATTAGGTCCAAATTATGTTGATAAGCTACATTTTATTTTTAGGCACCATGAATAGTAACTACGGTAAATTTTATTTACCATAGTTAAAGGTAAATCGGGTAATTAAGGTTAAATATAATATTATAAAATTACCCTAAAACTTGTCTTAATATAATTGTATTTTTATATTTTGTCCTATGGAATATTTTGGCCGAAATGGAATCCATTGGAACCCACTTGGATGTGATTAAGACCTTTAATTTATTTTATTTAAAAGAAAGTGAAATAAGTCTCACTCAAACTTTAATAATTAAACTATTTTTAATATAAGGTTATATAGAATATAAATTAGGTTCTAAATACTAATTTGAAATATAAAATGTTTTTATTTATCATGGTAATTTATTTGTAATTTTTAAGAATTATTTATTTACCTTATTAGCTTATACATTAATGATGCAGAAATTATTTATTTAGTGAAAAATAAATAATATAGTTTTTAATGAAATAATAATAAACATAAAAGGCCCAAAAACCTGACCAAGACCTGTTGGTAGTGTATATATAAACCCTAAGCATCCAATGGCATAATTGGTGACCATTTGGATCCTTATAAAGAATATTATGCCACTTATATTGTATTATTTTAAATGATTCCAAAGTTGTCACCTTCATAATTTAATAAATATAACAATTTACATTTTTTGATGATAAATTCGAGTAAAAGTATTATTATAAAATCTATTATATTTATCTTCATCATAGTATTTTATTTTTAATTTTTATACAACAAATAAGTATATTAGATAATTATACAAAAATGTTGTACTAATTATTTTATTAAGAGATATACCAAATAAATAGTTTTAAAAATATAAAAATAAATATTATATGAACTATATAATATGCTCCACGAATTTTCTAGATATATTTGACATGTTAGTAATCTATTAAATATTTTTGTTATAATATATCCTCTGTGTGGATTTTATTTAAATTAAAATAAATGAATAATGTCAAAATTGACACTATTGTTATTTTATAAAAATAACATATTATAAATTTTTTTGAAAATCACAAAAATATTTAAAAATTATATATTTAAATTTATATGATCTAAAATGTCATAAATTATCCAATTATTTAAAATTCACAACACATAAGTAATTATTTATAACAATTTAAAAATTATAATCTTATTACCAAAAATAAAATTAAATAGATTAAATAAGGATAATTCAAGTTGATAATGTTTAAAATAAATTCCCAACATGTCTAAATTTTATTGGTTTATGAGATTACAACCCTATATCATCTAATATTTGGATTTGAGTCATTTTTGGAGGTTTTTAAGTGAGGTTGAATTTATTATAAATTAATATTTCTTATGTTACCAAAGGTTCCCTTCTCCTCCCTTATAAAAAGGGCACCCCTTCCCTATTCTCTTCACACCCTTTTGAGCCTTGAAGCTTGTCCAAAACATGCTAATTCCTCTTTTAAACCTCTCTAGTTATATCATATTGGTTCTGGTCTTCTCAAAAGACCAACTCTAGTGCCCTAAGAAGAAGTTTAAAGGAGGTGCGTCGAGGAAGAGGTAATCTCTTCTACCGACTCTTTCATGTTTCTTTCTTCTTATACTTCCTCTTCTTTAGTTGTTTCATTATAAATTAATAACATCAGTATTAATTATATAATTATAAATTATTATAAATATTAAACAACCCTATTTCACCTTCTATCCATCCTACGGAAAACGAAATCACCGCGCATGCGTACGTATGGAATACCGTTTCCACACTGTGGTGTAATCTGTTTTCCACCACCACCTTACTTGGATGGGTATAATGGTGTAAAGAATAACTATATATGATTATTATAACATCATACTGATTATAATATATTATATTATCCACTCCAATTCCATTCAATAAATATGGGAACAATATCATCGCTCGTGCGTACGTACGGATTACCGTCTCCACGACGTGATGAGATTCATTTTCCATGTTAACAATTCAAGAATGATTATAAAGTATATATAATAAGTAATCATGAAATATATGACATATTAATGATACTGGATTTATGTTTATTTTATTTACTTACATCTATTAAATTTATTAAGGAAACGAAAACAGCGTTCATGCGTACGTACGGCCTACCGTCTCCATGAACGGTGTATTTCTTTCCATTTATCGATCTATTATATATATGTATATTATGAATCTATATATTATATATAAATCATGTTTTATATTCTGTAATTAAGTAATCATGATCTAATTAATCATATGAATAATTACAAGTCAAAACACGGACGATAAATGAAAATATTTTACCCAAAACGCTGCTTTAACATGGAATTGGCAAATGAACGGATAATATAAAGTAGTAAGTGAATAATATATGATATCATAAATATTATCATGGTTCTGTTACAAGTTAATAATATATTTAAACCCACAATAGAGGAGTCTCGGACACATATAAAAGAAAATGGACAAAAGGTAAGGGATAATTTTTCAATCTCATTTTTATCTGAGATTGCTTAAACGTAAGTATTTACTGGGGTTATATTTTTCATCCATGTCCATAAAAAATGTTTTTCATAAAGTGTTTAATATTCTTCCATGTATATTTAAAGTCATGTTTACCCTTCTTTGACTTTTAATTTGTTTTATGGATGAAATCTTTTTTTTTGTTTACTATACGTGGTACTTTTTGACTTTTCCATTAAAAGTACGAGGAGAATGTTTTTTTAACTTATACAGAATGAATGGATTTTTACGGTTTCATAACAAATTATTTTCATACTTTAAAATATTTCATGAATATTTTCAACAAAATAATTTTCTTTTAAAATTGAATGGAATTTTGTGAAAAGAAAATGATTTTGAATAAGAAAGGATATTTTCCTCAAAAATTTATCTCAAGTGTTTTATCAAAACCATTTTCCATCTAAGATGACATTATTTCATATCTGTATGTTTCAAGTATAATGTCTCTATGATTTACATGGTTTCACTTCTCTTATGATGAAATGATATCCATTTGTTTTATATGGATTATGTTATGATGGGATGATGTTTATGAAACCCATTTTATTCTTTGGGTTATGATGAATGATTTATGTTTATGTTGTGGAACATGTAAGAATGATTTCATTATGAGATTGGTGGGACCTATATCTCCCTTAAATTCATTGGGTAAAGATTTATATCTCATGAGACAGACATGGCTGGAACGGTAAGTTAATCCGATTCAGTGTTATAGGGCTGGAATGAGGAGTGAACTCGATTCAGAAATGGACTTTGTCCACTAAGATGGTCTTGGCAGCAATGCCTTGGCTACTATGGAAATCATATCATGTTCTTAATGGTTTTCCACAATTACATGATTTATTCCCATGCTATTTTATGATGATTGATGTTCCATTATGATCTATGACTTACGTACTGCTATGTCTTTTGTCATTGCTCAAGATTTTGATGTTTAAACATTTTGTTCATGTTTTTAAGTTCAAATGTATATGGTTTGTTTTATTTTCTCCATGCTTACCCTTACTGATCATTTGAGCTCACCCTTTATATGTTTTCTTTTCCCCAGGATATAAAGAAAGGTTTTAGGTAATAAAACAAAAGGAGAACATCTTTATGAGATATGTTGAAGATCTTTCACCATGATTAGAATATTATGTTCTGAGTTTACAAAGACACTAAACTATTACGGTCCTTGAGTGTTGGTTTTTTTATGTATTAAGTATTCCACAAAAGTAATGAAATGTCCATGTACGTCAAGTTTTGGGTCTCTACAGTTGGTATCAGATGGAGGGTTAGTTAACCTTTGGAAACTAGGATGTGAAAACTTTAGTGAAATCCCTAGAGATATTTATAAGGTATGTCTAGGGATGTCTCTAAGGTTAACTATACGTATAGGTTATAGTCCTAGAATTATGGTAACGATATTAGAATTAAACCTAAGAAATTATATATTAAAGGTAATCCCCCTTTATTATGTTGTTTTCCTAGCATGATTCTTGCCTCTCACACTATTCTTTTTGGGTTTTAGAAAATGGATGGAAACAGGAAGATTCATGATAATGGAGGATATGATGGACAATGGAATGATATTCTTCATGAGAAACTAAATGAAACGGGATTTGGAAGTCCAAACATCGTTATTATGCCTAATCAGAAATATCATAATATGATCAATAATATCAACTTTGGTAAGTTTCCGGACTCGACTAATAAGAGAAAGATGGAGTTTCATGATGATCATAGAGGAAAGAATGTTCAATTTACCTCATGTAGATCATGTGGGAAGAGGCATAAAGGAGAATGTTTCAAAGGAACTGGAAGATTCTTTGGGTGTGGAAAAGAAGGAAACAAAGCCAGTAATTGTAACGGAAAAGGTTCAGTTAACACCATGGAAAAGGATAATGGTATTGCTACGACATAAACAATGATTAAATGTTTTAAATTTGGAATGTATGGGCATTATGAAAACCAATTCCCTAAGGGAAAGTATCATTAAGAGAATCAGCATGGTTTTATGGGTAGTATTTATGTTGTTGATGATGAAGAGACTACAAATGATTTGTGAGATGAAATAATTGTTCAAGCTCGGTCAATGGTTTAAGAAGGTAGTGGAATGATTTATGTTTATCAAGAGTTATGTTGTATAGGTAATGGTACTATGGAATAAAGACACATCTAAGGATTGTTACACTATTGTTTTTCCTAAAGTATTTGAAAGTATATGTTGAATGGTACCGGTAATCATGAAAGGATATTCAGATATTTTTGGAAAGTAGATGATATGGGCATAATGAAGGGATAATGAGATAATGAGATGTTTGATAGTATTATTGAGCTCATGACTGATGTAAGGACAATGTGATATCATGGTTTGAGTATGTAGAATTTTTGGGATTTTGGTATGTGGAAATAGTTAACTTTTAATAGCATTCATGTTTTCACTAAGGTTCTATGGTAATTTATGTTTCAAGAGAATACATGATTAAGGTATTCACATGTTTGGAATATGACCAACAACAAGATATATCTTATGATATATGGGATACAAATGAAGGAATTCGCATGCTCGGTAGATGCAATTTCTAGTAATTGGATAGAAGTATTTTCAATAATCCTAAAGGTTGGAATGAACATCATATAGTATTGCTTAAGGCTATAAATTTTTGTTTTTATTTATAAAATGTTATGATAGTATAGTTTTAGAAAAAGGAAAACCTGCCGGATGGGAGACAAACCATCACGTCAGACAAGGTTGCGGGAATCGAACCCACAACTAAAGTACGATAGGACTTCATCGCCTACCACTGGCCTACAGGAAGTCCCTGGTTAGTAGAAAATAGTTTTATTATATTAAGCGGTATGATATATGAAGTATAAGTCCATTTTAGGAACCATATATGATTAATCTCACTATAGATGGGATTATGTATATTTAATAACTTTTTCTATCCTTTTATTTGAGACAGATGGAATGACCTGTAATTCTATCACATGATCTGCTAACACTTCACACAAGAAAAATTAAACTTCATTTCTTTAAGAGGTGAAGTGGAAATTGTTCAAGGAACGAACAATAGTAATATTGTACCAAAATCAAGTAAGTATTCCTTCTAATTCAAATTCTTCAACTTTAGGGAAATGATCCTGAAAACAAAAAATGTTGTCCTAGTGTCCTCATATACGATGAATCAAATGCTACCTTAAATCATCACATATTTATGGCCTTTTGATTGTTGGCTTTTTTATAGACATGTTCTCTACCACTCTCCATCATAACATGATGGTTAGATTTCTCTTCTATATCCATATTTTAACTATTTTCTCCTATGTGGAAACCCAATGATGATTTAATTTCAGTAACTGTTATGTTTCATACTTTAATTTTTAAAATTAAGTTTTATAATTCCTTTTTACGATGTGGATTTCTATGAAAGAAACTTTCAAGTATTAAACCATTTATAACCCCGACAAATTTCAAGGGCGAAATTCATTTTAAGGGGGGTAGAATGTAACACCCCGAGATTTTATAAGATATATTCTTTTTAATTTCTTTCATATCTTTTGTTGTACACTACACCAAGATTATCCTGCACTATACGCAACATTGTATTAGCTTGCAGTATACGCAACACTAATCTTGGATTGTGTTAAACACAATTTCAAGTTTGTTTGATTGTAGTTATTCAAAAAAAATTGAGTATATATATATATATATTCAATGTATAAATGAAATATGGTTGGATTTTGTTATACGCAACAACAAAGGAGTCTTGCACTACACTCAACCCTGACTTGGCTTTCATTACACGCAATCACAACCTTCCTCGATATCGTGTGTTGTACACAATACTGGGTTTCACTAAATAACGATATATTGTTATAATATTATTATGGACTAGCCGTTATGAATAGTATTATCTAAATTTTGAGTTTTATAATATTATTATTCATCTTACAAAATTTCTAGAACATCACATGAGAACAAAATAAATTTTTCAGGTAAAATAAGTATTTTTCAAAAAATGTAGTTTTGCCGCCTTTTGATGGTGCACCCACTTTAAATCTAGTTTTTGACATGTTTATAAGTTCAATTTGACAAATTAAAATTCTTATTTGGAATAAGGATATAAAAATTTACTTTGGATAAATTTTTCATATTATTCTGATAACTTTCATATTTTAATAAATAGTAAAAACACGCTATATTTTAATTAAAAACAACTTTTTTCATCATAATAATTTCTATAGATAAATTATAATATTTAATGGTTTTAAAGTATAAATAGAATATATTTTTACCATTTAATATAACTTATGTCATTATCATTAATTTTACATTGAATTCATAGGTAAAATCATTTCAATCTTTTGCAATGTTTTAACTTTTAAAACTCGTTTTCTTAACAACAGGATTAATTTTAAATTAATTTACGAAACTTCTGTGATTTGAATTAGAAAAAAATGGATTCCATATTTAGAATAAGTTGGTCCAAATTATTTTAATAAGCTACTTTTTATTTTTGGGCACTATGAATAGTAACTATGGTAAATTTTATTTACCATAGTTAAAGGTAAATCAGGTAATTGAGGGTAAATATAATATTATAAAATTACCCTAAAACTTTTCTTAATATAATTGGATAATTGTATTTCTTCATATGTCATATTTTGGTTGAAATGGAATCCATTGGAACCCACTTGGATGTGATTAAGACCTTTAATTTATTTTATTTAAAAGAAATTGAAATATATCTCACTCAAACTTTAATAATTAAACTATTTTTAATATAAGGTCATACAGAATATAAATTCGGTTATAAATACTCATTTTAAAGTTAAAATGTTTTTCTTTATCATGGTAATTTATTTGTAATTTTTAATAATTATTTATTTACTTTATTAGATTATACATTAATGATACATGAATTATTTATTTAGTAAAAAATCAATAATATAATTTTTATTGAAATAATAATACACATCAAAAGGCCCAAAAACCTGACCAATACTTATTGGTAGTGTATATACAAACCCTAAGAATCCAATGGCCGAATTTGTGACCATTTGGATCCTTATAAATAAGATTATGACACTTATATTATATTATTTTAAATGATTCCAAAGTTGTCACCTTCATAATTTAATAAATATAACAATTTACATGTTGTGATGATAAATTCGAGTAAAAGTATTTTTATAAAATCTATGATATTTATCTTCATAATTGGATTTTATTTTTAATTTTTACGCAACAAATAAGTATATTAAATAATTATAAAAAAATGTTGTACTACTTATTTTATTAAGTGATATACCAAATAAATAGTTTTAAAAATATTAAAATAAATATTATATGAACTATTTAATGTGATCCAAGAATTTTCTATACAAATTTTAATTTTAGGAATCTATTAAATATTTTTTTAGAATATATCCTCTATGTGGATTTTATTTAAATTAACATAAATGAATAATCTCAAAATTGACACTATTTTTATTTTATAAAAATAACATATTATAAAATTGTTAAAAAATCCCCAAAAAATTTAAAAATTATAAATTGAAATTTATATGGTTGAAAATTTTATAAAGTATCAAATTATTGACAATTCACAGCACATAAGTAATTATTTATAACAATTTAAAAATTATAATCTTATTACCACAAATAAAATTAAATAGATTAAATAAGGATAAATCAAGTTGATAATGTTTAAAATAAATTCCCAACATGTCTAAATTTTATTTTTTGATGATATTACAACCCTATCTCATCTAATATTCGAATTTGATTCATTTTTGGAGGTTTTTAAGTGAGGTTGAATTTATTATAAATTAATATTTCTTATGTTACCAAAGGTGCCCTTCTCCTCCCTCATAAAAAGGGCACCCCTTACCTCTTCTCTTCACACCCTTTTGATCCTTGAATCTCAGAAAACCCCTACCAATTCCTCTTCCAAACCTCTATATTTATATCATAGAAGTTCTGGTCTTCTCAAAATACCAAGTCTAGTGCCCTAAGAATAAGTTTAAAGGAGGTGCGTCAAGGAAGAGGTAATCTCTTCTACTGACTCTTTCAAGTTTCTTTCTTCTTATACTTCCTCTTCTTTAGATTTTTCATTATAAAGTAATAACATAAGTATTAATTATATACTTATATGTTATTATAAATATGAAACAACCCTATTTAACCTTCTATCCATCCTACGGAAAACAAAATCACCGCGCATGCGTACGTACAGAATACCGTCTCCACGCTGTGGTGTAATCTGTTTTCCACCACCACCTTACTTGGATGGGTATAATGGTGTAAAGAATAACTATATATGATTATTGTAACATCATACCTATTCTAAGATATTATATTATCTACTCCAATTCCATTCAATAAATATGGGAACGATATCATCGCTCGTGCGTACGTACGGATTACCGTCTCCATAACGCGATGAGATTCATTTTCCATGTTAACAATTCAAGAATGATTATAAAGTATATATAATAAGAAATCATTAAATATATGACATATTAATGATACTGGATTTATGTATATTTTATTTACTTACATCTATTAAATTTAATAAGGAAACGAAAACAACGTTCATGCGTACGTATGGACTACCGTCTCCATGAATGGTGTATTTATTTCCATTTATCGATCTATTATATATATGTATATTCTGAATATATATATTATATATAAATAATGTTTTATATTCTTTAATTAATTAATCATGATCTAATTAATCATATTAACAATTACAAGTCAAAACACAGACGATAAATGAAACAATTTTACCCAAAACGCTGCTTTAACATGGAATTGACAAATGAAAAGACAATATAAAGTTGTAAGTGAATCATATATGATATCATAAATATTATTATGGTTATGTTACAAGTTAATAATATTTTTAAACCCACTATACAAGAGTCTTGGACACATATAGAAGAAATTGGACAAAAGGTAAGGGATAATTTTTCAATCTCATTTTTATCCGAGATTGCTTATACGTAAGTATTTACTGGGGTTATATTTTTCATCCATGTCCATAAAAAATGTTTTTTATAAAGTGTTTAATATTCTTCCAGGTATGTTTAAAGTCATTTTTACCATTATTTGTCTTTTACTTTGTATTGTGGATGGAATCTTTCTTTTGTTTACCATACGTGGTACTTTTTGACTTTTCCGTTAAAAGTACGAGGAGAATTTTTTTTAAATTATATGGAATGAACGGATTTTTATGGTTTCATAACACCTTATTTTTATGAAGATTACTCTACAATATTTCATGCCTATTTTCAACAAAATCCATTTCTTTTAAAATTTCATGGCATCTTTTGAAAAGAAAATGATTTTAAATAAGAAAGGATACTTTCCTCAAGAATTTATCTCAAGTGTTTTATCAAAACCATTTTCTATCTAAGATGAAATTATTTCATATCTATATGTTTCAAGTATAATGTCTCTATGATTTACATGGTTTCAATTCTCTTATTATGAAATGATATCCATTTTTTTATATGGATTATGTTATTATGGGATGATGTTTATGAAACACATTTTATTTTTTGGGTTATGATGAATGATTTATGTTTATGTTGTGGCACAGGTAAGAATGATTTCATTATGAGATAGGTGAGACCTATATCTCCCTCTAATGCATTGGGTAAAGATTTATATTTCATGAGATAGACATGGCTGGAATAGTCAGTTAATCTGGTTCAGTGTTACAGGATTGGAATGAGGAGTGAACTTGATTCAGAAAGGGACTTTGTCTAGTAAGATTGTCTTGGCAGCAATGCCTTGTCTACTATGGAAATCATATCATGTGATTAATGGTTTTCCACAATTACATGACTTATTCCCATGCTATTTTATGATGATTCATGTTCCATTATGATCTATGCCTTACGTACTGCTATGTCTTATGTCATTGCTCAAGATTTTGATGTTTAAACATTATGTTCATGTTTTTAAGTTCAAATGTATATGGTTTGTTTTATTTTCTCCATGCTTACCCTTACTGAGCATTTGAGCTCACCCTTTATATGTTTTCTTTTCCCCAGGATATAAAAAAAAAATTTAGGTAATAAAACAAAAGGGGAAGATATTTATGGGAGATGTTGAAGATCTTTCACCATGATTAGAAGATTATGTTCTGAGTTTCCAAAGACACAAAACTATTACGGTCCTTGAGTGTTGGTTTTTGTTATGTATTAATTATTCCACAAAAGTAATGTAATGTCCATGTACGTCAAGTTGTGGGTCTATACAGTATCCCTAATCAAAATCTAATGGTCTTTGTAACCTTTCAGTGTAGGATATCAAACAACTCTGTGAAGTCTTCATCCACTCCTGGATGACCTCCACCTTCTCCGTAGTGGCCTATACCAACTCTGAGCCAATGAGTGCTGACTCTTTGGGGTTAGTCTAGTAAAGTGGACACCTATAGGTTCTCTCATATAAGGCCTAAAATTGTGTCATACTAATTGTGGAGTGGTAGTCTTTTTTGTATGTGAACTCCTCTAGGAGTAGGTGATCCTTCTAACTATGACCAAGATCGTGGATACAGGAACATAGCATGTCCTCTAGGACCTGAATGGTCTGCTCCATCTAACCATCTATCTATAGGTGAAAATTTGTGCTCAAGAAAAAATAAGACTCAAATTCCTCCTGTAATCCCTTCGATAACCAGTATGTAAAGTGTGCATCTCAATCTGAGACTATCGTTAATGCGACTCCATTTAGTTAAACTATCTTCTATATGTAGAGGTGTCCCAGGATCTCAACTGAAACCTATTATCAAATCACTGGGAATTGATACGACTTGGTGAGTTGGTCAATGGTCACCCAAATAGTATTGTTCCCCCTAGACTTACATGGTAAACCTATCACAAAGTCCATCGATATTCCATATAACATCCACTCTGGAACCTCAAGGGGTTGATTAAAATCTATTGGAACCTGGTGCTCATCATTCACTTGTCGATAAGTGAGGAATCTAGAGACAAACTCTTCCACTGACCTCTTCATCCAAGGCCACAAAAACTGACATTAGGTTTCCTGGTATATCTTTTCCACACTTGGATGTACCACCAAATGAGATGTATGGAACTCTCTCAACCCCTCCTCCCATTACGTCATTAGTAAAAATGTGCATCCTTTGAAAAGAATGACGTTATCCACGCCTTTAGAATATCCATCAGGGGCATACCCTTTGTACATATGAGTACATGTAGTCTCGCAGCTGGCATCTCTAAGCTATACCTCCCGCATGCAATGTAAGAGTGGAGGGGTAACCACCATCGATAAGAGATGAGTTATTTCATCACCATATACAAAGGATATATGGAGCGATTCGAATTTCTCTAAGACCTCATTAAGTAGTTGTAAACTCAATCTATAGCTGAAATCATCTTCCACCACATTCCCCTTACCAGGAGTATAGACTATCTTGAAGTCATAGTCTTATAGGAACTCTATCCAACATCGTTGTCTCAGGTTTAGATCCTTTTGATAAAAGATATACCTGATACTTTTTTGTTTTAGTGGATGATAAATCACTCACCCATAAGGTAGTGTTGCCACATCTTCAATATGAATACTACCACCGCCAAATCCAGATCATGGGTTGTGTAGTTCTTCTCATGGGGTCTTATCTTCCATGAACCATAAGGAATCACATCTTACCCCTAAATGAGGACATAGACAATTCTGGTTCTTGATGCATCATAGAACACCACATACTCGACACCCTCCTCTAGAAATCTTGGGATGAGAGAGCTCATCAAACTCTACCTTAGTTGTTGAAAGACCTCCTGGAACTTCTCCCTCCACATGAAAGGTTGAACCTTTTTTGAAAAGGATATCATGGATACTGTTACTATGGAAAAGTTGAGTATGAACCTCTAATAGTACCTAACCAACCCAAGGAAACTCCACACCTTAGTAATGTTCTTGGGTGGATCCCTAGAAAGCATCACCTCTATATTCACTGGATTTACTACAACTCCAGCCTCCGAGATGATGTGTCCCAGAAACTGGACCTCTCTTATCAAGAACTGACACATCAAGAGATTCATGTAAAGCTAGTTCTCTCTAAGAAAGTCCTGGACCATCCTTAAATATATCATGTGCTTCTCCTTAGATACCGAGTACACCATGATGTCATCAATAAATACAACTAAAAAATGGTCTAGGTAGGGATGAAAGATCCTGTTCATGAGTACCATAAAAATTTCTAGGGATTTCTTTATGCCAAAAGGTTTCACTAATTACTCGTAGTGGTCATAGATACATCAGAAATCCATATTCGGGATGTCTTAATACCACACCCAAAGATGATGATTGCCTAATCTGAGATCTATCTTCAAGAACTATATTGCTTCCTTTAACTGATTGAATAGGTCATCAATACTCAGTAGAGGATACTTTTTCTTCACGATCACCTGGTTTATATGTTTTAAGTTCACACATAACCTCAATCTCCCATCTATCTTCTTGGATAAAAAAACTGGGACTTCCCATGGTGAAACACTAGGTCTCGTGAAGCCCTTCCTCTTTTAGTCCTCTAACTATACCACCAATTCACAAAGCTCTTTGAGAGCCATCAGATATTACGAAGTAGATATCGGTGCTATCCCAAGGTATTAGTCAATGAAATCCTGTAAGGAGATATTCCTAGAACATATTGAGGAAAGATTTCCTCGTACTCATCCACCACTGTAGGAAACTGAGGACTCATTTAATACATTGCACCAAGGATCATGCTATCAAATTGATGTGTGATCATCTATAACCTCCTACATGCGATTCTATATTTCACTTCTTGGGTCTCCCTTTCACCAAAAAAGGAAAACCTGCTTCCATATCCATGGAAACACCACACCATGTGCCCAAAACAGTTGATATGAGCATGAATTGTGGATAACCAGTCCATAACTAGAATGAAGTTGTTAGGCCTCGATACTACCTCCAAGAGATCCAAACCAAAACTCTCACCCTCAAGAGTAAGGTAACACTGTTGGTACCAGTGTTTGATCATCAAATATTCTCCCATAGGAGTCTATATGAATAGGGATTGAGTCAATGGTTCCACTGGAATCTTCATGTCTCGAACAAGGGTCATGAAAAGAAAAGAGTGACTCACACCCGTGTGTATCAAAACTGAAGCTAGGGTGGAAAAGACACAGATCATACCTCTAATCATCCCGAGAGTCTTCAGATCATAAGACTCTATCACGTGGAGATGGCCTCACCCATATCTACCAGCTCCATAAGCTCGGGGTGGAACACTTGGGGGTGGTGGTGGTAGTACCTCAAACCTCCACCCACCTCATGTCACTCATCATGTTCCTCTTCCAGATATGCTTCCTAACGGACCGCCCTATTCTTTCCTCCACCTCTGCCTCGACAGTACCTAGACTATCTTCTCGTTGGTCGTAAAGTTGTTTGGACAATCACTAATCATAAGTCTCCAACCATTGCACGAGTAGCATAGTCTATACTTTAGCTGAATCGATGTACCATGGGATCCTTGTACAACCGACCCCATGTACTATGGACATCCCCTGTACCTGTTGACCCACTTGGGTTCCTGCATCATCAGTTATCTACCCACTGTCGAAGAATCTACTACCTATCACCCAATGGTACTTCCCAAAACTGGTGGATTCTCTATAAAAAATATATCTACCAATAGAGCTCACTCCAACACCCCAGAATGCATAGGGATGCTAAGGGATATCATTGACGCCTTGATCTCCTGATGTAGTCCCTGCTCTAATGTATGGGCCCTAAAGAATGAGTCCAACACCATGTCTGTAGAGTAACGAGAAATATCCATGAATCTCGATAAGTACTCTGCTACTAACTGGCTTCCCTACTACAGGTGTAGTAGCTCATGTATACGCATAGATAATAACATCGGTAGAAAGAACACCTCCCTAAAGAGATTCTTAAAGTCTTTCTAGTTGAGGGATTCCACCTCATACATCAGAGTCATCAGTCTCCAATATCTCACCAATGATCCCTGAAGAAGGCACATGGATAGGACTGCAATATGATTGGGAGGTATCCTCACTAAGAAGAAGACTCACATCAACACCTCCAACCAGTCCTTTGCAACCTGAGGATCTGTCTCACCTCGAAACCTGGAAGGTCACTATCTCTTGAAATCATGAAACATATTGAGCCTATGTGAATCCTCTACTGATAACGTTGGTATGAATTGATGCTCTCCAGGTGGTGTTATTGCTGGTACACTACTTAGAGGTTCTATATCTGGAAACAATCCCCACACTGATGTCTCATCACTCGGTGGACCATCCTCATGGTTATGCCCTGGAACCTTGGCTAGCTTCTTATGTGAAAGCATCATGAAATAAAACAAGATGTACCACGATCAATAAAGTATACCTGGGGAGATGAATCTAACTCAAGAAGGACATGATAACACACTCAATTACTATATGATATAGGAACCATTAATTTCCCATAAAAATAGTGTTTTCATGTATGGAGTCAAAAATTAGAATTCAAGGTCCTGGTATATGGATACGTCAGCCTCCACACCAACACTGGGTTCACTGGATTAAAAGCTGAACTAGAAACACTTAACACTATTTCCCAAAAAAATAGTAAAATTGACCATCCTTTGATACCACTCTATCATGACCCATCCCCTAAGTCCCATTCCCTAACTACCCTAAGTCTTCCTCCCATAGGCTAGGGGTTGGTGACTAGCACCGAGTTAGAATATCCCACAAGGGGGAGGCCTTTTTCTAAGTACCTGTATTGACACACCCATCTCGAAGAAAAAGTAGAAACTGTAACCCCTAAGTAAACATGGATGAAAAACAATAAGAGAACACACTCAGATTAAGGTACAAAACTAAAAGAAAAAGGGGCCAGAATATAAGCCCAACTAAAAAGGAAAGTACAAGCTCCTGGATGTCATCAGTAGATAACCCTACCGGAAGGGTAGGTACAGTAATATGTCTGAATTTTGTTGAATCATGACACATCCTTTGGTTCACCCTCTAAGTACCACCTAGCCCCATCCCGCCGAGGACCCCGTCAAAGCTGTCAGTCATTTTCACAAGACACGACATGTGTGGGTGAATCATGTATAGGGGTTAGTAAAACAATACTCAATAGTGAACCCAAAACACAAAGGAATTATATGAAGTATACCACAAAGAAGATCACTAAGAAATACACCAAGTAGAATACCAAATAGGCACATGAAGTGTATCCTCTAAGAAGCATAATAAAAGGAGTCACTTGAGTCATCTCACACCAATGATAGGTCTATGATACCTAAACCAGATTGTTGTAAGAATACAAAGTACCCTCAAGTAGTAACATGTGGAGCGTTTTTAACACACTTAGTGTAGGTAACACACATATTTTTTGGTAACACATGGAGTGTAGGCAACACATGGAGTGTAGATAATACATAGAGTGTTGGTAACACACAGAGTGTCAGTAAATACTAGAGGACTTGCACCCTAGTGGGAAAGGGGAGTACCGAATCATTCATGATAAGACACCAAAAAGTCTAGATAAGACACACATTCTAGGTAAAACACACAGTCTAGGTAATACACACAGTCTAGGTAATCACATAGCTTCTAGGTCACAACCAGCCGCATGATTCCATCCTTATCATGCTCGTTCCGAGAGAACCTAAACCTCAAGCCAATGGACTATATGAAAAATTCCATGTAAACTCACTTAGAGTACCTAAAAAGTACCACCTCATCACAAGGATCCTAATCCCACAAACTGATTGTCAAATGGACACACAGTTTGTGAGTTATAAGAATTAATGTAAAAAGTGGTTGTTGGGTCCCGGTCCAGTCTGACCGATTCCGACGGACCCAACCTGACTTTGGTCCTACCTGACTTGAACCACCAGGTCAGACCTGACCTGTTGGGACCAGCCCGCCTGGTCCATATGGAGCAGACCAGATTTTTCCACTGGACGAGGTTAGCTCCGCGTCCCCGCCTGGTCAACACGATCGACTACCACGTTCAACACGGTCGACCACCGCTTGAACCACCCCACGACGGTCATGACAGGGTCCTATTGCAGTCCTGCTAGACCATGGTTCTTCATCGCGTGACGCGAACCCCTACCACATTCAGCCAAGACCTAATCTCAGTCGTCGAGTCAGCAACCCTGCATGCCACCCGTGTCAGGTTTTTTGGATTTCTATCACCAAGTTCTCCCGTCACTGCCAGCGGTTCCCCTTCAGCAGTCCGCCACCATCATGGTGGTGGCCCAATTTTCAAATCGGGAAAACCTTTGCAATACTTGGGTCATCATCTTTACTTTCGTGGGCTCAAGATCATCTTGTTGTCACTCCAAGGGTCCGGTGGTGTTCAGAACCACCCGAAAAATCTCAACACAACCACGAGAGGTCCATCAGTGAAGAACACAAGAGTGTGGATAGGAAAGTCACAAAGAACACCTTTTAGAACAAACCTCATCCTTGTTCATTGTACTTGGTCCGTTCATGTTATCAGGATCAGAAAAAAACATGAGAAGAATAATCACTATGATCTATTCCCTTTAATCCCATAGTTTTAACCTTCCCGCAAGAATGAGAGAACTAAGGATCAACCTGTTTCTTGGTTTGGTCTGCGTTCATCTTTAAACTATAGAATGGAGAAATAAATCACAAAGAAAAAAACCCTTACCTTGAGGATTGGATCGATTGATGATGAAACATGAGTCCTACAATCATCATTCATCAATCCACCGACACCTGTTCCAAATCCGATTGTCGAATCGCCACTATTTGTCATTCGTTGACGAGAGGATTTTCCAACAAGTTTTATGTTTTTAGTGCCTCTAGGGACCTTGAATCTGATCTTATGTCCATGAAAATATTTTAATTAAAGAAACATGTTTCACCATCACAGTTTCAATGACTTTCTACATTATTATCCTGTTTCATTTATGAAAGGAAACAACTTCTTAGTCATGGTGTCGCAGTGAAACTGTGTCATTGTTAAAAATTAAAATAAACTTTTTCTAAGTTTATTTTATTTTTCTTTAAAACATCAAAAAAAATATTTTCCATAGTCGACCCGCACCGGTTAAAGTTAGGTCCTTCCTTATAAAACCTCGGTGCTCTGAACACAACGGTGCCCTAAGATTTCAAATCCGAGCACTCCTTTAAAAGTTAATAAATCCGAGCATGCGTTCTATTTTTAATAAACTTAAAAATAGTTTGAACATTTATTCTGGGCACCCTGAGCCTCAGAATCATATGTCGTATTAGTACCTGGTCTTGAAATAATCCTATGTAATTTTTTTTAAAAAATTCCATAGAAAATATGGGATATTACCATTAGTGAGGTTGGTTATGAGGATTTTTATCTGTGTTAGATAGATTATTTTTATTACCAACTCATAGGGTGAGAGATCCCATGGTCAAGATTTCACTTAGTTTCTTAGTATGATATATTTAAGTAATCCATTTCAAATATTTAAAAATTTTATTTTTATGAATATATGTGTTTATGTCACTATTAATTCCTTTTGGGATGGACTACTTATTATATGGATATACTCACTCATACATTTATAAAAAAGTTTCTAGGACCGGTTTGGTGACAATTTTGATTGGTGTTTTATTGGTTCGTGGGTATTCATTTGTGTTTGGAGTGGGTGACTATTGATTTATACATTACAGATCTTTGAGTTTTTGAGTTTCAACATTTGGTATTTTTGATAGTATTTTCATGCGTAAACTACTTCATTATCATTTTTTCATATATTTTTTGAATTTTACCTTATTATTATACTAGTTAGTTTTGTATCTTTATTATTATTCATGGATTAATATTTTTACAATTTCCATATAGTTTTTCATTATGCTCTCTAAAAGGTTATCATCCCTCATTTTGGATATTTATACCCTTAGATTTGGCCAACAACTCATGACCTATTGGATGTGAGCTTCAAGGAACATTCTTAATCTTATCTTCAATCTTGTAAGCAGTATTAATAGAGTCGGGTTGTGATATAAGTTATCATACATGGGTCATAATCTCAATGTACATGTGTTTTATTATGTGGGTAAGAGATTATAATTAAAAAAGATATAGTAATATAATTTCTATTAAAAAATATTATTGTATTTCATCAGTATAATTATTCTAATTATAGCATGGGGCTTCAATCAAATGAAATATTTTTACCTCCTTTATCACTGAGTGGTCATTTTGGGGCCTTAGCTGGTGATCCAGGCTGTTTCCCTCTCAACGATTAAGCTTATCTCCCATCGTCTCACTGGCCGAACTTGTCCCCTTTTATTTTTAGGTCATATCTATTATTCAGAGTTTGCCTCGATTTGATACCGCTCTCGCGGCCCGCACCGAAATAGTGCTTTACCCCTAGATGTCCAGTCAACTTTTGCACCTCAACGCATTTCGGGGAGAACCAGCTAGCTCTGGGTTCGAGTGGAATTTCACCCCTAACCAAAAATCATCTGTTGATTCTTTCACATCAGTCGGTTTGGACCTCCACTTAGTTTCACCCAAACTTCATCTTGGTCATGGATAGACCATCTAGGTTCAGGTCCATAATCAGTGACAATTTCCCTATGAAGGCTCGCTTTCGCTACGGCTCTGGTGGGTTACCTTAACCAAGACACTTCCTATGAGTCACCGAATCCTTCTTCAATAGGCACGTAGTTAGAGCCCTGGGCTCCTCCCACTGATTGGGAGCTTACAGTTTCATGTTCTATTTCACTCCCCGATGGGGGTTCTTTTCACCCTTCCCTCATGGTACTACTTCACTATCATTCACTCCCTGATGGGGGTTCTTTCTATTAAAAAATATTATTGTATTTCATCAGTATAATTATTCAAATTATATCATGGGGATTCAATCAAATGGAAGAGTTTTACCTCCTAAAAACATCATCAATATAAATGATAATTCATTATAAGGGTTGAGTAATGTAATGAATCTAGGTGTTCAGGTATGATTTAAAGTTAAATTTTATATAAATTTTTGTGTAAAATTTTGGTTTAGTAAAGTTGGTGAATAGATGGGATGTTTAGAATTTATTTTATCAAAGAAGAGATAGATTTTGATTTAGTGAGTAAACCCTAAAATTTTTATAGCGAAAATAAAACTTGGTTTTGTTATAGGGTGAAAAAATTTATGGGGAATGAGATGTTTTGTCATGGTAGTAACTATGGTTCATCTATAGGTTCTTGGGTAGAGTTTGTGGGACATTCTGTGTACTATGATGAGAAAACACACTATGGTTTTATATAAAAATATATAGTTCTAGGAAAAATGATTTTTTTTGTGAATTTAAGTAGCATTGGGTTTCATTGTAGTTTCCATCCACTATAAGGAGATAAACCATTTTGTGGTTTAATAGTCATTATCCATGGTTTGTGTCAAGTTTTTCATTGAAATGGATTTGGGAAAGAAAACAGAGAGGAATTTTGGATAATTATTTTAGGTTCTATAAATCGTGATGTGGTTTTGTAAAACCATTATGTTGTTTTAGGGGGTCATGTTTTTGAGAATCCTGGCCAAAACTACTAGTTTGAGTAGAATTTATAGAGTAATATAGATGATTTTGATTATTGTAAAGTTTCTTTAAGGTTCTTTAGATACCACATAATTTTTATCCTTAAATGTTATTTTTTTAAATAAGTGAATTGTAATCATCTTTCGGAGCCTTTTAATCCATCTATAATTCCAAATGATCAGTACATCATGGAATTTTTCTTAAAATTATCTCCCTTCTCCTAGAACTTCCTTTAGAGATTTATCCTTAATATCACTATAGATTTATAATCTACTCATTGCATTGGAGACTATAAAGTGAGTAGAATGTATTCCCAATCATTTATTTTAAAATAATCAAGGTTTAAATTTCTTTTTTTTCTAAATCATGATGTCATTATTTTGAGAATTTGATTTTATAGGTAAAATTATACATCCATTCCTAGTATGGATTGTAGAATCAGTATGTGATAGGTGATCTCAACCTTCTTCGAGAATCTAATTCAATGATAAAGTGTATTTTCGTGAATTTTTTGCTTAAATTATACCTCATGGTGTCTATTTTTATTGAATTGGATATTAATTCAAGAATAAATTGATAAAGTGAAGTTACATAGATATATTTATTGGATTACATTTGAAGTACTGTTGTGGTTATATGATTATTTAGTGTATTTTAATCATACAGTGTGATTAAATTAGGAAAAAATTTAAAAATTCAAGAATGGAAAATAATGATAATGGAAGAAGTTTTTCTTTTAGGATTTAACTTGATACTCTAAATTTAATAATGATATATGTTTTTTAGGAAATTTAAAACCATTATTGATTTATAATTGTTTGTAGAAATTTTTAGATGACTTAGTGGTTATACTAATGATAATATACATAGTGAAACCTACTTTTTAGTGCTGAAATATATAGTTGAATTAATGAAATGGTAAAATTATAGTATAAAAAATGTGAATTAAGTGATTAAATCATTTATCAGTTTAAATGATATAATGTTATTTATAATGGAATCTAATGGGATATATAAATGTGTCATATAAGTTATTTTTATATGTATATATACTATAAATAAGGATTGATAATCCTATAATTATGGAATTGGATTATTAGAATCTACTTATTATTTACAAGATGTGTTGTAAATACATGTGAAATTCTAAGAGTATGAAAATGGGGGTTTAATTGAAATGGTATAACGCTCTATAAGGTAATAACATCTTAGCTATTTAATAATTTTTTTTTGATTAACTCATAAGGGTGAGCTATAGAATAACATGCATTGGTAGTGTCATGAAGGATATGACTCATGAGATTGATATATATATAAATGTTCTTGGTAATGAATTATATAAAACTTTAGGATAAGTTACAATATAATAATTTTATAGTGTATTGAAAATAATATTTTATTTTCAAATGATATGTTTGGGTGCTTATTAACATTTTTAATCTAAAATGGTGATTTTTATAATTTAATGATTTAAAAGTACTTGTGATGGGATTTTACAGGATGAGTATTATTTAAAATTTTTGGAAATAATTATAATGATTTATATAGAGGGTTAAATGAATGACATTATGTTAAGTCAATATTTTAAAAGATGTTATGTAAATTGATTTTTTATGAAATAAATCATGGGGATTATGCTTGCTAGAATCTTGTAAATTGAATATAAGATAAATGGTTGTGAATATTTTTTTTAAGCATGTTAAATGAGAAAAATGATTCTTGGGTAAATAAATGAATATTTTTTCATAGATTTATAAGTTTAAAATGGAATAGATTATTTGGTGTTAATGCTCGGGATTAAATCATGCTATTGACATGAGATGAGGTCTTTAGATTAATAATTAGGGTAAATAAAGAGAAACCATTATTAATATATGTTCTATAAATGGATGGAAAAATGGGAAATTAGAATATGTGATTATATTATACAAATTGGTTAATAAATAGATAAACCAATTATGTGTGTTTATGTAATTATTATGTTATCATTATGTGTCGATGTAACACTTGTTTTATAATAATTTGATGATTAGATATGTTTATTACCATTTTTAATTGTATTAGAATTATTGAGATAAATTTATATCATTTTGAAATGTTGAAATTATTTTAAAAATACATGTGTTCGATTTCTATAGAGGGAAATACTTGAGTTAGGCATCGACATAAACCACATTTCAATTATGATGTGGGATAAGAATTGTTTTAGATTACAAAGAGAATAGTTTGACTTTGTTAATAGGTTTATCAACCTCTGGTATTAGCTATTTTTTAATTTTAGTAATTGGTGTATTATATCATGGGTTTAATAATACTATGATTTCACCTACTAGAGAAATATTTTATTTGTTTGGAAATGATTTTATTTCTGTTATAGGGTTAAATGGGATGAGTTTCAATAGTAAAGTGTTTGACCATGAAATTGATGATTATGTGTTTTTTAGAGAATACTTTTGATATAGATATCAATGATCATACCAAAATTGGTCAAAGAAAGTAAACTTAAAGTCAATATAGTTTGGAAAGCAGAAGACATTGTTTTACGTGTGTTTTTTTTCTTATGTTGAATTCATAATATATAATTCTCTATACATAAATGAGTATCTTAGGAACCAAGATATGCTTTTTACATCTAGAGTTATCCTATTAAGATATAATTTTCACTCCATGTATGTTTTTATTTAATGAATTTTATGTTCTCTTATTATCATACACATACAAGAAGTGGACCTAAGCGTGTGTGAGTTGGAGACTGAGATCAATGGGATGATTTCTTATGGGATTGAAGGATATGTATATGGATGTTTTTAGTATTTATTTTAGATATATTTATTTATTATACATGTTTCAAGATTAATATTATTTTCAATTTTGGTGATATGACATATGGGAATTATGGGGTGTATTTTTGAATATCATTTATTGATTATTGATACTAGTTTCTACATTTTATTTATTAATCTATTTGTAATAAAATTTATTATCAATTATATATTAAATGGTAATCTAATCAGAAGTGATTCTTTAAAACCTTGATATTAGTTGTATCCTTGGGTGATTGACAAGAAAACTTGATTCCATATTATATATTTTTTGTCATGATCATGCCGGGGTAGGAATTATAAAATGGTATCAGAGTGATTTTATTTTATTTTATTTTCATTCTTTGGAAAATAGTTAATAGACACCAGTGGTTAGGAATTTAATGAAAAATGTGTATATGTTTGTGTGTGTGTGTGTCCATACTCATCACAACCATAGTGTAAATCCAAGTCTCCATGGAAGTGTGGGATTAAGTTTATTTATTTCGATGAGATTTTACTAGGTTATTTCCAAATAAATTATTTTTTATCGGGTTATTAAATTCAATCGGATAAAGAGTGAATAATGGGGTGTATATTTTTCATTTCATCACATAGAGACATCGAATATATGCGAATGCATTCCATTATTCCTGACTGTGAATTAATATAAGAAATTTATTTTAGTAAAATAATTTAATCAATAATAATTGAATAAATAATTTTTTAAATAGGTTATCAATAATTAAATGATTAACTAAAATCATAGATATTTATTTGATGATGTGGAGTTATTGATTTATATGACTGACTGCTTTATGCTTATGTTTTATGAGTTGTATTTTAAAGTAAATTGATTTGTGTTTGTTGGGGTAATAAATATGAGGGATTATTGAAGTTAAAATTGGGTTAAATTATTTCAAATGAAATTTAACACATATCATTTTTACTTTTGTTTTATAAGTACATATGAAAAAGATAATGATTAGTGATTTTAAATGTGGAATGTTTTAATATATACATGATATATGAAATCTAGAAATGGAATTTATTTATTGGTTGTGCACATGATTGAATGATTTATTCATAGATGTTATGAATTATTGTTGTGTTATTCAAAATAGTATAAAATCATGATAATGCATGGATTGATACGGTGAAAATAAAGATAATATTCATTGATGATAAAATTAGTATATTTTTAGTTACATGAAAATGATTATTATTAAGTTTTTGATTGGAATTTGACAACATGTTAAATGAGATGTGTTAAAGAAAAATTGATGTTAAGAAGATTTTGTCATAGCTTAATGGGAAATTATTTTCAAATGATTATAGATTAACAAACAAGAATCATTATATATAAGTAGTATGGTTTTAAGTAATATATTTTTATTTTTTTAAAACCATTTTTTTATTTTAGAGTTGATCATACTAAGTTTGATATTATGAAAAAAATTATTAATATAAAATAATTTTTTTATATTTTTTAATAAAAAAAATAGATTTAATATGGATTTATAAGTCGGTTTGTGAGCTACACTAAGTTTAGTAATGATGTTCTGAAATTTTTGTGAATATGTTTAATGCCCACTTAAAAATATTATTGTTTATAAAATTGAATTTTTTTGATTATGTAGAGTTTTTATTGATAAATTAAAGAGTTAATTTAAGAAATTGCAAGATTTTTTCATGATTTATCCGATTTTTTGGAGAATTTTTGAAATGTTAGTTTATAATTGACTGGTCTCTCTCAACCCATTAATTTTTTATTTTTTCAGGGGTTTTGGGAGAAGGTTGGAGGTAGAGAGGTGTCTTTGGATTTATATTTTTGTATGGGATGATGTTGTTGTGGCATGTCCTTGATATTTTAGGTGTGAGGATGGATGAAGATGATGGAGGTTTTATAGTTTGGTTTTTTTCAATGATATGGGTTGAGTTATAGTGTGGATTTTTTCCAATTACATAATGAAGTGGCATGGAATAGAGCTGAAAACCATGGGAGTTATGTGATGTGTTGGTTTAGGTTAGAGATCTTGTTATAGCATGATTTAATTTATTCATCATGTGAAGGGTTCATAGGAGAATTTTGGAAAAGGAAATACCTTTATATATTGAAGGAAAATCCTTATGTGTAGATTTTTACTCTTACTTAATAACTTTATAGATTTTTTTTCATGATGTGAAATGGTTTGAGTGGGTTTATTATTTTTTATAGGTGGTCATCATGGCGTTCATCTTTGGAGGGAGGATTTTCTGATTTTTTTTCTTTCATTTTAACACCATTTTTCATTATTTCATTATGGTTTGGTTTGAGGTCCCCACTATGATATTTGATATTTTAAATATCATGGTCTATTGATAGTCACCACACCCTAACCATAGTTGATTATATCAAATTAATAAAGTTTGACTAATTTTTAGATGGTGTAAGGTATAATATATTGTGGTGTGGATCTCAGATATTCATTCTATATGGACCCGTCATGACATGACTATGACCTATCACTTTGTGACACCTTAAGTTCCCAGTTTTCTTATGAATTTTAAATCCCCGTATGAATTAATCTTAATTCATTTATTTTACATGAAACCTTTATGGAAAAAAGGGAATAATAAATCGCCAATGGGTTCCCTTTGATTGTATCTAGGCCTTTCCCTCATGAGATTAGTCATTTGGGATCCATTCTGTGATTTTCTTTTCTTTATCTAAGGTTCTTTTATTATATTTTTATTTTAAGAGGTCATGATACCAGTTAATTTTTTTGGACTTTGGGTTATGAATTTTATAGGCATTTATGTGATTTATGTTGTGAAGGTTTCCCTCGCATGATCTTATCATTTAGAGCATCTCCTTCTATGGTTCTTGTACATCGGTTGTTAAAGCCTCGATTAAGGTAGGAGATTTTAAAATTATTATTCTCTCTTGAGGAATAATATTATTAATTAAATTTTTGGGATATATTCCAAGTATTATTTTATATTATTTAATTTCATTTTTGGTTATGGATACTTAATTTTTCTTGGTTTTTTGGAAGGGAAAACTTGAGGTAAAACTCACTTTTAGAAGAATAAAACTAAATAAAGATGATGAACAAGTTAAAAATAATTTATAATTGGAAGGATATTTTCATATTACTTATGTATTTACATTATATTTACTATGTGTTAGTTCTTATTGACTATTATTCACTAATGTGATACGTTTTCCCTATTATTATTGAAGAACCATGTCACCTTCATAATTGATTAAATTCCTAAAATATTAATTAAAATATGATTGCTAAAACCTAGAATCTATGAACTATTATTTTTATTGAATATTTATTATTTATACCATGATTTATACTGTATAATATTGATATGGTTGGGTGTATTCTTGGTTGTTTTGGGTGAATGTAGTTGGAAAGGGTTATTGATGTGTTGTTTTTTGTTTTGTCCCCTCTAAAATACTAATAAACCAGTTTAAAATTAGAATATGGTAATGGGGATGAGATTTAAAGTGTAATTCTGTGTTGGTATTAATAAACATGATAAGTTAATTATTCCTTTGAACAATGTTTATTCAAAGTTTATTGGAGTTTTGTCTTGTTAATGTGGTTTTTCTAGTATGATGATTTGGGTAGGGTGTGTGGGTTGTGGAGTCATGTGGATGATGAAATAAATGGAAAGAGGTGGAGTTTTGTGCATTTAGTTGTGTTGGGTCTAGGATAACGTTAAACATAACAATATTATAAGTAATATATAATTTAATGAATCTATTATTAGAAAAATAATCAATGTATTTTGAAAAATAAATAGAGAATGAAAAGAAATAAAGGTTGATGTGTAAGTACTTTTCTTAAAATAAATGTGAATAATGATTTATGATAGGCTTACCATATATATGATGTAAAATTAATGTCATAATTAAACTAATGAGGCTAATAAATATTAAAATTTGGGATTGTGAGTGATGTGGAAATAAAAAGTTGTTATTTATATGGCTTTATTTTAATATGGTTTTAGTTATATTACTTATGATGATTTATTATGTAAAGTGGTGTGTGTGTGTGTGAAATATATATTTTCATTTTATATTTTCTAAATAATTATTGGGGATGTGATTAATAAAGGAGGAATATTTTTTGAATTTTAAAATTTGTGATGGCTCAAAGTAGGTATATTTATTGGGATGTGATGGATTAAAGTTACAGTATATAATTTACTAACCGACATGGTTGTGTGAAAAATATATTTATATATCGTATGGATCATTATTTATGGGAGGAGGTCATAATTTTGATGTCATAAATTTCTATGATTCCTTACTGTGATGGGTATAATGTGGGATTCAATAGGCGATTGGGATGAATACGTGGTTAGGGTTATAATGAAGAGTATGAAGATGTGTGGATATGGGTAGGGGATGTACATGGTAGGAGGAGAGTGAAAGCTTTATTCCCTTCATGTTTATATTATCCTATCGATGCGTGGTTTGGAAATTCTATATATGGTGGTGATGTATGTGGCAATGTAGTATGTGGTGGTGCAATTGAGGTTGTGATTAGGAAGTTGTGGAATGTATATGTGTGGTATCATGATTATTTTTTTGTGAGGAGATTATTATTAATTTGGTGTTATTGTTATTAATTATTATATTTAAAATAATTTAGGGTGAGGTCATCCTAGAGGATTTCTACTAATTATTAGTTCAATGGATCCCCAGACTTGTTAGGAAAATGGTAATTTTTTTAGCCCTTTTTACTTTGATGATTTGATTTTTTATAAGTTTTATTATGTTTCTCATTTATTTATTGTTGATATAGAATTTAAATACTTGGGTGGAATGGTAATTGGTTTGGAATTTTACCTGGGAAATAGTTTTTGTTCTTGCAGTGTATCGAGAAAATTGTGGTAAATGTGGTTCAACGTGAAGCTTAGTGATTATATCTCTAAGACATGTTATGTTTCTATTAGTGGTTATGTTTTTCTTGGTTTATGTTACACATGTTTACTATTTCGTATCTATTTCACATGATTTCTATTTTTCTTTAAATGATGATCCTAATATGCACTCAAAGTTCTCACCCTTCTATACTTTTTTAAATGTTTTGCAGGAAGGTTATAGGGATATTTAGGCTATTAATAGTATAGCTTATATGAATTTATATGGATGTTTTAGGGTGTCAAAAGCTTGTTTGGCATTTTATTCCTTCATGACTACATAAATTGATAAATAATAACATTTGGGTTTTAGGATGTTATTTATTAAATGGGATTTCATTAGATTTGATTGGTGGATTTATTTATTTATTAAACATAGGATTTTGTTAGGGTAAATCCTCCCTTTAATGAGTTGTATACCCTCTGTGCTAGTCAAAAACTTATTTCCTTTTGTAGGTGATATTCATAGGTAACTATCACCTCCACTGAAGTCCTAAGATATGTTTTTAGTGTGGGAGGGTCATGAAAAAGTGTTTTAAAAGATTTTAGTTGAGAGTTAGGGAGGATTTTGGAGTTAGGAACAGGTGGGGGTTACATTATATTGGTAGGAAATTGTTGAAACTCAATCTTAACATGTTATATAGACCAATAAAATTGGACAATACATGGAAAATGGGGTCCCTTGTGATCTGACAAAAGGAATTTGAAAATCTACTATAAAATTTTAGGTTATTGTATTACCATTGTAGGGTAAAATTTATAGGTAGGTTTATGAATCATATTCATTTGATATATTATAATTATAATTCTAGCTATTATATGTGATTCTATGATTTTAATTATATATTTTAGTCATTGATAATTTATAGTTATCTGATTAAAATAGTTTCAATGTCATCAGGTAGAGTAAGATGATAATTAGTTGGAATATACAGTTTAGATATATCTTTATTTATTCTTGAATGTTTTTTTCATGCTTTAAACAATGGGTTTCCCCCTATTATTGATTTTATTATCATGTTAAAATTAATTCCATAAAATTTTAAATTGTAATCAAAATATGTGTAAGTAGTTCTCATTTTATGTAATCTCAAATTTTAGATATCCTTTTGAAAAATATTTTCCCTTAAAAAATTCCATGTTTTTAAGATAAAATAATTATTTTAGAAAATTCTTTTGAATATTTTTTATTTTCCAAAAAAAACATGTTTTTCCATGTGTCATCTTCAACTAATGATATATTATATTCATGTGTTAATGATTTATTCAAGGATTTTATTATGGTCATCTTTTTATGTATTTTTTGGGAGAATATAATCATACTCGGGGAAAACCCATTGAAAATAGAGAAATTTTTAATGAATAAACATGTTTCCTTTCTTTTTTAATCATTATTTAATTTTTTGGGAATTCAGAATACTAGTGTTTCACATTTTAAATTTAAAATAACAACACATGTGTAGTTTTTTGAAATGCTGATGAATATGTGTAAAAGTAAATTGAAACTTGAAATGAACATGTGGGAAAAAAGGAAAAAATATAGATTAATTATTGTAGGATGCATTTATAAAGTTGAATAATTTTTGCAAGAATTTTGATGAAAGAACAAGTATTTATTTTCTAAATCTTGGTTTTGTGTTAAACATGTTTCACCTAAATATATAAGTAAAAGTATGTCACCCTTTATGTAATATGAACAGAGTTTTCATTGGTGGTAAAAATATTTATATAAATTTTAGTTTGATAAATTTTATCAGGGTACAAGGGAACAAAACTTTTACAGATTTTTATCATAAATTTAGAAACATGTTAAAGTAACTGGATTATAAATTATAATGATTTCTCTAAAATTTGTTGAGATAAATTTTAGATTTGTTTAGTATTTTCTAAAATGATGATCATTGACTTGAAATGATGAAATTTTTTACCATTAAACTCTTTACTAAACAATAAAGTAACAATATATAAAGTTGTATAATATTATTTCTCCCCATAATAACGTTTATTTATGGGGATTTTATGTTTTCTTGTTAAAATTAGTATAAGGTGATCATTTCCAGTGATGTATCTTATTGATCTGATTATGTGTTATTGTTGTGATTTGACTGATATAATACAGTTATATAAAATGTTAATAATTTAATGAAGTAAATGAATAATTTGTGTGAAATATGGAATTAAGGTGAGTCTTCTTAATAAAAATATGTTGAATTTCCATGAAGGAATGTTTTAAAAAGGAGTTATTGAAGTGTTTCATTGTTCAAGTTTGGTGTTTTTATTGATTGTATGATTGGATGGTATTATTGTGATTAGTATCTTCATTTGGGTTCTATTATATCTAATAATTGGGACGTTGTAATAGATGAGTTTTTTCATGGATAAGATTGAGGTGGCATGGTCAGTTATGTGGGAAGGAAATGATTTTGTGGTGGTTGTGGGGTGGTTTGAGAAAGTATGAGTATTGGATGTTATGGTTGGTTTTACATGGTTAGAATTAGGTGATTTTAATTATGTGGGAGAGTTTTAATAATGTTGTGAAATATGTATAGGGATTGGTTTTTTTATTAAAATTTTCACTAGTGGTGGAATGGTGGATCCATGATTTCAGGATTTGTGGTGTTTCTTTCTGAGGTGTTATGTAGAAGATCTAGTTGGGAATAGTATTATACAACTTTATTTATTTTTTAACAAGTTGATGTTATATATGATTAATTATATAATTTTTATGTATTATGTAAAACTTACTATTATTTTAATGAAATATATGGTGTTAAAAGAACATCAAGACATTTGGCATGGGAAGGAGAAAGAAGAATCTTGAAATATAATATTGTTGAAGTTCCAGTGATAAGAAGTACCAAAGTTATAGTATAGGGAATCAATTCCCAAGGTTGAGTAATAGTTATAATATATTACAATTTTCCTGTAGTTAGTGAAGACACCATATTGATTCCATGTTTCTTTCTTGGGTGGACTATTTTGGAAGGTCGATCGAAAATAGTGGGAGATAAAGCATGGAATCTGAAAATAGATTTCATGGGAAGAGTTACTAGAATTGGTCAAGAAGGAATTAATTTCTATAGTTCATATGGATGAAGATTTTAAGGATATTAATATGATTTTAAAAGGGTCCGAGATTATGTGAATCCTAGGGAATCATTTTATGGGCATGATCAATCAGTTTTTATATTTCCTACTCAGTGAGGAAGTATCGATGCAATATTTTGAGTCCTGCTTGAGGTCAAAGATTCAACATTCTATCATGCATTTTCAATTTAATACATAGATATAGGTTATATATTGAGTGGATATCATGGAGAAATGTTATCAATGATATAGGATTCAAGTTAATCCCCCTAAGTGGGTGGGAAGGTTGAGAAGAATGCTCTAAGTTATAGGTTTTATGTTTGTAGGAAGATGAAATAGAGGAAATATTATAGAGATAGAGAACTCCTTCAAGATATTAACTAGAGTAATTCAAGGTTTCCAAATTATAGTGAGTTGATCTAATTCTTATGTACAAATTTGGGGCATCGTTATTACAAAAACCCTGAGATTCAGTTCACTTATCAGTCTTTAGTAAAGAGTTAGCTATATGAATGTTCTAGGATAGTAAACCTACTCCTTACATTAAAACTTGTATCATAGATTTTGAGATAATTTTAAAAGTGTTTGTTTTTTGGAATTTAAAACTTAAATTAATTATGTTTTCCTTAAAAATGAATGGCCCTATTTTAAAAAGTTTTTAGATAGGTAGAGGGTTTTTTTTTCAAAGAGGTATCCATTTTGAAACATGGTTGAGGTGAAGGGAGTAGTTTGTAAGGATTTTTTTGTGAGTGAGGGTTATTGGTTATGTGGTCTAATTCTATCAATTTTTAAATTCTTATATAATATTTATCCTCCTCGGTTGTGAGATTTTCTAGGAATTTTTCTTATTAGATGAGAGTTGGATTTGTGGTTTATCACTCTTTTTAAGGGTGATGGTAACACATTCATCCCATTTGAGAGGTATCTTCCATTAGTAGATAGTATTCTAATCCTCATTAATAGGGTTTGGTTTTTATTCCATAGTATGATAATTATTTGATAATTATATAATGTATTGGCCTATACTTTCTAGACTCTAAACCTTGCATATTTTGGGTGTCAGAGGTGTTGGGAGATGGTTGGAGGGAGAGAGGTACTGCCGGAGCCATGGTTTGGGCTTTGAGTATGTCATTAAAACATGGCCTTGAGATATATTGTGTGAAGGTATGATTGTAGAAGTTGGTGATTTTAAATTTTTGGGGTATATTTCTATGAACGATTGAGTTTTGTTGTGGGGTTCTATGTTGCAATGTGATAAGGTTCCACGATGTGGGTGTATAAGATGTGGGGATTAAGAACCATGATATTTTGTATTGTTGGTCTAGTCACAACATAACCATATTAGGTCATAATATAAAGGGTTCAAAGAAGTTTTTTCGAAACCTTTACATATCAAAGGAAGACCCTCTTGTATGGATTTTTTACTCTTACATATTTACTTTGACACTTTTTTCCATGATGTGAGCAGTGTTCATCTTTGTGTAAAATGATTTTGGGGGGTATAATTTATTTGTGGGATTTCATTATAACACAGCAATATTTTAGTTTATATTATTTTAAATGAATCAAATATTCGATAAAATGTACCACACACAACACCAAGCTTAAATTAATAGTGAAATACTATAGAAAAATTATTATTTAAACATGATGGTCATAACCAAGTTGTTGGATTGCTGGGTATGAATATGAGTTACCTAATTATAATATATATATATATATATTAATTTTTTCCAAATATAAATTTATTGATTAATTCCTAGTAAATAAGTACTTTTTTTTTGAATGAATGGAATTAAATCATATGAGGTATAAAATAATTAAGTTTTAAAAAGGTCATTTATTTATATTTTATATGTTTCATTGAAAATATAAATTTATAGTTTTAGAGTATTAAATTTATTGAAAAGTTATTTTTTATACATTTAATATAATTAATAATCATTCAAACATCGATGATCATTTTTTTAGAAATGAAGATAAAATCATTTGTTCGTAAAAACAGATCCTTTTCATAAAATAGTTTTGAGTGGGAAATAAATTATTATATTAATAAAATAAATTTATAACTATTGAGAAACTTTTTTATCAAATTTATTGACAATTTATTCAACAAAATAAATTAATAATTTTCTAATATTTCTTTATCAGTCATGGAATGGGAAGAAATTAATTTCATGCATTGAAAATACATTTTTTCTTAAAATGGATTTTAAGAATTTTTTGCATGGATATTAGAATTATTTTATTAAAATTTTATATGAAAAAATTAAATTCTTTTTTTATATATTCAAATAAAAATTATCTTAGGTTGATTTTTAAAATTTCCCTCAAGTGGTTGATTTTTGAGGGAATAATGAAAAAATATTTTTAAAAATGTCATAACTTTTATCACATCATCATGATATAAGATTTAATTAAAAATCATTATAACTTTGGATCATATAAATATATGTTTAAGTAGTAAAATAATGCATTAAAAAAATATTATTTTGAATTTTTAAATCCATGTTTGACTTTTTTGGAACTTAAATTATATTATTCTATTAAAATCCATTTTTGGATCTTTGAATTAGTTACAATTACATGATTTATTTTGATTGTTCCATAATAAAAATTTTATATAACTTTACATTGTTTAATTATAATCCAATTAAAGTTGTTAGAATCAATTATATGCATAATATTAGTGTAAAATGATTTTTACGCTTGAAATGGGTGTTTTTTCTAAAAACCATTTTTCATGTGTTTTGCATTATTATATTAAAAGTAATGTAGGAAACCATTAGAAATTAAATATTATAAAATGAATTCAATTTTTAATGATATTTTCTAAATTTTATACTAATTTTATGTATTATTTTTTCATATAAATTAATTACCTAGGTAAAATGTTATCACCTAGGTTAAGGAAAGTATATGTTAAAACGGGATAAGATAAAGTGATAAGGCTTCAAGAAAACTCAAAATACATTATTAAATATCAATTTTTTAGTTTATTTTGAAATCAATCGACTTATATTCTAAAATTGAGATTTTTGGTTCCATTTTCCGTAAGAAATACATATATTATATTTAAAAAAATTAAATATTTACATGAGTGTCACTCCCTTAAATTATAAAATAGAACCTCATATTATCACTTATCCACACATATTAAGAAATATAGATCAAAAAATATATACCCAAATCCCTCCCCAAATCTCTTATTTATGTCCTATAGTTTTTGGTATCACCAAAATATCATTTCTATATGTCTTAAGGTGTATGCTCGAGGAAGATGTCCAAGAGGATATATAAGTTTTAACCAAATTCATTAAAGTTTATCTATCTTTGTACCTTATTTAAAGTTACTATAACTATACTAGTATAATTAAATCAATATAATTATAATAATTAAATTTTATTATGTTTATTTAACTACTATTTTCTATCACCTTTCTATTATAGTAGAAATAAAAACATTGCTCATGTGTATGTGTGGACTACCACATCCACAAAGAATTTTTTTTGTTTTTCATAACTGTCTCACATTACTAGTTCTAAATATATAATTAATTAATATATATTATATTTAGGTCATGATAATGGTTTTTTTAAAATATAATATAATATCAAACTTCTTAACCTTGAATTCGTTGAAAAATGGAAAACATCGTTCATCTGAAAAGTGTAGACTACTGCTTCCACGAATGACGCATTTTGTTTCTTTGTACCATCATAATTGGTTGGTAATAATGATGAAATTAATAATTAATATAATAATTATAAAAGAATATTATTTTTTAAAGGTAATCCTTTATCTACGTCATTTCCTTTTATCTTTTAGAAATATAAGAACATTGATCAGGTGTACGTGTGGACTATCACCTACATGAAGCAATGTTTTTTATTTTTCATGTATATGTTAATGGAAAGTTATAAATTTTTATTTAATGTATTAAAATTATAATAAGTTCATTATTAATGTTATATAGGTGATGTAATAATAACTCCCTTGAATTTGGTCAACTTACCGAAGTTGTTTTGAGATAATGAACAAAACACCCTCAAAATGAATGAGATAAACTTAATCTATTTAGTAACTATACAAGAAATTGTGATAAATAAAATAAGAGGGAAAAATAATAAGTCAATAATCCTTAAAAATTTTATTAAACAAGTAAATAATTAATAAAATTTTATTATATAGGATTTAAGTTATGTACGTGGTGATTCGAACTCCAAGTAAGGGATTTTATTCAAAACACTATTTCAAAAGTTTTAAACTTTTATTTTGACAATTTTACCAAGATTTCCATAATTAAAATGTCCTTATAAAATTTATATCATTATTTAATGTCATTTTATATTTTCCCTATTTTTTATTATAAAATTTTAATGAATCTCTATATTTTTTTCCACGTGACATGATTTGAATATCCTTGTAAAGTGTAAAATAAGTCATTTAACATATATGGCATGAGGAGAATTTCCCTCCACCATAAACATTATTATTTAATAATATTCCTATAAAATGTTTCATAGTTTTTTAAATAATATTTTATTTACCCTTCTTTTGGGTTTTTTTATTTTTAATATTTTTCCAAGTAAAAGGATATTTTTTCTTAGTTTTTACATGAATCATAAAAGTGCTTATGTATATGTGTTTAAAAGGATATCTTATGAGTTTTATGATAAAAATGAAATATTCAATATGTTTTATGTATTTTTTATTCATTAGAATTTTTTATAATAACGTTTTAGTACAATATATATCTATAATTCATTGAGTAATGATTTTGTTCTTTAAGTAATATATATTGGAATTAACCAGGTATGTTATTCAATTTGTAAGAGTACTTGTAAGAGTGATTGTAAGATTGATATGAAGATGATTTCCCAAGGTACCTACATGATTTTTCTTAGCTTGAAAATTATTTTCCATAGAATTATTTGTATATTACAAGGTAATTTAATACATTTATGTGTAAAGTAAAGTTTATAACCATTTTGAGGTGAAAAGTTTGTATTTAAAGAAAACATATTAATTATCACTCATGATTTGTAAGAAAATATATTGCTTGTTATTTTTTCATTTAATATTTCTTATGATATATTTTATGAAAATATTTTGTAAATAATTTTTTTTGAGTAAATAAATGATTATTTGGAGTTCAATGTTAGTTATATACTGGTCAAATTTTTTATGTGATTTCACGATATTCATAATGGACTAACATGTTTTTTCTTTTTATATCCCTTAATAATATTTTTATTATCATATCACATTCTGAAATATTTTTCAGAATCCTTAAGGATGATTAGGACCTATAGAAATGTTTATTTTTCCCTATGGGGATTCCTCTTTAAATAATTGAACTTGTATTGAATGAAACAATAATTTAAATTTAATAATCTCGTTTTTGTAAAAAAATATACATTGATTTGAATTTTCCACTCTGTATTGTAAGGTTTTATATGTAATAGTTTTCTATGATTATAAAAATATATAAATCTAAAATATCATGGGAGTATAATAAAACTAAATAATTTTTATTAAACTCATAATTATGGGTGTTTAAAGTACAAGCTGATACAATTGGCATCATGGAAGAATTTAGATAACTTTAGAGGTTAGAAAATTATAAGTTAATGATAATTTAAGAGTTTTAGATACTATAATGGGTTAATAAATCTATGGTTGATAATAAGTTCAAAGGCATAAATACCCTTTTTAGGTTTTATTTCAGGGGAATTTAAGATGATTAATTACATTTTTGGAGACATTTATAAGGTTTTAGGAACAATTCATAATTGAGGTACAAATAACCTTTTGAATTAATATGGTCTTTGATATTGATGTAATTTTGGTTAATTGAGATAAAAGGTTATTATGCTTTTTTGACATCTATTTTATCGTATAAATAAAAATGGGACTAGAAAATTTATTATTGGTTAAGTGATTAATGTTATTTTAGAAAGTTTTCACTATATTTTTATAAACTTTATAAGAATTATGGTAAGTTAAAATTTTTTGGATAATGTTGTATTTTATGCTAAAGTGGTTTATATTGTTGGAGTAATAAATATTGAGTTAACTTTTAAATAATATATGATTTTATTATGGAAAATATTATCATATTTTTTAGATTATATGATTAGAGAATATACATTTTTTGGTATGTGACTTTAAGAGTGATTGATATTTTTTGGGGATTAATTTTGAGTTGATTTTGGAAGAAGATCTGATCAAATCATTCTAATTTTTGGGTTTATAAATTTTTTCTTGCATATTCTGAAGGTTTTTATAGTTATTTATTTACATAATTATTTAATTTTAACTTTGGGAGTTATTGTTTATGTTTTAGAGATTAATGTAATATTTATTCATATGAAATTTTATTCATATTGAATATTACCCTAACTTGTGCTAACCATTTTTTATTTTGGTTAACATATAGAAATAGGATAAATAACTTGTTATAAAATTATAGATCTTGTGATTGGTTAAAATTTAATTTTAATTATCTAGGCATGAATAATTCATCATGGTTATTTATATTTTAGTATAATAGATTAAGAAGAGGTGAAAAATTGATTGAAACATAAATGAAAGATGAAATTAATATTATTATATGGAAAAAATTCAAGTAAGTATATTTTCTATTATTATCTATATTGATAGAAAATGGATTCCTAAACTCAAGAAATATAAAAATAAATATATATATATATATATATTGAGTTTTATATATAAAATATTACTCATCTATAAAGGTAAACTTTATGAAACTCATTAAAAAATTTGAGTCTAACAATGGTAAATGCATGGTTTAAGAAATATTTATGAAATAATAATTTTTCTAGTCATAAAAAATACATTAATGTTATTTTCAAAAAGTAAATGTTATCCACATATATTAAAATTTATTTCTTTCCACTTATGTATATTTATCTTTCAATCTTCGTAATTGATTCAAGAAATTATTTTAACCCTTTTATTATACATGAGATAAAATTAGGAGGATGCAATTTATTTAAGGGGAGAGAATTTAACACCCCCATGATTTTAGTCTATATTAATTTAAATGAAAACTACATTTTATAATTTTTATCACACATAAAATTTAGCTTAAATAAATAGAAATATACTATATAAATATTATTATTTAAATATGACTATAATAACCTAGTTGTTGGATCGAAGGGTATAAATAGGATTAACTTCATCATGAAATACGCACATAAAAGTTATCCTAATACAAATTTATGGATAAATTACTTAGAAATGAGTACTCATTTTTTAATTATAATAATTATATCATATGTTGTTAAGAAGAGTTAAATTTTAAAAGTGTGTTTTTATATATTTTATATGTTTCATTTAAAAACTAATTCTCTATTTTTAGAGTATTAAAATTACCAAAAAATATTTTTTATTCATTTAAAACAGCTAATAATCATTCATAAATTGATTATAATTTTTTTTAAATGAAGATAAAATCATTTGATAGTAAAAAGATATATTTTTTAGTAAACTATTTTTAAGTGTATAATGAATTTTTTTCTTATAAAATAAAACTAATCACTTTTTATTAATTATTTTGATTAAATTTATTAATAATATGTTAGATAAAATAAATTAAAAATAATATAATGGTTATTACTTGACACAGAATGATAATAAATTCATTTTACACTTCAGAAATATATTTTTCCTAAAAATGGTTTCAATGTGTTTTGTGCATGGATATTAGAATTGTTTTCTTATACTTTTAAAAGGCCGTCTCCTCTCCTAAATTATACACACACATTGAGAAATCTATATCAACCAAAATCTAAACAAATACTTACCTAACTATCTTACCTATTTCATAGAGGACCTAGTCTAACCAAAATACCAATACTCAAAAGCATAAGGTGTATTCCAAAAGAATATATCCAAGTAGGAGGTATAAGTCTTAAAAAAATTCCTTTAAATTTTTTTCTTATTATACCTCCTTAAAATTTATTAGAAATATACTATTATAAATAAATTAGTATCATTAATATACAAAAAAAATATATTTTATTTACAGAAAATGTATTTTATAATTCCTTTTCATCATTTGAGAAATGAAAACATTGCCTGAATTCCACCTTTATGAAGTGACGTGTTTCAGTTTTCATCAACACCTTACATGGATAATTATAAATATAGAATTAATGAATATTTATACATAGATCAGATATATATGACATTATTATGTTTTTTAAATGATAATATAATATTTACCTTCTTACCCTTCCATCCATCTTAAAAAGGAAAATGTCGCTCACTCGTACATTTGGACTACCTCTTCCATGAATGAAGCATTTTGTTTTTTGTTACCACCTCACATGGATATAAATAAGCATGTTATTAATAAATTCATGTGATATATATAACATAAACATGGTTATGTAAATTTAATCCTTTATCTATTTTTTATCCTTTCCATATTTTTGAAAAAATAAAACATCACTCATGGGTATCTGAGGACCCCCACCTCCAGGAAACAATGTTTTCAATTTTATATGGTCTCTCTAATATATGATTATTAAAATTAATTTAATGTAAAAAATGATAATTATGTAATGATTAATATTTTTTTGTATTATGGTACATTTAACCAGTTAACCATTTTCAGCTCATTGAAGTTGTTTTGGGATTATGAACCGAACATCCTAAAAGCATCTGACAATAACTTACACAATTTAGTAACTATATAAGACATAGCGATAAATGAAATAAAATGCATATTAATAATAGAATAAACCAAAAAATGATATTAAATAATTAATTAATTAATATAATTTTATTATATATGATTTAAATTTTGTACGTGGTGAGTAGGACTTGATATAAAGGATTTTCTTTAAAATCTTGTTTCAAAAGTTCTAAAGTTTTCTTTCAAATATTTTTCCTCTCTATATTTATTTTAAATGTATTTATAAATGTTTTATGATTGTTTAATGTCAATTTAAATTGATATTTTTTTATTATAAATTTTTTAAAATGAATCTATCTATTCCTTTCCACACCACATGTTTTGACATTCTTTTTAAAGTGTGAAAAAATGTTTTTTAACATATACAACATGAGAGGAATTTCTCAATATCATGAATTTTATTATTTAAGAATATTCCTATATAATTTTTCTTGGATTTTCAAATATTTTTTAATTTCTCATTTTTTTGGAATTGTTTTAATATTTTTCACATGAAATGAATATTTTTTAAATTTTTACATGACGCTAGAAATTGCTTCTGTATATGTCTTCAAAAGTATATTTTATGAGTTTTTATAAGGTAAATGCAAGGTTATATGTATTTTTTATTTATTTAAGTCCTTGTAAATAGAATATAATTAATGGAAATAACAATATAGCTCTAGAATATGTTGAGTAAAGATATTGTTCTCTAAGTAATATATGTTTGAATTAATTGGGTAGGTTATTCCATTTTTAAGAGTGCTTATAAGAGTGATTATAAGGGTGATATAAATATAATGTCCTAAGATATATACATGAATTTTATATGATTAAAAATGAGTTTTAATTGATATATTTATATTTCATAATCTAATGATCATATATTTAAAGTAAATTTTATACCACTTTTAGGATGAAAAGTATGTTTTTTAAGAAAATGTTGTCATAAGTACTAATGTTTTACAAGAAATCATCATGATTATGAATTTTAATTTTAGATTAATAATGATATACCTTATAAAATTTTGGGATTGTGTCCCATTTATTAAAGAAAAACAAAAGGAAAAAACACAGTAGAACACAAAAGAGAACATGAGAAAGGGGTCAGACATAGAATACCTTCCCCTATTAAATGACAAAAATAATAAAAATAGTCATAAAAAATCATACTATGGTGGATTAAAATTATCATAATCTTCCCAGTCAGAATCATCTGTAAAGGAAAGAGTTTTTATGATACTTCTGTCCATCCGAATCTGATCTAGTCATCATAGTGGGATGAAGATGAGAATAGTATTTCCTTTGTTTAGATTTTTTCATTGGAACAAAAGAAAAAGCTTCTTCATCCTTGATATTATCCTTTGCAGCTGCATCCATATAAAATCTACTTGGTTAAGGGTCATCATATTCTATATCATCCCAATTACCCTAATTGTTTTTCATTTTCCTTTGATTATTTAGTTTAGATATGAGTTCGGGACCCACATGATCATCAGAACCTATATACACATCAACAGGGAGGTTATGAGTGAGTTGAACCTGCTTTCTACCCTTATACAACTCATCATGCTCCTGTAAAATAGAAGTTCCAACCATAATTTTTATTGTTTTCCCACTATTATCATGAACATAATACCCTTGAGAGTTTTAAAGGTATAATTCTAGAATAGAATAGCCCAAAATAATTTTTCTAGAGTTTCAAAAAGTCATTTGTTTTATTGTTCTAGGCCCCACAACCACTTTTGATGTAGTAGGATTCTCTGAGTGACCATCTTGAACCTATAAGTGCCTCTCACCAACATCCTCATCAAAACCACCATCCCCATGTATGTTTGAGGTTTCCTGACCTATTAAGAAATTGGATGTAAATGTATCTTCCAAGGTCAGTCCTGATGCATATAGATCTCCAACAAGAAATACATCCCCCAAACTAGAAGTATATCCATATATAGTCTATCCCTTCCCACAGATACCAACCAAAACCTACCCCTGCACATTGAATTCCAATAATTCAAAAACCTTAGACTACCTTAGTTAGTTACATGTGCTTATCTGCATAGAAGGAAAAATATCGACAACTGTATCATCAACCAATTTCATAGCTTCTTGATGAATATAATGTTAAACATAGGATCCAATTCCCTCATTTACTTGGTTCTCTTACAAGGTATATGTACCACACTTCCTTGGATAAGTGTATTCGAACCCTTCTTCCTATAGAATTCAGAATCATGACCAAACATTGAACAGAAAGAAAATTTAATATCCCTCTAACATTTATCATTCATATAACCAATGATCTTGTATTCAAAATTGAAATTGGGGAGTTTCTCATAAACAAGCTTAAGATTTTTCTCATTATCATTTTTATACAAAATAACTTGATCTTTAAGTACTAAATTGAAATCCAATTCAATAATAACCCCATAAAAATAACCAAATATAGCTTGTTTTATCTTCCTATACATTTAAATGAGAACTCTATTAAATTAAGCAATAAAATATAGAATTTTTGGGTGACACAAGATCTAGTTTAATCCCAATTTTTTTACCCAAACTTTAGAAATTGAAGTTTTTATTTCAAAAGTATTGAAACTAAAACTACATTCCTGAATACATAGACAACCTGGTTTCAAAGATACTAATACATGTTCCCATTCCTTTTTCATGGGTTCCTCATAAGTAATTTTTTTGGAAGAATCCATGGCCAATTGGAATGCATTTCCAATTGGAAAACCCCAAAATCAATGATAGGTGACTAAAAAAAGCATAATATTTCTAGGATTTTACACCGTTCATAAGAAAAACATGTGTGATAATTGATAAGTTACATTACTTTAATATTTCCTTAATCACCATTGATCTTGAAAAAACCTGAGCAATGATGCCTTTTTTCATAACCCTTCCATGTTCCACCTCTTTATGAGAGGTGAAGAGACAATGATCCACAAATTCCTTTACTTTATATTTTCCTTAATTTAGATGAGTCATGTCCCTAAGAAAACCACCATCCTGAAGGTGATCAATATCTCATATTTTATCCCTTAGAAAGTCCATTGATCTCACAAAACCCTAAAATACATTTTCATTGTCAGGGCCGAAGCTCTCAAGAATGACCATCCTCAACTAAAAATGTGTGTATGGGTTACCTTGCTTATGATTTGTTTTATGAAAATATTTGGAAATTTTATTTTATTTATTGAGTAATTAAATGAATATTTTGATCTCAATGTAAATTATATTAAAGTAAAATTTTCAATAGGATTTCATTATTTTCAAAATAGACTAACGATTTTTTTTATTTTTATATCCCTTACAGGTCTTTTTGAACTCATCCCATAATTTGAAATGTTTTTCATTGGTATTAAGTATGAATAATAATAATATAAATTTACATCCTTTTACAATGATGATTTATCTTAAAATTAGAGAATTTGTTTTGAATGAATTAGAAGTTTAAATTAAAAATCTTGTTTTTGTGGGAAATATAGACATTGAGTGGAAGTGTCCACTCTATATTATAAGGGTTTGATATGTAAGGGTTTTTAATTACTATATAAAAATATAAACCTAGAATATCATGGGAATGTAATTAAATTCAATCAATGTCGCTAAACTCATAATTATGGGTTGATTAAGGTAAGGGTAGTTATAGTCATAGTAGCATGAATCCTTGGATGGTTGATTCAGTGGTTCTTTATTTTCAATAAATGTCATGTTGTTGTTGTTTATTTCATTTTGGATTGGTTTGATGTCACCATAATGATATTTTTTATTTCAGATTTTATGTCATGGTTATAGTCATCACACCAAGACCACCCATAATTGTCTGAAATTAAGAAAGGTTGGATGAGTTTTAAATGGGATAAGGTGGATTAGATCATGACATGAATCTCAGATATTCATTTTATGTAACTTTATTATAATGTGACCATAACCTATCATTATTTTATTCCTTAAATATCCATTCTTTTTATAAATTAGGAATCCCTATCTGAATTCTTGATAATTCCTTCATTTTCTTCAAACCATAAGTGACCAAGGTGAGTTCTTGGAGACCTTCGGGTTAACTTTGATTAGATATTGACCTTTTTTTCTAAATATAAATTAATTTTAATAAAAGGTGAGTTTATATTTGTTTACTTTTAGGATTATCTCATTTTATTCTTGTTTGGATAGGTTATGAAAAAGTCTTAATTCTGGGTTTTTTTCCCTCAATTCATGGTTTGAAGAGGATTTATTGTAATCTAGTTTTTTGAGGTTTTTCTTATATGATCTTGGACCTGTCATTATATACTTCTCTAGTTCTTGTGTAGTGGATATTACAGTTTCATTTGAGGTAGTGAATTTATAAAATATTATTTGATATTTTGTAATAATATATTTGATTAGATTTGTGTGATACCTTCCTAGGATTTTCTCATATTCTTTTGCTTTATTTTTTATTATGGCCACTAGAGTGTTCATCATTGTGATGAAGGAGAAGCTTTGGGTAAAACTCTCTTGGGGAAGAATGAAACTATATAAAGAAAATGAATCAGGTAAGAATAATTTGGAAGGGTTAAGAGAGTCTCATGTTTTATTTTCTATTTTCATTCTATATGTCATTCATTAGTCATTATTCATTGATATCCACAAGTATGATTATTATATTTCCTATTATTATTTAATAACCTTTTCAACTTAAAAATTAATTAACTACTAAAAGATGATAACGAATAAGGGATTACTATTACCTTGAATATGAAGATCTATTATTGTTATTGACTATCTATTCTTCATATTTTTTTGTTTTCATTTAATAATGATATGGTTGGGGTGTTCTTGGTTGGGTCGGTGCATAGTGTATAGAAACGAGTTCTAATGTGTTTTTATCTATTGTTCTTATGTGATACGGATAATTTTTTTTCAATTTAAATATGATAATAGGAATGAGGATAGAAGTGTAATTCAATAGTGGTATTTATAAACGTGATAAGTTAACTATGACTTTAAAAAAATTATAGGAAGTATGTGGTAATTAATGTTTCGCTGGTATGGTTTCATTATAGGGATGAGTTGGGTGGGGTGTGTGATTTGGAGAGTCTTATGGCTACTAGAATAAAGGATAAAGGTAGGTATTTGGTATGCTTATTTGCGTGGGTACGGGATGGTTTTAAATATATATGTGATAAGATGATAAGTAAGCTATAATTTAATAAATCTGTTATTAACAAAATGATTTATGTCTTGTGAACAATAAATATGAAATGAAAAGAATATAAGGCTGGTGTGTAATGTTCATGGCATAAATAAATATGATAAATGGTGGATTATTTTCTTGGAATGTGGATGATATAGAATGAATGGAATAAAAAACCTAATGATGCTAATAAATGGTAAATGGTGTGATTGGGAAAGATGTGTAAATGTGAAGTTGTTTATTATGTGGATTTATTTTCCTTGGTTTTTAGTTATGTTATTGAAGATGATTTCTTATGAAAAGTGGAATCTGGGTGTGTGTTTTCAATGTGTTTATTTTGTATATGGATGAATTTTTTGTGGATATAATGAGATAAAATAAGATTAAGAGTGTAATTTCATATGTTGTGATGGATCAAAGTAAGTGTATGCATTTAGTTTACAATTGATTAAATTTATATTATTTAATATACTAGTTGACTTGGTTATATGATTTATATGACGATAGATGGTGTGGATCTTTAATGACTGGAGAATGGAATGGGTTTAATTTCCTACATGTTCACAATACCTTAATGTGATGTGGATGGTGTGGTATGTTGTAGGTGGTGGCAATACTGATGTGGTTATGATTGTGGTGAAGTGGATGTGGATGTGTATATATGGGTGGGGGACTTATTTGGGAGGATACATGTATGAGTTTTATGTCCTTAATATTTACGTTACCTTATCTATGTGTGGTGTGGAAGGTGGATATGTTTTGGTGTTGTATATAGATATGGAATTCGTGGTGAGTTTGGGAAGAAATGGTTTATGGAAGTGTGGTACGGTGGTTAGCTATGTTCTGAGGGGATGGTTATTTATGTGGTATTTTTGTTATTAATTCTTTAATTATTGATCTTAGAGAGATAACTTATCCTATCACCACCCTATCGGTTAGCAGTGGAAACTCGGAAGGTGAGTGTAACATAAACTCTATAATTTATTTTAAAATCATCAAGGTTTCACTTCTTTCTTTATTCTAATTCTTGATTTTAATGGCCATGAATTTTCATATTTATATACTTTACCTCCCTGATATATGTGTAGTATAAACCATACACCTGAAAAACATAATTTTTCTACATCAATATAAAAAATTACATGCGAAGAATGAAAATACTCTATGTTAATGAAAACAGTGCAATAGGATAATAAACACAAGTACATAATAAAATTAGAACTTGAAATTATAGTGTGTCATGGTCTCCTATAATTATCATAGATGTAAATAAAATGTTAAAATAAATAAAACTATTTGAAACAAGATTGTAATTATATAAATGAAATATAAATAAACTTGATATAAAAATTAGTGAATGAATAATGAAGTATATGACCTTTGAAAAAGTTTTTCATTTTTGGGAATAATAACTAACCATTGAAATGGTAACTAAAACAATGATAATAGTAAAAGACACAAAAATTAATATTTTAAATGAGTGAAAATAAGTAAATATAATTATTTTAATTTCATCATATTATTTTTCAAATCCTGTAATATAAAAGAAAAATAAGTATAAAATTTAACGATGTATTTTTTAAGTTATTTAATAAAATATTATCTTTTATAATAAAACATAACTCGAAATTTTGAAACATATTTTAGTTAAAATTTATAGAAAAATTAATTATCAATCATATAATAAATAATTAATAACAAAAAATAATAATATGACCACTCAAAGCTGAAGAAATATAATTTATTCAAAATAAAATTGGGTTTTCCATGTATTTTACGATTTTGTTTGAATATTAAATATATAATATCTATATTTTTAATTTGATAAAATGGTATTCATTTTTGTAATTATTTAATCTAAATTATCTTATGGTGAATTTTGGGGACATTTCTAGAAAGTTTGATTTTTTTGTGAATAGTAAAAAAATAAAGTTTTTATAAACACAATTTGTTTTATGACATTATCATGATATAAGTACGACTTAAAATTTTATAGAACCTTTTCCTTAAAATAAAATATATTTATTTTCTAATAAAATTCATTTTAAAAAATAATCTTAATTTATAAACCTATATTTGAAATTTTAAGGCCTAATCTATTATTTATTTTAATAAAAATATTTTTTTTTGACTTTTTACATTTTGATTGATTTTAATTTCATTGAAATATAATTTTTTATCTTAAATTAATAAATTTAATTGTAATATATACTATTCATAGTCATTGGTTTAAATAAAAAAATAAACAATTATTTACTCTAAAAGACCCCTCCTCGTTGGCTGTGCAAACACCCTGCATCCACTCAGGTCTCCGCAATTATATAACTCCTTAATTTTCTAATTATATAATTAAATTACTTTCTATACTGACCTATGAATATCCCTAATCCCCCATTGTGTCCAAAATTCCATCATATGAAGGCATTAGGCTCAATCAAAAAGAGGCCACTCAAGCTGCGTGGTAAGGGTTCCAAACCCCATTTTCCATTTCAATTCTCCTATTACCCATTAAATAAAATGATGTAATTAATAGAATATAAATTATAATATATTATTTAATATAATTTAATGTTTTTTATAAAACTATAAGATCAGCTAGTTTATCTCTTCTTTTTAAAAGTCTCTTAAAAACATTGTTTCACACGTGGTAGTTTTAAACTGCCTAAGTGAACAATTATATATTTTTAATTATTACTTTTAAGGATATTATTAAAATTTTATTTAATGATTTAATATAACATAATAATCATTTAAAACCATTTATATTATTTTAAAATGATAGAATAGGCATGGTGAGAATTACATTTAATGTAAAAAATCATAGTCATTGTTAAGTACCAAAGATATGTTTATTGGGGAAGATTCTTTGAATATAACTATCTAGTGTTCTATTAAACTCAAAAACTTATGAAATAATATGAATCATATTCAAAGAAAATTATAGAGAATATTTAACCATATTAAATTGAACTCTCACCATTACAACAACTTCGAAGAGATTTTGGATCCATGAACCAAACAATATTGAAATGATTGAGTGGATTATATAAATTCAATAAATGAAGGAAACATGATAAATATATATTATAAGATACTAAATATATTTGAAAAATATTTTAAATAAATTAATTAATGAAATAAAATTTACTATTTAGGAACATATAAGAGTAACATAAGCAAGTCTAGACTAAGGGTAAAGGTTTCAATGTTGTTTATTCCCACATTCTCATTTTTAAAAGATATATTATATAATACTCTCTATCTAATATCTATTCTTATTTATACATTTATAAAATGATTATATTATATCCTTTATTCTTCCATATTCTTCCTTTTTATATTTATATTCATTTCATTATGTTTCATTTTTTATTTTTTCCTTAAGTCAAAACATACGAAGATTATAAGGGAAACTTTTTTATTTTCTCTCTCTCCATTTTCACTAAATTTTTCTTATTATTTTCAACTCTTATAAATATTATTTTAGCTCTATGATTTCCAAAAAACCACCTTGATTTAACTCAAAATATGTTTTTTCTATTTTTAGTTTTTTGGAAAATCAATGCTCTTATCCCATTTAAAGACTATTTTACTATTTCTTAAATGTTCAATAAAAGATTTTGATTTCAAGACTTATTCATCATATTTTATTATGATTTTATCTTCAATTTGAGAATATTTTCATGAAAAATGAAAAAAATTATTATGAATTTCCAAGAATCATGAATCCCCTATTTTCATGGGATCCTACATGGTAGCTTGATGGTTAAAAATTTGGGTATATAATATGTTACCCATTTCATTAACATTGGTTTATTTCAGGTTTATGATTTATGTTTACTTTTTTTCTATATATAACAATTATTCCAAATATATAATGATAATATGTGACCGTATAGTTATATGTTTCTAGATTTGATTAGGTTATGCTTTATATCTCTTGAGATCCTTATGTTTGGGTATAATTTAGATAGCTTTGTTCATAATTTTATGTGTATAAATAATGGGGATATATTTTTCAAAAATCTCATACGTGATACAGTTCTTAGTTTCCATGATGATTTGTTGTCTTGTAATTGATCCTTGAATTATGTTTATGATGAAATTCCCCATGGTTGTTCCACATTTTTTGATTATCATGTCTACCATGATATAATGATATTAAAATCTTATGGTATATTTTAATATATTGGTTTATATTTCTTAATTTATTTTTATATGTTATGATTATTTACTCTCATGATATCTCACACCATATTTAATTTTTTTTCATTTATTAAGATTTATGGATCATTCATTCTTTTATGTATGTCCCCAGGTTATCCCATATAGTAATAAGAGTACGGTGAGCTCTAGGAGAAATTAATAAAGATATAAATAAAAGAATATGTGATTTATTTAGAGTTTTTTATGATATACCTAATGTCCCAAAGATTATATTCTGTAGATTTATAGTTCCAATTTATTGATATTTATACTAAAAATTATCTAATAATATATGTAATTTTTGTGAGCTGTTATACCAATCTACCAATTTTTTTGTGGATTCTTGGAATTTTAATATAAAATAGGAATTATATATTTAATTCCGATAAGGATTGTTAAATTGGAATGAGGTATGAGATCTAAACCTTCTATGTAAATCTAATTCACTTATTAAGTGTATTTTATCTAATGTGTTGGGTGAATTTAATCCCATGGTGGTTGTTGTAATAGAATATAATATTAATTCAACAATGAATTAATGTAATGAAATTATGTGAATAAATTAAGTAAATTAAGTGAAAAAATTTCTATGATTATATGATTATTTAGTGTTCCACAATCACAACTTATAAATAAATTGGATTATATAATATTTATTATTTTAAAATTTGAAATAAAATTAATTGAAAACGTTTTGTGTTTATGATTCGACTTGATGTGTGGAATTTAATAAAGATTTTAGTTTCTTTACAAACTAATAACCATTATTGATTTATAATGGTATATGATTTTGTTTTTGTTTTCAATGATGATGATGTTCTCTTTCTATTATGTTTTGTTGATCATTGGCTTGTGGGAAATATTGACCATCTTCTAGTCATTGACTACTTTTATTTATTGGAGTATTTTTCTTTATACCCTCATTATTTTTTGTCGGTACGATTTTGAGTAGAAGAACCATGTATGATAGATATAGAATTTACTTAATCTAAAATATTTAATCCATTTTAGTAAAAAGTGAGTATTTTAGTGGTCATAATAAATTAAGTGTTGATGATATTAGTTGTTTTATGGGTCTCCCTCAACCAAAATTATGTTTTTCAAAATGAAAAAAATCAATAGAGAGTGATCAAAACATTTATGAGTTTAAATATATGGTGTTATTTTTAGGGGGATTAATTGGATAGATAAATTATATGTATATGTGATTGTTACTTTGTATATATACTATAAATAATGTTTAATAGTCCTATGACTTTGGTGTTGGATTATTAGAATTTTCATTTGATTTAAATGATATTTTCTAAATATATTTAAAATTATAAGAGCCTAAAAAAGTTAGTTTAATTGAAATGGTTTGATGTTATGTATTGAAATAACATCACAGTAATTCAAGACAATGATTTTGAAATTAAATCATGGGGGTGAGTTATGGAATGAAATGCGTTGATAATGGAATGAAAATAATGAATCATAAAATGAATGTATAAATATGCATGATACTTAATTAAATTAGACTCTAGGATGAGTTCTAATATAGGAATTGTATAATATAATAGAAATAATATTTTATTCACAAATTATGTGTTTGGGTGGTTGTGATTATTTTTTATTTAAAATAATTATTTTTAAAATTAAATGATTTAAAAGGGACTTTTTATGGGATTTCATATGATGTGAATTATTTTTTAATAACTTAAATTAATTTTAATGAATTATATAGTGGGAAAATTAATGATGTCGTGTTATGTATTTTTTAAAATTTGGAATATTAAATGGTTTTTTTGGTAAGACATAAAGGGGGTTATGCTTATTAGATTCCGGTAAATTTAATGAAAGATAAGTGTTTGTAATTATTTATTTGTTCATTACTCATGGTAAATTGGATTAAGGATTATTGGGTAAATTTATGGGTACTTTAGCATAGGTTTGTGTCAAAACAAAGGATTGGTTGATTTAATATTAATTATTGGAATTATATTAAGTTATTTATATCATATAAGGTCATTGAATTTTTATTTAAGGTTAATAAATAAAGGGTTATTGAATAACATATGGGCAAGAAATAAATGGTAAATAAAGGGAAAATGAACATGTGTGATGGATTTTACTATTTGGTTGATAGAGGGACAAAAATTGTTATGTGTGTTGCTGAAATGATTATTTTATCATTTTTTATGATTAAATGTGTGTATTATTACTATTCATTGTATTGGGATTGTTAATATAAATATATATCATAGGGAAATGTTATAATTATTTTGAAAATATATGTTCTATATTATTATGTAGAATAAGTCTTGATTTCAACATTTATATAACCATGAGTTTTGATATAATGTGGGATAAACCTAGTATTAATCTATGAAGATTATACCATCATTTCAGTAATATTTAGATCAAGGCATGAGATTGGTTGTGCTATGATTTTTGAAATATGTGGATTATGCCATAGGTTTGTCAATACCAGGATTTCAACTACAATAGTACTATTCTATGAATTTGGTAGGTTATGTATTTGAACATGATAATGATCATTCTATATTTTCATTTGTAAATTGTTTTAATAGAGATATCAGAGTTTATGCCAGTATTAGTTAAGAAAGTAAACATAAAATCAAGGTAGATTGGTAGTAACTTAACATTGTTTGATGTGTGTTGTTATATATGTTAAATTCATAGAATACATTTCACTATAAAAACATGAATATATTAGTAACCTAGAGATGTTTTAGACCACTTGTGGTATCATATTAGAATGTATTTCACACACCTTTTCTTTTCACATCTCATGAACATAAAATATCACTTTTTATTATGTTGGTACAGGAAATACCCCGAGTAATTGGGAGTTGGAGACTGAGATCAATATAATAATTTATGAGGGGATTGGAGGCGATAAAAAGGGATGTTTTCAATATTTATTTAATTTATTTTAGTTATATTATTACAATATACATATTTATAAATTAATATTATTTTCTTTTTTGGGGGTATGACATATGTGTCATTATTATTGATATTTTTAGAGTTATATCTATTGATTATTGGAAATAATTTTCACTATGTTATGTATTACTTTGTTTTTATTCAATGTTCACATTAGCTATTAATTATATGTCAAATAGATACCAAAGAGATATGATAAACACTCAATGCTAGTCACTTTCCTCTAGAGATTAGGGATCACAAATAAGACCATATAAGATTTTTCTATAAAGGCACAGTCATACTGTGGTGAGGCATTATAATGAAATCTTCCCAAAACCTCCATGATTTACCAACTACTAGATATAGGACTCATAATGCCTCTAATAATTCAAAAACCACATTGATTCATCCTAAATAGAAAGTTCTAATAATTATATGTGCATTGTGTCCTATAAAAAAATAATTGTGTAACCTAATACATAATTTTATTAGGGTTACCAAACACTAATCCATGAATCACCTTGTTCAGATCTAACTTGTACACATTTTAAGGAACATTTTTTCTAAGTAAATTTTTTTAATTCCAATAGAAACCCCTATTTGAGGCCTACCACATCACATATCAAAATCACCATGTCCCAAGATAATAAAATCAGAGGGACTACATCCTCTACCAACATTGTTTCACTAAAGAGTGACCCTATATACCTTAACCGCATAAGAAATGTCAATATCACATTATATCAATGGGAACAATATGGATCATAAATATTTCAAAAATAAAATCAAATAATAACCAATGGATTATATTAAACATTGCATAGAAAAATTTATAAGATACCATGATAAACAAATATAAAATTTTCTAAATCATTTGACCCACAACTAATAACATATGAATTATCAATAAATTAATAACATAGTCACATAATGGATCATGAAATATTTCAATTTAACAATAACAAATAGAATTCGTAAATTTATCTCATGACTACTATGGTTTGAACATGTAAAAAACCAAACTGATGCATCCAAGCTTGATACCTAAAATAATTTCATAATGTGACTAAAGTGTATTATCAATCACTATAGGTTTTCTTAAGTTCCAATGGAATTAAATCTATCAATGGGGGAACAATTTTCCCTTATTTATAAAAAAAATAAAGGTATTTCAACTAGGAACCTGACATGACCTTTCCATATGTTATAATAATGAAATATTTGGAATAATATTTTTGAAATTATAGGTAATTCATACACCATATGAAATCCAATAATAAATCAAATAGAAAAATGTATAAAGGAAAATAAAAAGCATTAAACTTAACTATAATCATTAAATTAACCAAACATAAGCAATAATTGTGGGTCATTTCTATATAATAATCAAAAAGGAATAAATGAGGAATAAAAATATAAGGAATTAAAAATAAGTTCAATATATAAGACATCCAAAATACATATCCAAAAGAAACCAAAAACTACCCATATCCATTTGATAAGTGAGGATCCTCTCCCTATCACCTCCACCATAACTTGAACACATTTCACTTCAAAATAAAATCACATACGGGCTTTAACATTTCATGTATCTAGTAAAACTAGGTCTATATACACATGAAAGTGTCTATATAGGTTTTGAACCTAAATCTCAACAATATACCTCAAACAGTTTTATACACTCCTACTAAACTATCAAAAACCAATATGCTAGTTTTAAATGAGATAAAAGAAAATATATACCATTTTATAAATTCAAAATATTAAAAAAAATGGATATTACTTTGAAAACCTAATTTTCATCTAAATAATCAATACCATTTTGAAAATGAGAATCAAGAAAAATAAACTAAACATACACCACTTTAAAAAAATCAATCAAATAATCCAATCATTGGTAAATTTTATCTTAGGGACCTAACATGTCTTTCCTAAATAGACTCATACCACTAGTAGTGATATGATCCTACCCACATAATTGACTCACAGGGTTAGGGGAACCTACCAAATACGTAATATCTAGGCATAATTGGTTGATAACTACATATAGGTACCCATTAAGCCAAATATTAACATAAATTATCATATACAAAAGGAAATAATTTAAATGAAATCACACACTAATATTCTCTAAATTCCCTTCATAGAAACAACCCCCTTATAAATTATTTATAATATTCTATAAGAACATAACCATGAAAAATCATATATACAGTTCAATCAGAAATATAAGGCAAGAAATATATTTTAATAATATAAACAACAGAGTTAAATAATTCCAGAGGTTATAAAAATAAATTTTACTCACTATAAAAAATATTTAAACCGGGTAATAAATCCTTAATACCATAAATGCACTTTGAAATTCATTTTAAAATTAGAATTTCATTTAAAAAAGACTAATCAGGTCATAACACACCCAAATCAATCCCATTTATTCATTTAAAACAAATTTATCCAAAAAAATGATATGCATGAAATACATATTAAAAATTAAGACGTAATTATATATAATTTATGGATACTTCATTGTTTACATTAAAATTGGTGTTAGGAAACATCTAAGAATTCAAATCAGGTGCATTTGATAAGAGAAATAATCCATCATCATCATTTTTTATATACATTATAGAGGATATAAAACCACTAACTATAAATTGGTAAAATATATTATTCATATGTCAATCAACCCAAAATAATAAGACCAATACCTTAGAGAGTGATTTTAATATCTAAAATCAAGAACCCCCCCCCCTCGCGCAATTTATTACAACCAAAGAAATAATACTAGACATCATGGACGTATTAGGATGAAATAGATGAATTAAATGAAGATAAAAGGTGATAAATGTAACACCCCAAGCTTCCACAGTATGTTTCCCTTTGAATAATTCAATGGCTTGCATTGTACACAACTTTGAGAATCTAACACACCACAACCAATCAAACTAGCCGTTATGAATAGTAATACCTAATTTTTTAAATTTTATACATTTTATCTTTCAAAATGGACTTCATTTTTGGATTCGGAATATCGAAATTATCCTAGGGTGAAATTTTGGAACTTTTTGGATAACTTTCATATTTTGATGAATAGTGAAAATTACTAAATTTTAATTAAAAACAATTTTTGTAATCAAAATAATCAATAGTGATAAATTTTGATTTTGAGTGGTTTTAAAGTATATTTATAATATAGTTTTACCATTTAATACAATGTTAGTCATTGGACGTAATTTCACATTTAAACCAGACATAAATAATTGTCAATCTTTTGATAGTTATTATATCTTAAAAACACGCTTTTTTGTTTTGACAGTGGGAATTAATTTTAAATTAATTTCTTCCACTTATGTGTTTTGAATTTGGAAAAATGGATTCCATATTTGGAATCAGGATTTCTAAATTGTGTAGATAGGTAACTTTTATTTTTAGACATTTTGAATAATTACTTCGGTAAATATTTTATTTACCATGGTTAAAGGGTAAATTCGGTAAATAAGGGTAAACAAATAATATTATAATAATAATAAATTACCATAAAACGTGTCCTAACATTATTTGTGGATACATGTCTGACCATTTTCATCTTTGGTTCGATTTTGGGACCCCATGGAGCCACTTGTAGGTGATAGGGACACTTTATATTAATTAAGTTAAAGTAAATACAAAAATGACATAAGCATATATCTTTTAGAAAAACAATTTTTACATAGGGTTATATATGTTATATTTTCAATTATAAATATTAATTATAACTCTAAAAATATTTCCTACATAATGGTATTTTATTTATAATTTTTAGACATTGAAAAAGTAAAAATATATATGACACAATAATGATGCAGTATTTTCCTTATTAATGAAAGAATCAAATAATTGGTATTATAAATGTAAAAATATATATAATCTGAAAGTTTTGATGACATAAAATAATTTTATTGTTTAATATGACATGTTATTATTTCTTAAATGAATTTTTTTTGAATTAAAAATGTTGTTAAGACTAACAAAAATCAATTATTGAGTAGTGTCAAAATTGACATAAATGAGTTTTTTAAAACAAATATTATATTATTAATTTATATTCTATTCCTAAAAATCTAAGGTTCGGCCAAAGGACTTATATAATTATTTTTGTATCATTAATGGACCAATTTTGGGCTCTTGGATGTATATAGTGAGTTTATTAACTATATAATATAAAAATACAAAGTGACATGGTAAGTGTCAAACTAATTAACTAAGAGTTAAAACTAAAAGATAAGGTTAATATAATGACCCAAACCTATCTAAAATATATTGGTTGAAAGTATTTAGACTCATACACAACTTTGACTTTGAATAATCCACTTTGGATCCATTAGAAACTGAATATGATTTTATTATAAAATAATACTTTATGTTTTTTCTAAAGAGCCACTCACCCCTCTTTTAAAAGGGAACTCTCCCTTATCATTAATTCACACATTCAAAGCCATTTGTCTCGGCCAAACTCTGAACAAATATCCTCCCAAATTCCCTAAATTCATCCTAGAGTCCTTAGTTTGATCAGAAATCCATCCTATGGAGCTCTTTTGATCAAATCAAAAAGAAGAACCCAAAGAAGAGGTAATGTTTTCACCACCCTTTTTCAAGTTCCATTCTTCTTCAACTTCTTCTTCTTTGTTATTCATTTTCTAAAATAATAAATTCAGTATATTCTATATAATTTGATGTTATTATAAATATATAACAACCAAATTCATTATTATATCCATGCCTTGAATGACATGTCACCATACCTGCGTACGTACGGCATACCGTCTCCACGTCGTGGTGTAATTGTTCTTCAATATATTATTATTTAGATGGGTATAATAATGATGTATAATTCATATAAATCATAAATATTACATTATAATTATTCTTTCTATATGATATACTATCCAATTATATATTATTTTAATATCAAAATAATGATATTGTCGCTCGTGCGTACGTACGAACTACCGTCTCCACGAACGCGATGAGATTCATTCACCATCGTATCCATTCAAGACTAAATTTCATTTTATGAATAAAAATAATATTTAGATACATGATATAATTATGGATATGAATAATATACATCCCATCCATAATAAATACGGCTGGCATAACAAATAATATAAAGGAAAACGAGCTCGTTAACACCCGAAACGACGATAATACTAAGATATTATTAACAAATAAATGATAAAAGATCATATATGATATAATATTAATGTAAATGATTCTTGTGTAATTAAATAACAATTATTACACCATTATATAGGAGGTTAAACTACCATCGACCAAGGAAAAAGTACAAAATAAGGGGTTTCTTATCTCACTTTTAATTCTGTGAGATTTCCATTGTTCACCACTTATTTATTGCATGTGGTGTGTGTATTGCCCATGATTGTATTAATTGTGCAATATAATTTAATTTATGGATATTTACATCATCATTGTTTGATACTTCTTTCATGGGTGTATGTTTCGTAAGTTACCAAATTGATAAGGGAATTTGAAATTTCACTTTCCACTCATTCAGCTTTACGCATACTTAATTGATTATTTTAAACCAAGATTATGTGTGGAATCACTATTCATTTTCTTATTTCATAATTTCCACTCCCCTTTCTGTGAATATAATTTATATACACATAATCACTCCATTGATAAATTCTCAAGTCGTTGATATGAACTTGATAAGAGTAATTTTAACTCAATCTCCATTTATTGAATTAAACATCCAATTCATTGGTGTTGTTTTTACAAGAATATGTGTGAATGTCCTATGATTTATTTACACTGGATATCCAATCATATTGAGTGTATTTATATTTTTCACACATAATTTATGTTGTTGAATTACCCTTAACCTAAGGATACTGTCTTTATAAGAGACTTAATCTCAATTTACATCCCATTGAGACTTCTTTGTTATTATACACCAAATCACTTTTATGTGGTGTATATGATGTACTTTGAAATAGTATATGATCAATCCCTTTATTCTCATGATATTACAAAGTTTTTATTACCTCAATTATTTGTATTCAAGTGCCTCTCTTTTTTTTAGAAACTCTAACTAAAATATCATTTTTAAATTTTTTAAAGACTTATTCTTCTAAATATGTCACTTTAATGTCCATGTTTTAAAAATGGTTTTAAGGATTTATTTATATGGACATTAAATATTTAAAATTAAAACTCCTTTTAAAAGTTTCAAAGTGGTATGGGACAGTTTGATTCAAAAATCTATATTTAAATGGCTTCTTGAAAAATAGTGTGACTTTTAAATGATTTCAAGAAGAAGGGGGATATTTCTCTCTAATAGTTTTGATAATTATTTTCATCTATGTCAATATCCTTCATTATTCTCGACTGAGGTTAATCTGATACAATACAATCTTTAATATTGTATCGAATGAGTTATGTTTGACTGTGGATGTGAAATTTTTATACCATTCATGGTTTGTGGAAAAAGTATTGACATTTTGTAAGCTAGTTTTAATACAAATTTTTATGTTATATTTCAAACTATTCATATGAGGAATGCATTGGACTTAGTAAGTTCCGGGTGGAGCCCGCTATAGCTCCTAGATGCATCGGTTGGTCTCATGAGACAAACTAGTGTCTTGGCATGAGTCCTTGAAAAAATCTTACTTATAATCTTGGCACGAGGCCTTGGATACGTGGTTATGATAGTCTGGGATTATGCATTCCATCTTTATGAAAGTGGTTATTGATATTTCATGTGATTATTCGACTAGTAGAATATCCATGTGGGTTAGTAAATGGAATTATTTCATTTTATCATTTCCATATTATGGTGAAGTTCAAGTTTAAAAGGATTTTGTTTTAGTTATACATTGCCTTAAGTGTTTATGCTTATCTATGAAAGCTTCTGCTATATTGTTATCCTTACTGAGCATCTTATCTCACCCCTTTCAATGTTTTATTTTTTCCAGGATGTGAAGAAGTAATTAATGAATGACCTGAAGGGATAGTATGAGTGGATATGAAGACAAGATGTTGTTGTAGTTTTTTTTACCTTATGATGTAATGTAATACTTATGAATATATCTAGTGTTTCCAAGGCTACTAAACTAATCGGTCTTTCGAGACTTGATCTTTCTTGTGATCATGCCAATGTTATGTAATAATGCACCGACTCTGGGTAACTGGGGTCGGGGCATTACAATAAGAGAGATATTTAAAGCCCATACCTAAATGAATCACCAAATAATTATAAGAAATTTCCAATAAAATAAAGGTATGGGAGGAAGATCGATAGTTGGATACTTATAAAATCTTAAAAAGTTAGAAAGGGGGAAGTTTCATGTTAAATGGGTTTTAAAATATTTGAAAATAATAAAAGAAACGTTGTTTTACTTAAATAAATGACCCAATTACAAGATCCCTAGGAATACACAAGACAATGTGTTCTTCACTCATCTAGATGTTCCTCTATGCATGGTCTAACTAAACAGTCCCCTCGGTCATGGAAGTTGACCATAAATTCCATGAAATTTTATAGAAATTAACCTTTTGAGTATGAACACTATTAAAACGTATAAAAAATAAAAAACATGAAAATATACTTGTAGGGACATTCAATTATTGAAATTCTCACCACCATAACACTTTCTACCCTGAAAATTCTTCAAACTAACCTGATCGGTAAGGATTTAAGAATTTGGTTCCTTGTTTTTGATTCTCAAGCCCATGTCTTATAGAAATCATTATCCTGCTACCAAAAAATGACAACCAAATGGAAATATTTCCCATACAAATCTTCATTTTTATAATCAATAACTCAGACAGGTTTTTTACAGAAGAGGTATCATATTTTAATTCCAAGTGTCTTCAATCGATAATATGAGAGGGATCTAGGTAACTTTAATTTAGATAGGATAAATGAAAAATTTTATGAATTAATTTTATTTGGGTTGGTAATGTTATTTGATATGTATCCTCTCTATGTCATTCAACAATCTCAAATGGTCCAGCAAAAATTATGCATATGGTTAACATGATTTTGAAATTTTCTATGAATCTAATAATGTGAGACATTAAAAAACATAATATCACCCACTAAAAAGGATACTCTTAATTGCCTCCCAATTTTCCGTCAACTAATTATTTTTGGATACTATGAGTTGTCTCCCATAATTTCTAAATCAATTAAATTTTATCCATCATCTCCTACACATTTTTTGGTCTTTCTATAATAAATTCACCAATTTCATCCCTACATTGAGGATACTAATATATCTGACCCTACAAAACCTCAAAAGGATCTATCCTTATAGATTATTGATAACTCTTATTGTATGAAAATTAAACTAATTATAATTGGTTATCCTAACACCCCCCCAATCCAAAATAAAGACCAATAGTATATCTTTTAAGATATGAATAGCTCTCTCCATTTTACTAACTATTTCAGGATGGTATTTAATGCTAAGTTTTAATTGATTTTGTGTGTATTCTGGAATACCATTCAAAAACATGAGGTAAAAATAGTTTCTCTATCCCAAATAATCACTAAAGTCACACCGTGTCATTTTATAATTTCTAAGAGGTCTAATTACTAAGATACAACATCCATATATCTTTAATTAGAATAAAATAAGTTGATTTCATAATAATATCTATAATCCCCAAAATAGAATTCCTTCAAATAGTGATTTGAATAAATCCAATGATGAAGTCAATGGACATGTCTCTCCACTTCATGGTATCAATGGGTAAGTGACGAAGCATTATTGAAGGTTTTTGGTGATCCGACTTAACTTAATAACAAATAACGTAATGGAAAACATAGTCATTAACATCCCTTATGATTATAGGACATAAGTATTTACACTTCATATCACAATATATCTTAGTTTCACATTAATAAATTTTCCCCAGAGAATAATGGAGATCTTTTAACACTATTTTCCATAAAGAAAGTGGAAATAAAAAAATTCCTAAAGTGAAAAACATAGTCAAAAGAGAGATATATTGTTCCTCATTGGTCCCCCCAACAATATTAATTTCTATAATATAGTATAATTTAGGATATTTTAGATTGTTTTAGCAAATAAAATCATGAAAAGAAGGGTAAATTTTCATGTTTGATAAAAAAATTAACTCTTTCTCCACTTACTACAAATTTATAATCTATAAAAAGGATCAGAAGGTTCTATTCCTCACTATACTCCTTCTCTACTTGTTATGGAAACTTTTTCTTAAAATCATTGAAAACAACAGTACCATTTCATTTAGTTGATCCAATATTGAGAAAAAACATTTTAAGGTATTCTAACCATCCCCTCTATATCTGGTTTTGAATTTTCAATGAAAATATATTACTCAAACTATTATAACTAGAATGAACTATAAAATTATTCACTTTATAGATATTTTCACTAATTCTTCAAGTGATGCATAACTGCTTCAAATTCAAGATAAAGGTTTATATAGTTCTTCTCATGTATATGTAATTGGAGACAAATATAGACCACCACATGATCCTTATGTAAAAACCTATATCCAAAACCCATACAAAATCCACCGTAATAAACCATATAATGATTTTTAGGATCAGGTGAAATCAAAACAAGATATGGCATCAATATTCATTTCAACATTTAAAAATACGCCTGGTATTTAAAACTCTATATTAATTTCACCACCTTTTGATTAGGGACTTCCAACTATGATGATAAATTTGAGAAGTAATTTATGAATCATTGATAATATTATGATAAACCAAAAATGAATCATATCCCCAAAAAAATTTGATTCTTCCAATGAATGATTTATTTAACCTTCTCAAGATCAACTGATATAAATTTTTCAAATACTACATTCTCCTGAAACTTTATTTTCTGGATAAAAAAATTTCACTGAGATAGTTTAGAATACAAATTGTTATCTTAAATCATTCTCAATATGATAATTAGATAATGTTCATGGTAATATTTTTCTCTTGACCAGATGATAATGTAATAAACAAATACCATGTTAAAAGAGTTGAAATATTGATGGAAGATACAATTCATTAGAACCATAAAGACTATAGGATCACTTGTTAAACTAAATGGTATCATGAGATATTCAAAATGAACATACCATATTTGGAAATTAATATTATGAATATCATATTATTTCGCCATTATTTGATGGTAACCACACTTGAGATCCATTTTATAGAACTAATTTTAACCCTTAAATTGATCAAAAATCACATAGATTTAGGGTAAGGACTAATTTTTTCTTTATATTAACCTGATTAAGCTTCTGAAATTTAATACAAAGATGTGAATTCTATTCATATTTCTTTTCAAAGTGTACAAGATCTACCCAAGGAGACACATAGTGACATATAATTCCTTTTCCTTTAATATCATCTAGCTAAATTTTAATCCAATTTAATTTATAAATATCTATACAATAATTGGGTATAGAAATAAGACTCTTTCCTGAGATAACATCAATCAAAACTTTAATTCACCTTTAGTGGATATCCTAAGAAGTTAGTAGAGAATAATTTAGGAAAGTTACTTACTATATTTATAATTTTATTTATTTATTTTTTCTACAGTAGTCTATGAGAAGAGATTCTAAATGACAGAATAATTCACTTATATGAGGAAAATGATGCTTAAACCAACTTGATATTGAATTTTATTCACATTTAAATAAATGGTAATTTCCTTAAGATAGAACAAAAATAAACCTTCAGAAATAATAATCAATTTGGAACTTCAATGAAACCATCTAATACATTTTCATGATAGTATTAAAATTTCCATATAAAGAATGAGAAATCCCTAGGAAATCTTCACCTAAGAAATCATCATTTGACAAGATGGGAATTTTAAGACCTACTCCTTCTTAATCCAAAGAGGTGTAGAAATATTTATCATATATAGCATAGGTTTATAAGTAAGATTCAATAAATCCATAACTTTGGAAGAGTTAAAAAAATGAGAGGAACATGTATCAACTAAAAAAATCCTTGGATTACTCAATAAGAATGGCACCTCAAACTACATCTGATCCATCTTTAGACTTGTCATGAAACTACACTGATGAAAATAATATGCCCACTTTAGAATTTGTATGATATTTTTCTATGTAGTGAGGTTGACTCTTTACCTAACATGACCCATGGAAAGAATCACCACCACCTATATGTTCTATAAAATGATTCCCCATTTTCTGGTAAGCGTCATTCTATAATTAGGATCCTTTAAGATTCGTAGATCCAACACCACTCTTCTATTGAAGGGTTATCCTGTAAAACCATTATTGATTTCCCAGAAAACCACAAGAATGATTCATTTTTAGAGATTCTTAACATAAAGGACATAAATTTTTTAGATTTCAACATTAATAGTATATAATATATTTACTCCCTATAAGAGTAGTGGATATATATTGAGATGGTCATCTAAAACTATTGTTTCTAGGATGAATTTGACTAAGGAGCTCGTATCGTAATACCTGAGTTGGAATCACCATAAGGACTTGGATGCATTCCTCAATTTCTAGAGGTTAGAAACTAGTTATGAAGGATAAATATAATCATTTCGGATTGATTTACCCTCAAATAAAAGAAGCTAGATGATACAATAATAAAATTTCAACTAAATACCAAAACCAACTTTAAAATAACAATTTAAGTAGACTAAATACCAAACATAATGCACCATAAAATAAAAAGTCAAAAAACTAATATGTCATAATGAACTATAAGTGACCTAAGTATTTAATAAATTAATATTACATCAATTTATATTAATATTAAATACATATCATTAGAATACACATCCTAGAATCATAAAGGTTTAGTTTCCTGTAAGACTATATACATAATCATCTTATCTCATGAATGATATTTGATATATCCCACAATGTTCTTCTCATAAGGTACACATCTTAGTCATGCTCTTCTTAAAATGTTTCTTCATAACCTAGGGAAACTAAACATAAGAAAGGGTAAGCTCAAATGCTCAACAAGGTTAAACATGGGAGATATAATTCAATGATCATATGTAATCATAGCACGAGCATAAATGTATGAGAATATGATCTTATCATTTAAAAATCACACCCAGTAATACATAGATCATAATCATGGCATTATGATTTAGAAGTTAAAAAGACATGAGTCATATAAGAATCATAGATCATGACTCATGTAGTCATATCATAATCAAAATAACATGTCAAAAGAGAGTATCATAATGTGTGGAATATTCATAATCATATAAATCTTATATCAAGGATACCCACCAATATATTTATCACATGTTAGGATTATGATAAAAACATGTGTACCTACTTAGAGCTTGGAATAACCTCTCTTATATAATATTTAGAGCATGTGATAACCTCTCGTGTACCCTTTGAGATCATAAATCATTACACAATTCATTAAAGGTCTATAATGGACCCACCTGTCACATATTAAATTTATATGTATGCCACAAGATCATGAAAACATTTATCAATTTTTTATATCTTAATCAATAGAAAATAAAATAGGTTTCATCAATATCTCATCATTATATCCATTAATCATAAAAATAATGAATAAATATGGTATCATTAGATCATATCCCTAGTGAACCATTAGTAACATAAATGGATTTTTTCATAGATGAAAATACCTTAGAATATCATGGGAAATTTTCTTGATGAAAATATACTTTTAATTTTAAAATCAATTATTTTAAATGAAAATTTTTCGGAATATTAGGAAAAACATTTTCTTTTAAAATAACCATGGAAAATTATAAATGAAGCTTCAAATAAAAGGGTATTCATGAAAGTGGGAAAAATTGTTCATGGGTTATATTCTATAAAAAATATTATGTTTAAACCTTTGATAAAAATTACCTTATTCAGGAAATGAAAAGAATATTCCTTTTAAACATTTTTATAGAAATTCAAACCAATATTTTAATGACCCAAACTATTATAAATAAAATTCCCCTTACATTTTTCTATCACGGCTGTCAAGGTGGATCCCAACAATGAAGTGGTAAAAGGTATTGTAATGACCCGCTCATTCTCATTAGCTTGAGAGCACAATGATTCATTACTTGGACTTAAGAGACATCCCTAAGACACCAAAGGCTGAAATAAATTCTGAAGGGTTTCAAATACAAGTGGTGGATGATTTAACCTTTAATAAATAAACCAATAAACCAATAAACCAACGAACCATAACCAAACCATTCACTAAATTATGCATGAAGAAAATAAAGACAACTAAACAACTTCTTGTATCTCAAAACCACATCAAATTGTGAAATAGTGGAAGAACAAACAAGTATCAAAGTATACAATAGATAAACAACTAAATACTCTCAAGAAACCACAAGAATACATGCTCTACAAGCTCCAAACTCCACCATCACTGAACAATCCAAGTATCAGGAGGTAGTGCTAAAAACATGGGAAATGTAACCTTTTCCGCTATCCCAAAAGATAGCATCTGCAAAAGTACCAAAGTTCCAAAGAAGGGGTGAGTATAAAACTCAGTAGGTTTTACCCAATGACTTTCCTACCAGTGCCACTAAGATAGAAAAGTTATCCACATTTATATAAAACATTTTATATAAAAAAATTAACCAAAATAGTTTATAATCAAATATAAACAAGTTCTAAAAACTATTTACAACCAAGTGAAAACAAAACTAAATGAAACTAATTTGTAGTAAGTTATTTTTCCAGAAAAATAACTAATCAACACTTAAAACCAATTCTTATTATCATTTTGCCTACCCATTCCATAGTTCACTACACACCCACACATGCATGCTTTTCTTGACAGTTCCATAATCATGAGCGATTTATCTTCCAATTACATTGTGTCCCAATGGAAAACACCCTTGATCCAAGTTCATGTTCATATTAACCCAATGCTAATGTCCCTTATTAATTGCCCGTTATTCATGATCTCACACCAATACTATTTATTCCAAATACTTCCATTTCCAAAATAAACCATTTCAATAAAACTGAACTTTTATTTAAAACCAAAGCTCAACCAATTTCAAAGAAACATTTAATTTCAATAAAACTTTCAATTTTATTGAAAAAATATAATCCCAATAATGTTCCAACAATCTAGAAAAATCCCCTTTTTAAAATCCACATTTTAAAAATAAGAACCAAAGCACTCATTCAAAATACCCAATTTCCAAGATTTCACAACCATCACTCAAGAAGGTTTCCAACATGTGTTAAACAAACAAATAAAAAAAATTAAACACCAACCATTCAATTTGAAAGAATTAAAATCATTTCTACTATGTGGATTCGAGAAAGAATCCTCATACCACAAGGGTTTTAAAGAAAACCCCAACAAACAAAGAACACACAAGAAAACTGGGTCGATTCTCCATGAACCCTCCTTAGATCTCTTCTCCTACTAAGAAAATATCCAAAAATCAACATATTTGACATACAAAAATCTAGATATACCCCTAAAGAGTGTATATCTGAGAAAAAAAAGAAGAAGAGAATTATATCTAAGTAGATCTAAGAAACTGATCAAGAACGATGGAGAACGATCAGATACCTTAAGAATCCGGCTTTGATTCACCAAGGTAAGACTTTGGACTTCCTCTGGATCGATAGGAGAACCTTATTTGGCCTTAGTAGATGAAAAATACCAATTTAGGGCCAGTTTGGGGGAAAATGATGGAGTTATGGAAAAAATGAGTGAGAGCCTATATTTAAGGATCTCACTTTAACTCTCTGCACAGTTTGGCCGCATGATTAGGAAAATCATGCACTAATCATGTGGTAGCCACTAACCACATAGCTTCCCCTTGCACAGTATCACAAAACATACTCCAACCATACTATAGATACTACTTCAAGAGAACCATTGCACATGATTTGGCCGCATGGTTAAACAAATTGTGTGCCCCCCATGCGACCTTCACTTAGCCCCAAAAACACTCTTCCAAATTTCTCCCAAATCTCTCATCCTCCACCCATAAAATTTATAACCATAAAAAACATCAATTAAGTGTTAAATACTAGAAACTGGGGGTACTAAAGGTATTCTATATATTCATTTAAGAATAGTGAACATACTTTTTGATTCGGGTTCTACTCATTCCCTTATATCATGAAACTTTTGCAGAACTATTCAAACACCACCACAAAGCATTGAAGTAAAGATGTTGTTAAACTAAAAATGGGATAATTATTACATACCAAGTATATAAATCCTCCCCTACCAATATTTTTGGGATGAAATTCTTGGTGAAACTTTTCATACTCTCTTTGGTGGAATTTGATGCAATTATAGACATGGATTGTATTTACCTATATATATCAAACATAAATTGTCGTGAGAAGGAAGTCACTCTCCATATGGTGAATTAGCCCCTAATTCTATAAAAGTGAAAGGAGGGGGATGAATATTATTTAGCATCAACATCTCATGCGTGGATATTATTTCCCTACAAGCAAGCGTATCTAGCTTAAATGATTGAGTCTAAGGAATGAACCATCCTCAAAGACATGCCTATTGTGAGGGAATATGTTGGTGTTTTTCTTTAGGAATTTCCTCGTCTTCCTCTAAGACAATAGGTTAAATTTTTAATTGAGATTATACCTAGGTATTTTCCAACATCCAAGAATCTGTATAGGATGGATTTTGTGGAACTTGAGGTACTGAAGAAAAATCTATAGGAGAATCTGGATAAAGGGTTCATTTTCCCAAGTGCCTCACCCTGGGATGCACTGGTCCTCTTTGTCAAGAAGAAGTATAGGTCAATCCACCTTTGCATTGATTATTGTGAGCTCAATAAGATCTAAATAAAGAACACATATCATCTTCCATGGATTTATGACTTCTTTAATCAACAATGTGAAGCACAATACTTCCCTAAGGTGGATCTTTAGTGAGGATATTATCATGCAAGGGTGAAGAAGGAAGATATCTCCAAGAACTCTTTTTATACAAGGTATGACCACTATGGGTTCATAGTGATTCCATTTGGACTCACTAGATATCTTCATGGACTTGATTAATAGAGTCTTCATAGGTTAACTTGGAAAATTTGTGGTAGTCTTTATAGATGATATTATAATATACTTCAAAACTAAGGATGACTATGACGAGCATCTGAGCACTATTCTACAAGCCCTGAAATGGAAAATCTCTATGCCAAGTATAGCAAGTGTTATTTCTGGTAGAAGGAAGTCTCAATCTTAGGTCATATAATCACAAGTAATTGTATATCTTTGTATCCTTCAATGACGAAAGTAATTGAAGGATGGAGGGGGCCAACATCCGTGATAAGTATCTATAGTTTCTTTGGGTTAGCTAGGTATTCTTGTCGATTTGTGAGAAATTCATCATAATTGAAGAATCATCTTACCATGATAACTTAGAAGGGATTCAAGTTTTCTTGGATTGATGAATGTGAAGAAAGCTTCATTGAGTTGAAAATGAGGCTTATCACTGCCCCTATTTTCACACAACCCACAAGTGTAAAAATTTTCATAAATTTTAATGAAGCTTAGAAAAAGGGATCTGATTGTGTGTTGGTGAAAAATGAAAAATTAATTGTCTGAGCCTCAAGGTAGTTGAAAATTACTAAGAAAAACTATCCCATGCATGATCTAGCAGTTGTGATTTTTTTGTTGAAAATTTGGAGGCATTATCTCTATGGGGAGAAGTGTGAGATATATAACGATCACAAGAGACTAAAATATATATTCACACATAAAGGTCTTAATATGTGCCAGTGAGGATGGATACACTACTACAAAATAGGAATTTAATAGTGGGGGTATTTATCAATATTAGAAAAAAATCGCTAATAAATGGCATCTTTATCAGCACTAAATAAAGCATTGATAAATTTAACTCTTTATCAGTTCTTTTTTAGTGCTCATAAAGGGTCCCTTTATCAGCGCTATATTTTTAGTGCTCATAAAGAAATCCTTTATTAGGGAGTTTTTAACGCTGATAAAGGTCTGAATAAATAAAATGGAATAATTAAATAAATAAATAAATAATGAGTATATTTAAAAAAATTGCAAATTTTATTAATGAAATAATTATTGATAAAAATGAATAAATTGATTATACTATATATAAATTATAAATTCAAAATATATAGATAAATACAAAATGAATATTAAATAAATTAAAATTGAAAATAAGTAAATTAAGAAAAATATTAAATATTTTATTAATTATATGATTATTGGTAATGTTAATAAATAGTATATATTAAATATATAGATAAATACAAAATGAATATTAAATAAATTAAAATTGAAAAAAAGTAAATTAAGAAAAATATTAAATATTTTATTAATTATATGATTATTAGTAATGTTAATAAATAGTATATATTAAATATATAGATATATATTAATGTATTTAAATATGATTCATATAATACAAAATATTATTTATTCTTTACATTAAATAGTAATATATTTAGTGAATAATGGTTTATAATTAAAAATTAATAAAAATTAAAAATACTGACTAATTGCATCGAGTAATGGACATAATTTAATGTCATTTGATTTTTCAATTTATAACATAGATCAAATGTATTATATTGATTTCAAATATATGTAATTAATGTATTTTCATATATATACACACACACAATTTTTTTTTGTAATTTAATCAATTTATATTATTTATTTTATATATATTTATTTATTTACTATGTTTTAATATTTTCAATATGTATTCATATTTATTTCAATATATATCCATTTTTTAAGGATTTATATTAATAAAACCTATCCAAATTTTCAATATTTTAGTCATTTTTAATAATCACTTTTACTCATTTTTAACATGCATGAACCTAAGATTAAATATTCGTTAACAATGTTAAAAAAACATTTGTAAAAAAATATTTATAAAAAAATATATTTATAAATTTATATTTAATGTATATATTTTTAAATAGTATTTATATAATTATAAATAAATATTTATAAAATTATAATAAATTTATTGAAATAATGAATATATTTATTATGTTTATATATATATAATTATATAAATATATATAATGATAAAATATTATTTTTTAAAAATATATTTATATAATTATAAATAAATAGCTAAATATTCAAATAATTATAAAATTATTAATTTATAAAAAGTATTAGACCTTATAATTATATGTAATAATTATAATTTTTTAAAAAAGTATTATTTTTTAAATAAAAATTATTATTATAAAAAAATATTATAAGTATTTATCAACGCTAAAAAAGTTCTAATAAAGATTCATTTTTAGTGCTTATTAACATAGCATTGAAAAAAAAGTATCTTTATTGGTGCTTTTTTTAAGTGCTGATAAAACTATCACAGTCTATTTTAAGAACCCTAACTATCACAAACCAGTTTGCTATATTTGAAGCTCTCTGTGGAAGTGACCTACTACTGGCACTCCTCTTTGTCGAATCCAAGATCGACTCTAAGATAGAATCAAGACTCCAACTATTCCAAGGCTCGAATCCAAGTCTCGGACGATTCAAGGATTGAACGCAACCATGACTCGAATGAAATCTAGGTTTTTTTATATCTCTAATTTCCCTCAGTTATCCACTAAAACTTATCATACCACATCTATGTATCCAAACAAGTCTAGTTTCACTATCTTATAATAAAACAACCCAAAATTATTATATATATATATATATTGAAGTATCATCTTCCCCAATATCTTTTGGGTCTCCTTAGCACAACATTGGTACTATGTAACTTGAAATATATCACACCCAATCTTGGGTCATGTTGTTGTGAGGGATAATAGGCTTCCAATAACCATATTCTATGAAATCTATTTCTTTTCAATTGTTAACTTTTGAAAAATTCATCCATAGGGAGGTCAGTGTTGTCATTGGTTTGAAATGTAATATTGAAAATCACTTGGATGGTGAAATATCCGACATCATTGGGGTCTTATTATAACGACCCATACTTTACATACATTGTTATTACTTCAGAATTTAATCACACTTATTACAACATATAACAAAACCAGGAAAGGACCGTATAGGTATAGAGTCTTTAGAAATTTGGAAACATAAACAACTGGTTCATAATGCATCTAATTTGCCTCCCATTTATTTCATCATATCTAGAGTCCCTTTTGGAACATCTTACTTAATAACCTTATTCCTGACCTAGGTAAAGAAAACATACAAAAGGGTGATCTCATATGCTCAGTAAGGGTAAACAAAAGAAATATCAATCACATCATATTCATAAGAACATAACTCTTGGAAATCTTAACCTGCAAAAGAGATAATAATTTCATAACATGGGATAAATCATAGTAGTGAAATGTAATCCCAATAATCATAACTTAAAACATGAAACTTTTTGTCATACACACATAATCATAGATAATCATTTCTTAGTAGTCAAGACTCATATCCAAGACTATCTTAGTGGACAAAGTCCATTTCTGAACCGAGTTCACTCCTCATTTCAGTCCTATTTCACTGAACCGGATTAACCTGCCGTTTGAGCCATGTCTATCTCATGAGATATAAATCTTACCCAATGAATTGGAGGGAGATATAGGTCCCACCCATCTCATAATGATACCTTTCTTATGTGTTCCACAAAATCATAAACCATACATCATTGCACAACCCATTTAATAAAAATGGGATTCTTAAACATCGTGACATCATAAAACAATTCATATAAGATAAATGAATTCATAAAAATAATTTCATCACAACATAATAAAATCAATGTAATAATAGCGATAGAAATATAACCCTATATTATCTTAGACGGAAAATAATTTTGATAAAACACTTGAACTCCATTCTTGAGGAAACACTCCTTTCTACTTCAAAAACATTTTTCCTTTCTTAACATGTCATACAATTTTAAACTAAAAGAAGTTGATTAATAATAAACGTGAAAACTTATAAACTAATATTCATGTAAATAATGTTCTAAAAATACATTCAGGTCATATAAGTTAAAAAAACATTCTTCTCGTACTTTTGTCGGAAAAGTCAAAAAGTACCTCGTACGAAAAAAGACAAAATATTCCTTTCATTTCTTTTACTAAAAACTCACTGAAGGGTAAAATTGGATTTAAAAAAGTGTATGTGAATGGAAATAATATTAAATATTGAGGAAACATGGATGTGGATGATAAATATTCCCCAGTAAATTCTGAAGTATAAACAATCTCAGATAAAAATGAGATTTTGATATTTTCCCTTACCTTAGGTCCGATTTGCTTCGTAAGTGTCCGAACCTCCTTTATAATGATTTAAATAATGTCATTGACTTATTAAAGAATCATATTCATTGTTATTATATCATATATGGTTCTCTTATGACTTTATATTACCCGTTCTTTTGTAAGTTCCACATTAAAGCAACGTTTTGGGTTAAATCGTTTTATTTATCATACGTGTTTGGACTTGTTGTTCTTGATATTATTACTTATATCATGATTTACTTAATTCCAGAATGTAAAACATGATTTATATATAATATATATTCAGTATATAAATATATATATGATAGATCGATTAAATGGAATGAAATACACCGTTCATGGAGACGGTTGGCCGTACGTACGCATGAACGTTGTTCTCATTTCCTTATTGAATTGAATGAAATTAAGTAGATGACATACATATATATACACATAAATCCAGTATCATTATAATGTCATATATTTCATGATTAATTATTATATATATACTTTATAATCATTCATGAATGGTTAACATGCAGAATGAATCTCATCACGTCGTAGAGACGGTAGTCCGTACGTACGCACGAGTGACGATATCATTCCCATTATCGTGGAATTGCATTGAAGTGTATGTATAACATTTCAGAATCAATATCACTTTTCAATAATCATATATAGTTTTTTATTTACACCATTGTACCCATCCAAGTAAGGTGGTGGTCGAAAACAGATTACACCACGACGTGGAGAGGGTATTCTGTACGTACGCACGCGCGGTGATTTCGTTTTCCATAGGATGGATAGATGGTGAAATAGGGTTGTTTCATACTTATAATAACATATAAGTATATGAGTGATACTGATGTTATTACTTCATAATGAAACAACTAAAGAAGAATAATTAGAATAAGAAATAAAGTTGAAAGAATCGGTAACGGATATTACCTCTTCTTTCGACACGCCTTTTTAAAACCTCCTCTTAGGGCACTAATATTGGTATTTGAAGAAGACCAGAACCTCTAATATTTTTCTAGTGAAGTGTATAAGAGAAATTTTCAGGTTTTGGCCGAGCTTTAAGGCTCAAAGTGGTGTGAGGAAGAGAGGGAGGAGGTTCCCTTTTATAAGGGAGGAGAGGGGCACCTTTGGAATAACTAAAAATATTATTTATTATAAAGTCATATTCGGTTTTTAATAGATCCAAATTGATTTATTTAGAAGATAAGGTGGTTATGGGTCGAAATACTCTCATCCAATATAATTTATACAAGTTTAGGTTTCTATTTTAACCTTATCATTTAGATTTAACTTTAAGTTAAATAATTGTTTTTTACCGTGTCTTCTTGTTTTCTTACACTATAAGGTTAATAAACATACTATAACAAAACAAAAGATCCCCAAGTTGTTTATTATTAATATATATAGCCTTATATAAGTCATTTGGCCGAACCTTATATTTTTAGGAATAAAATAACAATTAATAGTATAATATTTGTTTTAAAAACTATTTTATGTCAATTTTGACACTAATTGGTAATTAATTTTTGTGAAAATCATAACATAATTATTAGTTCGAACAAATTTAACTAAATAAATAATAACATTTCATATTAACATAGAAAATTAGTTAAATTCATAAAAAGTCTCAAATTACATTTATTTTGGTATTTATAACATCAATTATGTCAATATTTCATTAATAAGATAATTACTGCATCATCATTGTGTCATACATAAATTAAATTATTTAATGTCTAAAAATTACAAATAAAATACCATTATGTAGTAAATATTTTTATATTTCTAATTAATATTTATAGTCGAATTTATCTTTTGTATAACCCTATATTAAAAATGATTTAGTTATTAAATTTTGATTTTAACTATTTTAACCCTTCTTCAAATAGATTAATAATAAATGTCCTAATCTAATCTAAGTGGGCCTAAATGGTCATATTTTATTCCTAAGGTTTTTTCTGGTCAAATTAAACTTATCCAATAGAATTAGAACATGTGTTAGGGTAATAATAATATCATTTTTACCTTTAATTACCCTATTTACTTTTGACCGTGGTAAAAAAAAGTAAAAAGTTACTATTCGCCAAAAATTATTTTCATCTCATTGAACCCCATTTTAGTCCTTGATATTGACCGTGTCTCTTGTATTTTCGAAATTCCACTCACAGAAGGGGTGAATTTAAGTTTTATGTGAATTTGCAAATTCTCCTAGGAGGTGGGTAAAAGACGGTGAAAAGTTCAATAAATCTAAAATTATTATAAAATTACTCCAATTAATTGCTTTGAACTTATATAGGTATTATGTATCAATTTTTACCTAAAATAAATTTAAATAAAATAAATAATTATTTAAATTAAGATTCAATTTTTAAATAGTAACCCAGTGTTTTCACTATTCATCAAAAATTGAATGTTTTTAGAAAAATACAAAAATTTCACCCTAGGCTAATTTCATTATTCTGAATCCAAAAATGAAGTCCATTTTAAAAAATAAAATTTAAAAATTTTTGAAAAGTGGGTATTACTATTCATAACTGCAAGTTTTAATAATATTTTAATAGCATATCGTTGTTTAGTGAAACTCGGTATTGCGTACGACGCAAGCTATCGAGGAAGGCCACAGTTGCATGTAAAGAAAGCCAAGATAGTGTTGTGTGTAGTGAAATATTCCTTTGATAATTTATATAACATAAAAACAAAATATTTCTCATAAAAGTCTCGGGTGTTACATTCTCCCCCCCTTAAAATGAATTTCTCCCTCGAAATTTGTCACTTTGAAACAAAAATATGAGGATACCTCTCCCTCATCATATCCTTAAGCTCCCATGTAGCTTCTTCTAATTGGTGGTTCCTCCATAAAACTTTCACCAAGCGAGTGGTCTTGTTCGGTAGGACTTTTTCGCTATGATCCAGAATCTCTATTGGCTGTTCTTCATAAGAATGATCTTGCTCCAGCGGTACAACTTCTGAGCTGAGTACATGTGAAGGATCAGGTATGTACTTTCTCAGGAGAGATACATGGAACACATCGTGAACTTGGGAGAGATTTGGTGGAAGCGCCAATCGGTAAACTACCTTCCCAACACGATCCAGTATTTCGAAAGGACCGATATACCTAGGGCTCAGCTTCCCCTTCTTTCCAAATCTCATGACCCTCTTCCAAGGAGATATTCATAAGAACACTTTATCACCCACTTCAAACTCTAGGTCTTTTCTTCGGTTGTTAGCATAACTTTTCTGTCGACTCCGAGCTGCTCTTATGTGTTGTTGAATAGATCTGACCTTTTCTTCCATCTCATCAACAAGATCATGTCCTAATAGCATTATTTCCCCAACTTCATCCCAGCAAGTTGGAGTCCTGCATTTCTTTCCATAGAGAGATTCATAAGTAGCCATCTGAATATTGGAGTGAAAGATATTATTATAAGAAAATTCCACCAAAGGTAGGTGTTGGTCCCAACCACCTTTGAAATCCATAGATAAAGCTCTTAACATATCTTCTAGAGTTTTAATTGTTCTCTCAGACTGACCATCTATCTGAGGATGATAAGCAGTGCTGAAACTCAACTCTGTATCCAGAGTATGCTGAAGACTTCAGCAGAACTTCGAGGTAAATCTCAGATCCCGATCAGATATAATAGAAAGCGGTACTCCATGGAATCTTACCACTTCCTTTACATATATCATGGCAAGCTGATCTAGAGAGAAATCCTCTCTAATAGAAATGAAGTGTGCAGACTTTGTAAGACGATAAACTATGACCCAGATATCATTATTGCCTTTAGATGTTTTAGGAAGTCCGGTGACAAAGTCCATAGTCATGTTTTCCCATTTCCATTCGGGTATGGGTAATGGTTGTAACATTCCCTTAGACTTCTGTCTCTCAGCTTTAACTTGCTGAAAAACCAAGCATCGAGAGATATATTCAGCAACATCTCTTTTCATGTCATCCCACCAGAAGTACTCTTTCTGGTCCCAATACATCTTCGTGCTTCCAGGATGAATAGAGAATGAAGAACTATGAGCCTCATCCAGCAGCTCCTACTTTAATTCTGGGATGGGAGGTACACAAACCTGATTCCTGAACATTATTATCCCATCACAATCAAGGTTGAATTTAGGAATATTTCTCACCTTCTTTTGTAACTCTACATCTTCTTTCTGTGCCTCTTTAATCTTTACATGTATAGATGGTTGAACATTCATTTGAGAAAGATACGATTTTCCCCCTTCCATTATAATTCCAAGATCCATCCTTTGAAAATCCATAAATATTGGATCTTTTGTCATCCTCATTATGGATAAGCTAGCATGGCCTTGTCGACTTAATGCATCTGCCACCTTGTTTGCTTTCCCAGAGTGGTAATGAATTGAGCAGTCGTAATCCTTAATCAGCTCCAACCATCTTCTTTGGTGCATATTCATCTCATTTTGTGTGAAAATATACTTTAAACTTTTATGATCAATATAAATATCACACCTTTCTCCATAAAGATAATGCCTCCAAATTTGTAATGCAGAGATTACCGCAGCTAACTCCTAATCATGAGTTGGGTAATTTTGCTCATGGATTTTCAACTATCGTGAGGCATAATCTATCACATTATCATTTTGCATAAGAACACCCCTCATCCCCTTCTTGGATGCATCACTGTAGATCACAAACCTTTCTCCACTACAAGGTAGTGTGAGTACAGGTACACTGGATAACCTTCTTTTCAACTACTTGAAATTCTATTCACATTCCTCCGTCCAAACAAACTTAACACCTTTCCGAGTCAACTTGGTGAGTGGATTAGATAATCGTGAAAAATATTTCACAAAACTTCGATAATATCCAGCCAAACCAAGAAAACTTTGGATCTCAGTTACTGTTGTTGGTCTCGACCATCTTTCAATAACCTCTATTTTTGCTGGATCCATGAATATCCCCTCTTTTGAGATTATGTGACCCAAAAATTCCACTTTTTGAAGCCAAAATTCACACTTGGTAAATTTGGCATAAAGCTTCTCCTTTATCAGGGTCTTCAATATAATTCTCAATTGATCTTCATGTTCTTCCTTGCTCTTTGAATAGACAAGAATATCATCTATAAAGACTACCAAAAATTGATCAAGATAGTCTCTAAAGACTCTATTCATTAGATCCATGAAGATAGCAGGGGCATTAGTAAGACCAAAGCGCATCCCTATAAATTCATAGAGTCCATACCTTGTACGGAAAGCCATATTTGGTATAACCTCCCTTTTGACACTTAATTGATGATACCCTGAACGAAGATCAATCTTGGAAAAGTATTGAGCTCCTCATAGTTGGTCAAATAATTCATCAATGCGCGGGAGAGGATATTTGTTCTTGATAGTGATCTTGTCAAGTTCTCGATAATCAATGTAGAGTCTCATTGATCCATATTTCTTCTTAACAAAGAGAACAGGTGATCCCCAAGGTGACGCACTAGGGCGTATGAATCCATTATCAAGATTCTCTTGGAGTTTCTTCTTCAATTCCTGCAACTCAATTGGGGCCATTCTATAAGGTGTCTTTGAAATAGGCAAATCACCCGGTACGAGATCTATTGAAAACTCAAGACCCATAAGATAGAAGAAATTTCCACCAACCATTTGAGATAAATAACCTTCATTTAGTGGAATCAAGACCCATAAGATAGAAGAAATTTCCAATGGAAGGTTATGTTCAACCTTGCATCGATAGATGATCATAGATTGATCTGGAATATGAAATGTGACTTCACTTATTTGGAAATTGATATGAGCTCCATATAAAGAAACCCAATCCATGCCAAGAATCACATCAAATTCCACTATAGGAAGGATCACGAGATTTGTAGGAAGCACTTTCCCACAAACTTCAATCAGAGAAGAATTATAAACTTTTGATGTGATTGTAGTGCCATTAGGGGTTATCACAGCTAACTCAACATCTAATTATTGAGGTAATACAGTGATACCCTTAGAAAATTCCTCAGAAATAAAAGATTGGGTGGATCCAGAATCAAATAAAACATTTTCTACTTTAGATTGGATGGTAAGTGTACCTTTTACCACATCGTTATCGTACTCCACATCACTGATAGAAATTGCATGTGACTTTCCTTTGTCTTTAGCCTTAAGAGTTTGTTGACGTCGGCCATCATCATCAACCCTTGGATTTGCGCATTGATTGGCATAATGCCCCCATCTCCTTACACTTGAAACATTGAAGTGTAGTAGGTTCATTCTGTGTATCCCTTCCTTTGTTTTCATCATTAGACATATTCTTCCCATTATTTAGACATTCAATTTCCCGATGACCCTCTTTTCCACACTTATAAAATTTTCTTATCCCCTTAAGAAAATTTCCTCCATGTTTCTTTCCACACTTTGAGCATAAGGGAAAACTCATCTTCTTTTCAGTGTGTTCTTTATATTTTCCTTTGAATTTTGTTTTCCTCTTCTTATCAAACCCATGTGACTGATGGGTTACACTAATATCCATCTCAACCTTGAGAGTACATCGAACAATTTCCTCATAGCTATTGAAGTCCCATATGGATAATGACCTTAAAAGACTTGGTTTTAAGACACTAAAGAATCGATCGATCTTACTCCCAGGTTGGATAATAATTCTGGAAGCGTACCTTGCAAGTCTTGTAAAATTTGCTTCATAGGTACCAACAGATTCATCATCCTTTTGCTTCAGTTCAAGAAACTCCTTCTCCATCTTTTTTCGAAGAATAAGTTGAAAATAATTATTGAAAAATAAGTTCTTGAACTCGTCACATTCCATGGACTCAATTTCATCCCTTTGCCTCGTATTCTTAATAAGATTCCACAATTGATCAGCATCTTCTTCCAAACGATACACTGCTAAGATGACTTTATCATGTTCAGAACGTTGAAGAACTGAAAATATATTTTCAGTAGTACTAATCCATTGTTCAGCAACTAATGGATCAGTAGACCCACTGAATGAAGGTGGACGCTGCCTCATGAAGGATTGAACAGAATGTTGCTCCTTCCTTTGCTCTTTTGGAAGTCCTGCATGATTCATACATTGAGAAAGTTGTGTGAGCATGGCTACAAGATTTTTAATTCTAGTTCCCATAATGTTTGGTTACTCAGGGGGAAAATCATTGCATTGCCCGTCGCATTCCGCATTAACACGGTTCCTTCGGGTTCCAGCCATTGACTAAAACCAAGAAGAATAGTGTGAGCAACACTAATTATAATAGGAAAACCACATAATCAAGAATAAAATTTCACACTTAAGGTCTTATCATAGGTTATTCATGGCCATTTCTAAAACACTAAGATTGTGTTCTATTCTTAGACTTATCCTTAGGGTTCTTACTAAGGCTTTCACATCCGAGTTTCCAAAGGTTGAATATACCTTTCCTCTGATACCAACTATAACGACCCATACTTTACATACATTGTTATTAGTTCATAATTGAAGCACACTTATTACAACATATAACAAAACCAGGAAAGGACCGTATAGGTATAGAGTCTTTAGAAACTGGGAAACATAAACAACTGGTTCATAAATAATCTACTTTGCCTCCCATTTATTTCATCATATCTAGAGTCCCTTTTGGAATATCTTACTTAATAACCTTCTTCCTGACCTGGGGAAAGAAAACATACAAAAGGGTCAGCTCAAATGCTCAGTAAGGGTAAAAAAAAGAAATATCAATCACATCATATTCATAAGAACAAAACTTTTGGAAATCTTAACATGCAAAAGAGATCATAATTTCATAACATGGGATAAATCATCGTAGTGAAATGTAATCCCAATAATCATAACTTAAAACATGAAACTTTCTGTCATACACACATAATCATAGAGAATCATTTCTTAGTAGTCAAGACTCATAGCCAAGACTATCTTAGTAGACAAAGTCTATTTCTGAACCGAGTTCACTCCTCGTTTCAGTCCTGTTTCACTGAACCGGATTAACTTGCCGTTCCAGCCATGTCTATCTCAGGAGATATAAATATTTACCCAATTCATTAAAGGTAGATATAGGTCCCACCCATATCATAATGATACCATTCTTATGTGTGCCACAAAATCATAAACCATACAACATTGCATAACCCATGTAATTAAAATGGGATTCTTAAACATCGTGACATCATAAAACAATTCATATAAGATATATGAATTCATAAAAATAATTCCATCACAACATAATCAAATCAATGTAATAATATGGATAGAAACATAACACTATATTATCTTAGATGGAAAATAATTTTGATAAAACACTTGAACTCCATTCTTGAGGAAAATATCCTTTCTACTTCAAAAACATTTTTCCTTTCTTAACATGTCATACAATTTTAAACTAAAAGAAATTGATTAAAAATAAACTTGAAAACTTATAAAGGAAGATTCATGGAAATAATGTTCTAAAAATCCATTTAGGCCGTATAAGTTAAACAAACATTCTTCTTGTACTTTTGTCGGAAAAGTCAAAAAGTACCTCGTACGAAAAACGACAAAAGATTCATTTCATATCTTTTACTAAAAACTCACCGAAATGTAAAATTGGATTTAAAAAATTGTATGTGGATGGGAATAATATTACATATTGAGGAAACATGGATGTGGATGATAAATATTCCCCATTAAATTCTGAAGTATAAACAATCTCGGATAAAAATGAGGTTGTGAGATTTTCCCTTACATTAGGTCCGATTTGCTTCGTAAGTGTCCAAACCTCCTGTATAATGATTTAAAAAATGTCATTTACTTATTACAGAATCATATATGAGTGAAATAGGGATGTTTCATACTTATAATAACATATCATTATATGAGTGATACTGATGTTTTTACTTCATAATGAAACAACTAAATAAGAATAATTAGAAGAAGAAATAATGTTGAAAAAATCGGTAATGGATATTACCTCTTCTTTCGACACGCCTTTTTAAAACCTCCTCTTAGGGAACTAAGATTGGTCTTTGAAGAAGACCAGAACATCTAGGATGTTTCTAGAGAAGTTTAGAAGAGAAATTGATAGGTTTTTGACGATCTTGAAGGCTCAAAGTGGTGTGAGGAAGAGAGGGAGGAGGTGCCATTTTATAAGGGAGGAGAGGGGCACCATTGGAATAACTAAAAATATTATTTTATTATAAAGTCATATTCGGTTTTTAATAGATCCAAATTGATTTATTTAGAAGATAAGTTGGGGATGGGTCTAAATCCTCTCATCCAATATAATTTATACAAGTTTAGGTTTCTATTTTAACCTTATCATTTAGATTTAACTTTAAGTTAAATAATTTTTCTTTTACCGTGTCTTTTTGTTTTCTTACACTATAAGGTTAACAAACTTACTATAACAAGACAAAAGAACCCCAATTTGTTTATTATTAGTATATATAACCTTATCTAAGTCATTTGGCCTAACATTAGATTTTTAGGAATAAAATAAAAATTAATAATATAATATTTGCATTAACAACTATTTTATATCAATTTTGACACTATTTGGTAATTGATTTTTGTGAAAATCATAACAGAATTATTAGTTCGCAAAAATTTAACTAAAGAAATACTAACATGTCATATTATCCTAGAAAATAAGTTTAATTCATAAAAATTATCAAATTACATTTATTTGGGTATTTATAACATCAATTATGTCAATATTTCATTAATAAGATAATTACTGCATCATCATTGTGTCATACATAAATTATATTATTTAATGTTTAAAAATTAGAAATAAAATACCATTATGTATGAAATATTTTTATCTTTATAATGAATATTTATAGTCTAATTTATCTTCTGTATAACTCTATATTAAAAACGATTTATTTATTAAACTTTGATTTTAACTATTTTAACCCTTCTTCAAATAAATTAATAATAAATGTCCTAATCTAATCTAAGTGGGCCTAAATGGTCATATTTTATTCCTAAGGTTGTTTTTGGTCGAATTAAATTTATCCAATAGAATTAGGATATGTGTTAGGGTAATAATAATATCATTTTTACCCTTAATTACCCTATTTACTTTTGATCGTGGTAAAAAAGTAAAAAGTTACTATTCACCAAAAAATATTGTCATCTCATTGAACCACATTTTAGTCCTTAATATTAACCGTGTCTCTCGGATTTTCGAAATTCCACTCACAGAAGTGGTAAATTTAAGTTTTATGTGAATTTGCAAATTCTCCTAGGAGGTGGGTAAAAGACGGTGAAAAGTTCAATAAATCTAAAATTATTATAAAATTACTCCAATGAATTGAATTGAACTTATATAGGTATTATGTATGAATTTTGACCTAAAATAAATTTAAATAAAATAAATAATTATTTAAATAAAGAGTCGGTTTTTAAATAGTAACCCAGTGTTTTCACTATTCCTCAAAAATTGAATGTTTTCAGAAAAATACAAAAATTTCACCCTAGGCTAATTTCATTATTCTGAATCCAAAAATGAAGTCCGTTTTGAAAAATAAAATTTACAAAATTTTAAACAGTGGTTATTACTATTCATAATGGCTAGTTTTAATAATATTTTTATAGCATATCGTTGTTTAGTGAAACTCGGTATTGCGTACGACGCAAGCAATCGAGGAAGGTCGTGGTTGCGTGTAAAGAAAGCCAATATAGTGTTGTGTGTAGTGAAAGATTCCTTTGATGATTTATATAACATAAAAACAAAATATTTCTCATAAAAGTCTCGGGTGTTATATTTATATTATGTCATGCAGTAATTGGAACTGAGAGGCTTGAATGAGGAGTAATTTAAATATAGTTTTATCCCCTTATATCTGAAAGGTAATTCTAGAAGTTGTTTCCAAAAAATGGATAATGAAATATATGACACATGGGAACAACTATATAATTATTTTTTCATAAAAATTTTTACTAGGATAATGAGAACTGAAATATAGTGTAAAATTAATGGATTTATTTAGGATGACCATGAACTATTTCATGAGGCTTGGGATGGATTTAGGGGTCAATTATGAATTTTAACAATCAAATTGTTCTAATTAATCTTTAAAATCATATGAGAAAAAAACAATATATATGTTTGATTTGTTTTATTGTTTATCTAACTACTTATTGAAAAAATATAATGTTTTCAGTTTTTATTTTTGAAATATTTCAATTTATATTTAAATAATATGACTTAAATGCTATAACAATAAAAATCAAAAAGGTTTATGGTTCTATAATCCTTGTACTATATTATATTAGAAAAAATTATTTTGAGATAAAATTTAATTGATTTTTTGATTTTTTATTGAAATATAGTTAGAAAAAAAATAGTTGGAATGAGTCATTTTCTAAGAAAAAACCCCAACATATTGGTGTTTTAAGAAAAAAAATACTATTTCTTTAAATGGTGCAAAAGAAGAGTACACTTTTGATATAATTTATTGTTCTTGATCCTTTAGTATTGATCAAATTTTTTTAAAATTTGATATTTTATTTGAAAAGTAACTTATTTAACTAAAATTTTTTCTATTATTTAAATTTTAAAGAATATTTTAAATCATTCAATTTAACTTTATTATTTTGGATTTATAATTTAATGACAGGTTATGCTCACTATGGATTCTTAATTCTATTTAATTTTATGGTTTACTAACATAAACATAAATCCATTTTTTATGTCCTTCTAGAAGTAATATGATTCCCCATATATGTGACCATATTAATTAAATAGCATAAAAAATGTTTCATTACAATACATTAACATGACCTTTTATGTTAACAGTTCTACAAAATTAAGACAAAAAAATTACTAAAAAACTCATGGATTTTTAAACTAATTTACATTTTTTGGAACAATATATGCAACAACTTGATTCATAAGAAGCCTTCATTGTTATTATTTGGATCAAGCACCTCATGTCACATTGTTCTTATTCGTATCAAGCTCATGATGAATAGATTTGATCCAATTATCATCCTTTTCAACCTATCCAAATGATTTAGTCTCAACTTGGGGGAAAATGAGGTTTCTTATAAAGTCTTACTCCTTTGAGTTTTCACCTAAATTTTCTAATCACCAATAAAATTTTATTCATTACTTTTAGCCTTGATTTTATTTCTTGCAGTTGATAAAAATATTGTCATATTTGAAAAGATAACCCACTCTTTAATAATTCTTAAAAATCAATTCATTTATTTCATCACACATCTAATAAACATTGTGTATGTTTTACTTTTATTAATCTAAAAACATATCATTATTTAACATTGCCTTTTGGCTCCACCCTTAGGAATAATTGATTACTATCCATATAATTCTCACAAATGGGAGGCATTTAACTTTGATAATGAATATCTTATGTGCATTTATTTATTTATTGTACAAAATGAATATTTTATGAACCTAATATAATATCTTTACTTTCTCTCGGATGATTCAAAGCTTCAATCCAATGTATCTTATTTTCTCCTCATCCTTCTCACTCTTTGGTTGATTGTTTGGCATTATCTATTTGTGTTTTTTATCATAATTCTTTCTTTACCATCGGCATATCCTTGTGGTCAAAAATATTTTCATAATAAAATCATTATCCATAGAATTAATGTATTATTTCATATTTATGTTTAATTTATTTCTTTTTAGTACAACTTATATAATAATTGTATTAATTTATAGGTGGATTCTTTTGTTTATGTTGGGGTGGTTTGTTCAAATTTTCTCATGCTCGTGAGGGATTGGACATTGATCATGTAATTGAGATAACAACAATAAGGAAATGTATCAAGAATGCATACAACCATTGTAAAAAGGTAAATTCATACTTATTATTTAAAAAAATTCTTCATTTTATCTATTATTTGTAAATTATTTTCCTTATCATTTTTATCTAATAATTATTTATTATTTTTTTTCATATATCTTTTGGGAATTCATATTTTTCTTTCAGCTATCTAAAACAAGCCACAAAATAGATAAAATGATGATTTTTGTCAATGTAACCATGTTTTTCATATACATTGCCTCTATTTTTTAAACTTTCAACACTTCATATTGATTCAATGTTATAGCACAAAAACATTTCTCATTATTGAAATCCCCTTCTCTTCTCACTTTCAATAACAACAAAGGTTTTTTAGCTAAGAACATCAAGTCAATATGTAGTGTCGGAAGTTTGACATAGAAAGACAATGGAAACATGGTAACATTTGCAGTTAGGATTGTTTTGAGACTTTAGGATGTGAATTAACCACACCTTAATCTGATACATGGTGTGACCGGTATAACATCAAGTGTTTCTTTTTTTTTTCAAATTTGACATTAATTTTTGTAAAAAAGAGAGGTGACATACTCAAAATCAAGAAAACATATTCTGATTGTTTTGATAATTTAGTGGAATGATTTATAAGTCATTTGAGGTGTTTATAAATTGTTCACACCTTAATTTAATGCACAGTGTGACCTCTTTGACTCAATGTGTCTGTTATCAGTTTAAAATAAACAGTTCAGTTCGAAAAAATATTAATCACTAAAAAAAATAAAACATAATTGGATTTTCTCAATAATTTAGGAAATCCATTTATAAGTCATTTTTGATGTGTATAAACTGGTCTCACATCAAACTGATATTCTATGTGATCAGTATGGGTCGAATTGTTTGTTTCTAGTTTCAAATGATATTTTAGTAAAAAAACAAGTGACATACTCAAAACTGATAAAATACATTCATATTTTTTTGATACTTTAGAAAAATGATCCATAAGTCATTTTAGATATCTAGGAATCATCTATACCTCAATTAAACACATTTTGTGACTTGTATGATTCCAAGTGCATCTTTTTATTTAAAATGACATCAATTTTAATAAAAAGGACAATTGACATACTTAAAACTAAGAGAACACATTCAGATTGTTTTAATTATTTAGTAAAATGATAAATAAGTCATTCTAGACTTGTAGAAATAATTTGTAACTCAATATGATTCATGGTGTGAGCGATATTACTCCAAGTGCATATTTCTATTTAAAAATGACATCAATTTAAAAAAAAAGGAAAACTGGCCAACTCAAAATCGAGAAAAGAAATTCATATTGTTTTAATACTTTAGTAAAATGATCCATAGTTCATTTTTGATGTGTAGGAATAATCTACAACTCAATATGATACATGATGTTCCTAATATGACTCAATGTGTCCATTATCAGTTTAAAATAGACAGTTTAGTTCAAAAAATTTCACTCATTGAAAACTAATAAAACACGCTTATATTTTCTTAATAATTTAGAAAATTGATTCATAATTTTATTTTTATGTTTCAGAATCAGTCCCACATCAAACTGATTCATGATGTTAGTGGTATGAGTCAAAGTGTGTGTTTCTAGTTAAAAATGACATTACAGTAAAAAGGAAAATTGATGTAATCAAAACTGACTAAACACAATTATATTATTTTTATACATTAGAAAAAATATCCATAAGTAATTTGAGACATGTAGAAATTATCCACACCTCAATCTGATATACAGTGTGGCTGATATGACTCCATGTAAATCTTTTTATTTAAAATTGACATCAATTTTAGTGAAAAAGAAAACTCACCTACTCAAAATTGAGAAAATGAATTTGGATTATTATGATACTTTAGGGCAACAATCCATAAGTAATTTTTGATGTGTAGGAATTATTCACACTTCAATATAATACACGATGTTTCATGTATGAATCAATGTGTCTGTTATCATTTTAAAATCACTATTTTCGTTCAAAAATTCTCACTCATTTAAAACCAAGAAAATGCACTTGGATTGTCTTTATAATTTATTAAAATGATTCATAAGTTATTTGTGATGTTTAAGAATCAGTATCACATCAAACCGACACATGATGTGAAAAGTATGAGTCAAAGTGCATGTCTCTATTTTAAAATTACATTTTAGTAAAACATAAAATCTACCTACTCAGAACTGAGAAAACACACTCATATTATATTGATACTTTTATAAAATGATTCATAAGTCATTTCATATGTGTAATAATTAGGCACACCTCAATCTCATTCATGATGAGACTAGTATGACTCTAGGGGAATTTTTTTCAATATATAAGTATCATTTTAGTTTAAAACATACATCACATATCAAAAACTGAGAAAACAATCCTACATTGTTTTCTCTTCATTTAAATTCTATATTAGTACTTGTTTCTTCTGATTTCATGGTGTTTTTTGGTGATGTTATGTGTTTTCACAGAACAGTGTAGTTTTCCCATTTATCAGCAATGATAAAAGTATCGGGATTTTAATCTCACTCCAATAGTTATCACTTCTCTAGAATTAATAAGAATCTGATATTATTCAATTTTAAGGTGATATACATGGGAATTATAAATAAATATGCATCATAAATCCTTTCACAAATTATTGTTCAACCACCTATTTTCGAAATGTTAAATGGTGCTTCAAAATATGACGTGGGAATTCAAAAGAGAGTAGAAACTATAAGGAATGAGAAATCCACAAAGTTCAATGTTAATGAAGAAGGAATTGTGAGATTTGGTTCAATACTATGTGTTACATCAAATCCTAATTTAAAGAAGTAACTATTAGATAATGCACATAGTTTTACTTTCTCCATTCACCCAGGAAACACAAAGATGTATTGGGATCTCTGAGATCACTATTAGTGAGACAACTTGAAGAAGAAGGTCACTGAATATATATCAAAGTTCCTAGTATATAATCAAGTGAAGGATTAAAGGAATAATTTTAAGGGGATGATACAACCATTACCCATACCATGGGAAGACATCCCCGTGGACTTTTTCACTGGACTTCCAAAAACATCCAGGGGAAACAAGGTTATATTGGTTGTTTAGGATCATCTTACAAAGACTAAACACTTTATTATGATTCAAGAGGATTTCTCACTGGATCAACAAGAATAGATATACATTAAATAAGTGGTAAGGATTCATGGAGTACCACTATTTATTGTGTCTAATTGAGATCCAAGATTCACCTCTAAGTTTTTTAAAAGTCTCTAGCATGCTCTAATCACTAATCTAAACTTCAATATGGCTTATCACCCTCAAACTGATGGAAAATATGAGAATACTATCTAAATACTTAAAGACATGTTGATAGCATAATCAATTGACTTCATGGGAGGATATTATCAAAATATTCCTCTGGTCAAGTTATCTTACAATAATGGTTTCCACTCGAGCATCTGAATGGCTCCCTATGAAGCCCTTTCTGGGAAGTGGTGTAGAACACTGTCATATTGGGATGAATTTGGGGAACAAAAACTTCTAGGTCCTAAAATGGCTGAGGAAATGGTAGAAAAGGTTAACACCATTAATCATCACATCAAGGCTTCCCATAGTCAACAAAATAGATATGTTAACAATCCTCGATGAGACTTGGAGTTTAATCTTAGAGACATGGTATTCCTCCACATATCTCTATGGAATAAAGTGATGATATTTGGGAAGGTAAATATTATTCAAAGGTACATCTCCCCTTTTGAGATCCTTGAACACATTGGAGAATTTTTATATAGACTAAAAGTCCCACAAAAAATATCTCAAGTACATGATATATTCCATGTATCCCTCTTGATAAATCACATACCATACTCCTCACATGTACTCAATCTAGAGGTGGTATCATTAGAGAATGATCATTCCTATAAAGAAGAGCCAGTGAAGATCTTAGATCATAGAGAAAATTTTATTTGAAATAATACAATTCCCCTCATCATAGTTTTGTTGATAATCCACAAGTTTGAAGAAGAAATAGGGGAACTAGAGGAGGTGTTGAAGCAGAGTAACCCTCATCTGTTTTAATGTCATAAAATAAAATTTCAAGGGAAAAATTTCTAAAGGGGGAGATTGTAATGACCCAAACTTTTATAAATACAACACCCTTGCATTTTTATTACATTTATTATTATATAATATGGTTATAGAATACACATGTACTTATTTTGTTTTATTATATCCAATTTTATTTAAATGACTGTTAAGTATCATTACGATTGATAGTATATCCATTTAACAGTGATCACATGACTAGTATAAATAAAGGGTTTTAAAAAACTTATTTTTGAAAGAGACAAAGGAAGTGATGGCCTCAACTAATAGGATCATTCCCCATAAATCCCAATTAATGGATCTTATGAGGTAGGTATAATTTTTGGGTGTTTTCCTTGACTAATCCCAAGATGAGATACAACAACTTAAGCATGAGAAAAACCATTTATGAGGGAAGTTCAAACTCATTAAGATCACGGCCCAAACAACGTTCACTAAACAGCCCCATGAAAGCCCCACCATCATGCACCTCACTCTTAGGGAATATTCTAGTGTATTAAATTGATATGTATCAAGACCATAGAAAAATTAATATATAAATTATTTTGTATAAAATAATGAATATATTTTAATCCTATAATTGTTACTTTATAAATGGTTTTTAAAGCACAATTTATATTTTTTGTTAGTATTCAAATTAAAATAATGAATTTATAAATAATGGATTTTTGAAATAAATAATATTTTAATATTATTATCAAATATAAATGATCATGTAATTTTTATGAAGTCAAATGTAATTTTTATAAGGGTTTAAAAAGTGATATTGTCAAAAACCTGTCATTTTCAATAAATGTAAGTTTTTATTTTAAAAGTGAAAATTAAACTACTTAGAAAACTATTTAGATAAAATGAATATTATTTTTGAAATTAGGATTTCTAAATTATCCAATGGTGAATTTTTCAAAATTTTATGAGATATTCAAATTTCTAAGTAAAAACTAAATACTGTATAAATATACCTTATGTTTTATGACATAACAATGACCCAAAAGTGATTTTATAAGTAATATATATAGTATCCATGACCAAATATATGTTTTCCCTTTAAAATAATTTTATTTTAAATTTATTTGACTTATTTTTTAAATCCATTATGAATCCTCCAAGAGTTATAATATATTTTATTATTTTAAAATCATTTATTTAAGAGTGTGACACACATCCACATCACCAATGGTAATATTTTAATAATTTAGGTCCTTAACCTTATACAATAATTTAAACCCTTCCCATTTTTCATAAAACGTGGACAGAAACCATGGGATGATTTGTGGTTTTGGATATTTTATTATGTAGAGTCCAAAATATAAATAATAAATAAATCCCCTTCCTCTCCTATATAAACCCAAAAAATAATCGATTTATATTCACTTAAACTCATTGGATAATGTCCACACTCTTACATTAACTCTCTAAAGTCCTCTTAAGGTGCCCCAAATCTTTCAAAAATCCCCTTACAAGCCATTGGAGTTACACATTCAAGTAAGGGTTCTTTCCTTTGTCCTCTTTATTTAAGTTTCTTTATTATGTTACACCTTATTTTTTCAATTCATTATGTTTTTAAATGTATTTACATGTCCATTTTACTTTCCATTTTGTATATAAATGATTATAAACCCCTTTATCTCTCATAAACACATTTAATAAACTTTCTTATGATGTCGTTATGCTGCTGAAATTACATCACAATTTTCCATTTCAAAATCATTTTATAGTGAATACCATGCCCATTTTATATCATGGGTATTCACCTTTATACATGTATACTTATTTTATTTTTTAATTACATGTATTTATTCCACACTACTTGATAATGTAATAAATTATGATGATGAAGGAATACATGTTGATTGATTTATGTGTCACACTTAAGCATGAAAATGAAATTAAAGTGGCGGGTGCTCCAAGAATTATATAGCACTCAAATACATTGGTTAATGGTTAGTATCATGATACATCATATTGAGAAAGGGTTTTATCTGATTCCTTTATGGGAGTTTTTTCACCATTATGGCTTTGAGATTTTATCCTTGACCTATGTTTATGATTCAGTGTTTTAAGTTGTTGCCCCATTTCCCATGTTTTGATTATCATGCTATATCATGCCTTATTATTAATGATCCTTTTCTACTCCATTGATATTCCTATTATCTAACATGTATTGTATTTTTCATTTTACGCCTTGTTTATTCCCTTAGTAGGCTTTATAGAACACACGTTTCTTAATTATATCTTTAAGTTATCCCATGCAATGTTAAGTATGAAGGAACATTTTTATCATGTTAAAGAAGTTTTCAATAAATATTTTTTTTTCATATTTTAAGTTGTTATTTAATGTATCTAATTTCTCAAAGACATTATACCTCTCGATCTTCTGGGTTGTACTGATTATAATTTTATGTAATAAATCATTTATAAATGTGAAATAAAGATTAGGATTTTTATATAGATATGAATTAATTCAATCACTAGATAATAGTAAAAACATTCTTTAAAAAATTTTAAAGAAAAAAATTAAATAAAAGAAAATATTCCTGGCCAAATAGAAAAAACAAAGTTCGTTTTCCTTTAAAACATTTTTTAAGGCTTTTGAGGACATAAAGAGAGAGAAATGAAAGGAAAATTTTTAATTCATATAAATAACAAAAGGATAATAAAATAACTAATATTTATGAGATATAGACCATTTAATTTCATTATCATAAAATTAAGCATAAATAGTCCAAGTAAAATGTGATATTGTAACATAATACCCTTACCTCAAGTTTTAATTGCTTTGTAAGTGATATAAACTTTATTATAATAAATTTAAATTTTCTACACTTAAATAACAGAACCATATTCATACTTATAATAACATAAATTTATTATTTATAACATATTATCACTCATTCATTAATAATCATTCAATATCATCATTATTTCAAATGTTAACTGCTCCATTTTTCATGTTTGTTTCTATTCAATAGTTATGGTCATTGCATATTAATCATGGTTCCATAATCAAATAATTTTAATCATGATATAAATATCATATATATTCATTATATACATATCCATAACCATGCATAAAAGGTAGATATAGAAAATTTAATTACATAGTTTATGGTGACGGTAGTCCATGCGTATACATAAAGGTAATTTTCCTTTTCTAATAAAATGACAGAAAGAAAAAAATATATGTTATCATTCCATAATAGTAATTATCTAATAAATATCATATATAAACATTAAATCTATCATAATAACCAACCATGAAATATGGTGATATAAAATGAATCATATCACTATGTGAAGGTTGTAGCACACATGTATGCACAAGCGATACTTTCATTTCCCATTTGACAGAGAGCATGTCTAAAATGGTTATCTTATAATCATAATAACATATAAACATATTTTTATACTATATTAATTATGATAGGATGGATAAAATATATTTTTAAGAAGTATATGACGAAATAAACCATGGAAGAGTTGGGTAAGGTGATTACCTCTTCATTGAGATACCTCATTCAGATTAAACCTTAATCCTTATTAAGACAGTTTTAGGGTAATAAATTGAGATTAATAACAAATTTAATAAAAATATATATTTTTTTTGTTATTTTCTGATCTAGAGGTCTCAAATTGTGTCAATAAGGGAGTAGAATATGTGCCCCTTTATAAGTGAGGGGAGGACACACATGCAATTACATAAAATATTTAAATAATATAAAGTCAATTCCTTATTAAAATGGAACAAAATAGAAAATAATTCAAATTTTGGATAATATAAGGTCGAAATATATTAAAAAAATAATATTTAGATAAGTTCATGTTTAATTTTTACCCTTATCTCTTACTTTAACCCCCTGGTAAACCCGTTAAACTCTAACCACGGTAACAAATGAATATTATTTTTACTATTAATTATGAAAAAAATTAAAGTAGAATAATTAATAAAATTTTAAATTATTATTCCAAATATTGAATCCATTTTATGAAATTCAATACCTATAAGTGGCAAAAAATTATTTTAAAATAACTGTGAAAAACGCAATGAAACCTGTTTTTAGAAAAATGTGTTTTTAAGCATAAAACTAGATTTATTCTTATTTTATGGATAGTAAAAACCTTTATATGGATGTTAAAACATTTTATTGAATATTTAATCTATAAATTCCATTAAAATAATTCATCAATAGATATTAATTTAATGTATTAAGATAAAAAACACATTGCACACATAACTAGTGAATTAATTTTATACATGTGTAAAAAATGATTATTTATAATTTATTTAGATTTTTTGATACCCTCCAATCCAATGGATATGTGATAACCATAAAATTAAATAATAATATTTTCATTGTATATCCTAGTTCGTTTAAACTTAGTGTTACATAAAAAACAAGCTATCATAGAAATAAAATTTATTTAAAGAGATGTATATCATAAAATCTTGGGATGTTACATTATAACCCCTTATAAGAATTTATCCCTTGAAATTACTTCACTCTCATACAAATTAATGAGGAGACTTCTACCTCATCACATCATTAGGTTCCCATATAGATTCATTAAATTTATTGATTTTCCATAATATTTTGACTAGGTGAGTGGTCTTGTAAAAAAAATTCTCTCTTCAATCCAGAATCTCCACTATTTGTTCCTCATAATAGATATCTTTGTCCTATGGTATGACCTCAAATCTTGGAACATTTGAATAATCAGGAATGTACTTCCTCGGGAGGGATACATGGAATGCATCTTGATGTTGAGAGAGATTTTCTAGAAATACCAAGTGATAATAATCCATCCCAAAAGGATCAAGAATTTTAAAGGGGGATATATCTGGGGATCAACTTTCCCTTCTTTAAAAATCTAAAAATTCAAGGTCCTAGATCCTTTTATATTTTCAATTTATGTGCTTTTGAAGACAATGGTTCTTATAGGAATATAATATAAGCATCAATGGAGTTTTGGAGCTACAGTCTAGAAGTAAGAGAACTTCATTATGTGAACTATATTAATTTCATGAGACTTAGGTTCATAAACCAAATAGAAGTTCAGGGATTGTCGGATAGTGGTTCGTATGGTGTGATTCTTGATCTGAACCATTGGTTCATTGAGTTAATGAATTTGGGTTTGGACCCAATGAATATATCTGCAAAAACTCATTATGTGAATGTGTAGTACATAAAATCAATTAATTCAATGCTTGGTTGATTTGGGTGATGAAATTTTTAGCAGGTGTCAAATTCTGGACATTCATGAATAGAATAACCCATCCACACCGTGAAATTACATTTGAAAGTGTACCTATAAAGCCTATTCCACCCTCAAATTCTCCCAAACCCCACTAATATTCTCTTAACTTCAAGAGGTTAAAGGAGTACTCTCAATTCATTTCTAAGCCCTTTAACATATATTGATCCCTAGTGTCCAATGTTTGATATATTGTAATTTGAGGTTATTTTTAACTCATTATCTTGTGGTTTATTATATTATTGGTCATTTTTTCTCCCATTATTATTTATATTATATGTTATTTTATATACTTTTTCATAATATATTTCATTGATTTTTTTTGTCATGGTTTCACCGCGACATTCTTAGAGGGGTATATTTTCCTTTTGGGAGAGTTGATCTGATCACTACTTTGTTGTTCCATTATCAATTGAATAATGTTAAAAGCCTTGAGTTAGGGTATTAATTTCTTCTACTTGTTCTTATTTTTAATCATAATGTAATCATGATTTATCTATTTAGGTGATACTGTAAGTAAACTAAATAAAAATAAAATAGACTAATGAAAATAAATAGTTTATAGTTGTAGTGATGGCATTTTTTTCTATTAAGATAATGGTTTAAATCTTATTTTTCTATATAGTGTGATGTATATGTTTATAATTTGTTATCATGTTTGTTTTGATTGGGTTAGCATGTCAATTTGATTATAATGGTCGAATAACATAAAAATGGAAATGTTGGTTGGATAAACAATTAAAGAGGCATGTTTTTATAAACTGTTCTTATTATAATTTCATGGAAATAATGATTCCTGATTCATGTTTAATTAATTTTTTCTTCCATATTTTAATTGAATTTTCTAAATAGCATGAAGTTGGAAATTATTATTATTGATAATAATAAATAGGCATGTTAATGAGAATGTATTTCCATAAAGTTTATTGAAACTGGAATTTATGATTTAAATAAAGTTTAAATAATTAAAAGTTTGTAATAGCTAATGTATTGGGTTACCCATAGTTAAAAATATATGATAAATAAATAATTTAATAAAAAATGGTAATAAAGATGGTTTTTTTAAATGTAAATGTTTGGGGCTTAGTGATCTTGTTTCCATTTGAAGGATGACTATCTTCTTTTAGGAACAAGATTCCTCGTTGTCTCTATTTTTTGTTTTTTTCTTCTATATTTTTTTTGGATGTGATAATTTTTATACGATGTGATGTGAGCCTAGGTTGTATTATGGTTGATGATATATGGGTAGGGAATCCTGGTTTATTGAAGAAGTTGAGGCCTTTGATAGCAGGACGCATGGTGATGTCAAGTATGGTACTAGGTTTGATGGAATAGGTGAGGTAGGGATCTCCTATTATTGTGATTAAATATGGGATGATTTCTTGTTAATAAATCTACTTAAATATCAGTTGGATGAGTAGCTTGTTTCTATATTCCTTTCCCCACTTCTTGAGGAAGAAACGTTTTCTTGGTTATGCATCTCTTTAATGGAATCTTATGATTTTTACAAGAGTACCTAAACTTATGGAATGATAATGTTTAATAAATTTATTAACCCATGGATTTGGTGCTTTAATGGAATTAAAATGTTGATAATGTTGAGGAACCATGGAATCGGTTGGATTATACCTAGAGGACATGAAATTAACTTGGTGGTTAACCAAATATGAATGGAATAATGTTAATTAATGGATAAAGAATTAATTAACATAAAGTAAAATATTAGAATGAAAAAATTAATTTAATGAAATTCTTTATGAATTATTGTGTGCTTATAGGATAGATATTCCTTAGTAGTGAAAGTCAAGTTTCTGAGTGATTATAGATGTAGTTGATCCTAATACTAGGTAAATCCCCATAGTGTGGTTATGAGCTATTTTATATTATGTAGGTTATGTGTTTTCATAAACTACCCCACCCATGTCGGTAGGATTACTATCACCTAATGGACTTAGAGTGGGTGTTTTCCCAATTATCTAGGATAGTGAGGAATAGATGGATGACTACCCCTATGGACCCACCCTCACATCCTGGTTGTATTATGTGTCGGTATGCATGGTGTTTATCTTTCCCCATATATGTTTATAGAGGATATAATGTCATGTGGTTATTTCACACACATATATCACTATATATAATATCATATGGATTATTATAGGTATGACGTGCATGGGATGTGATGGTTTGAGGTATAATTCATGACATATGGGTTGTGGTGTCTCCCAAAAATAGGGTAGTTACTCTCTTGAGATGTGGAATGGGATGATGAGATGGTGTAATGTATGGTATTTATGGTATTTGATGAGATGATTTGATGCATAGGGTGCATGGTATAATACTTTAGCCCAAGTGCCTTCAAGATGGCTTCTTTTAGAGAGAGATGGCTTAGGATGTGTGACATTGGGGTAAACCAGAAAACCAATGGGTAAGAGGTAGTGGGGTACCATATTTTGATATTATATTATATAATCTATGGTATTCAATACTTGGTAAGAGATATACTTGTTGAGTATGGGACCTTATAATAGCTATTTAGGTGATGATTTAGATTCAATTTTTTAAATTGGGATTTGGTACACTTTATTTATCATTTCGTGAGAGTATCCAGGGAGGATCCTACTAAGTATACATGTTATGATCACCCTACATATATATAAACTATTTTATAGGTCAGTAGGAGAATTTTGGTGACCAGGCTATGCATTACTATCTCTTGGGTTGTTCATGAGCAATTTGGGCTTTCATAGTCATTGTACAGGATTTTATTTTGGTACTTATAGTTTCCTTTTTTTATTTTTTTAGATGTAATAGATTAAATGAATGCATTTGGGATATCTCTTTACTTTTATCTTGAGAAAGAGTTGTTTGGTGTTTCTATCTTATTTCTCAGTTATCATATATTATAGGGTAATTCCTCCTATCTATCTTTATTATGCACCCTCAGTTCTTGTCTCAAATACATCACCTATTGGGGGTAGGCCTTGGGGGTAATTATCTCCATTCTCTCATTGTCGATCTAGGAGGGGTACCTTTGTGGGGAGGGGTTCCTGACACATAAACTTCTTCCGATGCAATATTTTTAGGAATTCCTTATCACCAACTTTAGACTCTATATCACATCGATGATTGTCAGCATAAATTTTATTTTGACTCTATGCTACCTTGATGTGACACATAATGGATCTAACCATCTCTTTCATTTCATTATATAGATCAGGTCCCAATAGATTTCTTTCTCCAACTTCATCCCATCATGTTTGATTTCTACACTTATTTTTGAATAGGTATTCATAAAGAGTCATATTATACTCAGTTTAAAGCTATTATTGTATGAAAACTCAACCGGAGAAATATTTTTATCCCAACTACTTGTGAAACCCACAGAAAAGTATCTCAAAATACCATATAGGGTTTAAATAGTCCTCTAACACTAGCCATATTTTTTAGGATGATATGCAGTGTTAAAGCTCAATCCTGTATTCAATTTCTATAAAAAGAAACTCCAGAACATTGAGGTAGACCTCAAATCCTAATCAGATATAATATAATTTGGTACTCCATGCAACCTTACCAATTTCTTAATGTATTTCCTAGAAATATGATCAAGTTATAAATCTTATCTGATTGAAATGAAATGTGTTAACTTCGTAAGGTGATCGGCTATAACCCAAATAGAATTATGACCTTTAGATGTTTTGGGGAGTCTGATGATGAAATCCATAGTTATGTTTTTTCTATTTCCATTCTGGTAAGTGTAATGGTTGCAAAATTAAATTTGAATTGTATCTCTTATCCTTAACTTTTAAACATACTAATAATAGAGATGCATATTCTATAATATCCATTTGTATGTTTTCCCACCAGAAATACTCTATCAAATATCTATACATATTTGTAATTCCATGATAAATGGATATTGTTTAGACATGATATTCATCAAATATCCCCTTCTTCAAATCTAGAATTGATGAGACACAAAACTAGTTCTTAAACTTAATCATTACATTATAATCATGGTTGAACACAGGAACATTCCTCGCATTTTTTGGCATCTCTGCATCTTCTTTTTGGTCCACTTTAATATTCACAAAATAGATGGTTGGGAACTCATTTTTGAAAGATAATATTCATCCTTTTATATCGATATTTCAAGGTTTATCCTTTCAAAATCTATAAATATTATATATATATTTATCCTAATCATAGATAAGCTAGTATGATCCTTTCAAATCAAAGAACCATCCACCTTGTTTGATTTCCCAGAGTGGTAATGTATTGAGTAGTCGTAATATTTAATCAACTCCAACCATCTTCTATAGAACATATTAAAATATTTCTAGGTGAATATATACTTTAAACTTCTATGATCATTATATATGTCACACCTTTCTCCATATATATAATATCTCCATATCTTTAATGATGATTACCACTGCTAAATCCAAATCATGGGTTATGTAATTATTCTCATGAAACTTTAATTGAAAATAGGTATAATCTATCACCATGTAATTATGTATAATAACACATCTCATTCCCTTATTTGATGCATCATTATAGATTACAAACCCATCTCCATTGTTTGGTAGTATAAGAACCGATGCACTAACTGACCTTCTTTTCAAATCCTTGAAATTTTCCTCACATTAATTAGCCTAAATAACTTTACTCCCTACCATGTTAACTTCATGAGTATAATATATATCCATGATAAATTATTCACAATGCATTGATAAAATCGGGATAATCCAAAAAAACTATAGATCTTGATCATAGCGGTAGGTCTGGGCCAATGTTCAATAACTTAAGTCTTACAAGGATCTACTCATAAACCCTCACTTGGGATCACATGTCCCAAGAATGGTAACGTTTGTAACCAAAATTCAAACTTACTGAAATTAGAATATAGTAGATCCTTCCTTGGGGTCTTCAACAAAATTCTCAAGTGATCCTCATGTTCTTCTTTTTTTCTGAGTATATTGGAATATCTTCAATAAATACTACCACAAATTGATAGAGGTAATCTCAAAATAATCAACTCATTAAATCCATGAATATAGTAGGGGCACTGGTAAGTCCAAATATCATAACTATAATTCATAAGAAACATACCTTTTATAAAAGGTGGTCTTGTATATATCTTCAGTTCTAACCCTCAATTTATGATATATATAGTACAAATTTTAAACTTTGAAAATGATTAATCTATGTGAATTTGATCAAAAAATTCATCAATATGTGGTATGGGATACATATTATTAATATTATTCTTATTAAGTTATTCATAATCAATGTAAATATGCATTGACTTGTCTTTATTTTTAGGAAAAAAAATATTGGTGAACCCATGATGATGCACTTGGGCATATAAATCCTTTGTCAAGATTCTCCTGAAGATGATTATTTAATTCTTGCAACTCAATTAGGTCCATTAATGGAGTATTTAAAAAATCTATAGAACTAGGTATGAGTTCTATTTAAAACAAAATAGCACCATTTGGGGGAAGATTATGAATTCCTTTAGGAAATACATCAATAAACTCCCATACAATAGGAATATCTTTGATGTTGAGTTTCTCCCCAATATAAGATAAATAACCCTTATGAATAATAATCATGTCCCATAAAATGGAATTAAATTCCGTTGGAATATAGTATTCATCTTAACATTATTAAATGATCCAAGGTTTATTCGGAATATGAAATGTGAATCCCCTTCCTTGGAAATTGATATAAAATTTATATATTAAGATCCAATCCATGACCAAAATCACATAAGATTCAACTATAGGGAGAATAAAAATATTTGTAGAAATCATGTTAACATATAATTTAATTGGAAAAGAATCATAGACTTGAGATGTTATCATCATATCATTAAGAGTTTTCACTGGTAATTCAACATTTAATCATTAAGGTGGTAAGGTGATACCCTTATAAAATTATTTATATATAAATAGTGGGTGGAACCAGAATCAAATAATATATTATAAGTTATAATGTGGATGGTAAGTGTACCTTTAACCACTTCATTCTCATATCCCACATAGATAATAGTGATCACATGATATTTCCCTTTGTCTCAGGGCTTAATTGGATTCTTCCATTGATCATTTTCACTGAACCTAGGATTAAATACTTGGTTAGAATAATTCCAATACTCCACACATTTTAAACACTAGAGTTTGGGAGGTACATTCTTTATATATTTATCTCCATTTACATCATTAGATAACATATTACCATCACTTTGACATTTGATTTCCTAATGACCTTACTTTCTGCACTTGAAGCATTTACTAGTCCCCCTAAGACAATTTTCTACATGTTTATTTCCAAATTTATGGCATAGAGGATGACTCATCATCTTCTTTACATGGTTTTTATTATTAGAATTTCCTTCAAATTCATTATTTATTTTCTTATAAAAACCATTATATTAATGGGTGACTCTAGTATCTATTTATAACTTAAGATAACATTGAATAATTTTTTCATATCTACTGAAGTATCTTATGTCTAATTCCATTTGTAGAATTGGTTTTAAGCCACTAAATAATTGATCAATATTACTTTTTGGTTCAATGGTACTAACAAACCATAACACTCAAGTCTTATAAAATTTACCTCATGTGTACTAATGGATTCATCATCCTTTTGAGTCCTTCCTGAGTCAGCATGTACCTCTTAATAACCACTTAATGATATGAGTAATGGAGAACATAAAAATAACCTCTTAATAAGATACCACCATTTATCTTCTTCACCTTCCATGTGATAAAAAGAAAAGATAAATTCTTCATGATATGAGTAATGGAGAACATAAAATATATTTTCAGTGGTACTGATCCATTACTCAGTCTTTTTTGGATCAACAAACCCACTAAAATAAGGTAGATGCTGACTCAGGAAGGACTCAACAGTATATTATTCCCACTTTTTCTCATTTGGAATCTCAACAAGACTCATTTATTATAACGACCCATACTTTAAATACATGGTTATTACTTCAGAATTGAAGCATACTTATTACAACATATAACAAAACCTTGATAGGACCATATAGGTATAGTGTCTTTAGAAACTGGGAAACATAAACAACTGGTTCATCAATCATCTACATTGTCTCCCATTTATTTCATCATATCTAGAGTCCCTTTTGGAATATCCTACTTAATACCCTTCTTCCTGACCTGGGGAAAAGAAAACATACAAAAGGGTGATCTCAAATGCTCAGCAAGGGTAAACAAAAGAAATATCAATTATATCATATTCATAATAACATAACATTTTGAAAATCTTAACCTGCAAAAGAGATCATAATATCATAACATGGGATAAATCATAGTATTGAAATGTAATCCCAATAATCATACCTTAAAACATGAAACTTTGTTTCGTACAAACATAATCATAGAAAATCATTTCATATTATTCAAGTCTCTTTTCCAAGACCATCATAGCGGACAAAGTCCATTACAAAACCGAGTTCACTCCCCATTCCAGTCCTCTATCACTGAACCAGATTAAATTTCCATTCCATCCATGTCTATATCATGAGATATAAATCTTTACCCAATGCACTGGAGGGAGATATAGGTCTCACCCATCTCATAATGATATCATTCTTATGTGTGCCACAAGATAAAAAATCATACAACATAGCATAACCCATGTAATAAAAATGGGATTCTTAAGCATCATGACATCATAAAATAATCCATATAAGATAAAATGACATCATAAAAATAATCCATCATAACATAATCAAATCAATGTAAAAATAGGGATAGAAACAGAACCCTATATTATCTTATATGGAAAATAATTTTGATAAAACGCTTGAACTCCATTCTTGAGTAAAATATCCTTTCTACTTCAAAAACATTTTTCCTTTATTAACATGTCATACAATTTTAAACTAAAAGAAGTTGATTAAAAATAAACTTTAAAAATTTTAAAGGAAGATTCATGGTAATAATCTTCTATGAAATCATAAAAATCCATTCATGCCGTATAAGTTAAAAAAAACATTCTTCTCATGATTTGGCCGGAAAAGTCAAAAAGTACCTCATACCAAAAATGACAAAAGATTCCTTTCATATCTTTTACTAAAAACTCACCAATGGGAAAAATTAGATTTAAACAATTGTAGGAGGATATAAATAATATAACATATTGAGGAAACATGGATGTGGATGATAAATATTCCCCAACAAATTCTGAAGTATAAACAATCTCAGATAAAAATGAGATTGTGAGATTTTCCCTTACCTTAGGTCTGATATGCTTCATACGTATCTGAACCTCCTTTATAATGATTTAAATAATGTCATTGACTTATTACAGAATCATATTCATTGTTATGATATCATATATGGTCATATTCTTATCTTCTTATTAATAATATTTCATTGCTACTTGTTATTCGGGTGTTCATTGCATGATGTTCTTATGCGTTTTTTGTCGAATAAATTCTTATTATTATTTTTAGGTTATAGATACATAATTTATAGAATGGTATTAGTATAATATATATCATATTTATTCATTCAATTCATTTATATAATCATTATTCAATGAAGATCATGTAAAACGAGTTGAATCACATCGTGGAGACGGTAGGTCGTACGTACGCACGAGCGATGATATCATTACCATGATCGTGGAATTGTATTGAAGTTTATGTATACTATTTCAAAATCAATATCACTTTAAAATAATCATATATAGTTATTATTTACACCTTTATACCCATCCAAGTATGGTTGTGGTGGAAAACAGATTACACAATAGTGTGAAGACGGTATTTCGTACGTACGCACGCGCGGTGATTTCATTTTCTGAAGGATGGATAGATGGTGAAATAGGGTTGTTTCATATTTATAATAAAATATCAGTATATTAGTGATACTTATGTTATTACTTAATAATGAAACAAATAAAGAAGAGGAAGTAGAAGAAGAAATAAATTTGAAATAATCGGTAACAGATATTACCTCTTCTTCGACACGCCTCTTTGAAACCTCTTCTTAGGGCACTAAAATTGGTAATTGAAGAAGACAAGGACCTATAGTATGTGTATAGGGAAGTTTATAAGGGAAATGGGCTGGGTTTGGCCAAAATTTAAGGATCAAAATTGTGTGAAGAGGAGAGGGAGGAGGTGCCCTTTTATAAGGGAGGAGAGGGACACCTTTGGAAAAACTTAAAATATTGTTTTATAATAAAGTCATATTCGGTTTTTAATAGCTCCAAATTGATTTATTTCGAAGCTAATGTGGGGATGGGTCGAAATAATTTCAACAAATTAGGTTTTAGACAAGTTTAGGTTACTATATTAATCTTATCATTTAGATTTAACTCTAAGTTAAATAATTTTACTTTTATTGTTTCTTCTTGTTTTATTACACTATATGGTTAATAAACTTAATATAACAAGACAAACGAAAACCAAGTGGTTCATTATTAATATATATAACATTATCTAATTAATTTGTCTGAACCATAGATTTTTAGATATAAAATAACAATTAATAATATAATATTTGTTATAAAAACTATTTTTTGTCAATTTTGACACTATTTGGTAATTGATTTTTGTGAAAATCATAAAATCATGATTTGTTCGAAAAAATTTAATTAAATAAATACTAACATGTCATATTAACCTATAAAATTAGTTCTATTCATAAAAAGTCTCAAATTACATTTATTTGGGTATTTATAACATCAATTATGTTAATATTTCATTAATAAGGTAATTATTGCATCATCATTGTGTCAAAAATAAATTAAATTATATAATGTATAAAAATTATAAATAAAATACCATTATGTCGGATATAATTTTAGATTTCTAATTAATATTTATAGTCGAATTTATCTTATGCATAACCCTATATTAAAAATGTTTTTAGTTATTAAACTTTGATTTTAACTCTTTTAACTGTTCTTTAAATAAAATAATAATAAGTGTCCTAATCTAATAAAAGTGGACCTAAATGGTTATATTTTATTAATAAGGTTGTTTTTGGTCGAATTAAACTCATCCAATAGAATTAGTAAATGTTTTAGGGTAATAATAATATCATTTTTACCCTTAATTACCCTATTTACTTTTATCCGTGGTAAATAAAAGTAAAAAGTTCTATTCAACAAAAAATATTTTTATCTTATTGAACCACATTTTACTCCTTTATATTAACCATGTCTCTCATATTTTCTAAATTCAACTCACAGAAGTGGTAAAATTAAGTTTTATGTACAATTGCAAATGCTCCTAGGAGGTGGGTAAAAGACGATAAAAAGTTCAATAAAATTTTTATGTATCTATATTATTATAAAATTACTCCAATGAATTACATTGAACTTATATAGGTATTATGTATCTATTTTGACCTAAAATAAATTTAAAAAAATGATTAAATAAAAATCCAGTTTTAACCAATAACTCGGTGCTTTCACTATTCATCAAAAATTGAAAGTTTTCAGAAAAATACCAAAAATTCACCCTAGGCTAATTTCGATATTACGAATCCAAATATGAAGTCTATTTTGAAAGATAAAATTTATAAAATTTCAAAAAGTGGGTATTACTATTCATAACGGCTAGTTTATATAATATTTCAATAACATATCGTTGTTTAGCGAAACTCTGTATTGCGTACAACGCAAGCTATTGAGGAAGGTTGCTCTTGCGTGTAACGCAAGCCAAGCTAGTGTTGTGTATAGTGAATGATTCCCTTGATGTTGCGTATAACATAAGACATAAAAAAATATATACTTCTCATAAAATATCATGGTGTTACATTCTACCCCCCTTAAAATGAATTTTTCCCTCGAAATTCGTCACTTCATAACAAACAGATGAGGATACATCTCCCTCATCATATCCTCAAGCTCCCATGTAGCTTATTCTAATTGGTGGTTCCTCCATAAAACTTTCACCAAATGAGTGGTCTTGTTCTATAGAACTTTTTCGCTACAATCCAGAATCTCTATCGGCTATTCTTCTTAAGAAATATCTTGCTCCAGCGGTAAAACTTCTGATCTTAGTACATGTGAAGGATCAAGTCTGTACTTTCTCAGGAGAGATACATGGAACACATCAAGAACTTGAGAGAGATTCGGTGGAATTTCAAATCGGTAAGCTACCTTCCCAACATGATCCAGTATTATGAAAGGACCGATATACCTAGGGCTCAGCTTTCCCTTCTTTCCAAATATCATTACTCTCTTAGAAGGAGATATTCATAAGAACATTTTATCACCCACTTCAAACTCTAGGTAATTTCTTCGGTTGTCGGCATAACTTTTTTGTCGACTCTAAGCTGCTCTTATGTGTTGTTGAAAAGATCTGACCTTTTCTTTCATCTCATTAACAAGATCAGGTCCTAATAGATTTCTTTACCCAACTTCATCCCAGAAAGTTGGAGTTCTGCATTTCTTTCCATAGAGAGCTTCATAAGGAGTCATCTTAATAATGGAGTGAAAGCTATTATTATAAGAAAATTCCACCAAAGGTAGGTTTTGATCACAACCACATTTGGAATCCATAGAGAAAGCTCTCAACATGTCTTCTAGAGTTTGAATTGTCCTCTCAGACTGACCGTCTATATGAGGATGATAAGCAGTGTTGAAACTCAACTCTATATCTAGAGTATGCTGAAGACTTCGCCAAAACTTCTAGGTAAACCTTGGATCCCGATCAGATATAATGGAAAGTGGTACTCTATGCAATCTTACCACTTCCTTTCTATATATCCTGGAAAGATGATCAAGAGAAAAATCTTCTCTAATTGTAATGAAGTGTGTCGACTTCGTAATACAATCAACTATAACCCAGATAGCATTATTTCCTTTGGATGTTTTAGGAAGTCCTGTGACAAAGTCCATAGTGATGTTTTCCCATTTCCATTCGGGTATGGGTAATGGTTGTAACATCCCCTTAGACTTCTGTCTCTCAGCTTTAACTTGCTGAAAAACCAAGCATAAAGAGACATATTCAGCAACATCTCTTTTCTTGCCATCCCACCAGAAGTACTCTTTCAGGTCCCTATACATCTTCATGCTTCTAGGATGAATAGAGAATGAAGAACTATGAGCCTCATCCAGCAGCTCCTTCTTTAATTTTGGGATGGGAGGAACACAAACCCAATTTCTGAACCTTATTATCCAATCACAATCAAGGTTGAATTCAGGAACATTTCTCACCTTCTTTTATAACTCTACATCTTCTTTTTGTGCCTCTTTAATCTTCACATGTATAGATGGTTGAAAATTCATTTGAGAAAGATAATATTTTTTCCCTTCCATTATAATTTCAAGATCCATCATTTGTAAATCCATAAATATTGGATATTTTGTGATTCTCATCATGGATAAGATATCATGACCTTGTTGACTTAATGCATCTTCCACCTTGTTTTCTTTCCCAGGGTGATAATGAATTGAGCAGTCGTAGTCCTTAATCAACTCCAACCATATTCTTTGGTGCATATTCATCTCCTTTTATGTGAAAAAATATACTTTAAACGTTTATGATCAGTATAAATATCACACCTTTCACCATAAAGATAATTCCTCCATATTTTTAAAGCAAAGATTACTGTGGTAAACTCCAAATCATGAGTTGGGTAATTTTGCTCATGGATTTTTAACTGTCATGAGGCATAAGCTATCACCATATCATTTTACAAGAGAACACACCCCAGTCCCTTCTTGGATGCATCACTGTAGATCACAAACCTTTCTCCACTACATGGCAGTGTGAGCACAGGTGCACTGGATAACATTCATTTTAACTCTTTGAAATTCTCTTCACACTCCTCCGTCCAAATGAACTTAACGCCTTTTCAAGTCAACCTGGTGAGTGGATTAGATAATCCTGAAAAATCTTCCACAAAACTTCGATAATATCCATTTAAACCAAGAAAACTTTGGATCTCAGTTACTGTTGTTGGTCTCGACCATATTTCGATAACCTATGTTTTTGCTGGATCCACAGATATTCCCTATTTTGAAATTATGTGACCCAAAAATGAAACTTTTTGAAGCCAAAATTCACACTTGGTAAATTTGGAATAAAGATTCTCCTTGCTTAGGGTCTTTAATACAATTCTCAAGTGATCTTCATGTTCTTCCTTGCTCTTTGAATAGACATGAATATTATCTATAAAGACTACCACAAACTGATCAAGATAGTCTCTAAAGAATATATTCATTAGATCCATGAAGATAGAAGGGGAATTAGTAAGACCAAATGGCATCTCTATAAATTCATAGTGTCCATACCTTGTACGGAAAGCTTTCTTTGGTATATCTTCCATTTTGAACCTTAACTGATGATATCCTAAATGAAGATCAATCTTGGAAAAGTATTGAGCTCCACATAGTTGTTCAAATAAGTCATCAATGTGTGGGAGAGGATATTTTTTCTTGATAGTGATCTTGTTAAGTTCTCGATAATCAATGTAGAGTCTCATTGAACCATATTTCTTCTTAATGAACAAAACAGGTCCTCCCCAAGGTGATGCACTAGGTCATATGAATCCCTTATCAAGATTCTCTTGGAGTTGCTTCTTCAATTCCTGCAACATAATTGGGTCCATTCCATAAGGTGTCTTTGAAATGGGCATAGCACCCGGTAAGAGTTCTATTGAAAAATCAACTTCACGATTTGGTGGAAGACCTGGAAATTCCTCTAGAAAGACATCATCAAACTCTCGTACAATGGGTGTATTCTTAATTGTGAGTTTCTATCCAACCTTTTGTGATAAATAACCTTCATTTGTTGGAATCAAGACCCATAATATGGAGGAAATTTCCACTGGAAGTTTATATTCATCCTTGAATCGATAGATGATAGTAGATTGATTGGGAATATTAAATGTGATTTCCCTTCTTTGGAAATTGATATGAGCTCCGTATAAAGAAATCCAATCCATGCCAAGAATCACATCAAATTTCACTATATGAAGGATCACAATATTTGCAGGAAGCACTTTCCCACAAACCTCAATCAGAGAAGAATTTTAAACTTTTGATGTGACTGTTGTTCCATTAGGGGTTGTCACAGCTAACTCAATATCTTACTGCTGAGGTAATATGGCGATATCTTTAGAAAATTCTTCATAAATAAAAGAGTTGGTGGATCCATAATCAAATAAAACATTTGCTACTTTAGAGTGGATGGTAAGTGTACCTTTCACCACTTCGTTATCAAACTCCACATCGCCGAAAGAAATTGCATGTGAATTTCCTTTTTCTTTGGCCTTAAGAGTTTGTTGACATTGATTGTCATCAACAACCCTTGGATTAGGGCATTTATTGGAATAATTTCCGATTTCCTTGTACTTGAAACATTGAAGTGTAGGAGGTGCATTCTTTGTATACCTTTCTTTGTTCGTATCATTAGACATCTTCTTCCCATTATTTCGACATTCAACTTCCTAATGACCGTCTTTTCCACACTTAAAAAATTTACTTGTCCCTTTAAGAAAATTCCCTCCATGTTTCTTTCCACACTTTGAGCATAAGGGAAAACCCATCTTCTTTTCAGTGTGGTCTTTATATTTTCCTTTGAATTCAATTTTCCTCTTTTTATAAAACACATATGATTGATGGGTTACTCCAATCTCCATATCAATCTTGAGAGAACATCAAACAATTTCCTCGTAGCTAATGAAGTCCCTTATGGATAACGCCCTTCGAATATTTGGTTTTAAGCCACTAAAAAATCGATCGATCTTACTCTCAAGTTGGATAATAATTCTGGAAGCGTACCTTGCAAGTATTGTAAAATTTGCTTCGTAGGTACCAACTGATTCATCATCCTTTTGATTCAGTTCAAGAAACTCCTTCTCCATCTCTGTTCAATGAATAAGAGAGTAGTAATTATTGAAAAATATGTTCTTGAACTCGTCCCATTCCATGGACTCAATTTCATCCCCTTTCCTCGTATTCTTAATAAGATTCCACGATTGATCAGCTTCACCTTCCAAACGATATACTGCTAATATGACTTTATTGTGTTCAGAACATTGTAGAACTGAAAATATCTTTTCAGTGGTATTGATCCATTGTTCATCCACTGATGGATCAAAAGATCCGCTGAATGAAGGTGGACGCTTCCCCATGAAGGATTAAACAAAATGCTTCTCCTTCCTTTGCTCTTTTGTAAGTCCTGCATGATTCATCGCTTGAGAAAGTTGTGTGAGCATGGGTACAAGATTTTTCATTCCAACTCCCATAATTTTTGGTTGATCAGGGGGAAAATCATTGCATTTCCCGTCGCATTCATCATTAACATGGTTCCTTCTGGTTCCATCCATTGACTAAAACCAAGAAGCATAGTGTGAGAAACACTAATAATAACAGGAAAACAACATAATCAGTAATAAAATTTCACACTTTAGGTCTTTTCATAGGTTACTCAGGACCATTTCTAAAATACTAAGATTGTGTTCTATAATTAGACATATCCTTAGGGTTCTTACTAAGGCCTTCACATCCTAGTTTCCAAAGGTTGACTATACCTTTCCTATGATACCAACTATAACGACCCATACTTTACATACATGGTTATTACTTCGGAATTGAATCATACTTATTACAACATATAACAAAACCATGATAGGACCGTATAGGTATAGTGTCTTTATAAACTGGAAAACATAAACAATTGTTTCATCAATCATCTATATTGTCTCTCGTTTATTTCATCATATCTAGAGTCCCTTTTGGCATATCCTACTTAATACCCTTCTTCCCGACCTGAGGAAAAGAAAAAAAAGGGTGAGCTCAAATGCTCAGTAAGGGTAAAAAAAAAGAAATATCAATCATATCATATTCATAAGAACATAACATTTTGAAAATATTATCCTGCAAAAGAGATCATAATATCATAACATGGGATAAATCATAGTAGTGAAATGTAATCTCAATAATCATAACTTATAACATGAAACTTTGTGTCATACACGCATAATCATAGAAAATAATTTCATATTATTCAAGTCTTTTTTCCAAGACCATCATAGTGGACAAAGTCCATTATTGAACCGAGTTCACCCCTCGTTCAAGTCCTGTATCACTGAACCGGATTAACTTGTCATTCCAACCAGGTCTATCTCATGAGATATAAATCTTTACCCAATTCATTAGAGAGATATATAGTTCCCACCCATCTCATAATTACACCATTCTTATGTGTGCCACAAGATTATAAATCATACATCATAGCATAACCCATGTAATAAAAATGGGATTCTTAAGCATCAAGCCATCATAACATAATCCATATAAGATAAAAGTACATCACAAAAATAATCCATCATAACATAATCAAATCAATGTAGAAATAGGGATAGAAATAGAACCCTATATTATCTTATATGGAAAATAATTTTGATAAAACTCTTGAACTCCATTCTTGAGGAAAATATCCTTTCTACTTCAAAATTTTTTTTCCTTTATTAACATGTCATACAATTTTAAACTAAAAGAATTTGATTAAAAATAAACTTGAAAACTTTTAAAGTAAGCTTCATGGAAATAATTTTCTATGAAATCATAAAAATCCATTCATGCTACATAAGTTAAAAAAACATTCTTCTCGTACTTTGGCCGGAAAAGTCAAAAAGTACCTCGTACCAAAAAAGACAAAAGATTCCTTTCATATATTTTACTAAAAACTCAACAATGGGTAAAATTGCATTTAAAAATTTGTAGGATGATAGAAATAATATTAATTATTTAGAAAACATGGATGTGGATGATAAATATTCCTTAGTAAATTCTAAAGTATAAACAATCTCGGATAAAAATGAGTTTGCGAGATTTTCCCTTACCTTAGGTCTGATATGCTTCGTACGTATATGAACCTCTTGTATAATGATTTAAATAATGTCATTGACTTATTACAGAATCATATTCATTGTTATGATATCATATATAGTCATATTTTTATCTTATTATTAATAATATTTCATTGCTACTTGTTATTCGGGTGTTCATTGATTTATGTTCTTATGCATTTTTTGTCAAATAAATTCTTATTATTATTTTTAGTTTATAGAGACATAATTTAAAGAATGGTATTAGTATAATATATATCATATTTGTTCATTCAATTCGTTTATATAATCATTATTCAATGAAGATCATGTAAAACGAGTTGCATCACATCGTGGAGACGGTAGGTCGTACGTACGCACGAGTGATGATATCGTTACCATGATCGTGGAATTGTATTGAAGTTTATGTATACTATTTCAAAATAAATATAAATTTACAATAATCATATATAGTTAATCTTTACACCATTATTCCCATCCAAGTAACGTGGTGTTGGAAAACAGATTACACCACGGTGTGGAGACGGTATTTCGTACGTACGCACGCGCGGTGATTTCATTTTCCGTAGGATGGATAGAAGGTGAAATAGGGTTGTTTCATATTTATAATAACATATCAGTATATTAGTGATACTTATGTTATTACTTAATAATAAAACAACTAAAGAAGAGGAAGTATAAGAAGAAATAAATTTGAAATAATCGGTAACGGATATTACCTCTTCTTCGACACGCCTCTTTGAAACCTCTTCTTAGGGCACTAAAATTGGTCTTTGAAGAAGGCAAGGACCTCTAGTATGTGTATAGGGAAGTTGAGAAGGGAACTGTTCTGGGTTTTTCTGAGATTTAAGGATCAAATTTGTGTGAAGGGGAGAGGGAGGAGGTGCCCTTTTATAAGGGAGGAGAGGGGCACCTTTGGAAAAACTTAAAATATTATTTTATAATAGAGTCATATTCGGTTTTTAATGGCTCTAAATTGATTTATTTCAAAGATAATGTGGGGATGGTTCTAAATCCTTTCTACCAATTAGGTTTTAGACAATTTTTGGTTAATATTTTAACCTTATCATTTAGATTTAACTCTAAGTTAAATAATTTTACTTTTACTGTGTCTTCTTGTTTCATTACACTATATGGTTAATAAACTTAGTATAACAAGACAAACGAACCCCAAGTGGTTCATTATTAATATATATAACCTTATCTCAGTCATTTCGCCGAACCTTATATTTTTAGGAATAAAATAACAATTAATAATATAATATATGTTATAAAAACTATTTTTTGTCAATTTTGACACTATTTGGTAATGGATTTTTGTTAAAATCATAACAACGTGATTAGTTCAAAAAAAGATAATTAAATAAATACTAAAATGTCATATTAACCTATAAAATTATTTCTATTCATAAAAAGTCTCAAATTACGTTTATTTGGGTATTTATAACATCAATTATGTTAATATTTCATTAATAAGGTAATTACTCCATCATAATTGTGTCAAATATAAATTAAATTATATAATGTATAAAAATTATAAATAAAATACCATTATGTCGGAAATATTTTTAGATTTCTAATGAATATTTATAGTCGAATTTATCTTATGTATAACCCTATATTAAAAATGTTTTTCGATATTAAAATTTGATTTTAACTCTTTTAACTCTTCTTTGAATAAAATAATAATAAGTGTCCTAATCTAATAAAAGTGGACCTAAATGGTCATATTTTATTCCTAAGGTTATTTTTGGTCTAATTAAACTCATCCAATAGAATTATGAAATGTTTTAGGGTACTAATAATATCATTTTTACCCTTAATTAACCTATTTACTTTTAACCGTGGTAAATAAAAGTAAAAATTTATTATTCAACAAAAATTATTTTTATCTTATTGAACCACATTTTACTCCTTGATATTAACCGTATCTCTTGAATTTTATAAATTCAACTCACAGAAGCGGTAAAATTAAGTTTTATGTACAATTGCAAATGCTCCTAGGAGGTGGGTAAAAGACAATAAAAAGCTCAATAAAATTTTTATGTATCTATATTATTATAAAATTACTCCAATGAATTACATTGAACTTATATAGGTATTATGTATCTATTTTGACGTAAAAATAATTTAAAAAAATTATTATTTAAATGAAAAGTCCATTTTAACCAATAACTCAGTGTTTTCACTATTCATCAAAAATTGAAATTTTTCAGAAAAATACCAAAAATTCACCGTAGGATAATTTCGATATTCCGAATCCAAAAATTAAATCCATTTTAAAAGATAAAATTTATAAAATTTTAAAAAGTGGTTATTACTATTCATAACAGCTAGTTTATATAATATTTTAATAACATATCGTTGTTTAGCGAAACTCGGTATTGCGTACAACGCAAGCTATCGATGAAGGTTGATCTTGAGTGTAACGCAAGCCAATCTAGTGTTGTGTGTAGTGAAATATTCCTTTGATGTTGCGTATAACATAAGACATAAAAAAATATATACTTCTTATAAAATATCAGGGTGTTACATTTATTGAGAAAGTTTTGTAAGAATATCAATAATATTTTACATTCCAACTCCCATAAAATTTGGTTTCTTAGGAGTAAAATCATTTAATTTTACATCAAATTAATTGTTAACATGATTCCTCATGGTTCCTACTATTGAATAAAACCAAAAAACATAGGGTGGGAAACAATAATCATAGTCAGTAATATTATAATCAGGAAAAATCATTTATAGGATGTCTAAATTATGAAACATTATTTTCAATATATGAAACCTTAGTTTTGACCTAGGATATCCATGATCATTATCTATTAAAATCCCTTTTAATGGTTCATAAAGAAATTGATAATTTTCTCAAGAATATACCTCAGTTTTGTCTATCTAAGTGTACAGATTTATCCCCACTCATCATGAACCAGTAATGATCGAGTTAATACCAAATCCTCCAATTTTGTGTTTTTATCCCTTGACGCATCTATTCCAAATATGTATCCACTTTACAATATCCAAATAGGTATGTATTTTCTTTGAAAACTACAATCTATTCATTAATATAACATGGGAATTTCACTTGTACAGAGGATTATCCTAAGGGATATCACTAAAGTTTTCTAATCCTAGTCTATAAAAATTACTAAACTCCACTTTGATACCAATTGAGGTGATTTGATAATTTTATATGAGGTATTACGTCATTTTATATGAATATTAAATAAATCTCATAATAATACATCCCCAAGATCTATAAAGCTTTAATGTCTTTGAAGACTAGATACATAATCATTATATTTCATGAAATATCTTCAACATCACCCAAAAATTTCTTCTAAAAAATTAAACTTCTTAGTCATACCCTTATTAAAACTTTTTTTCACAACCCGTAGAAAGGAAACATAAGAAAGGGTGAGATCATATGATCAGTAAGGGTAAACATGGGATATATTAGTCAATGATCATATTTAATCATAACATGGTCATAAGGGTATTATAATATGAGGTTAAAATTTGAAAATCATACCTATAAACTCATAGATCCTAATAATAGCATAAGGATTTTCCAGTTCATAAGACATAAATCAAAAAATAATCAAATATCTTTATCCATGTGATCATATTATAAGAAAACAAACCTCTCATAAGTAAGTAGCATAAATTGTGAAATATTAAAAATCATATAAATCTTATGTCATGGATACACACAAAGACATTAATCACATATTAGGCTTGTCCTAACCACTCATTTACCTACTATAGGCTTAGGATAACCTCTCATGTACCCTAATTCAAACTCAGGATAACCTCCTTAATACCATTTATACTCATAAAAATTAATCATTACCCAATTCATTTGAGGAATATAACAGACCCACCCATCACATAGTCTATTCATATATATGTTGTAATATCAAGAAAATATTTATCATTTCAATATTTCTTAACTCATAAAAAAGAAACGGGGTTCTATAATACCTCATCATTATAATCATAAAACAAAACATTGAATGGATAAAGATGGTATTATTGGATCATATCCCCATCGAAGAAAAAATAACATTAATGGAGGTTTTCATAGATTAAAATACATTTAAAATATCCCTGAATCATTTTTTGAGGAAAATACACTTTTCATTTTGAAATCACTTATTTAAAATCTAAAATCTTCGTAATATTAGGAAAACCATTTTTATTCAAATGAGCCATGGAAAATTTTAAAGCTGGATTCAATGTAAATATTAGTTATGATGGTAAGAAAATATTTTAGTGCAATATACATTAAAAAATGTTTTGTTTAAACCTTTAGTAATGTTAGGTCCAAAAGAGGCCTAGATAACCTAAGAGGGGGTGGATCAGGGTATATATATTCTTTCATAAATTATTCCATCCCCACTTGATCGTGACCTCTTCTTATAAGGGTCACATTGTTTACACTTAAGTGTTAATTTTGATCTTATTATTTCATTCTTTATCTGATGATAATGCTTTGAGTGAAATTCCAGAAAGAAATAAAAAGGAAGAAGTGATTTTTACTTGGTTCACCTTCACTAGGATACATCCAAGGAGCATAAAACGGTGATGTGATGATTGTACCAAATTCATTATAGCTCACTACCAATAATGATTGTTTGAGCTAGATCTCGTCTATACTCAGGCTCACTGCATTTATAATATTTAGGGTCTGATCATTGTATTCCCAAGGTTCACTCCCTATGTCTCTTTCTCTAGATCACTACTAGTGGAAACGATCACTATCTTCCTCTTCTTTTACTCACTACTCTCAGAAGGGATACACTCACAATTTATGGACTTGTGGGTCCCTTCATTTTCATGAATTATTTCATCCTCAATTATAGGTATAAGATCTATTAAAGTTTCACTTTCATCGAAATGATGAATATCACTTTACCATAGAATTACTAGGCAATAGCTTTTGAACAACTTTCATGATGCTCACTTCCTTCATGAAACTCCTCTTTCACAAAGCTCAAATAGCCTTCGCAAATCTCCTTCTTTTACTGAAACTCACTTAGCCTTCATGAATATCCTCTTTCACAAAGCTCAAATAATTTTTGTGAATCACCTACCTTTCTCAAATCTCACTTATCCTTCGTAAATCACACCTATTTCACGAAGTTCATCTAGCCTTCACGAAGCTCCTTCCTTTCACGAAGCTTACCTAGCCTTCACGAATTTTCTTACTTTCATTATACATAGAACATTTAGTAGCCTTATAGCCTTTGATAACCTCTTCATATGAAAATTATTTCAAGATACTCATAATAGTAATTTGGATTTTATATCCTTCATGAACTTCTTATCAAATCACCTTCGCAAACCACCCTTCATGAACCACACTTCGTGAACCACCTTCGCAATTCTGGAGCTTTAGATTTTCATTAAGTCTCGATGATTTTCTAAAGGGAGTATAGGCCTATTTATTGGAATTTTTTCTAATTTTATAACCTTATAGATACATAATTTCCCTTTCATGAATCTCCCACTTTTCATCCACAATGCTCCCTTTTTCATGAACCTCCACAAATTATCATTCGCTATGCTTATCGTAATCGTGGAGATCACCGTCAGAATATTCAAACCTTCTCGAAACTTCCTTCATGAGTCCAATTATTCATGAAATTCATTCCTTTTCCATATTTTCATAATGAATTTAAGGAAATAAACTTTTACCGATGCTTTCCAAACTGAAAATTTTGGACCCCAAAATTTTAGAAAACCCAGGGAAACAACATCACCTAGTGCACACAATTTTCTGCACTAATTTCATGGAATCCATTACCCTATCATTGATCTTTGTCAACAAAATTTTTCAACAATATCTATGGACTACACAACTTACCATGGAAACCCTCCTGTCAACAAACATAATCAATCCAATAATTCTACTATGTCACCTTGGGAGATTTTTCCCAAAAATGTCACCCATTGGGTTTGTTAAAAACTCTTCACATTTTTATACCTCACTGAAGATTATTCCATCCTCAATTACCATTATTTTATTTTGGTTAATATAGAGATCAAATATTTTCTCAACACATACTCTAAGCCCATATGAGAAATGCTCATTATGAGAAACAAGATTATAATGCAAAGTTCATTAATGAATCACTTCATTCCAAAACCTATCAACTGATTTCATCATGAACTCTATTTTTCATGATATATATCCTTTTATCAATTAATTCTGGAATCATTAGATTTAACACTCCACCTATCTCACTACCCCACCTGTCAGCTTCTATCCTATCTTCATTAAGACATTTTATTCTTTTTTATAGCCACAATTTATCCCCTTTTGTCAACGAACCTGAAGGTCACTACATTATGCTTTTTTCAAGTGAGGGGAGTCTATTGAACTACTAGAGCTAGTTGATACCTTTAAAATTTATTCTTTGGGTAATTCCTTTGTCATAATTTCCACAAATTATAGTTTTGTACGCACATACTCCAACTTCACAAGCCCATGCTCCACCTTCTCCTTGATAAAGTGATATTTGATTTCAATGTGCTATTTCATTAAGTGATGGACTAGATTTTTTATAAGATTTATAAAACTTGAACTATCACAGTAGATTCCGATAAAATTCTTCACTTCAACTCACATATCATCAAGATGTTGCTTCATCTATACTAACTATGTGTATGCTTCAGTAGCCGCAATACATTCAGATTCTACAGCGCTCAGAGAAATGCGATCTTGTTTATTTCTTATCCATGAAATACATAAATTTCCATGATAGAATTCACCACCCAATTTTTATTTCTATCATCTCCTAAACTAACCAAATCTATATCTCTATATCCTAATAACTCATGCTGAGATTACTCATTGTACATCAAACCAAAATCCATCTTGCCCTTGATATACCAAAGTATTCTTTCAACTACAAGCATGTGGATTTCCTTGGGATTTATTTGATATCATGATACTTTAAATTTTGAAAAAATAATATCTGTTCATGTCGCTATTAAGTACAACAATATTTCCATGATTTTCCTCTATTGAGTGACAATAACTGCTTTTCCTTCATCATCATGTGACAGTTTCATCTGGGTAGCCACCAGAGTATTTATTTCCTTGTAATTATCTATAAAAATATTCTCAAAACTTATTGTAATATTTATATTGAGAAATAAAAGTGTCATTATTTCCTTATGTTACTTGTAAACCAAGGAAAAACATTAGTTCACCAATCATTGACATTTTGAACTCACTTTTCAGGAATTTGGAAAACTGTTTGCACTGTGCTTCTTCTGATCTAATGAATATTATGTCCTCGACATATACTAGCACCAACATCCTTTGATTATTGTCATTGTTGACATAGAGATTGTAATCAAATACACCACACTAAAAAGTGATCTTCTTCAAAAATTGATCTATCCTTGAATACCACAATCTTGGTGCTTGTTTCAACCCATACAGTTCCTTCTTCAGCAAACACACTATGTTATCATCTTCTTTAATTATAAAACAATATGGTTTCACAATGTACACTTCTTCTTCTAGAACCCCATTTAGAAATTCTGATTTGACGTCCATCTGGAAAACTTTGAACCTTCATTGCACTGTTATGGACATGAATAATCTTATTGTCTCTAGCCTTGAAATATGTGAAAATGTCTCATCAACATCAATACCCTCTATATGGGAGTAAACTTTTCACACTATTAGTTATTTGTTTCAAATCACTGCACCATATTTATTCATATTATTGTGAAAGAACCATTTATTCCTAATGGAATTCTTATTTATTGGCCTCTAAACAATCTCACATGTCTGATTCTTTTCTATTCAATCAAAATACTCATTAATAACTTAAACTAAGTTCTCATCTCCAACTGCTTCCTCATGCTCATCATCAGTATCTTCTTATAGATCATCATTTTCCACTTCAACTCCCCCTGAGTTTCTTATATCCTTATTACTATCATTAGAAAACTTTTCAATGTGTTGTTGAAGACTCTGATCATACTCTACAATAGTGACATCATTGCTTTCAACTAATTTCCCATCCTCTTGTTAAACTATTTACAATATTCTCTCATAGATTCTTTGTATCCTAAAAATATTCATCTAATACCATATTGTTAGAAAAAAATATATAATCACAAAATATATGAGTTTTACTACTTCTCCCACGATCAGTCTTCTTGATGTTGGACAACATAAACTTTCATTATTTTTATCCCATTGAGATCTTGCATATGATTAGGAGATAGAATTATCCATATATGATGTGAAACCTATCCTATTATTGGGCCCACTATTTATACCCACAAACATTCTTATTCTCCTGCATCATTAATTCTCATGTGGCACATTGCATTGATCCGTTAATAGAACCTCTAAGCCTACTGAATTATAACTCCAAGTAGGAAACAAGAGATAAAGTTAATAACACAATCACTGTCTATTGCACCCAATTACTTCCATAAATTTCAAGAACCCATAAACTATTAAATCATTTCATGGAATTATTCTAGATTAATTCTTTATCTCTTGTGACTGATTTGAATTAGTTGAAATTATAGAGCACATCACATCACCATTTTTCATCTTTTCATTCCAGTTACCCTGGGATTGTATCTCCTTAACACCTGAAACACTTGAATCAAAAGTTAATAAAATTTATACACATAGGGATAAGGGGTCCTCTAGAATCCTAAATAAGAGTATTATGGTCGATCCTGATGGATCAACCCTTTTATATTTTATTACAAAGAACTATACTGTTTTTCTTCATATTCCAATAACCGAGCAAACTTTAACTATTTAGATCATATTACTAAGAATTATTTACCCACAAGATTATCCTTTTTATGAAATATAGACTTTTTAGACTTGGTATTTTTCACAATTTTGGGTTTAAACCCACCAGTATTGATTTCCTTCATTGATGTCCTACAAAGGTTCCATTTCTCATGATTCTCTCTCTAAGTATGAATCCCTTCATTGTACATATTCTCTTGTATCTTACTCCATTGGAGGGATCTTTCTGCTATCAACTCATCTTTCATTGTGTCATGAAATTTGAGTTTTTTAAGGTGTTATTTATTCATTTTTCATTTTACATTTATCTTATCCACCACAATATTTCTAGTTGGTGGTGGTCTCTTCCCTGAATGTAAATTTGTTTTCTCAACAACAAAATATCTTCTCCCATTTTCTCCCAGATGAGTTCACATTCTCTCCAAAATATCTTCTATGAGTGTAACATAGAAGGTGATTTATAGGCCTTTTTTTACTCTTCTTGTATTTATTTTTCCTTACCATATTTCTTACAGTAGCAATATCTTACCATATGCCCATGATTAGAAAATATAAAACATATTATATTAAGGTAATACCAAGTTTAATCCTTTATCTATTGATATGTAGATGGATCTAGAGTTCTTCTTTTGAAATCTACCCCTTATGACTCCTAACACAAACTCATGGTGTGTCATACTATTTCACAATAGTATCATTTCTAGGATACTTTATTTTTAGAGACTCTTCTTTCTGATTTCTTAAAAATCTTATTATTATTCTCATATTTAAAAAATTTTATATCTTCATAACATGAAATATATTTCAATTCCACAAAAAAAATCTTGAAGTATGATCATGTGTTCCATTGAAGTAACACACGTTGTTATTACTTCCTATAAAAGCCTTTTTAGGTATGTTTCGATTATGTACATGATTTTTTCTATTTTTTAACTATTCAAATCTCTCTTTTTATTATGAATACCAATTTTTTCCAAACTAATGAAGGATAATAAAATAGTAAGTGAAAATAATCCTTCAATTTGGGATTTCCTTTGGAATTAGCTTTCCCCACTTCTTTCTTGACAAATTCTAGATCTTCTCTCAATTTTTGTATCTCCTTATCCCTAGATTTGTGTTTATCATTATGTTCTATTATAATATTCTTCCCACTAGTTATATCAACTTACAATTCTCAAGAGATATTATATATCATGTCAGTATACTCCTTTATTTTAGAATCTTCCTAAGCAATAGATTCATTGCAACATTCATTACCTTTATATAGCCTTTGGTTTTTTGAAACTATTTTAGATTTCTCTGTAGAAATATCATCATTTATGACTTTTAGATTCTAAATTTATTATGATTCAAAACTCTTTCCCTTGTAATTATATTTGAGTTTTTCTAACTTTGTAGACAACTTTTGTAGTTCTTAATCTTGGGAATCAATCTTCTCCCTCTAATCAGTAGCCACATAAATAATCCTTTTATTTAATTTCACCATCCAATTTTTTATCTAATTAATTTATTATGTGTAAAATGTCTAATTTTGATCTTCTAACAATTTATTCTTCCTCAGTTGTTCCAGTGTCACTTGAAATATCAGGTTCTCAACTCATTCCTGCAGCAACATTGAGTAAATAAACACTTTCACTATCTGATTCATAAAAATCATTCTTTAGTGCATTGTTTTCTTCCTTCAACTGAATGACACTATTTCCATAGACACTTCCACATTGAGGAATTACACTAGAATTATACTTATTCTTTTAAGTTCTTCCCTTTTATATGGAACACCAATATAAAAGTAGAATAAATATTTAACTTCAAAAATAGACGGAACCAAGTCAAAGAAAAAAAATATGATAAAAGAAACCTACCCTATGATACCAATTGTTTGGTTTAAAAGGGGCATAGATACCCTGATAGGGGGTTAATCAGGGTATGGATATTCTTTTATAAATTCTTCCTTCCCCACTATATCATGACCTCCTTATTATAAGGTTCGCATTACTTGAACTTAAGTGTTAATGCCGATCTTATTATTTCCTTCATTATCTGATGATGATGAATTGAATGTAATGTCAGAAAGCAAGCAAAAGGATGTCATGATTTTCACTTGGTTCACCCTCATTGGGCTATATCCAGTGAGCATAAAACTACAATGTTCTAATTGTATCAAATTCACTAAGGCTCACTTCCAATAATGATGGTTTGAGAAAGATCTAATCTATACCTAGGATCAATACCTTTACAAGATTTAGGGTATACTCACTTCATTCCCAAGGGTCACTTCCAATTTATCTTTCTCTAGATCACTGTCGGTGGAAAGGATTTTCATCTTCCTCTTCCTTTTCTCACTTCTCTTAGAAGGGATCCAGTCATGGTTTATGGACTTTTAGGTCCATTAATTTTCATAAATTCACATATACTTAATTGTAAGTAGATGTTCTTTTGAAGTTTCACTATCATACAAATCATGAATACTAATTTACTATAGATTTACTGGTTAATGCCTTCTAAACAACTTTTGTGATACTCACTACCTTCATGATGTTCCTCTTTTGTGAATCTCAAATACCCTTCATGAAGATCCTAACTTTTGTGAAACTCACTTATCCTTCACGAAGATTCTCTTTCATGAAGTTCAAATAGCCTTCACTAAGAACCTACCTTTCATGAAGCTAACTTATCCTTCATGAAGTAAAACTCATTCATTAATCTCAACTAGCCTTCACAAAGCTCCTTCCTCTCCAAATCTTACTTAGACTATGTGAATTTTCTTACGTTCATGATGCTCAGAACATTTGGTTGTCTTGGAGTCTTTGTGAACTTCTTTACATGAAACTTGTTTCATGATGCTCAGAAAATTTGATTAGATTTTATAAACATTGTGAACTTTTGGCATATCACCTTAGTTAACCACCCTTCATGAACCACTCTTCACGAACCACCTTCACAATTCGAGAGCCATAATATTTTCATTAAGTCTCACTACTTTTTTGAAGGGGTGGAGGTCTATTTATAGGCATTTCCACTGATTCCAAAACCTTCAGGCCACATCATCTCCATTTCATAGTGCTCCATCTTTTTCATCGTGATTCTACCTTTTTCATGAAGCTCTAACTAAATTTCACATTCGTGATGCTTTTCATAATCATAGAGATCACCGTCATAATCTTCGTACCTTCTCGAAACCACCTTCACGAGTCCTATTTTTCATGAAATTACTACCTATTCAATCGAATCCATTCTTATATCTTGGATATTTTCCAAAATACTATGTCAAAAATATATTTGGACTCTAAAACTTATCATGGAAACTCATTGTGTCAATAAACACAATCAACCCATAAATGCTGCAATGTTACCTTGAGGGATTTTTTCCCAAGAGGTAAAAGCTACCTCATTCATAAAAAATTCATTTTAAACCTTTTAATAGAAATTATAAAATGGATAAAAATGTATTCTATCATTGTAGAATACAAAAAACATTTTTGAAACATTTTAAAGAAAATATATATGTGGAATAAAATATTCTCGATCAAATAGAAAAAACAATGACGATTTTCCTTAAAAATATTTTTTTAGACATTTGAGTACTTAGAGAGAGAAAAATAAAATAAAAGTTTGTAATTTATATAAATAAATATATGATAATAAAATAAAAAATACTTTTAAGGGATATATCATATAATTTCATCATCATAAATTTAAGCGTAAAAAATCCTGATTAGAAGTGACATTGTATCATAAAACTCATAACTCAAGTTCGAATTTCTTTTTTCAAGTGCTCAAAACTAAATTATAATAAATTTAAATTTAATATAATTACATACAAGAACCATATTCATATTTATAATACCATACATGGTTTAATTATAATATATTATCACTCATTTATTAATAATATTTCATTATGTTAATCATTTTGGGTGTTGACTACTTTGTTTTTCATGTATGTTTTGATTCGGTAGTTATATTCCTTGCATATTGATCATGGTCACATCATCTCAAAAATTTAGACAATTATATAAATATCATATATATTAATTATATACATATTTATAAATATCATTTGATAAAGATGTGGGAGAAAATGGTTTTCCTGTAATAATAATGAAATATTGGTATATTTATGAAACTAGATTCATTATTTTAGGATATATAAAATATATTTATAGGAATTATTAGAATGAATAAACTTTGAAAGATTCAGGTATGATGACTACCTTTTCATTGAGAGACATCCTTTGGATTACACCTTAAGCCTTCTTTGGATGGTATTAGGATAAGAATAGGATCTCAGAAGGGAATGGGAGTAGAAATTTGTTTGGGTAGGTATTGGGGGACATATATGACTAAAATTGTGTGAATAATTGAGTATATGAAGTTCCCTTTCATAATTTAGGGGAGGGAAACACATGGAATTACATAAAAGATTCAAAAAAAATAAAGTCACTTTCTTGGGAAGGTGACCCAAAATGGAAAAACGTCAAACACGGGATAAGATAACATTGAAATATATTCAATCAATAATATTTATAAAAGTTTAATTTTCATTATTACACTTATCACTTAGTTTAACCCCCCCCCCCCCAATACTCATTTTAACCCTACCAATGGTAAAAAAAAATTACTTTTTTACTATTCATTATGACCAAAAAAGAAATTTAAATCATTACCAAATTTATAAATTTTGATTCAAAATATGAAATCAATTTCATCAAATTCAACTCTATTAAGTTGAAAAAATAATAATTTTAAAATAAACATGCAAAACGCAATGAAAACCATTTTTATAAAAAAATATGTTTTTAAGAATAAAACTATATTTATTTTTATTCCATGACTAGTAAAAAATATTAGAATAATTTTAAAAAAATTATTGAATATATATTCAATAAATTTCTTTAAAATTATTCATAAATATTGAATAATTTGATTTATTAAGATAAAAGTACATTGTGTTCATAAAAGCCACTTTTTAGAAAAACATATCTTTTTACCTTCAAATGTTTTAATTTTCATTTCTAACCAATTAATAACCATTGAATTAATTTTATAAATGTGTGAAATATAATATTTAATAATTTATTTATTTCAATTCATACCCTCCAATCTAATTACTGGGCAATAATTATCATATTACATAATAATATTTTAGTGGTATATTGTGGTTTATTTAAAATAAATGTTGTCTATTAAGAAAACTATCAAGAAAATAAAATTTATTTAAAGATATATATATCATAAAACCTTGGGGTTTTATAGACCAATTAATTTATTCCCATTCAATTTCAACAATCTCACTCCTCATCTAAAACACGATCGAACATCTCCATATCTACCATCAACTTAGATCTTAAGATCCATCACCCAGAAGCATCATAATTATTCCCTTACCTACATCATAACATAAAATATTTAGATTCACAACAATATATATGGGAAGGTTTGAGTATAAATACCTAGTTGGATTTCCAAAATTCTCTCTCAAAAAATGTAATTCATACCTATTCCAAACCATGTAACCAATTACATTGAAATAGGGTTGGCCCATTTAAGAAAAAAATAGTTTATCGCAAGTCTAGATGAAACCAAAGAAAAGGATGAAAATAAAATAAAAAATTATTTTCCCATCAAATTAACCATTCCTAGTTCCACACCAATATACATATAATAAATAACTAGTATAATACAAAGATACATGAGAAAGTAAAAAATATATATAACCTAAATTCCTATTAATGATCATAGTATACACCCACTACAGATCTTTATCCACTTGAGTGGTTATATAATTTCATAGATCATATCATCTATGTAACACACAATTACAGAGCTTCACATTCATCTTAAATACCATTCTTTCTATTAAAGCTTGAAACTTTTGGTTCAGTTATCATACTGAACATCCTCATTTCACTAAACCAGTTTTACTCACAAAAATCAGATTTCCCAAACATCCCATTAAAACCAAGTCTTAAATCTATCCAATTTATGAAACCAAGTATCATATTAAAAAATACCTTCAAAACCTAAAATCCATTTTTTTTTCAAAAACATAATTTCCTAATTTTTAACAAATCCATGAAAACACCAACTTATTAAATAAAATATATAATTTTTTATAAATAATAAATCAATTAAAATTGACTAAAATTATACAAATTAAACATTATAGAATCTCAATCCCATAAGGAGTGAATAATATCCAACTCCTTTAGATGATGATCATGTATCGATCCTAGAACCCTAGATCTGATGTCAACAATCATGATCCAATACTCTAAACCTTAGAAAGAAGAACATGAGATCATGATTCTTATATTCATGATTAAAATCAATAATCCAAAGAATTGGATATAATTAAAAAAGATAAATCTATCCAAGGTATAAGAAATAGAGAAATAGACTGATCTAAGAACACAAATTACCATCGAGATTGGGCCAAAAATATGATATTGAACCAATTAATCTAAGAGAGAAAAAAATTATTTGATGATGGAGAATCTATAATTTTTCTCCAAAGGAATACTAGGGTCATCCCATGTTATGTTATGGTGTATAATAAGGCATATGGGAGGTTAACTAGGTTGTTAAAGTCAAATTGTATATTATGAACTCAATTGCATAGTCATGCTACACTATTAGCTAAGACCACATGTTGAACATTCATGCGCCACTACCCCTAAACCCAAAGTCATATAGTCACATTTCATGGACACATAGAGTTATAAACCTACCATTAAGTCATCTCTACCTCACTGAGGTGACCTATACAATCTGGTTGCATAGTCCCTGGGACTATGAACCCCAACCATGTAGTGTCCACTTATTTACCAAAAACTAAATTATAAATATAAAAATCAAAAAAAATCAAAAGGTGAAATACATATCAAACCCAATACATAAAAAATATACCCATTATAGGAGTTTTCATACATTAAAACTTACCAAACCTTATTATCCTTAAACAATGTCATCCATTTCTAGCACATTTAATCCTATCTCTCTTATTTCTCCTCTCAAATTAGTTCATGATACTATAAATCCATCACTAAAAAAATATTCCTTCCTCATAGGATATTCACTAGACTATCATAAATCCTTATTCTCCTCACCTAAAAGGTCATGTTTAGATCTAAATCCATTATATTGTAAGAAATAATATGAGACAATATAGTTTTGTCGATTAGTATGGAACAAAAACACATTGTACACTATAGAATAATTCAGTGGAAAATCCAAGAGATAAATAAAACCTATAATACTCTCCATGATCTCAAACTGACTCATATAATGGGGTGAAAACATATCCTACTTATTATGTCATATGTTCCCCAACCACATCGCTGGTCTCACGAACACTATATCTCTAACTAAAAACCCCAAGAACCATCTATGATGATATGTATAATACTTCAACAAATAATGAGTTGTAATTAATATCATATGGATAAGTTAAGCCCAATATTATGTATCCTATATCAATTAAGTCCCAAAATAGATCTCTCTACTAATTATTCCCAACACAATAGTGACCAGTATAGTATTCTATAAAAAAATTTGTATAAAACCATCTAAATCGATGTTTGATATCTATTATCATAAATAAAAATTAAAAAATCCACTTGGTCCTTGTATAATATCCAAAAATATAGCACATAAGCTTGAAGAATATCCTCCATATTTTTATAGTTTGTTATTCCTGGTCACCCATATTAGGGTGATATGTTGTACTCATCATTATCTTAGTACATTTCACATTATACAACCCATTCAAAAATATAAAAGTTAATTGAGGATCCCTATACAATATGATAAATTAAAGAACTCTATGAAGTCTAAATACCTTATCAAAATATAAATTACTCAGTTCCTTAACTGATAATATCTCTTGAATAGGAATTAAGTGCTTCAACTTCATAAGTTAATCCACAATCACCCATATCGCACCACAATTCCATGATGACTTTTGGAAACTAATAAAAATATCCATCATGATATATTTACACTTCTATTTTATTATAGTAAAAGGCTTTTAAAGTCTCGTAGGATGACAATGTTATGACTTTATTCATCAAAAATTCTTTCACTCAGATACATAATCAACTACACCTCTCTTCTTCCCTACCCACTAGAACCATTGTTTGATTTCATGATACATATTCTCCACTCTAAAATGAGATTCTCGAAAAGAGCTATGGAACATATTGATAATACCCACCCATGGGCTCAAAGAAACAACCACACCATCCTAAAACTAGAATGTTAGGTCAATTGTTAGTGACCACCCATCCATATTCTACCCACTATTTATGGAATCAATATTCTTCATGAATTAATAATTGGCCTTTTATCCTTCCTTTACATATACCACAAGTGTATAAGTGACTTTTATATAATGTAACATTATGATACTTTATTTATCACAAGCTTCTATACACAAACTCACCATTAATCCCATTAACTACCATTGATCCTATAATTATTTCATTGCTGGATATTTCTAACTCAAGCCATATTCCACAACATTAACCTTATATAGTGTATTTTATAACTCAAAATCAAATTTTTGAAGATAATACTCCCATATCCACTACCTCAGGTTCAAATACCGCTGAGAAGAAATGTACCTTAGACTCTTATGATTTGAATACATTATGAACCCCTCAACAAATAGGTTATGTAACTAACTATTAAAGTAAAGGAAAACTTCTACAACTTATAAATTGTAAAATGGATAATTATTTTCATCTAGTCATAAATGTTTTGATCTATATGAAACAATGTTATCCCCTTATATGAAAATTTACCTCATCTATCCTCAAGATGCATCATAATAAACAAATAACCCTTTACCAGACATGGGAAACATTAACACTATCACAAATTTTTACCTTTTTTCAACTCATCAAAGGTTCATTTTCAATTCTCATCACAATCAAACTTTATTCCATTTAAGTTAATGTAGTCATCAGATATGCTAACTTTGAAAAGTCTTGAATGGAGTGTCGATGGTATCCTGCCTAATTGAGGAAACACTAACTCTCAAAGACTTTATAGGTCCACACAATTACATAACTACCTTGATTTTATCTAGATATACTAATACACCCTTCTCAGAAATCATATTTCCCCAAAACTTCATCTCCTGTATCCAAAAATGATATTTAGTTAGCTTCACAGACATAAACTCCTCTCACAGAATCTACAATATAGTATTTAAATGTTTTCTATGTTACTAATCCAATCCAAAATAATTTCAAATTTCATCCAAAAAACCAAGAAAAATTATTCAATTTTTTTATTAAAAAAATCCAACAAGGATATAAAAACAATACAATCATTAATAATCACAAACGACATTACCGAAACATCATAATGCATATACCTACTCTATAATATTTTATTTGGAGTGTTCATATTATTTTCCCTTAGGTAGTGATATCCAAATTAAAAATTTATGTTATATAACCCTTAGATCTATTAAACTAATCAAACAAATAATCAATGTGTGTAAGTGGGTATTTATTCTTCACTATTATCTGATTTAACATTGGATAATCAATTTAAAATCAAAATCTATTATCATACCTCTTGGAAAATAGAACCACATCTACCCAAAGTAAGACACATGTTCAAAAAAATACCTTTCCCATGAAATCCTTAAATTGGATATTCAATGATCACAACATTACAAGAACCATATACTATGAAGGTAATGATATCAGACTCATTATTGGTAACATATCTATGGAGAACTCTATATCTCTCTCTAACGGACTCCTAGAGGGGTCTTTGAGGAGAAAATCTAAGAAATATTTAAAAACCATTGGAAACTAAACAAAATACATGGATTCTACTAATCCATGAACCAACATAGATGGATAACACGTTAAATATCTATGGTCATTAAGGATCGTCCCTTCCCAATTAGAACGAATGTCTTGCTACAATTAAAAAGTGTGAACACTCCCATATAGTGAAGTAAAGGAAACCTTCCAGTTAGAATAGTTGAAATTGGACTTGAAATTAACTATAAAATCTTTCTTAATAATTAAATCAAACATGTATGTCTATATATTCAAAATTTTCCATAAGATTTCCACATCGTTACTTATAATGGAACAAAATGTGTATTTAAATCCCTGATCTAACTTTTCTCCAAGAGGTGTCTCGATCTTAAAGGAACAAGACATTAAATCCACATAAAAATTCAAATGATCAAATAATATTGTAGATATAAATGAATGAGATACAAATATATCAAACATAGTATGGAAAATAATATAAATGATAAACAAAGTACCTCTCATTATCACAGGTTCTAACTTGGACTCCTCTGGAACATTCTCTATAGTAAATAATTATTCTCAAATATTTTGAGCTAGACCCTAATGAATATTACCATAACTACTCACCTATAACTCATATCTATATTTATTTAGCTTCACTATAAACATCTCTGATCCCTATGTCTAGTTGGAACCTCCAAATCTAGTACCTTGAGAGAAAAAATATCAAACATCATCAGATTCCAAAGATTATTACACTAATGAAGTGACATTTCCTCAATAGAAAAATTATAATTTAGTTATATTATGGTTCCACATTGGTATGACTAAACCTGTCACCTCCGTTGAGAAGAACCCAAGATCACGAACTTCTTTTTTTATACCTATTGAGAATGACCTCACTTACGCTTTCTCCCTCCATAAAAATGATTTCCTCCATCAGTATAATGAAGAAAAAAAATTATTCCCTTTTCATATATAATTTCTTCCTCATACATCATTATCATATTTAACACCACCACGTAGATAGTTAAATCAAGAAAAATCACCTTTGATCAAATATCAAGTTGAAGAATCGTCTCTAACCTTCACACTTTGATACTATTATTAATAATCAACACTAGTGAAAAGTGCACAAAATCCAAAAAATGAGTATAAAAATATAAAACTGTCAGGTTCCCCTAATCTAGCTCACGGAACTCTCAAAATTCCTCATCTTTATTGTGTATGGGTAAATTTTTTGATTAAATATCAATTATAATCCAGCCAATGTCATATCCCTATCTATCATTGCTTGAAATTATACCTCCCTATACTTATGTGTTTATCCATCAAACATGTTAGTAGTGAACTTCACCTTTAAAGGATTAGGGGTACAAAGAAACTAGAAGATCCAATCAATTCTTTCAAACTAATCCATAGCATCTTACACTTTTCTATTACCCTTAAATGTAGAAGGATTTTTCTTTTAGAGCTCTAAAGTGTAATCCACATTCTTAGGTCATTTAAAAATCCATGTCCATACAAGTTGGAAAATTCCAAAGGGAATTTGAATTTTTGGTTTAGTGGATTTTTTTTAGGTATCAGATCACAAAAAGAGATTATGAGGGTTAGACAACCCAAAATTTTGTTTTTGGGGTAAGTTTTAGGGATTAAGTGATAACCCAGGGGTTTTGGGGGACATCAAAGGAGTGGTTAGGGGCTCGAGGCTTCTAAGAACTGCAAAAATAGCCAATTCACATCATAAATAGGATATCCATGACCTGAAAAGGGTTTGTGGGGTGCACCAAAGTGATTCAAGACTTTAGATAGTTCTTTGGGGGCATGGCCTGAAATTTGAGGGTGTGAACCTTTCAATCACATCATGAAAGTTTCTAGCATGAATTTTTTAAATTTTTAAGTAGGTCTTATCCCTCTTCTTCCTTCTGATGAGAATAATTCCATAGGGGGATTTTGAAGAAACCTCTATCCCTTCTTTATGCGCCATTACTGGTGATCTTGGGTGTAATTGGATAGTGTCAGTGGGTAGGTTCTTCATCCTCCTTACATTCCCCATGTTTCCCCTCCTACATTATGATTTCACCAATTTCTAGTTTAGAAATAAAACTTAGATTTCACTGGAGGATGGTGAAATCACCCATTTTGATGGGGATTTTGATATCTTAGCCAGTCAACATTCTTAGATGACTTCTTTATATCACCACTTGTTGTTTCATCAAAGGTAAACCACTTCATAGATTATTTAAGGTTTTTACCAAAAATTAATTTAATTTGGAAATTGTTACAGCAACAAGGGTTAGGTATTTTGCTAAGATTTTTTTCAGGGGTCCTCTATGGGACTTCTTGCTGGTTGTTGGACTTAGTTCTGGTGTTATGCACCGACATAGTGATTTTTCATCATTTATTCCAGTTTATTCTATACTTTAAAAATTAAATATATCTAATTAATTAATTATAATTATATTATAGTAAATTAGTTGTGTTTTTTTAGTTAGGATTGCTGGTGGTGGTACAATCTTAGTCATGACTTAAATGATCTTGGGAAGTGAGATGTCGATCTAAGGATTAAATGGAAAAGATTCACTATGAGACAGGTGGTTCTGGTGCTAGAACTATTTATTTGTGAATGTTTTTTCTATGAATGTTCCTATGTAGCCTCTCTAGTAGGGTGATCACCCCTATTATTATTAAATTGTATAATTTAATTTAAATAGTTTAATTTAAATTAAATTCATAATTGTTTGAGAACCCTAAATTAAAGAGATAAAGTGACAAGGAAACTAAGGAACTTGGGAAATGTCTTGATGCCTTGGATTACACTTGGATGAAATGGATACCCAGACACCTATACACTTTCAAGAGAGGGGTTTGATAATACATGTGAAGGATAGCTCTATTAGGCTTATGAGTAACCTTGAGATAGGTTTAGCCAAGGAGGAACCACCATAGGTATAACAGACAAGGGATGAGTGAGTTTACTGGTCTGGAGTGACCTTATACATATATATGGCACATCTTCCATCTATCAAGATTATCTATAGTGTGGAATATCCTTGAGTTCTTTGAGGCCATAAGATGACTTATGTGATATCGAAGGATGGGATATCCTTTGAGCGTAAAGTGCAGACCTTGCAGGCTGTTTGTACTCAAGGATCCTAAGTGGTATTCCTTATATATAGTGATGACCTGGAGACCCCATGGGTACCCATCATAATATGAACTCGAGTGATTATATGTGGGTATTGGATATATAGGGTAGTGGGTGTCACCTTAGAACCCACACCAAACATGTGAGATCATGGGGTTTTGAACTATGGTAATGGGATTAACTGTTAGTCCATTCCCTATTCTTATGATTTCACTTATCTATTTTAATGTAGTTATGTATACCCAGATATACTTCATGGGCTATGGTCCCGTTAAAAAAATGATTGTATGGTAGGGATTCATAGAGGTTCTTTCTGTGATCTGGCCTTAATCCTAATGTGATACTGGTATGAGATGGCTTGGATTATGATGTTGTCATGGATTCCCAATGATACTTGGGATTTAGATGTTGGTCCACATAAATATTGCTTGAGATGTCAAGATTCAACTTTGTGTCTATATGGGATACCCTAGAAACCAAGGGTTCCTAGGATTCCAAGCCTATCTAGGATCTGTCCACATAGGCTTGGATAATGGTTTAATTTTATTTTAATTTTTATTGTGAATATGATATTTCTAGTTCATCCTTAAGTTCCATCCAATTAATCATGACATCATTACTTATTCTTGATCACGATTCCCAATGTTCCTGGGATCCGGTCATTTAGAATGGTGACTTGGGGGATGACTTTGATTTATTGATTTCTTAAGATGACATGAATCAGCTTGAATCCATTATTTGTACTTGGTGTATGGAGATATTCATAGGAATCTTCAGATCTATCCTTGGAGACAATCATAATGATCAATGGCTATTTGAAATGGATAATTATGGATTCCTAGGTTATCCTAGAATCTGGTATTTATATGGTTGGAATGATATTGTGTAATTCCAAGAGACATGCTGTTAATGACCAAATCAAGTATGGTTGATTGAGGTTACACACCTAATGATTGAAAAATGTATGGTATTGGTTACATGGGTTGGAATGGTCCATGATGCATGCTTAGAGAAATTTGTTCACCGAGATAAAGTAAGTAATTTTAGTTATTGTTTATTTATTTTCATAAGTTTATTTATTAAAATCATGGAAAATTTATATATCATATAATTTCTAGTTAGTAAGGGATCACATTGGTGGTGACCTGATGAGTTATCTACTCACACCCTAATCAGGTCACCATTTCATTGGTGTACCTAAGAATACTCTCACTTAGTTTTAGGTATAGGTTGTGTTGAGGTTCGGTATATGTGATCAAGCTAGTGCAGTTTGAGTGGGACCGTGATATTGGAGGTGAGTCTTACATGTAGAGATATATCTTGTAGTTTATTTTGTTTTCTTTTTTAGTCACGTGTGTATATAGGATCATATCAGTGGGTGATTAGTATGTATGACCTTATTTTATCATTTTTATTTATTTGGAATATTAATTTTGTTTATTACTTTCTGTATAATCAGATGTATTTGATGCTTGGATATTTATTTACGGTTTTTTACTATGATATGGGGGTATAATCCCCTCACCATACCACCCTAGACCCTCACTGGTAGTCTATATCCACTAGCATGTGAGGGGGCACACATTAGGTCTTGTGGTGAACTGGTTTGGGGAACCATTCGAGTTTCTTCCAAACCGATATGTTACAAAGTGGTATCAAAGGTTTCTTTTTCTTTTAAATTACTATTTAGGGTATGGTATCTAGGAGATATAGGAATGTGTGAGAGCCTATGATGGATATTGAGAAGGTTCATCACAAACACCTACACTAGTATGAAGTCTAGGATACAAGGTTTGGGATTATTTCTCTTGGTTTGTGCTGTCATAGTTATATTTGATCTCCACCTAGGGTAGGTCATATTGATGTGTGATGATCTTAGGATTTATATTGGATTTTTTGATCTTGTAATTTTGGAAATAGACCAGTTCTTGATTTGACTCTTGTCCTGTAGAGGAGGGAGGATTCTCTTTCATTATGAGTTGGCATGTGGATTCACATGAGGGACCATCTGTTATAATTTTTTCAAATTATGATAGGTTAAACAAATTAAATTGATATAAACTACTCATATGTAATTTTCACATATAATTACTTGGTGGAATTCAAATTAACTAGACGGAAATGTATATATATTCTTCCCCTGATGGTAGTTCATGTGGATCTATGGTGAGACAGTTTTTGAAGATGAATATAGTCCTTAGGTATATAGGACATAGAGTGACATTAGTATTTCAATGTATCCATTTTATTACTAAGTTTTTAAATCCCTATCGTATCTTTAGTATTCGGGTTTAGTTACTTGATGTTTTAGTAAAAACCTATATGGTGTTTTCCTATATAGCTTGAAATGACATTCTACTTGACCGAGAAAGTGGATGTGTCTTCTATTGATGTGGATCATCTAGGATGATTCCATTATATATATATATATATATATATATATGACCTTGGATGAGTTTTGATTATCAATTTAGCAATCCTATATGTAGATTCCTAATGATAATCAGTTCCCTGGTAGGTGGGTGACTTGACATGTTCGATGTCGTGGGTTGTTTGAGAGAGGTGAAGTGAATACTGGCCTATGTGATGTGATCATTTATAATAAATAACCCTTGTGGAAACCTAAATACCTTTATTCTTGAATTTTAACTTAGTGGGTTAGTTTTTAGTTCGGTTGGAGAGTAACACATGAGAAGGATTAGCCTAATGTTTTGGGTGCCTTTGAGGTAGGAATCCTAGGTGAGTGTTTTGGCTTACAGACAGAGCACATGAGAAGAAATTGAGTTTATAGAAAGAGTCCATGGTTATGTCATGGGGTTTTATGAGAATATAACATATAGTGTTATCACTATGGAATGTGATACATGTGAAGTGCCTTAGTATTGAGGCTAGTTTTGAAGGGCAGGACTATCTAGTGTTTATCCCAATTAAATTTGAATGTGCTTTAGAAGCATATTAAAATTACGAAAGAATGATTTTAGTTTTGGTATGGGGCTAGGTGGATGATAATAGTATGGTTTTAATGATGAGTATACATGTCATGGATCATGGTCAACATAGTTTTGGTTACATGACTCATAACATCATGAATCTGGTTTCTATATTTAGTAAATACTAGAGAATACGCCCATTTATTTTTAGAGGATATTGGGGAAGTGAACATGTTGGTTAGAGAATATACTATTTAAATTAGAATCAATAATTAATGTGTGTGAGTTGAGGGCCAATGGTTTATGATGGGATGTGTGAGTATCATTCGGGAGAAGATACATGAGTACGATGACGGACACTATTGAGGTGTCACTCAAGAAGCAGTTTAAAGTAATACATTTAGTAGGGATTTTACCATTGGAAGTTACAGGGTGTAACACTCATTATAATTAGAATATTGGTGGTTTCCAAGGATGATGCTTCCAGGACTTGGAATGGGTGTTAATTAATGTTTTATTTTGGAACCCTGCTATGAATGAGATGATCACATCTAGCCATTTCATTTGGTAGTGGACAGAGCATGATCCTTAATGGAAAGATTCTAAGGTGGTAGGATCATGGGTGTGATGAGATTGGTCATTAGATTGTCAAAATGAGTATGTGAGTCCAATTTTACCTGGTCCCAATCCAAATACCATATTGAGGTTCAAATAAGGTAATGGATGGAGTTGGTCCATTGGAATCAAAATCAGGATGATCACAGTGTGTCCTGAGGGTGATTCGTGGGGTGACCCATGATTCATTACATGTTTCAGAGATTGAATACATGTTTCATTACATGGTTCAAGGGGTGAATCATGTTATTAAATATTTGTGACATGTTTTAGGGGGTGGAACATGTGAAAAAAAGTAGCTAGTTGTCATTTTGAGGTGATAATTTTTGGAAATAAAGTAAATATATTGTTATAGATTATGATGAGAATGGGTCCATGCATATGGTGTCATTAGTAGAAAAAGTTTTATTATAGGCACGAATTTCTTATGAGGATGCACCTGAAGGTACAAACAAGTGGTTCATAGGAGGATAGCTGAAGTCAGTCTGACTAGAGATTTGTATTAAGTTTATACATGTAAATAAGGTAATTGTGTTAAGAACATCATGTGGGATGTGATTAGTGGTTTGGTAGACTACTGTAAATGTGTTTTGTTAGGAGATGCCTAGGGTGGGGAACATCATGGAATGGAATTGACCATTATGAGCTTGGTCCTATAGTGGGTAGAATTATAGTCTAGATAATCAATTAGACAAGACATCATGGGGTTTTTGGAGATATGGGTCTATTGATCATCGTCTCGTTGTTGGTATTGGCTAAAAAGTGAGAGGATCAATTTCATATGAAAAGGTTGTTTGATGTTTAGATTTGTGTGTTGGAGTGAATTGCTAATTCATGGATTGATCATGATAGGTTTATCATGAGATAACGACTAGTAAATGTTAGGTTCATTGGATGAATGGTGGATGAGACTTCTCAGGGATGAGAAGTGTTATGATGGGGAGATTGTAAAACCTCATGTCTGTATGGGTTGGAAAATTCCTAAGTGAATTTTAATTTTGGGTTTAGAAGATTTTTTTTAGGACTAGATCTCAGAATGAGATTCTGAGGGTTTTACAACCCAAAATGGTGCTTTGGGGATGGGTTTTAAGGCTCGAGTGATTACATGGGGGTTATTGGATCAATCAGAGAAGTTTCTAGGGACATAGGGCTTCTAAAATCTAAAAATCATCATATCCATGTTTTAAATAGGGTATTCACAATTTTAAAAGCATTAGTGGGGAGCATCAGAGTGATTCAAGGTGTGAAAGAGGCCTATAGGGGCATTGTGTAAAATTTTATGGTGTAACCCTTTGAATCACATCATGAAATTGTCTATAATAGATTTTTTAAAATTTTTAAGTGGGTATTATCCCCCTTCTTCCTTCGAATGGGAATCAATGTACATAAGGGCCTTAGCCGACACCTCCCTCCCTCATTTATCCACTATTCATGAAAATATTAGCTATGATCAGATGGCATCAGGGGTAGTTTCTTCTTCCTCCTTCCCTTTTTAGTATTTTCCATTTATTTTTTTTATTTTTATGATATCTAGTTTAGGGATAAAACATCAATTTCATCATAGGATGGTAAAATTGCCTATCTTTTATGGGTATTTCATGCAACATAGCTTTGATATGTCCCAACATGACATCCGTCTATCGCCACTTTCAATTTCTTCTAAGGTACGTTATGTCATGGATTTATTTATGGTATTTAAAAAAAATTAATTTAATTTTGAAATTTTTTCAGCAATGAGGTTTAAGTATCTTTCCTAGAGTGGTGTTAGGTGTCTATTTTGTACCTATTATGTTTTTTTTTGACATGGTTCCTATGCGGCAGATTAACATACTGAGTTTTTAACATTTATCCAAATTTGTTCTAAATTGTAAAAATTAAATGTATCTAATAAATTAATTATAATTTGATTGTAATTATTTAATTTTGGATTTTTTACTTGAGTTAGGATCTTTGATAGAGATACAGCCTCAGTCGGCACTTGGACAAGCTTGGGAAGTGAGATTTCAGATTGAGGATAAAATATAAAGGCTTCACTATGAGGTCGATGGTCTTGATACTATGAATATGGCTTTATTCATGTGCATGTGTAGCCTCTACTATTATTAAATTAAATATTTTAATCTAAATATTATAATTTAAATATTTTAATTTAAATTAAATTTATAATTGTATGAGAAACCTAAATTAAAGAGACAAAGTTACAAGGTCACTGGGGACCTTGGGCACTAGCCTAATGCCTCGACTGCTAATGATTGAAGATTGGTCTGAGAGGATACCCAAAAACCAAGAAGCCTCTAAGGGAGGGGTGTGATGAGACTTTGGATGGACAACCCCAATAGGCCTGTGAGAACCCTTGATCTATGTTTAGCCTAAGAGCATTGAATATAGATATAATGGAAATGGTATGGGTGAGTTGATCGGTTTGAAGTGACTTGATACATAGATCTTGGCCTTGAGACATCTCTCTGGAATAACTCTGGTGTTGAATACTCATATGGAATATGAATCCATGAGATGACTTGGAAATTTTTTAGGGATGGTGTGTTATCTAAGCATCAGGAACAAGACTAGAAGACCATTTGTGATTGTGGATCCTAAGCAGGATACGTCCTATATAGTGATAACCTAAGATACACTATGGTTTCCCATTTCAGGATGACCCTGAGTGGGTGTGTGTGGTTATTGGGTAGAGAGGGTAGTGGGTGTCACATTATGTAATGCCCCGACCCCAGCTACCCAGAGCCGGTGCATTACTTCGTAACATTGGCATGATCACAAAAGATCAAGTCTCGAAAGACCGATTAGTTTAGTAGCCTTGGAAATACTAGATACATTCATAAGTTTTACATTACATCATAAAATGAAAAACTACTACAACAACATAATGTCTCCACAGTCCACACTATTATCCCCTCATAATATCCCTGCAGGTCATTCATAATTTACTTCTTCACTTCCTGGGAAAAAAATAAAACATAGAAAAGGGGTGAGCTCAAATTCCCAGTAAGGATAACAATATAGCGGAAACTTTCATAAATAAGAATAAACATTTAAGGCAATGTATAACTAAAACAAAAGCCTTTTAAACTTGAATATCAACATAATATGGAAAAAGTAAAATGAAATAACGCCATTTACTCATTCACATGGATATTCTACTAATCTAATAATCACATGCCAAATCACTAACCACTTTCATAATGTTGGAATGCATAATGCCAGACTATCATAACCACATATCTAAGGCCTCGTGCCAAGACTACAAATAAGATTTTGTCAAGGCCTTGTACCAAGACACTAGTTTGTCTCATGAGACCTACCGATGCATCGAGGAGCTATAGCGGGCTCCACCCGTCACATATTAAGTCCAATGCATTCCCATATGAAAAGGTTTAAACATAACATAAACATTCGTATTAAAACTAGCATACGAAATGTCAATAATTTCACCATAAACTATGAATGGTATAAAATAGCACATCCACAGTCAAACATATCACAAAAACCTTCAATAAAATATAGAAGTTTTGTATTATAATAAATCAACTTCAAATAAGCGTAAAATCCATCAGAGGATGTTGACATAGATGAAATCAAAACACTTTTCAGAGAAATATCTCTTTCTATTTTTGAAATCATTTAAGGGCCATATAAAACAAAACATTTTCTTGAAAATATTCTTATAAGCTTGTAAGGAAAGCTTTGAAGATTTTATAATGGCGGAAAATAACCGCACCCGCCGTATAAGTTAAAAAAACATTCTTACCTCAATTCTGTCGAAAAGGTTAAAAAGGACCTTGTTTTGAAAACGACGGAAAGATTCCTCTTATAAAAAGTCAAAAAGGGTATAAATGACTTTAACCCATATTCTTGTAAATAATAAAAATGTTTTGAAATACATTTTGAAGAAACATGGATGTGGATGATAACGAGGTCCCAGTAGATAATTATGTATAAACAACCTTGGATAATGAAGAGGTTGTGAAGTAAACCCTTACCTTGTACTTTTCCTTGGTTGGGGTAGGTTAACCTCCTGTATAATGGTGAAATAATTGTTATTAAATTATACTAGAATCATATACATTCATATGATATCATATATGATCTTTTAACATTGCTTTGTTAACAATATCTTAGATTTATCGTTGTTTCGGGTGTTAACTTACTCGTTTTCTTATATGTTTTGTTACGTAAGTCATGTTTTTCATGGATAGTTTGTATCTTATTCATATCCAGAATGATATCATGTTCTTAAACATTATTTTTAAATTATCAAATGATAATTATACTTGAATGGATATGACGGAGAATGAATCTCATCGCGTTCGTGGAGACGGTAGTCCGTACGTACGCACGAGTGACAATATCATTATTTTGATATTAAAATAATATATAATTGGATAGTATATCATATATACAGAATCATTATCATGTTATATTTATTATTTACATGAATTACATATCATTATTATACCCATCTAAATAATAATATATTGAATAACAATTACACCACGACGTGGAGACGGTAAGCCGTACGTACGCACGTATGGTGACATGTCATTCAAATGATGGGTAGAATACTGAATATGGTTGTTCCATATTTATAATAACATCACAGTATATAGAAGATACTGGAGTTATAATTTTAGAATTGAAATAATAGACAAAGAGGGAGTGGAAGAATAAAGAAACATGAAAGAGGGTGATGAAAATGTTACCTCTTCTTCGGGTTCTTCCTTTTGATTTGATCAAAAGGACGCCTTAGGATGGCTTTCTGACTAAAGTAAAGCTTCTAGGATGAAGGGAGAAATGTTGGGAGAGTATTTGGGCAGAGGTTGGCCGAACCAAAAGGCTTGAAAGTGTGAATAAGGTGATAGAGGTGGGGGCCTTTTATAAGAGGAGAGGAGGGGCTCTTTTGGAAAGATTGAAATGTTACATTATTATACCATGATTTTCGGATTATAAAGGTCGCACACTTATATAATTCGTGGCTAAGGTGATAAGGGTTCGAAATCTCTTCATCCAATAGGCTTTGGACAAGTGTAAGCCTTGGATTTTGCATTATCTTCTCATTTTATTTAAATCGTTAAATAATGAGGTCATCGCCGCATCATAATGATGTCATAAATAATTTAATTTATTTAATTTCTAAAAATTATAAAAAAAAATACAATTATGTAGGAAATCTTTTTATATTTCTAATGAATATTTATAATCAAAATTTGGACTTGTGTAACCCCACTAAAAAACTGTTTTAGTAAGACAACTCATGTTTGTGTCAATTTACTTCTAACATTAAATAAATATATATTAATGTCATTTTCCAACTAAAGTGGCTCCATGGGGTCCCCAAGTTGACCCATGGGTTGTCTTGGTCGGCCATGACTCATACAATAGGAGTAGGACAAGTGTCATGCTCATCTCATATTATTAAAACATTATTTGTACCTTAAACTACACTAATTACCTCTAATCGCGATTAAGAATTTAAAAGTTACTATTCACCAAAAATTTATTTTAATCTCATTGAACCACATTTTACTTCTTAATGACAACCATGTATGTCGGATTTTTGAAAATCAAATCACAGAAGTGGTAATATTTCATTTAAATGAAAAATCAGTTATTTAACTACCACTTAGTGGTTTCACTATTCATCAAAAATTGAAGTTTTTCAGAACAAAGCCAAAATTTCACCCTAAGCTATAATTGATATTCCGAATTCAAAAATGATGTCTATTTTAAAAAATTCCAAACATATAAGTTGCATTAATTAATTTTATAATTAATTCCCGCTGTTACAAAAAATGGCGTGTTTCTAAGAAACAATTTATATCAAAAGATTGGCATTTGTTTATGTCCGATTTCAATGTTAAATTAATTATAATGACCACCATTGGATAAAATGGTAAAAATATATTCTAATTATACTTTAAAACCACTAAATAGTATAATTTTTCACTATAAATTATTTTGATTTAAAAATTTGTTTTTAAGTATTTTTCACTATTCATAAAAAATTCGAAGTTCTTAGAAAAATACCAAAAATTCAACATAGGCTAATTTCGATATTCCGAATCCAAAGATGAAGTCTATTTTGATAAATAAAATTTATAAAATTTCAAAAAGTAGGTATTACTATTCACAACGGCTAGTTTAATTAGTTGTGGTGTGTGTTAGAGCTCGAGGTTGCGTACAACACACGCTATTGCATTATTCGAAGGGAAATGTACCGTGGAAGCTTGGGGTGTTACATTCTCCCCTCCTTCAAATAATTGCGTCCTCGCAATTTCTAGGGTATAAAAAGACTCGGGTGGTTCTTCATCATAAGTTCCTCAGGTTCCCACGTTGCCTCTTCCATTTTATGATTTCTCCACAAAACCTTTACCAGACGAGTCGTCCGGTTTCTCAGCACCTGCTCCCTCACATCAAGAATCCTGAAGGGATCTTCACAATAGGAAAGATCGGGTTCCAGTTCTAATTCCTCATAGGTGAGTACATGCGTTGGGTCAGACATGTATTTCCTCAACAGAGATACGTGGAAAACATCGTGAACTTTTGAGAGATTTGGCGGCATCGCCAAACGATAAGCTACAGCCCCAATACGATCTAGAATTTCGAAAGGTCCGATGTACCTGGGACTCAACTTACCCTTCTTACCAAAACGTATAACTCCCTTCCATGGAGATACCTTTAGGAAAACATGATCTCCCACCTGAAATTCCAAAACCTTTCTTCTGTTATCGGCATAGCTCTTCTGCCTACTTTGAGCTGATTTGATGTGATTTTGGATTACCTTCACCTTTTCCATTGTTTCTTCCACCAGTTCTGGTCCCACAAGTTTTCTTTCACCAACATCATCCCAACAGGTTGGTGTACGACATCTCTTTCCTTATAATGCTTCATAAGGTGCCATCTGAATGCTTGAATGGAAGCTATTGTTATAGGAAAATTCTACCAGTGGTAAGTATTGATCCCACATACCCTGAAAGTCAAGAGAGCATGATCTCAACATGTCTTCTAAGGTTTGAATAGTCCGTTCTGATTGTCCATCTGTTTGAGGGTGATAGGCAGTGCTCAAACAAAGTTCATTATCCAAGGCCTTTTGAAGACTTTTCCAGAATCTTGAAGTAAAACGAGGATCACGATCAGAAACAATCGATAGGGGTACTCCATGAAGTCTTACAACTTCATTAATATATAATCTTGCTAGACGTTCAAGTGGTAGATCCTCCCGTATAGCCAGAAAATGTGCTGACTTAGTAAGACGATCAACAATGACCCATATTGCATCATTCCTTCTAGGAGTCTTTGGTAGTCCCATGACAAAGTCCATCGTAATATTATCCCATTTCCACTCAGGTATGGGAAGAGGTTGCAATACTCCACCAGGATGTTGCCTTCCAGCTTTCACTTGTTGACAAACCATACACCTCGACACAAAATCAGCAATCTCCCTCTTCATATTGTCCCACCAAAAATGTTCCTTCAAATATCTATACATTTTGGTGCTCCCAGGGTGTATAGAGAAATTGGAACTATGAGCATCATCCAGCAATTCCCTTTTTAGATCAGTTATATCGGGAACACAAAGTCTCTTCCTGAATTTCAAAATTCCATCCTTATACACAAAGTCCCTCAATCTTCCATCATTCACATCTTTAATCTTCTTCTGAAATTCTTCATCATTGGTCTGAGAACTCTTAATCCTTTCTAGTAATGATGGTTTGGCAACCATTTGAAAAAGCATTGATGTTTCACCTTTCCTAGTTATTCCCATGTCCATCTTCACTAGATCCAAGAAAATTGGATCCCTTTCAATTCTCATCACATTCAAAACTCCATGGTCTTTTCTACTCAAAGCATCTGCCACCTTGTTTACCTTCCCTAGGTAGTAATGTATCGTGCAATCATAATCCTTGACTAGTTCAGGCCATCGCCTTTGCCTCATGTTGAGTTCTTTTTGTGTGAAAATATACTTCAAACTCTTGTGATCAGTATAAATCTCACATTTTTCACCATAGAGGTAATGTCTCCATATCTTTAAAGCAAAGATCACAGCTGCTAACTCAAGATCATGAGTAGGATAGTTTTGCTCATGAATTTTTAGCTGTCGTGATGCATAGGCAATGACCTTATCATTCTGCATAAGGACACAACCAAGTCCTTTCTTCGATGCATCACTATAAATAACAAACCCATCATTCCCCGATGGTAGAGTCAATACAGGGGCATTGACTAATCTTCTCTTTAGTTCTTCAAAACATTATTCAAACTCTTTTTTCCAGACAAATTTAATCCCTTTACGTGTGAGCTTTGTCAATGGGTTAGCCAATCTGGCAAAATTCTGGACGAAACGTCGATAATAACCTGCTAAACCAATAAAACTGCGTACCTCAGTTATACTTGTCGGTGCTGGCCATTCTTGGATTGCCTTGGTTTTAGAAGGATCAACGGAAATTCCATCCTTAGAGACAATATGGCTAAGAAAAGAAATCTCATGAAGCCAGAATTCACACTTGCTAAATTTCCCACATAATTCATGTCTTCTAAGAGTCTTCAGGATAATGCGTAAGTGATTTTCATGATCTTCATGGCTTTTGGAGTATACCAAGATATCATCAATAAATATCACTACAAAGTCATCAAGATATTCCTTGAAAACTCTATTCATCAGATCCATGAAAACAGAGGGTGCATTAGTCAATCCAAAAGGCATTACTGTAAACTCGTAATGCCCGTACCTTGTTCGAAATGTTGTCTTTGGAACGTCTTCCTTCTTCACACACAACTGATGGTATCCAGACCGAAGGTCAATCTTTGAAAAGTATTGAGCTCCATGCAGTTGGTCAAACAAATCATCAATGCGAGGTAGGGGATACTTGTTCTTTATTGTTATAGCATTGATCTCCCTATAGTCAATGCACAACCTCATAGATCCATCTTTCTTCTTAACAAAAAGAACAGGGGCTCCCCAAGGAGAAACACTAGGGCGAATAAATCCCTTATTACTCAATTCCTCTAGTTGTTTCTTTAGTTCAACTAATTCTACAGTGGCCATTCTATAAGGGGTCTTCGATATGGGCCTTGATCCAGGAATTAAATCAATGGAAAACTCAACTTCTCGTTCTGGAGGATGTCTAGGTAAATCTTCCGGAAACACATCAACATATTCTCTCACAATAGGTACATCCTCTATTTGAATCTTCCTTTCCTCACCCTCAGTAATTTCCTTCTCTTCCTCCCCAATAATTGAATTTATTTGAGCTACTGGGGGTGGATCTAGAAAAGAATTATGTGGCGACGATTCGGCTCTAAAGATAAGGTGTTCCTTATCATCATTATCAAGAATCGTAACCTCTTTCCTCTTACAATAAATTTTTGCATCATGGTCCGAAAGCCAATCCATACCAAGGATTATATCAAATTCAATCATGGGTATGACGATGAGATCAGCAGGTAAAGAACATTTAGGTGCTCTAATGGGAACTAATCGACAAAACTTTGTTGCAATAATACTTCCCTTAGGGGTTTTGACCGACAACTCCCTTGTTAAATCAAATTGGAAATATATAATTTTCTTAGCAAACTAGGAAGATATGAAACAATGCGATGATCCAGAATCAAATAATGCATTTGTTAATCTTGAGGAAACCATTAAATTACCTGCCACCACGTCTTTCGGAGCTTCTACCTCAGCAGTAGTGATAGCATAAGCCTGGCCTTGATCCCTTGGCCTTTTCTGAGGTAAGTTCTCCTGACGCTTAGGACATTCATTTGCATAATGCCCCATCTCCCTGCAATTGTAGCACCGAACGTTGGTAGCTTCCTTCTTCCCCTTGCAATCATGAGCTTGGTGGCCTTTTTCACCACACTTGTAACAGACTCCCATTCCCTTCAAGCAAGTACCAGGATGTTTCTTCCCGCATTTACCACAAGATGGATATTCAACCTTTCCCTTCTTCCCTTTATTTCCATTCCCAGATTGATCAGCAGGTCTCTTCTTCTCTTGCTTCGCTTTAAAGTCATAAGACTTAGAGAATTCCTTTTCCGTCTTGATAGCGCACGAGACAATACCTTCGTATGAAGAGAAGGTTTGTGATACTAAAGCTCGACGGAGAAATGCTTTCAACCCATCAAAGAAACGATCAGTCTTACTTCTTGGGTTACGTATGTAATCTGCAGCATACCTTGCTAACCTTGTAAAGTTAGCCTCATACTTCGCGACATTCTCATCCTCCTTCTGCCTCAGACTCAGAAATTGCCTTTCCATACCCGCTCGATGGTCTCGAGGAAAGTATTTTTCTAAGAACAGCTCTTTGAACTCCGGCCATTCCATGTTTGTTAATTCATCATCTTCCTTTGTGTTTTGAATTAGTGACCACCATTGATCGACATCTCCAGTGAGGCGGTAAACTGCCATGACAACCTTCTCCCTTTCACTACTCCCCAAGGCATGGAATATTTTCTCTAAGGAATTTATCCATTGCTCAGCTACTATAGGATTTGTACTCCCATTGAAGGTTGGTGGTTGTTGCCTCATTAAACGTTCTAGCATTGATCCTCCACGTTGCGGATCAGGGTGCTCCATACGAGTAAGGTTATTATACATAACCTGAGTGAGTTGTCCCAGTATGGTAATAAGTTGATCGGCACCAGTTTCATCACTAGCCCCACTATAATTATCTTGAGCAGGAGGGCAATCCCTATATGGAGTGCGTGCATTGATACGGTTTCCATTTCTTCCACTAGGCGCCATTTCTAAACAATGGCATAAACTAGATCAGTTTATGAATCAAAATACATAATCCTATACTTATAAAACACTTAACATAAATTGAACTATTTATGGATATAATCCATAATCATAAAAATGTTTTCTTTGAGGAAGTATATACTCATAAACCCTTCATAATGATTTGTAGAGAAAATGAGATTTATCCTAAGCATATCCCCCGGGAGTGTCGTAACCAAGAGTGCAGCAAGGCCCGTTGTCGTGCACTAGTTCCCGTTCGAGTCTAGCTCAAAGCGGTGTTTTCGGGTATTACCCCTAGGAACATCTGTTCCAGAGCCGCCTCTACCTGCTCGTATCCAGACAGGGATGTATTTCTCGGAAAACTCACAAAATCTCTACAATACCAAAATTCTAGGAAGTTCTTCTATACTAATCCTCAAAGTTCATCTTAGGTCTATGTGCTCTAATCAGAGTTTATCTAAATATAGCTTCCAAGGTTTGTACTAAACTTCCTCTGATACCAACTGTAACGCCCCGACCCCAGCTACCCAGAGCCAGTGCATTACTTCGTAACATTGGCATGATCACAAAAGATCAAGTCTCGAAAGACCGATTAGTTTAGTAGCCTTGGAAATACTAGATACATTCATAAGTTTTACATTACATCATAAAATGAAAAACTACTACAACAACATAATGTCTCCACAGTCCAAACTATTATCCCCTCATAATATCCCTGCAGGTCATTCATAATTTACTTCTTCACTTCCTGGGAAAAAAATAAAACATAGAAAAGTGGTGAGCTCAAATGCCCAGTAAGGATAACAATATAGCGGAAACTTTCATAAATAAGAATAAACATTTAAGGCAATGTATAACTAAAACAAAAGCCTTTTAAACTTGAATATCAACATAATATGGCAAAAGTAAAATGAAATAACGACATTTACTCATTCACATGGATATTCTACTAATCTAATAATCACATGCAAAATCACTAACCGCTTTCATAATGTTGGAATGCATAATGCCAGACTATCATAACCACATAGCCAAGGCCTCGTGCCAAGAATACAAATAAGATTTTGTCAAGGCCTTGTGCCAAGACACTAGCTTGTCTCATGAGACCTACCGATGCATCGAGGAGCTATAGTGGGCTCCACCCGTCACATATTAAGTCCAATGCATTCCCATATGAAAAGGTTTAAACATAACATAAACATTCGTATTAAAACTAGCATACGAAATGTCAATAATTTCACCATAAACTATGAATGGTATAAAATAGCACATCCACAGTCAAACATATCACAAAAACCTTCAATACAATATAGAAGTTTTGTATTATAATAAATCAACTTCAAATAAGCGTAAAATCCATCAAAGGATGTTGACATAGATGAAATCAAAACACTTTTTAGAGAAATATCTCTTTCTATTTTTGAAATCATTTAAGGGCCATATAAAACAAAACATTTTCTTGAAAATATTTTTATAAGCTTGTAAGGAAAGCTTTGAAGATTTTATAACGGCGGAAAATAACCGCACCCGTCGTATAAGTTAAAAAAACATTCTTACCTCAATTCTGTCGAAAAGGTTAAAAAGGACCTTGTTTTGAAAATGACGGAAAGATTCCTCTTATAAAAAGTCAAAAAGGGTATAAATGACTTTAACCCATATTCTTGTAAATAATAAAAATGTTTTGAAATACATTTTGAAGAAACATGGATGTGGATGATAACGAGGTCCCAGTAGATAATTATGTATAAACAACCTTGGATAATGAAGAGGTTGTGAAGTAAACCCTTACCTTGTACTTTTACTTGGTTGGGGTAGGTTACCCTCCTGTATAATGGTGAAATAATTGTTATTAAATTATACGAGAATCATATACATTCATATGATATCATATATGATCTTTTAACATTGCTTTGTTAACAATATCTTAGATTTATCGTTGTTTCGGGTGTTAACTTACTCGTTTTCTTATATGTTTTGTTACGTAAGTCATGTTTTTCATGGATAGGTTGTATCTTATTCATATCCAGAATTATATCATGTCCTTAATCATTATTTTTAAATTATCAAATGATAATTATACTTGAATGGATACGACGGAGAATGAATCTCATCGCGTTCGTGGAGACGGTAGTCCGTACGTACGCACGAGCGACAATATCATTATTTTGATATTAAAATAATATATAATTGGATAGTATATCATATATACAGAATCATTATCATGTTATATTTATTATTTACATGAATTACATATCATTATTATACCCATCTAAATAATAATATATTGAATAACAATTACACCACGACGTGGAGACGGTAAGCCGTACGTACGCACGTATGGTGACATGTCATTAAAATGATGGGTAGAATACTGAATATGGTTGTTCCATATTTATAATAACATCCCAGTATATAGAAGATACTGTAGTTATAATTTTAGAATTGAAATAATAGACAAAGAGGGAGTGGAAGAAGAAAGAAACATGAAAGAGGGTGATGAAAATGTTACCTCTTCTTCGGGTTCTTCCTTTTGATTTGATCAAAAGGACTCCATAGGATGGCTTTCTGACTAAAGTAAAGCTTCTAGGATGAAGGGGAAAATGTTGGGAGAGTATTTGGGCAGAGGTTGGCCGAACCAAAAGGCTTGAAAGTGTGAATAAGGTGATAGAGGTGGGGGCCTTTTATAAGAGGAGAGGAGGGGCTCTTTTGGAAAGATTGAAATGTTACATTATTATACCATGCTTTTCGGATTCTAAAGGTCCCACGCTTATATAATTCGTGGCTAAGGTGATAAGGATTCAAAACCTCTTCATCCAATAGGCTTTGGACAAGTTTAAGCCTTGGATTTTGCATTATCTTCTCATTTTATTTAAATCGTTAAATAATGAGGTCATCGCCGCATCATAATGATGTCATAAATAATTTAAATTATTTAATATATAAAAATTATAAAAAATACTATGATGTAGGAAATCTTTTTAGCTTTCTAATGAATATTTATAATCAAAATTGGGACTTGTGTAACCCCACTAAAAAACTGTTTTAGTAAGACAACTCATGTTTGTGTCAATTTACTTTTAACATTAAATAAATATATATTAATGTCATTTTCCAACTAAAGTGGCTCCATGGGGTCCCCAAGTTGACCCATGGGTTTTCTTGGTCGGCCATGACTCATCCAATAGGAGTAGGACAAGTTTCATGCTCATCTCATATTATTAAAACATTATTTGTACCTTAAACTACACTAATTACCTCTAATCGCGATTAAGAACATAAAAGTTACTATTCACCAAAAATTTATTTTAATCTCATTGAACAACATTTTAATTCTTAATGACATCCATGTATGTCGGATTTTTGAAAATCAAATCACAGAAGTGGTAATATTTCATTTAAATGAAAAATCAGTTATTTAACTACCACTTAGTGGATTCACTATTCATCAAAAATTGAAGTTTTTCAGAACAAAGCCAAAATTTCACCCTAAGCTATAATTGATATTCCGAATTCAAAAATGATGTCTATTTTACAAAATTCCAAACATATAAGTTGCATTAATTAATTTTATAATTAATTCCCGCTGTTACAAAAAATGGCGTGTTTCTAAGAAACAATTTATATCAAAAGATTGGCATTTGTTTATGTCTGATTTCAATGTTAAATTAATTCTAATGACCACCATTGGCTAAAATGGTAAAAATATATTCTAATTATACTTTAAAACCACTAAATATTATAATTTTTCACTATAAATTATTTTTATTTAAAAAGTTGTTTTTAAGTATTTTTCACTATTCATAAAAAATTCGAAGTTCTCAGAAAAATACCAAAAATTCAACATAGGCTAATTTCGATATTCCGAATCCAAAGATGAAGTCTATTTTGATAAATAAAATTTATAAAATTTCAAAAAGTAGGTATTACTATTCACAACGGCTAGTTTAATTAGTTGTGGTGTGTGTTAGAGCTTGAGGTTGCGTACAACACACGCTATTGCATTATTAGAAGGGAAACGTACCGTGGAAGCTTGGGGTGTTACACATTAGAACCCACACCAAACATATGATATTTTGGGGTTGTGGACTATGGTAATGGTATTAGGCATTAGGATATACCCTATCCTTATTTATTCCTTCATATGTCCATATTGAATTAGTTATAGATTCCCAGATGTACTTCCCAGGAGTTGACCTACAAGATTTATGTGATTATGATATTATAGTTTGGATTCACAAAGGTTATTCTGGGGGTTTGGCCTTGGGGATTATGTGATGCTGTTATGAGATGGTTTAGAAGATGATGACATCATGGATTCCCAATTATTCCTAGGATCTGTATGTTGAGGCACATAAAAAACTCTCAAGATGTGAGGATTTGACCTAAGGTATCTATGGGATTACCTGGATGACATGGGTCACTATGATTCCTATACTAAAAAAAATTAAACCTAATAGGGTTGAAATTGATTTTATTTTATTGTGATTTTTATTATGATTATGAGATTCCTAACCCATCCCTAGCATCTAAATAGTCAAGCCTAAAGACATTATGTGTTCTTGGTCAGGATGCCTAGGTTTTACAGGATCCATCCATTAGGCATGGTGACTTGGGGGATTAATTTAATTCAGTGATTTCTGAGGACGCTGATAATTAGCCATAATACATTATTTATACTTGGAGTTTTGAGAGATACCCAGGACACCTATGATCTGGTCATGGATCCATTCATGATGACCAATGGCCATTTAAGCCTAATAATGAGGGATTCATGTGTTACACTGAGATCCTATATTTATATAGTTGTAATGGTATAATTTTGTGCTCAGAGAAACCCTATCATTAGATGAATAAGGTATGGCAGATTGAGTTCATAGAACTAATGATTGGAAAATGAATGATATTGGGTACATAGGTTGGAACGGCCCATGAGACGTTCTCTAATACACAATAGCATTGATCCAAAGTAAGTAATGTGAGTTTTAATTTATTTAATTTTAGTAGTTTATTTATTATAAGCATGCCACATGCATATATCACTACATTTTCAGTTTATATGGGACTGAGATGGTGGTTCCCTACTCAGTTATGTACTAACACCCTGCACATGCCTCTATTTCACTGTGGTACCTGAGTAGAATCTCACTTGGTTGTAGGTATATATTGGGATAAGGCCTGGTATGTGTGCTCGGGCTAGTGGAACTCGAGAGGGACCAGGATATTGGAGGTGAGGATCAGGTTCTATGTTAGATATTCAAATATATTTTGTTTTATTTTTTTATTATGTATATATGTAGGATCATCTTAGTGGGTGATCAGTCTATATTCCCTTATGTCAACATTTTTATTTATTAAGAATATTTAGTTTTTCTAATCTTTTCTTCATACTCTGATGTGAATAATAATTAGTTATTTACATATGGTTTCACACTCCGATATGGGGGTATAGTCACCTCACCATACCAATATATACCCCAGATTCTAGTCGGTGGGCTTTGAAATATAAGAGGGGTTTCTTGAGGTATTATGGAAAACCAGTTTGGGGAACCAGTCGAGTGGCCTCCAGACTGATATGTTACAGGTCACCCATGATTTGACCCCTTCCTAAGAACTTGGATCACTAGAAACAATGTGTTTAAGTGTTCAAAAACACTCTCTATAGCTTATTTATCTTAGACATTCTCATCTCCCACACTCCTAAACACTTCCTCACTAATAGGCTCTTTATAAGGAGGCTTCTCTATAACACCAAAATCCAAGAATGAAAAATCAAACAAGGTATTATGCAGAAATTCTATCTGCTGAAACCAAAAAACCAAAAATAAAGGATCTTAATTCTATGTATAAGTGCCTCTATTCATCCAATATTGATTACTTGCAAAACAAATCACACAATAATAAAAAATACTTTCAACCAAATTATATTATAACCAAAACACATTATAAATTTCTTTTAAAACCAATTTCAAGTAACTAGACCATTTCCAAAAAACTAATGCACATACATATCATCCATACACATCACTATAATTATGCATAAACACACTATCCATCCCTACCTTTCATGGTTTTAGACACCTATAGAGAAAAACAATCCAATATCCAATAAGGGATCATTCTGATCACTTGTCCTACTATAACTCCTAGGTAACTTAATTATTTCTAAAAAGAGGTTAGTTACACCTTTTATGGGTGCCAATTAAATTAAATAAACCCTAATCTATACACCTTGCAACTCCCAAAAACTCAACCTATAAAACCCTTATTTATTACAATTTTATGATGATGCAGACCCTAGATCTTATGTACTAATACCCAAGATGATATCGGCATAAATAATAAAAAACATTCACTCATCACTATAAGTTAGAAACTAGTATCGAGGGACAAATATAATTATTGGGAAATTATTTTACCTCAAAAAACAACCAAATACATGATCCAATAATTTAATTTAATTTAAAAACCAAACCCATCTATAAAAAACCAATTTAAGTAAACTAAAAAGAAAATGGAGTATAGTATAATATAAAATATTCATAAGAATAACTTTTTATAACTCAAGAAGACATAATAAAATTTAAAAAACTGTAACATAAATGCATGTCTACGAATATAACATATACCTATTATGGATCATCACCCACCAGATTGGTTCCTGAATTCCACAGTCCATCCTATCTGTATCACAAGAAATTATGGAGCTTCCCAGCCATCCCAAATACACTTCCCTTCCATATTTTCTTAACACTTCCAAATCATTTATCATACTAAACACCTTCAATTAATCAAACCCATTTTACTCCCAAAAAACACATTGCTCAAAAACTCCATTAAAACTAAGTCTTAAATAATTCTAATTTAATACACTAAAAATTTATTTCAAAAAACATGTTTAAAACCAAAAATCATGGTTATACCAAAAACTAAATTAATTAATCTTTAAAAAATAAAATAAAACACTAACTTATCAAATAAATTTCAAGAAATTATTTTATAAATTATCAAGACATGGAAATGGTCTAAATGTATAGCAATAATATAATAATGAATCATAATCCCATAATGAGTGAATAAGAGTCACCTGCCTTAAAAATAGATCATTTGATGATCTTAGAACCCTATATATGATGATAGAAATCATGATTTGATACTCTAAACCCTATAAATAATAAAATGAGATCATGATTCATCTATTCATAAATAAAATCCAAAAACCCAATGACCTAAGTCTAATTCAAAGTGATAGATATATTTGAGGGAGAAGAAATAGAAAGTGAAGGAAAGATTCAAATCAAAGAACACATGAAATTATTTTGATCAAACTTTAGATATGATAGTGATCTGATCAATCCTATATAAAGAAACATCATTTTATGATAAATAATATATAATTTTTTTCACAGGGAACTTGAGGGCCATTTTAAGTGTAGTTGGGGTGTCTCATGAGGATTATGGGAGGTTAACCAAGTTTTTAAAAGTAAAATAATATAATGTGAACCTTACTGTATGGTCTGGATACACAGTTAATTTGGATCATGAGGTAAACTTGCAGGTTCCTCTACCAATAAACATAGATCCACATTGTTTCCCTATATGGTCACCCAAAACCAAGAACTGTGTAACACCCACATGTCCCCATCATATTAAATATGATTTTATTATGTGATATTTTTTACTTTTGAGGAGTTTTAATAAGTTTTATATATTATATTTTTAAAAATTTGGTATCGAGACTAGTGGAATAGTTGGAACATTTCTTTTTCTAACTGTGCAGTCAGACCGTGAAAGAGGTGCCCGAGCATCAAGTGAAGTGTGCATGGTTGGAACACAATTTTACAAACCATGTAGAAACCCCCAATTATATGGTTTACCCATAAGTTTGAAAAATTATTTGGTAAATAATTTTGTCAGACCATGTGAGAGATGCAGCTTCATTTTAGTGTGAGTTTCATTATTTGGTACATAGTTTAGTAAACTATGTGGCCAAACCATCTATCCTTCCCTAGTTCACTAAATTTCTAATTCACACTTTCAATTAACTCAATTTAACTAATTTTGGATTCCAATCCTACCTATTTTCACTTGACCAGACCAGTGGAGATCTCTTGGAGCTTCCACCCTTCTTATCCAAATATTCCATGGATTCTCTCATTCGATTTCAAGAAAATATTAAAGATAAAGTCTTCTATTTATCCTCTTTATTTATCTCTAATTACCCTTTATTCCATTACCCTTGGTTATCATTTCTCCCTAGAACCCTATAGTACAAGGTGGTTGAAAATATGGTTTGATTTTGTTTTAATTTAGGCCTTTGGTTGTCTATGTCTTGTGATCCCATTCTCTTTCTTGGTTTGGATTCCGCCACAAAATTTAACTTTTTTTCTTCTTGATTGAGGCAGGTGTTTTTGGGAACTTCTTTTATTTGAAATTTAATTGAATAATTTAGTTTATAAAATTTACTTATTATCAAATAATGAAAAAATAAAATGCACCTTTAAAATTTATAAATATATTTCCAATCTTTATTTAAATTGGGATAAAAGGAATGTCCCTGATTTTCTTGATTTTGATTTTTAAAGTAAGAATTTATTTATGCTAAGTGATTATAGAAATTACTAAAGTGATATTTCCAAATTAATTTGATAATAAATGATGTTTTCCCCATTTGGATATTAGGAAGAATATAGGTGTTCTTTTGAGAAGTTGGATAAAATGAAAATAGTGTTTTTGTATTTAAAATGGTTTTAAAATAGAGGTAATTATTAAATTCAAAATGGGGGATGTTCTTGAAATTATTTCAAGTATATAATTTTTGTATCTTGGTTTTAAATAATTTTTTTCTAGGTTGAGTTTCAAATTATGGATAATTACTTATCATCCCGAGCTTATTTTTCAAAAGGACCATTTGAAATTTTCAAAAACAATTTTCATAAAGATTCGAGGACCCTCGATTGAGCCCCTTGATTATGTTGTGATTAATATAGACTATTACCCCATATGGTATATTTCATATTCTTATGTGCTACTAAAGATGATAAAGGTTCTGTTTCTTATGAGATCTTTTAAGTAAAGATAATGTTTTTGTTTATCCCATTACTGTTTATTAATGTGATGACTATATGATGTATTTTATGCTCACCTCCAGTTGGTTGTTTTCATGGGAACCCTAGGCAAATAAAGATTTATAGATTTTTGTTACACTATTTTATATTATGCACTATCTAGTATCCCTTAATTTTATGTAATGTTGTGGTTAGGGGAGTACTCTCTATGAGGATAGTGAGAATAAGTTGGGTTCTTTTTTGGTTAGGAAAGCAATGTATGTTAGTATTTTGTTTTGTGTAAAGTATTCTCGAGGTCCATGTCACCATAGGACCTAGTGGTTTTCCAATGTAACATAGTTCTCTATAATTATTCCTTATAGGTAATTACCAATCCATATTTCATTATATCCCTTAGTTCAATGGTATGGTTCCTTCTTCTGTCGTATTTTTCTTTATTTATCTTTTTTCCTTCATGTTTCTAAAATGTGAATTTAAAATAGTTGGTTTCAAATAAAAGGAAAATTTTATTTTATGTATGTAATTTTTAGGAAGGTTTTAAAAAGAGGAAAAAACCCTAGTTTGGTTTTCATTAATTCAAAAGTTTTCATTTCAATGTTTCAAATATTTTTTTCTTAATTAGATAGTTTTGTCGCTATTTTCCTAAAAAGGGTAAAGATTTTATAAAATTAATTATATTATACTCTTTTTTCCTTTATTTTTACTTATGAAAAACAATTTTATAAATAAGGTTCAAAATAGAATTAATGAGTTGTATTTTGAAAGTAATTGCACAAAAATTTTGGTGAACTGGGAATGTTTGTCTCACACCCTATATACAGACTAATTTGTGTGTATGTAATTATCATGTTATCCTATAAGTTATCAGGTCATGGTCCATTATTTTATGGTTGAATTAGTTTATATTATGATGATTTGGGATGTAGTGAGTGAACATGGGTCACATGAAGGTTGTTTAGTGGTTGTTCAAGTTTTTGTTTAATTCTAAAAATGATTATGTATTAGCCTAAACGGGTAGTCATATTTTTTGTCTTTTGGATTTCTTATATTGGTTCATGTGATTTTTTTCTTTGACTTTATATTTTTTTTTCAATGAGATTTGTTTAATATTATTGGTTTTTTTCTTTTTATTTAATTATTTATTCCTCATTTAGTTGTTTCTTTATTTTAAAAATGTTTATTTTATGTGCATGTAATTCCAATGTTTGGACACACCATGTTGGATTTTTCATTAATGATCCAATGATTTATTATTATTATTCAATGGTGTAATTATTCTCACTAGGATATTTTTTCATGCCCTTATGGTTATTTCCAACCTGTTGAAATTGATAATAGGATTTGGGACTTATTGTAAGCTGGTTTGGGTGTAATGTGGGGTGAAAAAGAGTCGGTTTATGACAAAATGGTATCACATAGCCCTCTTGTTATTTGGGTTCATCTTGGTAGTATATAGAAAAGACTGTCATAACTCAGTATATATGTCATGAGTAGGTTCCTAATCACCACCTTTCATGATGAAAATTGAATTACCATTTAAGTTTAAGATTTGAGTCTTGAATTTCAATTTCTTTCTTAACTATGTTTTATGGTGTTTTGATCCCCATTGGGTTATATTGGAAATTTTTAGGGTCACTTTTTGTTTTGGAGTGTAAATAGAGGAATAAATAGGTTTTTGTGGTTTCTCGCATGGTTTTTTATATTTTAAAGTTATCATATGGATGGTTATAAAATCTTCTCATAGGATGATACATGGTTAGTGCATGGTATTAGAAACTATATGACTAAAATGTGCATGCCTCTACATCCCTCATAGATTTATTTTATGACCTACTTTAACTCTAAAATTCATTCTAATGATGTTTGTTATTTATTTGAGATTAATTCAAGGCAGTTTTAATAATGAAATTATATTGTGGGGTTGTATTATGTTTTATATTTTTGGGAATTATATTTATTTATTTTTTATTGTGATGATTTAGTTTTGTAAGAAAGGATAATTTTATAAAAATATTTTATTTTATAATGAATTTTTTATATAATATTTTAGAACTAATTTTAATTCCCATGAAGTGTTTTCAGATGTGGATAGTTTTATAATATAATTTATATAGTGTTTTAAAAAAATGAAATTAAATTTTCCTTGAGTTTTATAAATAAAGTGGAGTTTTTTTGGGTGGTTGATTCCATTATGAAATTTGGAAAATGTTTTTTAAATTAAGATAGAATTTTGTGAGATTTTGGAGGATATTTTATTTTCAAAAGAGGTTGATACTTTTCAATTATAGTTTAATATTTTTAATTCTCTAATAGGAAAATAGGATTTCAATTTTTATTAAAATTATAAAATAAATTTACTTTAGTTTTCTAAAGAACGATGTATGACTTAAAAATAAGACTTTTTCAAACTGCACATGTTTTAATAAAATGGGTTTTATTATATTCTTTCAATATTTTTTTTAGATATTATTCACCTTTAGATTTTTTTCCTTGAGTTATTTGGGGCTGTTTTATTTAAATTATGAAACATAAATTTGTCAGGTTCATGTTTTGTGTTATTCAAAGTATACCTCCTAGAAAGTTGTCGATGTAATATATAAATTTTATCTCTAGGGATGATATGGTTGGGTAAGGAAAACTAAAAAGATACAAAGAAAACACCCAAACATGAAAATGTAGGAAGTTGGGGAGACTTGAACATGAGACCTCCCTGACACCCCAGATGACCCTTTTCTACTAGGAAAATACCTAGGGAAAATGTGACTCTTATGATTATTATTCCTACCAAAACCTAGAATAGAGTGATAGATCCAAAACCTTACATGATCTTGAAGTTTTATAATAAACTCTTATAAACTCTATGTGGTGATTTCGGTTCACCTATGGAAAAGAAGTATCTATAGAGGATTGATAAAATCTTTAAATTATTAGGAAAATATTTTAGCATATTAGGTAGAGGTTTTTATGGTATTATTTCACAGACTTTGTATTCTATTCTCTTTATCTAGTAATTCAATACATTTTAAAGCTCATTTCATTGGGATAGGTTTTCTCTGGGACCTTGTATTAGTTGCAATTGAATTTATCCTGGACTTATAAACAAATGTCTAGATATTTCATGTTAGGAAAATTGAATATTATAAGGTCAGATGAGCTTGATATTAGAAGTCAATTTAGTGAGGATTGATCTTCCACAATCCTTGTTATATCTAATGATAATAAGAGATATATTTCATTTTTTGAGGACTTATATTCATCATATATTACTAGACCATATTTATAAATTCTATATGTTTTATTATCAGATAAAATATTGGGTATGATCTGGATTCATATTTGGGTTGGTAGTAGTTTTTTTCGGGATTCGTTATCATTTAGTTTAGATCAAATTGAGATTTTGATGTATTCTTGGTTATTGTAGTATTAGGGTATCTTCTTGAGTGATCCTTATGATACATTAGTTATTTTGAAATTATAATCATTCCTCATTGATTGGTTATGCCTTTTCCAGATTCTATATGATTTTACCCATGGGATTATATTTTCTTTTGTTGAGTTGCATTGGAGAATCCTTAGGTACATGATTGGGTAACTAGAAATGGAGTTTTACCAGTTTAAATCATACAAAAAATGGTTTTTCTAGTTGTTATTATGCCTATTTTGGGTTTCCATCAAGTTCATCATAGGTTAGTGTTTTCTGGGTGAGGTCCCAGGTAATTTCCCTTCTACTTCATGACTTAAAGTAAGATCCCTTGTTTTTCTTTATTATTTCATGTTTTTATATTGATTAACCATTCCCATTAATATTTTTATAGTATGTTAATGGATTTTTTGACCTTGATTACAGTCTTTTAGTAATTATTTTGGGTTCTGCTTCCTTTTAAAGATTGAAATTTTTTTCTTGATAAATGTTTCTAATTAGAAGAGGATTATTATTTCCATGGGAATTTTATGGAGATGTGTTCATTTTTTGTGATTCTTTTCATATGGGATTTTTAATCATTGGTTTGTCAATTTAGATGAATTATATATGGTGGGGAGACCTATGATAGGTCTCCAGGCTCCTTAAGCCATGTATATCTTGAAAAGTATTTGAGTGGTGTTTAGAGTGGTTTTAAGGAATTATTTAGTGTTTATTGATTTATTTCCTTTAGATTATCATATAGTTTTTCTCTAACCAACCCACCTATTATTTTAGGTGTTTAGGTTGTTACTTTCTTTTTTTGTTTACTTTTAACAGTGACTTTATGGGGTAAAAAGTAGTATGGTGGGGAGAATTGTAACAACCTCAAGTCATCAAAATATTAAATATGATTTAATTATGTGTTATTTTTTTAATTTTTTGTATTTTTCAAGTGTTGGTGATTATAGAGTTTGAAATATGGGGAATATGGACTGGTGGGATGATTATCACACAGATAGTGCTAACTATGTGTCCTAATCGTGTGGGAGGTGGATGAGCTTCTAGTGAAGTGTGCATGGTTGTTGCATATATTTCCAAACTATAATTCTAAACCATGCTAAAAATCTTAAATTTGAGGTGATCGCACTTGGTTGGAATACAATTTGGTGAACCATGTGGCCAGACTGAGTGTGGCATACAGCTTCATTTCAGTGCAAACTATATCGTTGGAACAATGTTTGGTAAACTATGTGGTCAAACCATGTGACATAACTGGGTTTATTAAATTTTGAATTTCATCTTTTCCCCCCACTCAATTTAACTCATTATACCTTACCCTCCTCACTCATTTCAATCGATCAGACTATAAGAAATCTCTTGGAGCATAATCCTTTCTTCCTACTCTCTTCCATCACTCCTATCATTTGATTTCAAGTTATTATTTAAGGTGAATTTCTCTTTTACACTTATTTATTCATTTATAATTCTCCATTATTCATTTCCCCTTGGTTTTAATTTCTCCTTGGAACCCTAATGGTATAGGTTGTTTAATATAAAGTTTTATTTGGTTTTAATTTATGGATATAGTTGTCTAGGTCATTTCATGGCTATTATTTTTCTTGGTTGTTCCTTTTCCATTAAAGTTTAATTGTTTCTTCTTGACTAGGGTAGGAGTTTTTGTGCATTTACTTTATTTCACATGTCATTAATTTCTTGAGTGTTTTAGATTTACTTATTATCAAAGTATGATAATATGAGGATCCCTTACTAGATTTTTAAATATTTTTCCAATGCTTATTTCATTTGGAATAAAATAAATTTCCATGGTTTTCAATATTTTGATTTCCAAATTGAGAATTTATGTATTCCAAATGTTTATATAAATTCTTAAAGGAAAATTTCAAAATTATTTTGATGATAAATGGTACTTGAACTCATTTATGACTTGATAAGAATAAAGGTGTGGTTTTAGGAAATTTATTAAAATGAAAATAATGTTTTAGGACTTCAAATGGTTTCAAAAGAGAGGAAATTATTGAATTTAAAAAGGATTTTTTGTTGAAATTAATTCAAGTGTGGGGTTTTTATGATTATTTTTTAAATGATGTATTTCAAGGTTATGTTTAAAATGATGGAAAATGACTTTCCATCCTGATTCAGTTTTTAAAATGCTTATTTAGAACTTCTTAAAAGATTTTTTAGGATGATATAGAGACCCTTAATCCATGCCCTTGATTATATTATGTTTAATATAGATTCTTTAACCATGGTGTATGTTTCATATTTTTATGTGATGTCAAAGATAAGAAAGGGTTCATTTTTTAGGTTGTTATAGGTGGGATGAGATTTATGTTTTTCCTATTATTATGGATTTATGTGATGATAATATGTTGTATTTATTTATCACCTCAAATTTTTTGTTTTCATGGTAACCATGGGATAAGAGATAGTTTTATATTTATGCTACACTAGTTTATATTACAAGTTGGTTAGTGTTCCCGAGTTGTATTCTATGCCATATATAGGGGAGTTACTCTAATGAGACTAGTGAGAGTAAATGAAGTGGTTTTATGTTTAGGAATTCAATATAGGTAGTGAGTTGGTTCTATGGTAAGTATTTTCTAGGATCATATCACCTTTAGACCTAATAATTTCTCCATGATAACTAGTTCTCATTGATGATTCATTATATGGTATTCCCACAACATATTTCATTATATCTCCCAATTCGATTGAATTATGAGGAACTATTGTGTGGTTGTGGTTATTTTTCCTTCTTTTCATTCTTCATTGATGATATGGTTACTACTTCTGTAATATTATTCATTACTTATTTTTTTTATGGTTTTAAATTCATATTTGGAAAGGTGGTTTCCAAAACAGTGAACATCCTATTTTATGTAAGGAATTTTCAAAAAAGCTTTAAAATGTAGAAAAAAATTAATTTTGATTTCATTAGATCAAAATTTTAATTTCAAGGTTTCAAAGATGTTTTCTCCTAAGTGGTTGGTTCTACCATTGTTTTTCTAAAAAGGTTGGAGCATTTATAAAATAAATTATGTTATTATCTTTGTTTTATTTTATTTTACTTATGAAAATAATATTTTCTAAATGTAGTTGAAACTATAATTAATGAAATATATTTTTAAAGCAATACTCTTTTGTGAAATCCTAACAAGAACATTTCTATCACACCCTACATACTCATAGATATGTGTGTGTGTAGTTCTCATATTTTATTATAGGTTCCTTGGTCATGATATTTTAGTTTATTCCTTCATTTGTCCATCATGGTATGAGTTGGGATATAGTGAGTGTTCATGGGTCACAAGGAGGTGGTTTGATAGTTTTTCAAGTTTTGGTTTTATTATTTGGATGATTATATATCCACCTAGCTATCTAGTTGTATTTTTATCAATTGTATATCTAATATTGATTCTTTTAGTTATGTGTTTCTATTATATATTGTAAAAATGAGTATTGTTTATTATTATTAATTTAGTTTCTTTTGGATGCTCAATTTATATATGCCTCGTTTGGTTGTCTCTTTATTTTCAAAATGTTTATTTTATGTGCATAGAAGTCCAATGTATGGATGCACCATTCCAAATTTTTTAGTAAATATATAAAACTTTATTATTATTATTTGAGGGTTAAATCCTTTCCAATTATATGTTCATTGAAAACCTAGTGTTTGTTTCTATACCATGGTTAGCATGAATATTCTTCACACCTTGTTGTGTGTTGGGACATGTGCCATGTCGGGTTAACCCAGGACAGTTTATGACACACTAACCATACATTCATCTCTTACTCACCCAGGTGGATTTAATGGTCCTATTGTACAGTCCCAAGGACCATAAACCCTTATTTTAGAGTGTTTATTAAATTTCCATAAACTCAACAATAATGCTAGAAATCACCAAAACTCAAAGGGGGTTTACCTAAAAAATGCAGGATGTTAGATCTATTACCCCACTTGAACTCTTTTTGCTTCCTATTCTTTCATAAAAAATCACACTCACTTCCACCATGTGGATACTAGATACTTCCAATTATTAATAGTCATACCCAATCTATCTCAACCATCAATTAATTATTAATAACTATTGTATAAGAAGAAAAACTGAACACAAACAATTATGATCCAATATCAAGGAGGGGTACCATTTCAAATAATCAAGCCTTTAAGTTATCATTAGTGATAATATCTGACATGAATTACATAATATTATAATACTGAGTGGAATCCACCATGATTGATTGATTTTCAAACTAAAATTATAAAATCTTTCTTGAATTCTCTAGATCAATAGCCTTAGAATAAAACTATTGGGTAAACCTGTTTATAAAATTCATCCATGAAGTATTCTCAATAATTTTTTCTAGATGATAGACTCTTACTACATTTAAATATGGTTTTGAACCATCAATGTGGAACATTTCACCTTACATGTCCCTGGGGTTTTGAGTAATTCAATAATCCTCTCATTATTCTCTAGAAATTCCTATAATTTTAAAGGATTTTATCACCTATAAAAGAATGAAATTTAAGCTTATGTAATTCCTAGGACATATATCTAGATTTATTCAAGCCATTATTGGATTTTATTTCCATAACATGAACAATTAAAATTGCTATTTTCAATAATGTTTGATCTATATGAGGATACCCTTATGAAAAATTATATATCACTTCATTATGAGGTTTTACATGGAATATTTTAGGTGGGTTGAGTCATTAAATTTCATAAAATAAATAGAATATTATGATATCACGGTAAATTACTAACATAATCATATTAAACAACATAAATTAGACCATACAAAACCAAAAAATCTCATTATATTATAAAATAACGATTAAATAACCTTAAAAAATGAATAAATATCCCACAATTACATGTGAAATAATAAGAAAATAATTTATAAAAAATATGATTTTCATCAAATTCTTGTTCAATTATGTAGGGTCTTAGGACATGTGTTTATCCCTGAAAAATAATCAAGGAATCCTAGGGTGACTTGAATGGTCTCCAACCCATGTACCTTGGTCGTGCATTATATAATTCCTTCTAATTTTTACCCCAAACCTCCAAATTTTCTAAAAAAACACTAAATGTTAACATAATCATCAATAACATTTATTTAAATATTATAATCATGAAAACAATGGAAAAATAAAGATTAAACCAAAATATACACACTCGATATCCCATGATAACTCAAGGATAATTACAAAATGTTTTGGCCAAACACTTTTTCATATAATTACACTTGAATTAAATATTCTTATTACTTATCTACCTCAGTTCCAAAATAACATAATAAAATTAGGGCTCTAATTCCATTTTATAAAAAACTAACCTAAGTCACCCTACCTTGATACCCGAGTCGATTCTCTACATGAACTTAAGTGTGTTATCAATTTCCATACACTAGTAAAAGTTCCAAGGGGATCAAACCTATCAATGGGAAACCATTTTTTATTTATTTATAAAAAATAAATAAAAGTATTATAACTAGAAACATGGAATAACCATTTCCAAAGTTATAATCATTACACCTATGGAATAAATGTTTTCAAAATATAAGATATCCAAACACAATATGATATCAAATCACATATCAAATGGATAAATATATGAATAAAAATATAAAAAACTAACCATAAACATTAACATAAATGTAAAACACTAATACATTAATATATATCTCTTATTAAATAAATTCATTCTCTTTTATATCTTGTGATACACATAATCTCAAGTCTAAAAAAACCATAAAACAATATACCATAATAACTTAATCGTTAAATTGGCGGGTATGAATAGAAAAAACAAAATTATGAAACTATTTATCTTACACATGTATCAATAAATTTAGTATTTATAAATCTATTATAAATAAAATTAACAATAATTTTAAAGGAAAAAAAATTAGAAAAAATATACTTTTTCTAAAAACCCATTTTGTCTTTTTTTGTTCACTTGTGATAAAAAAAATACACTTTTAAAAAATTTATTTTAAAAAATAAACATAATTTTGAAAATAATCAAGACAAAATTATTTTACAATGAATTTTTAATAATAATATGAGAAGATTATTTTTTAATGAATAGTGAAAAAAGTACTGGTTTTTATTAAAAACTATGTTTTTGTTTAAAGAGTTTATAAAGTTATATTATATTTTAAAATTAGTTCAAATATAAAATTATTTAGAATATATTATAATTAATCTAATTTATTTCATTTAAATGAATTATATGTTCACTTTTGATAAAAAAAAAACTTTTTATACTTTTGAAAACTTTTCTTTTGGAAAAATGTTTTTTTTTGTCGTGTCTATAGGTTTAACTTTAAAATAAATTTTTTCACTTCTATAAATTGAATTTGGAAAAATAGATTAAATATTTTTAATCATAATAATTAATATTGTATAAAAATTTTAACTTAATTTTTTGTCAGAATAAATAGTAAAAACAGTAAAAATTAATTACTACAGATAAGGTTAAAATGGGTTTACTAGGGGTTAAAGTAAAAATATAAGGGTTGAAGTAACATAAAAAATTGTTAAATTATAATTTTATGTCCATATTTAGAACTTATACATCTAATTTTCTATAATGATTCAGTTTTTTGTCTTTTTTAATGTGCAAAATATGGGTACAATTTATTCTTTTCAAAAATTTCAAGTGTATCCTTCCCCCTACTTAAAAAAGGGAACACAATATCCTCTTCTATTCAAAATTAAAAATAAATATTTTTAGACTATAAATACCCAAATACCTTACTTAGATCCCTAAAAATGGCCTAGATTCATTTTTTTATAAAAAAATCAATCTAGGAAGGCTTGAGTTATAAACCTAAAGAGGTTGTCCGAAGAAGAGGTACAGTTATTAACCATGTGTTTTCATTTTATTTATTCCTTTAAATAATTTAAATATCCATAAAATATGATAAAATAATAACAATAGTATCTACCATATACTTCTGTGTTATTATGTTAATTATATAACCAATATATATCTCCTCTTTTATCAAATGGGAAACCAAATTTTCAATCGTGTGAACAGCAGACCACCGCTTCGCAAACTGATGTAATTTATTTTCATCACCACATATTATGGATGGATATAATGATATATTTAAGGTATATATATTATATTCATGACATTTTTAAACTTATTAAATTATAATATTACATCTACATTTGTATCTTTAAAAATGTTGCAAAACGATAACGTCACTTGAGCATACGTCGGGACTACCACCTCCATGAAAGGATGTGATATGTTTCTCATTTTATTTTGTGAGGAATGGTAATAATGAAAATTTTTATGAAAATATATGATATATAAAATATAAAAATTATTTTTAATGGTGAATTAATATTTACTTTTCTTTAGTTCAATCCTTCAAGAAAATGGAAACAGCATTCATGGGTACGTACAGTCTACCGTCTCCATGAACGATATAACTCATTTTTCTATATATGAATTTTATGGAATATTATAAATACATTTATAATGAATATATATTATATTTATATCATGTTTAATATTCTTTAGATCATGGAACCATGATGAACGTATAAGGACTGAAACTACAAAACCAAAACATATAATAAAAATGAATCAGTTATCACATAGAATAGTGTTTTCAAAAAAGAATTATTAATTAATAGGTGATAAAAAGTTATAATAAGATAATATATGGTATTATAGATGTCATTATGTATATAAAATATATTTATAATAAATATATATTTATTATACGGAAGTTTCAAATATGTACAAAATAAATCAAACCTCAGGTAAGGGTTTCTCGTCTCACTTTTACTTTAGTGAGACTTATGTCATTTTCACCACTTATTTATTTTTTGTGGTGTATATAAAACCCATATAATATGTTATATCATGAATATATTAATCTTAATAGTATTTAAAGTTCATTTTAATTTATTTCTTTAATTTGGATAATGATTCAAAAGTTACTGAAGTAGTATATTTTTAATACACAATCTCATAATTATTTGATATTGTTCATGATCAAGCCTCCCTTAGGGGAATAATTTGATATTTCTATCTTAAACTCAATATATTTTCTTATCCTATGGTTATTCATAAAATTTCCAATTAACAATACCATTTTCCTCTTTGTACTACTTAGAATGACTAAGAAAATGTTTTTTATAAAATATAGATTTATTTCTCAATTTAGTCAAAGATTATTTTTCTTCCATATCCATGTTTTCTAAAAATGTTTTCAAAAATGTTTTAAAATTATCCAAATAATTTAATGAAGATATTTTTACCCATTTTTTACTTTTTTTATAAAATGGTTTTGAAGGAATCCTCCGGTCAATTTTTGAATTAGGTAATTTTTAACCTTTTTATAATAATGTGAAAGATTGTTTTTTAAATTATATGACATATATGGAATTACCCACCATAATTATTTTTAAGCTTCGTTTATAATTTTAAAAGGGTTTTTTAAGGAAATCATTTTCCTAATATTCTGGAAATTTTTTGTTTTCTAAATTTATTTTCAAAGTAAAAAAGGTAGTTTTTTAAGAATGTTTTAATGAAATTTTTATGGTTTTTCTATTTATAAATGAAAATAATCCTTATTTTAATTATGCTCCATCGAGGATATGTTTTAATGATATCATCCTTATTATTTATCTAGATGGTTTAGGATTAGTTTTATTGGGGATGTACTATTTTGATACCATTCTCTCCAATACTTCGAGTGGTGTATGATTGTGCTTATTGATTGGGAAAATCATTAAATTTACATATTCTAGTTTTAAATACATATTTTTATGTGGATTATGTTCATTGATAGGGAAAATTATTAATAGTTTTTATGTTATATTTTTTATATGAATTTTTATGTGATTATGCTTCTACCCTTTCGCATGAGATATACATTGGACTTGGTAAGTGATGTGTGGGGGCTGCTATATCCCTTTGATGCATCGGTAGGTATCACGAGACAAACTATTTTATCCATTTGTCTGATTATTTACTCATTTATGAAAGATTTATTGGCATGAGGCCTTAACAATATGGTTATGATGTCTAGTATTATGAATTTCCTTATTATGAGCTTATTTATTTATTTATATTTGATTATTAGATTATTTAGAATATTCATGGATAAGTTTCAAGTTTATGTGACCATTTATATATAATTATTTTTATTTTGAATTATTCCTACCATGTTATTATTAATGTTCCAATTATTGATTAGATTGTATGAATTTTAGTTATTTACCTTGCTATATTTATTATTCCTTACTTTTCCATGATAGATTTCATTGTACGCATACACTTTATGATCATTAGAGCTAACCCCTTTCTTATGTTTCACTTCCCCATGATTCTAAGAAGTGTATTATGATTGAAATTTAGGTATATGATAAAGGGAAAAATAGTTTTCTCAAAGAAAATTATGTGTTTTGTTTCATGTTTTCAAATGAAGTATAAATGTCATGTTTTTATCTAGTTTTCCAAGAATACTAAACAATTTTATCCTTAAGGATGTGATATCCTATATCTAGAACTGATGAAATAAAGTAACCACTGAATCTTGGATACTATAGTTGGGGTATTTATAGTTACTATTAGTGAAATTTTAGTAAAAACCTTGGGAACTAAATTTAGGAAAAACATATATTAGAGAACATAATCCTATGTCTAACTTTGAGGATAAGTCTAAGTATGAGATAACATCCTAATTTTTTTTAATGTAGAGATTATATGAATTTTCTAGATATACATCTCTATCTAGATTGTACAAGTGGATGTAACTATATCATAGTTCTTCCTAGGGGTAATAACTCTATAAAGGGAGCATTATCTTTAACTCAATCATCACTTGATGCATGAAAATAGGCCTCAATATACACCTGGTTTGACACTCCTAGGGGATATTCTTGGTTTAATTCACATTTTATTTACAAATAATTATGAAGTATCATAAAATATTTTTTGAGAATATTCCCAAAGATACCTAATTTAGGATTATGATATTAGATATACTTAAATTTTTCAATTGATATTAAGTGTGAAACTAGTTTGTAAATGATACATTATGATACATAATTTTATGAACTAATCTAGTGTATTACATTTTTTAGAAATGGTTCCTACTGGAAGGAATGGAACCCGAATCAATTTATATAATCCATATAGGGATTACCCTCCCAAGAAAGATAATTAATCTGGAGTTGATAAAATTATAACTATATTGGCATAGTTTACTTAGGTTATATCCAATAACCTTTCCCATATTGAGTAGCATACTGATCCACAATGTAGTGTAACAATGTTAGACTATTTCACGCACCATCAACTTCCATAATTCAATGGGACTATAGATATATTTATAGTAGATCAATGGATAAGTTCCTTATAAATGATATTTATCACTGTGGGAAGTAAGGAAAGGGATAAGTTTTTCATGGTACTTAATTTTATCCTAGGGAATGTGGATCAATGGTGGTCATTGATTCAGAATACTAAATATGGAGAAGAAATAGAAAACATGTAGTGGAATGATTTTAAGGTGCTCTTCTTAGAAAAATATTTTCCTCGCGAGTAATAAGAATATATGGAGAGACAATCTTGAGTCTGAAACAAAAATAAGAGGAAACTGTTTATAAGTGTAAAGATAAATTTACAAGGTTATCAAGTCATGTTTCAGACTATGTACAAAATATAAAGAGTAATATTGAACATTTATTTTAAGGGATTAAGCCAATACTTAGAATGGAACTAGTCTCCCAAGAATTCACATCATACGAGGACATAATATCATGTTCTATCAATATAAATAACGAACTCTCCAAGTATTATGTATTTAAAGGAAATAAATATAATAAAATGTTGTTTGAGCATTTTTAAATAGGAAATATGTAAAAAGGGTATAAGATAAGAGTGGAATTTTTAGCTCGTAGTAAATATGGAAAGAAACACCATGGAACATTCTTGATATGAATGGAAGTTTAAAACAAGTGTGGAGAAAATTACCACCATGTTTATGATTTAAAGGGAAACAAAGAAGCTACCAATGTGCAATTATTCAACTACAAGGATATGGGACACTATGAAAATGATTTTATCATGCATTAAGGGAATTTCCCCAGGAAAAGGATAAGGGAAAAACACTAAGCTGATGAAATCACAAAAACTAATGTTGAAGTCCCTAATGATGTGGTGAGAGATATTTTAATCATATCTTCAAATTTAACTAATTTTTTATTTGATTCTAGGTCTTCACACTCTTTTATATCATCCAAGTTTTTTGAAAAAATTAGATATTTACCTAGAACCATAAGAAGGGAGTTTTCAATCAAGACTCATAGTGGAAGTATAACCACAATAAGGATGTGTCATTAAATTACTATAATGATCCATAAACATTTCTTCTTTTTTGAATTCATTATTATATTTATGGATTATTTTGATATTATCTTTATTATGGATTGGATTTCAAAATATGGTGCAAAAATTTATTGTAAAGTGAATGAAATTATGATTTGATATGAAGATGTGAAGTTCCTTTTATTTATTGGTGTGATTTCATCATCCTATTCATATCTAGATCCACCCTCGGTCGCTCTTCTGAATGATATTCTTGATAAATAAGAGGATACACAATCCCTGGATGGAAAAGGAAATATTAAACTTTATAATGTTTCTATTGTGTAGGGATACATTGATGTATTTCCTAAATAATTACCCAGACAGCCACTATAGTGTGAAGTTTAGTTTTCAATTGATTTAATCCCATATGCAATACCTATATCAAATATTCTCTATAGAGTAGCCACTATAGAATTATTGTAGTTAAATAATTAACTAGAGAAGTTTTTTATAAGGGAATTTTACGCCCTTGTGTTTCTCTATTGGGATCACATGTTCTTTTCATTAAAAATAAAGTTGGATCTAGGAGGATAATAATGGATTATAGGAAAATCAATCCTATCATGATAAATAAAAAGTATCTTCTACCTAATATCGATGACTTATTCGATCAACTTCATAGAGGCTAATATTTTTTCAAAGATTGACCTTCGTTTTGGGTATCATTAATTATGAGTAACGAAGTAGTATATTTCAAATATAGTATTTTATATTAGATATGGACATTATGAGTTCATAGAAATTCCATTTGGATTAACTAATTCATTTTCTATATTCATGAATCTAGTGAACATAGTATTCAAGGAATATCTTGATGATTTTGTTGTGGTATTTATTAATAATATATTTGTGTAATATAAGGGAAATGAGGACCATGACTGTAACACCCCAAGGTTTTAAAAATAAATTGAATTCTTGAAACTTTGTTTCATGTAGATATTTATAACTATCCTTTAAGTGTAATTTTGAAGCTTCTATGTTTTGAATTTCGAAAAAAAATCATCTACAATTCTGTTCAGTAAGTTATTTGGAGTATGATGGAACCAACTAGTTTTTTTGTGAATAGTAACATAGCCTTATGAATAGTAATATGAACTTAATGAATAGTAAATTTTATTAATATTTTATTTTCTTAAGGATTTATGATAATAACATCTTGTTTAATTTTTCAATGTGATATAATAGCAGTTATAGTTCAAAAATTGTTTATTTTTGAATTAAGTATGGTTTTATTTCAAATTTCAATTAATAATATTTAGAAAATTATTTTCAAAAAATGGATTTCATTTTTGAATTCTACACATTGAAAAATTGTACGGTTAAATTTTTGGTATTTTTCTAATGCAGTTGATTTTTTGGTGAATAGTAAAAATACAGTTTCAAGTTTTGGTGTGTTAATGACATCATTAATGATGTAATAATGACTTAATGAATCTGGTAGACATGGGTATAGTTAAATAATATGTGAGATGTCCCAAGTGTCTAATACCTTTGGAAAATATCATGGGAAAGCCCATGGTTTTGCAAATACCACAAATGAGGTGTCCCTTGGTAATTATTAAAATATTCCCTCACTTTTGCTATAAATACCAACCCATTACTTCCTTAAATTCATTCCAAATTCCCCATAGTATTCCTCCCAAGGTTTCATCAAGCCCCTAAGGTCCCAACCTTCAAGTTCTAGGATTTACTCTATATGGTAAGAAAATTATAAATTTCTTTCTTTTTCCATTCATGTTCTCTTCTATGTGGTATAACTTTCAAGTTTCCATACCATGTTCTTATAACATTATTATTCTTGATATATTATGTATTATGATTCATTTATAGATGTTTGACCCTTGTACCCTTACTTTTTAATATTTTCTAAAACCATGTTGCATAGTCATTAGGCTGCCGAATTTTTGAAAGAGATTTCTCAATTATTCTTTTATTTTGAGTTTTTTTCTTTTCTTATTATTTTCTCATCTCCTCTTACCCAAGAGGCATGAAAGCTCCAGAAATTATGTATATTTTTTATTTTATCATGTTCATGGAAAATCCATCATCATTATTCTCTCCTATCCCAATTATTCAAGGAATAAAAACATTATCCGTGATGTGTCGAATTACTGACATCATGGATGATGTGATTTCAATTTGCATTAACTATTTCAATTCTGGTCATGAAACAATTTTTATGGTTAAACCAGGTTATAATATATGTATTATTTCTCATCCATATTTTTTTAATTCTTTTTTTTTACTCGTGGTTTTAATTTATAAGAGAAAATGAGTTTGTTATTGTCAAAGAACCACTAAAATGATTTAAACAAACATCATTAATATTTTAACTTATGAATTATCCTCATATAAAAATTCAAAATTATAAATGGTATAAATTGTGATACTTTAAATATGTAAATATATTCCCAATCCAATTCAGTAGTTTCACTTCCAATCGATAATAATATCCATCATGAACCAATCATGGAAAAAATGTAAAGAAAACACCCCAAAACAATGGAAGGAACACAAACTAACAAATAAAGGGTGAAATTATCTAATGAAATGATAATGTAAGATACTATAAAGATGGATATGTTTATGTAAGATATTAATAACACTCTTTTAACCATTATACAGGAATTTTAAACATATTCTAAGTAAGAAGAACCCGAGGTAAGGGAATTCTTAACCCAGTTTTCATTCATTGGGTTAACCTTCTACTTTATCCATTGTGTTGTATTAAGATTATTGGTGTGATGAATTTTTGTTTATATAATGTTTTATTATGTATATTTATATTTTATACACATGTACATTCCATTCTATTAATTCTCACTTCAATTTTATTTTAAGGCACTTTCCCTTTAAAATCCTTTTAAAAGTCTCTCTAATAAGTTTCAAAGGGATTGTATTTTTATATGTATATGGAATGAGTGATTTCTCATGATTTCAATAAAATTTATTACCATGATATATTCCTTGGATATTATTTATGTTGGTTTTATCCCATTATAGCTCAAGATATGTTGTATTGAGCCCATTATATCTTGAGATATGTTGGGTTGAGCCCATTATAGCTCAAGATATGTTGGGTTGAGCCCATTATAGCTCAAGATATGACCGGTGAGCCATATTATAGCTCTCCAATACATTGGGTACTCCAGAGATGGAAGTTGACCAAAAGGTTATTCCATATATAAGGGTGAATGTAAGAGTGATATGGTAAATATGTCCCATGGTAACAACATGAGTATACCATGCATTCAAGTTTTTATGATATGGGTTTTATTGGTTTTTAGGTTATCACTTGACTAACACTTTCTATCTTTATATCCCTTATGGAGTTTTATACTCATCCCATGTTTTTAAAAAAAATCACATTATATAATAATGGGTAATAGAAATAATGGATTATTGATGTTTTAAATGGAGTGTTGTCAAAGAAATCATGCTTTATGATTTAATGTCTTATATTTTGAAAAAAAATGGAAACTATTTTTAATAGTCCTCTTTGTATGAATATGGTATGTTATGTAAGTAATTTATCCTAATTATTTAAAACTCTAAGCTTGAAAAGATCCTAAATGTGTAATAATGTATGTTCTTGTTTAAAATTCAAGATTAAGTTACGTTATAAAGTCGGGTCCCTATAGTTGGTATCAGAAGATGGTTTAGATAACTTTAGGGGTTGGGATGATATTTAAAGAATACCATAACTAATTTTTACTATATGATTAATTTGAAATTTTATAGAATTTAAATATTAACATTTTTTTCATATATGTTATGTTTGTTCAGAATGGTTATCCGCAGAAGAAACAGAGAAGCTGAAGTAGGAAGGCACCAAGAGGCTGATTTCTATCTGAATCTACAACCCAAAATGGTGGAAATCAGAACCAAACAATTTGTGAAGCAATGGCTCAGTTGAATCAAGTAATAAACAGGTGAGGTATCCATGATAGAGAGGAACATGATCAATCATGAAGAAACATGCCTTTTATAGAGCACTTTATGGGGAAACATCCTCCAGCATTCAGTGGAACCGTAGATCCAGTGATAGTTGAAGGATGGATCAATGCTCTAGAAAATATATTTGATGTCATGGGATACTTAGAATTTCAAAACATAAAACTATAAATTTATCATTTGGAAGGTGAATCCGATCAGTGGTGGTATCTAGTTAAAAATATGAGAGAAAGAGATGATCTTGACAGTCTGGAATGGGATGATTTTAAGAGTCTTTTTCTGGAAAAATATTTTCACTAAACTGTTCAACACGGAATGGAGAAAAAATTCTTAGAACGGAAGTAGAAAGTTGATGATTTTGGGGAATCATATGAATCCAATTTTACAATATTGTCCAAGTATGTACCGTATTTTACTCAGAATTTTGAAATTAAAATTAATAGATTTTACTCTCGTTTGAAACAGTTTTTGCGAAGATCTTTAGCCTCATGAGAGTTTAAAAGCTATTCAACACTTGTTCATTATGCTGGAAATTTGATATGGAGTTTATTGAAACAAATGTCCATCATGATGACAAGAATAAGAAGTGATCAAGATGGAAGTAAATGGGGAATAACTCATCAAAGAAGTTTGGAGGTAAGAAAATGAATTTCCCTTCTTGTGAAAAGTGTGGTAAAAGGCATCCAGGTGAATATCTTGTAAATTCTATGAAATGATACCGATGTGGGAATTTTGGACACATGTCTCATGAGTGCAAGGAAAATTATCCAAAAACTAATGAGAAGCTGATGGTGAGATGCTTTAACTGTAAGGAATTGGGCCATTTTTCTATTGTTTGTCCGAAGCTAGTTAGTCAAGCAAGGAATCAGCAAGATTGAAAGTAGAAGGATTTGGTAAAATCTTTTTCAACCACTTCAACAAGTTTTGAGCCATCAAATGACGTGGTATTAGGTAAATTTCTTGTGTTTTCAGATTTTGAAAAGGTGTTGTTTGATTCAAAGTCTACACATTCCTTTATTTCTAATAAATTTTTAGAAAAATTGGGAATTCAACCTCATGAAATGAAACCAGATCTCATGGTAAAAACACCTGGAGAAAATATTATGGCAAAAAGAAATTATAAGAATCTTCATATCCTTGTCTGTGAAAAGAATCTACCCACAAACCTTATTGTTTTTCCTTTAGTAGAGTTTGATGTTATTCTGGGTATGGGTTGGATTTCTTTTTATCATGTTAAGATAGATTGCATATAAAATGAGGTTTTTTTAGATAGAATTTCAGTTTTTGTATAAGAATTAACTCAGACCATTAATAACATATCAGGAAGCTAAGAAACTGATAAGGGATGGAAATTAAATTTATCATGCTCATGTTTCTGAAGATAAGGGAATTATCCAGATTAATGATGTACCAATGGTAAATGAATACTTGGATGTTTTTCCAGATGATTTGCCTGGTTTTATTCCTAATTGAGAGGTTGAGTTTACTATTTACTTAGTTCTTGATTATAATACAATTTATAAACTTCCTTATGTAATGACCCAAATGGAACTTATGGAATTAAAAAAGAATTTGCAGTAATTATTAGATAAAGGCTTCATCTGACCCATCACTTCACCATGGGGCACTCCTATCTTGTTTGTTAAAAAAAATATGGTTCAATGAGACTTTGCATTGATTATATATACTTGAATAACATTACTATTAAAAATTAATATCTTTTTCCTCATATCGATGACTTGTTTGATCAGTTCCAGGGAGAGAAGTATTTTTTGAAGGTTGACCTGAGGTCACGGTACCATCAGTTGAAAGTAAAGGATGAAGACATCCCAAAAAATGAGTTCCATAATAGATATGGTCATTATGAATTTGTAGTTATGCCTATTGGGTTAAATAATGTAATTAATTTATTCATGGATCTTATGAATAAAATATTTCATGAGTTCTTGGATAAGTTTGTGGTTGTGTTTATTGATGACATTCTGGTATATTTTAGAAGTAAATAGGAGCATGAAAAAAATCTACAGGATGGTTTTCAAACCTTAAAAGAAAAGAAGTTGTATGGAAAATTCAGAAAGTGTGATTTTTGGTTGCAAAAAATTTCTTTTCTTGAGAACATTGTAAATAAGGATCAAATAACAGTTGATCCTGCCAAAACAAAAGTGGTTGATGAATGGCCAAGACCTAAAAATGTTACAGATATTCGTAGTTTTTTTGGTTTAATAGGTTTTTACCGACGGTTTTTGAAAAACTTTGCATGGTTATCTATCCCGCTAACTAAGCTAACACAAAAAGGGGTTAAATTTGTTTGGATAGAAGAATGTGATGTTTGTTTTTAGGAACTAAAGAAAAGATTGGTGAATGCTCCAATTTTGTCATTTCCTTTCCGAAGTGGTGAGTTTTTCATCTACAGTGATTCTTCATTGAAGGGACTTGGTTGTGTTCTGATGTAGAATGATCAGGTAATTGTATATGCTTCAAGACAACTAAAACCTTATGAGTTAAATTATCCCACACATGATTTGGAATTTTAAGTTGTGGTTTTTTCTTTGAAATTTTGGAGGCACCAATTATACGGAGCCAAATGTCAAATATATACTGACCATAAAAGTCTGAAGTATATATTCACTCTGAAAGAATTAAACATGAGGCAGAGAAGATGGCTTAAACTAATAAAATATTATTATTTAATGATCAATTACCATCCAGGAAAAAGAAAACAAAGTGGATGATGCCTTGAGTTGAAAACATCATGCAATATTATCCATGTTAAGTTTGGAACATGATCCCTTGGTTAATGATTTGATGAATTTTGTCTTAGAAGTTTTCTGTATAGGGAATGTATCTCTTTTGTTTCAGGTTTCAGTGTAGTCATTGTTATCGGAAAGAATTAAGAAAGCATAGTATGAAGACCTTGAGCTATAGAAAAAGGTATAATTAGTTAAAATGGGTAAGTTGCACAAATTTAATCTTGAAAATATTGTGTTTTAAGATTTGGAAAAAGGTTCTGTGTGACTTGTGATTCCCAGTTGAAGAAAGACTTATTGTGTGAAGCTCATAGTCCTCCATTTTCAATTCATTTTGGCAGTACTAATATGTACAAAGACCTTTGGGAGTATTATTGGTGGGATGGAATGAAAAGAGATATTGCTTATTTTACTATGAAATAATTGATATGTCAACAGATTAAAGCAGAGAGGCAATTACCAAAGGGGATGCTTTGGCCTTTGCCAGTGCCAGAGTGGAAATGGGAGAATGTATCCATGGACTTTGTGGTGGGACTACCAAAGACTTCTCGAGGTAAAAATGTGATTTGGGTTATTGTTGATCAGCTAACAAAATCTGCACATTTTCTTTATATTCGAGATACAATGTCTTTGGATCAGCTTTCTCGATTGTACCTCAAAGAGATTGTCAGGATACATAGAGTTCCTATTTCTATTGTATCTTATTGGGATCTCAGGTTCACTTCTAACTTTTCGAAGGGGCTTCAGAAGTCATTGAGAACATAATTAAATTTCAGTACAGCTTTTCATCCTCAATCAGATGGGTAGTCAGAACAAATGATTCGGACTTTGGAGGATATGCTTTGAGCTTGTTCAATGGACTATCAAGGAAGTTGGTATCAGCATATTTCTTTAGTTTATTTTTCTTATAATAATAGTTTTCATTCCAATATATAGATGGAACCTTCTGAGGCATTCTATGGGAAGTGATGTTAAACTCCAACTTTTTGGGATGAAGAAGGGGAAAGGAAGTTAATGTGACCAGAATTAGTAGAAGAAGTGGCTGAGAAAGTGAAGATGATTCATCAATACATGAGGACAGCTCAGAGCAGGTAGAAAAGTTATGTAGATAATAGAAGGAAAGACTTATCTTTCGAGGTATGTGACCATGCTTTCTTTAAAATCTCTCCTTGGAAAAGTGTGATGCATTTCGGTAAGAAAGGGAATCTAAGTCCACGGTTCATCGGTCCTTTTGAAATCCTAGATAATGTTGGAATAGTTGAATACAAAGTAGCATTGCCTCCACGTTTGTCTTAGGTACACAATGTTTTTCATGTTTTGATGTTGTGGAAGTATATGCCAAATTCATCACATGTCTTGAGCTCAGAAGTAGTTCAGCTAGAAGAGAACTTTTCTTATGAAGAGAAATCAGTTCATATTCTTGATCGAGAAGAACAACTATTTTAGAATAAAGTAATCCACCAGGTAAAGGTTTTGTGGAAAAACCACTTGGTTGAGGTAGCAACATGGGAGTCTAAAAATGCTATGAGGGAAAGGTGCCCTCACTTGCTTAATGAGTAAATAAAATTGTGAGGATGCAATTTCTAGAAGGTGGGAATAATGTAACACCGTAAGGTTTTAAAAATAAATTGAATTATTGAAACATTTTTTTATGTATATATTTATAATTATCCTTTAAACATCATTTTGAAGATTCTATGTTTTGAATTTCGAAAAATAATCATCTACAATTGTGTTCAGTAAGTTATTTAGAGTCTGATGGAACCAACTTGTTTTTTTTTTTGAATAGTAACATACCCTTATGAATAGTAATATGACCCTAATGAATAGTAGATTGTATTAATATTTTATTTTCTTGAGGATTCAAGATAAAAACATCTTGGTTAATTTTTCAATGTGATATAAAAGGAGTTATAGTTTTAAAATTGTTTATTTTTTAATTAAGTATAATTTTATTTAAAAATTAAATTAATAATATTTAGAAAATTATTTTCAAAAATTGGAGTTCATTTTTTTAATTCTACACGTCAAAAAATGGAAAGGGTAAATTTTTTGGGATTTTTCTAATATAGTCCATTTTTCAGTGAATAGTTAAAATATAGTTTTGAGTTTCGGTGTATTAATGACATCATTAATGATGTAATAATGATGTAATGAATCTAGTCTACTTGGGTAGAGTAAAATAATATGTGGGGTGTCCCAATTGGCTAATACCTTTGGTAAATACCATGGGCAATCCCATGGTTTTTCAAAGACAACTAATGAGGTGTCTCTTGGAAATTATTAAAATATTACCTCACTTTTGCTATAAATACCAACTCATTCCTTCATTAAATTCATTCCCAAATCCCCATAAACAAAGATCTTGCCACCTCACCTCCTTAATATTCCTCCCAAGGTTTCTTCAATCCCCTAAGTTCTCAAACATCAAGTTTTAGGAGTTACTCTATAAGGTAAGAAAATTATAAATTTATTTCTTTTTCCATTCAAGTTCTCTTCTATGTGGTATAACTTTCAAATTTCCATACCATGTTCTTATTACCTTCTTATTATTGATATATTATATATTATTATTAATTTCTGGATGGGTGACCCTTGTCCCCTCTCTTTTCAATATTTTCTAAAACCATGTTACATAGTTGTTAGGCTACCGAATTTTTGTAAGGGATTTCTCAATTACTCTTTTAATTTGAGTTTCTTTATTTCCTTATTATTTCCTCGTATCCTCTTACCCAAGAGGAATGAAAGTTCCATAAATTATTTATATTATGTATTTTATCATTTTCACGGAAAATACATCACCATTATTCTCTCCTCTCCCACTTATTCAAGGAATAAAAACATTGTCTGTGATGCGTCGAGTTACCAACATCATGGATGATGTGAATTCAATTTGCATTAATTATTTTAAGTCTGGTCATGAAACCATTTTTATGGTTTAAAAAAGTTATAATATATGTATTATGTCTCTTCCATATTTCTGGAATTCTTTTTTTTACTCGTGGTATTTATTTATCAGACAAAATGAGGTCGTTATTATCAAAGAACCACTAAAATGATTTTAATGAACATCATCAATATTTTAACTTTTGAATCATCCTTATATAAAACTTAAAAATGATAAATGGTATAAATTATTATACTTTAAATATTTAAATACCTTCTCATTCCAATTCTGTTTTTTCATTTCCAATCGACAATAATATCCGTCATAAACCAATCATGGAAAACATGTAAAGAAAACACCCCAAAACAATGCCAGGAACAAAATACTGACAAATAAAGGGTGAAATGATCTAATTAAATGATCATATAAGATATTATAAATATGGATATGTTTTTTTAAGATATTAATAACACTATTTTAACCATTATACAGGATGTTTAAACACATGTTAAGTTAGAAGAACCTGAGGTATGGGAATTCTTAACCAAATTTCCATTCTTTGGGTTAACCTTCTACTTTATCCATTGTGTTGTAATAAGATTATTGGTGTGATGAATTTTTGTTTATATAATGTATTATTATGTGTATTTACAGTGTATACACATGTACATTTCATTCTATTAATTATCACTTCAATTTTATTTTTAAGGGACTTTCCTTTTAAAATCCTTTAAAAAGTCTCTCTGATAATTTTCAAAGGGATTTTATTTTTATATGTATATGGAATGAGGGATTTCTCCCGATTTCAAGAAATTTTTTTACCATGATATGTTCCTTGGACATTATTTATGTTGTTTCGAGCCCATTATAGCTCAATATATGTTGGGTTTATACCATTATAGCTCAAGATATGTTGGGTTGATCCCATTATAGCTCAAGATATGACGGGTGAGCCCCATTATATCTCTCCAATGCATTGGGTACTCATGAGATGAAAGTTGAACAAAATTTTATTCCATATATAATGGTGAATGTAAGAGTGATATGGTAAATATGTACCATGGAAACAACATGAGTGTACCATGCATTCGAGTTTTTATGATATGGGTTTTATTGGTTTTTATGTTGTCACTTGACTAACGCTTTCTATCTTTATATCCCTTACTGAGTTTTATATTCATCCCATGTTTTTAAAAAAAATCATAGGATATAAGGATGGGTAAGAGAAATAAGGGATTCGTGATGTTTGGTATGGATTGTTTTCAATGAAATCATGTTTTATGTTTTAATGACCTATATTTTGAAAAAAAATGGAAATTGTTTTTAATATAGTCCTCTTTGTATGAATATGGTATGTTATGTATGTAAGTTTTCCTAACTATTTAAAACTATAAACCCGAAAAGATCCTCAATGTGTAATAATGTATGTTCTTTCTTAAAATTCAAGATTAAGTAATGTTATAAGGTTGGGTCCCTATAATGACAATCACATTAATCATTATTGAGACACTTAAGAGAAAATATTTATATGCTAAATTTAGAAAGTGTGAATTTTGTATTTGGAATGTTTCTTTTCTTGGACATATTTTCTCCAAGCATGAGATATATGTTGATACTGTAAAAAAATTGTAGTTCAAGAATGGAATACACCAACTAAAATAACCAAGGTATGTTGTTTCCTTGGATTTTACGGTTACAATTATAAATGTACTCAAAAACAATTATTGATTGGATAAAATCTTAACCAAGATTACTTGAAAATGGGTTGAGTTTATATATATAAAATAATATGAATAATATTTTTAATAATTGAATAGGATATTAGTGAATTCTCTAATTTTGAATCAACCATTATGAAATAATGGGTTTATAAGATATCATGATGAATCGAGGAATGGAATTTGTTTTTTTACTTATGAAGAATGATAAATTTATTATCTATGAATCAAGGAAGTTAAATATTCATGAACAAAACTATCCAACCAATGATCTTGAGTTAGAAGATGTAATATTTGCTTTGAATATATGGAGAAATTATTTCTATGGTGTATATTTTGAGATATATATAGATCATAAGAGATTTAAATACATATTTTCATAGATATATCTCAATATGAGGAAAAGTATATGGTTTTAGCTAATCAAGGACTGTGATTTCTCAATACACTACCACCCAGTGAAGGAAAATAAGGTAGATGGTGAATTGATCTAAAAGGTTAATAGAGTCCTGATAAAACTGAGAAACTACAAGGATCCTATAATCATAGATTTATTGAATATAGATCAAGGAATTATTAATTAATGGGATACATCACTCTTTTTTCAAATTATTCCAAACACATATTTGTTGGAGAATATAAAAATTTCTCAACCGAGTGATGAGAATCTTCAAAAGAAAATTAAATCTGTGAATGATGAAAAATTGGCAGATTTTATTTGAAAAGATTTTGTTCTAAAATATGGAAAGATATTATGTGTCTTATTTATACCTGATATGAAGATGGAATAGTTAAATGATTCTCATAGCTCAAATTTCTCTATACACCCTGGTAGCACCAATATGTATACAGACTTGAAGGAACATTTTTGGTGGGATGATAAGAAGCAAGAAATTGTTGATTATGTGTAAATATGTTTGGTTTTAAAATAGTTGAATGATAAAATAAAACATATTAGAGGATTCATGAAACCTATTTCTATTCATATGTGTAAATGGGATGAATCTACTATGAACATTTTCAATAGATTCCCAAAGTCTCTAAGAAATAATGGTGAAACATGGGTTATTATTGATCGACTCGCTAAATTTTCACATTTTCTAACAATAAGAGAATATTTACCACTAGATCACAGTAAAAACTATATATTAATGAATTTTTAAGACTTCATAGCACAACACTATTAATTCTTTTTTATCATGATTTGTTATTTACATCAAAATTCTGGAAGAGTCTACACAAGGATCTTGATACCGAGCTTCATTTGAGAACTGATTATCACCCACAAACTAAACAATATTCTAAAAGAAATATTCAAACATTTGAATACATGTTTAGTTTATTCTCTTTTGACTCTAAATATATTTGGAATTAGTATTTACCATTGGTATAGTTTTCCTATAATAATAGCTTACATTCAAGTATTCAAATGGTGTTGTATGAAGCATTATATGGAAAGATATGTCGCACTCCAAATTGTTGGGATGAAGTTGGTGGAAGAAAAATTACAAGACCAAACCTTGTATAGGATACAAAAAAAATATAAAGAGCATTCAAATCCATATCAAATCAAGTCAAATAAAAAAACATATATGTTGATAATCGGAGGGAAAATTTGGAATTTCAAGTGAGAGATCACATTTTCTTGAAAATATCCCCATAGAATAGCATTATAAGGTTTGGTAAGAAAGGGAAATTGAGACCCTAGTACATAAAACCATTTAAAATAATATAATGAATTATATATATGTCTTACCATTTCGAAAATAAACCAAGTATCTATTAAGTACATAATTTTTTCCGTATATCATTGTTAAGGAAGTACATGTCAGACCCAATGCATGTGCGAAACTTTGAAAAAATATAATTGGAAGAAAATCTATATTATTTTTGAAGATAATATCTAGACTTTGGATACTAGAGAAAAAGTATTAAGGAATCATATGAATCATCTAGTAAAGGTACTTTAGATAAATCATACAATAGAAGAGGTGATGTGGGATGTTGAGGAAGATATAATAAAGAGATACCTAAATATTTCCAAGAGGTGATATTCTGTAAATTTTAAAGATAATATTTTTTGGATGGAATAATGTAACACTCTAATACTTTACAATATATTTCCTTTTAAATAAATTCAATCTCTTTGTTATCTTGTGATACACACAACCCCAAGTATAAAAGAACCCTAAAATAGTATATTGTTATAACCTTGTCATTAAATTTATGGGTATGAAGAGAACTAATTAAATTATGAAAATTATATGATTTAAAACTATATAAATAAATTTATTGGTTATTAATTTATTGTAAATAATAATAATAATCATTTTAAATAAAAGGAAATTCTTTTTGGGAAAATTGTATTTTTTTCTAAAAAATGTTTATTCATGTTTTGAGAACTTATGTTAAAATTAATTTTTTCCACTTTTAGAAAATTTATTTTTAAAAATGGTTTTAATTTTTTAAATTATAATATCAAAATTTTCTTATAATGAATGTCTTATAATTTTCTGAAAAGGTTAATTTTTGGATGAATAGTGAAAAAATGTACTGATTTTTATTGAAAAACGCCTTTTCTTTTAAAGCATTTACATAGTTCAATTTTATTTTAAAATTGTTTTAAAAGTAAAATTAGTTAAATTTTATTATAATTAATTCAATTTATATCATTATAATCAATTATATATTTAATTTTGATATAAAAACTTTTTATACTTTTGAAAAAAAATCCCCTCGGAAAACCGTTTTTTCATCACGTCTGCAGGTTAAACTTTAAATTAAAATTTTCCAATTCGTTAAATTGAATTTGTATAAATAGATTCCATATTTTTAATCATAATAATTAATATTATATAATATGTTCAATTTAATTTTTTTCAGAATGAATAGTAAAAATATTAAAAATTAATTACTACGGTTAAAGTTAAAATAGGCTTACCAGGGGTTAAAATAAAAAGATAAGGGTTAAAATGACCAAAAAAACTTTTCCAGTTACTATTTCATGAATATATTTAGACCTTATATCATTTAATGTTCTATATTTATCTATTTTTTAGTCTCTTTTCTTGTGAAAAACATGGTTACAATTTTTTCTTTTCAAAAAGTTCAAGTGTGTCATTACCCCACCTGTTAAAGGGAACCACCTATACTCTCCTATTAACACTTAAAAATACCTTTTATTCAAAAAATAAATACACAAATACCTTAATTAAATCCATAAAAATTACTTATATTCCTTTGTTTGATCAGAAACCTAGTCAATGAAGGATTTAGGTATAAACTTAAATACATTTTCTAAAGAAGTGGTATAGTTCTTAACCATCCATTTTCATTTTATATCTTAATTTCACTCTTCAAATATCCATAAAGTATGATAAAATAATAAAAAATATTATATCACATATAATTATATTTTATTATGTTAATTTTATAACCGATATCCATATCCTATTCCATCAAATGTGAAATGAAACTATTGATTGTGTGTATGGTGGACTACCACCTCACGAACTGATGTGATTCGTTTTACATCACCACTTCTATCGGATGAATATAATGATGGATTTAATATATATATATAGATATATATATATGTATGTATGTATGTATGTATGTATGTATGTATGTATGTATGTATGTATGTATGTATTTATGTATGTATGTATGTATGTATGTATGTATGTATGTATGTATGTATGTATGTATGTATGTATACATGCATGCATGCATGCATGCATGCATGGATGTATGTATGTATGTATGTATGTATGTATGTATTTATGTATGTATGTATGTATGTATGTATGTATGTATCTATTATTTATGTAATAATTAAACTTCTGTAATTATAATATCACTTTAACTTCTTACATTCTGAACTGTGGGAAAATGACAATGTCGCTCATGTGTACATGTGGGTTGCCGCCTCCACGAAGTGATGTGATACATTTCACATTTTATTTTGACATGGAAGGTAATAAGGATATATTTAATTAATATGTATTATATATATGATATAAAAAATATTGTATAAATTTTAACCAATATTTACCTTTATTTCATTCAATCTATTCATAAAATGGAAACAGTGTTCATGCATACGTACGACCTACTGTCACCATGAATTATGTAACTCATTTTTCTATATCTAAATTTTATAGGCGATTATAAATACTTATTTAATAAAAATACATAACATTTATATCATGGTTAAAATTATTTATATGATTTAACCATGATCAAATTACAATAATTGAAACTACCAAACCAAAACATACTTGAAAAATGAAGTAGTTATCACCCAGAATAGTGTTTATAATAAAGAATTATTAATAAACAGGTGATAAAAAGTTATAATAAAATAATATATAGTTTGATATATATTATTATTAATATTTAATAAATTTATATTAAATATATATTTATTATACAGGAGTTTCAAACATATATGAAGGAAATCGGATCTCAGGTAAGGGTTTCTTGTCTCGCTTTTACTTCTGGGAGACATATGTCATATTCACCACTTATTTATTTTTTTTTTGGTGTATATAATTTCTCTTTTATATGTTATATCATGAATATTTTTCTATTATTGGTATCAAAAGATTTATTTGAATTTATTTCTTTTATGGGGCTTACAAATCAAAATTTATCAAAGTGGTAAGGGTTTATTTTATAATCTCATCATTATTCAGGACTGTTTATGTATAAGAATACCTTGGAGGAATTTTTTGATATTTATATATTAAAAAATATATATTTTATTCTCCTATGTTTAATATTAAACATTTCATGTAATATTACCAACTTCCTCTCTTTATTACTTAAAATGGTTGATAAAATGTTTAATAAAATCTGAATTTATTTCTCACTTTGGTCAAAAAAGATTTTTATTGTATATCCATGTTTTCTAAATATATTTTCAAAAATGTTTTCAAAATACTTCAAATTATTTATTGAATATTTTTTTACCCATTTTTTACTTTTCTAAAAAAAAATTTGAAAGGAATCTTTTTATCAGTTTTTGAACAACGTACTTTTTAACCTTTTTACAATAATGTGAAAAGAATGGTATTTTTTAACTTATAAAACATGTACATAATTACAATCCATAATTGTTTTGAAGATTATTTTACAAGTTTAACAAGGTTTTTTTCCAAATAAAATTTTTTCTTAATATTATATAAATTTTTAGTTTTCAAAAGTGATTTTCAAAGTGGAATGGGTATTTCCTCAAGAATTTTTTTAATGAAATTTTTATGGTATTTTTATTCATCAATGAAAACTACCTTTATTTTACTTATGATCCACTGAGGATATGTTGTGATAATTCCATATTTATTATTTATCAAGATTTTTTATAACCATTTTGAATTGGGATGCACTATTTTGATATCATTATTCACATTACTCTAGATGGTTTATGATTATGTTTATTGATTAAAGAAATTATAAACATTTAATGTGCTAGTTTTCAATATCAATGTTTATGTTGATTATGTTTATTGATTATGGAAATTATTAATAGTTCATATTCTAGTTTTTCCAAATGAATTTATATGGTATTATGTTTCTCCCCTTTAATATGAGGAATTCATTGGACTTAGTATGTGATGGGCGAGGTGTACTATATCCCTCAATACGTTGGTAGGTCTCCTGAGAAAAACTATTAGAGTATTTGGCCAAGGCATTACCAATTTTTTGTAAGATGTATAGGAACAAGTCCTTGATTTTATAGTTATGATGTTCATAATTATGAATTTCCTCATTTTGAGGTTATTTATTGATGTTCATGTGATTATTTGATTAGTTAGAATATCCATAGATAAATTTCAAGATTATGTGGCTATTTATCTGGAATTATTTTAATCATCAGTGATTTCTACCATATGATTATTCATGTTCATGTTATCGAATAAATTTTATGTTTTTTAGTTATTTACCTTTATATATTGATTAGACCTCATTTTTTTCATGATATATTTTATTGTATGCATACCCTTACTATGAATTAGAGCTCACCACTTTATTATGTTTACTTTCTTGAGGATTCCAGGAAGTGTATTTTGATTTATATGTGTGCGTATGATAAAGTGAATAAAATTGTTATCAAATAAATATATATATTTCATTTCATATTTTCAAATTTAATGTTAATTTAAAGTATGTATCTAGTTTTCGAAAACTACTAAACAATTATTCCTTTATGATGAAATCGCTTGTATCTAGAACCAATTTAATGTAATAACCACTGACTCTGGGCTGCAATGGTTGGGGTATTTATAATAAACTTAAACAAATATAATAAACATGTGTGAATGACTCGTATAAGATGATAAAAAATAGAAAAAATGATAAATGAAAAGATATGAAAAGCCGAAAAGAATGAAAACATAAGTATTCCAAAATATATAACAAAGATAAAAAACAACCCACATCGATGTGACAAGTTGGTGTCCTCTACCTATAACCTCCTCCGTAATATGAAAAAATTTCATTTTTGAATCACATAAAACAGGGACTTTATGATGATACTTGTCTCATACACATAATATTATATAATTTTTTATATAAAAATCAAAAGAAAATACTAAAAATATAGAGGTTTATTTTTTTTGGAGATTAGTCTACATAATACGTCCTATTAAAATAAATAATCAATAAAAATTTTTATTTATATCCTCATATTATACTTACATATCTCCTCACACTTCTATCTTCATGTGGGATATCCTGGGGATATACATAATAGAAAATGGTGAGACATAAAGCACAATAGGGGGATGATAAAAGGGTTACATGAGGAGTATAATAATCATGAGATAAATAGAACATCAAAGTGATTATCATATAATATTGATACTAAAGGAAACATGAATCATAAAATTATGGAATAAGATAACATCATTTAAGGATATGTGGAAAAGATATAAAAAATGACATCATAAGTTAGGGCTCACTACCAAGATAACAAATCATAGTGTGCTAGGCTCATTACCAATGCACCATGAATGGTATCTCATGAGATAAAATAATTACCCAATTCAATGGAGGCTATATAATTATAGTTCCACCCATAAAATTGTATTATAGATGTGCATATGTATGCCACAAAAGGAAATATAAAATATCGCAATCATAAACATAATAACCCATGGTAAATAAATGGGGTATAAATAATATTTCAAAACATCATCATATCATAAAGAATAAATAATTATGTGGGTTCAATGTATATGAGGGGAATATTATATATTTGGTGTGAAATGGTAATATTTTTCATGAATAAAAGATATTTTATATAAGTTCATAATGAATAGAAACTTTGGGGGATTATATTTTTCAAAATGAAAATTTTAAAATGATTTTTTAAAAAATGAATAAAGGATAGGTATACATGTAATACCCCAATAAAGAATAAAAATCAGTATTTTAGACATTTTATTGATAGTATATAAATTAAAAAGAATTGGTAGCTGAGTATGAGAAATTATAGTTTTAAAAATAGAAAGATTCGAAATTATCACTTTATATACTATATAGATTTTCATAATAAAGATAAATTTAAAGGGTGTTTCAAGATAAGGCGTGATAATAATATTTTTTCAATAAGTATGAAGATTAAATTCCTTCATAATAGAATAGAACGTAAACATGGAAATATTTTCATTATTAAGGGAGAGAAAAACCAATCGAATGGGTTTTAGAATGAATCCACTTACCATAAGTTTGAACCTCCTTATAATGATATTTTAGGTTCCTAATTTAATAAATTCTATTGATTAAAAGTATTTCATTTAGAAAACGACAAGAAGATTCATTTTAAACCTTTCCATAAAAAGTTAAAAATGGGTAAAAATTAAAAAAATAAATTATTAGAGAACATTCAAAACATTGTTTGAAACATTTTAAAGAAAATATGGACATGGAATAAAAGTTTCATTGATTAAAGAAGAAATAAAGTCTATTCTTATAAAAAAACATTTTCTTGTTCATTTTAAGTACCAAAGAGAGGAAAATTAAATGAAATAATGTAAAATTCTGAAATAATAAAAGGATGAGAATAAATATTTGTTTTAGGAAATTAAGTTTATACAATCCCCCAAAATAACCTTCAATATAAAAAATCTTAAAAAGAAATGAAAATGTAATAGAAAGCCATTACTTCTTTGGTAAATTTTGAATAAATATTCATAGAAAGAAATAATATTATATGTATCTATATATACCATGAATTAAATTAATTAATATGTCAAAAATTTATTCATGGGGAATTAATTACTCTATATAAAGAAATAACGGTGCACAATATGAAACATGTCTCAAGAAAATAAAAAGGAAATGAATAATCCTTAAAAGGATCGTATCATTAATGTTAGAATTAATAAATGAAGTGATTATGTGTAATAATTGTAACACCACAAAAAACAATTGTAAATACAAAATAATATAATAATAGGTAATTTAATACATAATAATTTCATAACATAGTCAATTAAGTGGAAGTATAACCTAATGAATGGAAATTAATTTAAGGAACCCTTTACCTCAAGTCCAAACTTGTTATGTGTTTCCTTTAAAAAATTTAATTTATTTATTATAATGACATATTTAATTACTTAATTGGTTAAGACCACATCGAGTTTTTTGAGGATGTTCAGTTCATAATTGAAAAATGACTTTGGTAGGTTGATCATGGTCAAAGGGTTCATTATTCCATCATACAGAGAATATTAATCAAGAAATAATTATAATTTTCTTAAATTAAATACAACTTTAAAAACACCCATAAAAATCTTATATGAAAAAAATAATCACAACGCTTCATAGAGGTGGTAATCTATATAAACGCATGAACGACATTATCATTTTCTAATAGATGGAAGGGTATATAAATATATTGTATAAAATATTTACATATTAATAATAATTTAATTAATATCATATATATAAATAAAACATATCATTATAAAAACCCTTGAGATGCGGTGATGGAAAAAGAAACACATCGCTTCATGGAGGTAGTAGTCCACACTTATGCATGAACGATGATTTCATTTCCCAAGAGATTTAAAAGTAGATAAATAGGGGTTGTAACATTGTTTTAATAAAATTTAAATGTATTGGATATAATTATGTTACTATGTCATCATTCTTTAAGAAAATTTGAAGTATTTATAATAATAAATAAAATGAAAACACTCGATTATAAGGATTACAACCTCTTTAGAATACCACCTTCAATTTACACCTTAAGAATTCTAGGTTGGTGTTTCAGTGATAGAAAAAACTCAAGGAAGTGGGTAGTAATTTTTTGAGGTGATTTGGTCAAATATTGGTTGAGATAAATAGATCATAAAGTTTGAGTAATAGAGGAGAGTTGGTGTCCCTTTATAAGTGAGGAGAGGGGCACCCCTGAAATTACTTAAATTATTATATAAAGATAAATTAATTTTCATATTCAAGTGGATAAAAATTGATATATTTAAAATATTGAATGGATATAAGATAAAATAATATCATAAAATAAAATTTAGACAAGTTTAGGTGATTTTTTAACTCTTTCCTCTAAGTTTTAACCCCCCCCCCCACCCCACCCAACCTCCCACCTCCCCCATTAACCATTTTGATGATTACCGCGATATCAAATTTTTTTACTCTATAGAGGTCAAGAAAGTTACTATAAAAGAATAAGTGAACCATAATGGAATAATTTTTTATATTAAGAACCATATACGATTATTTTTTCCAAATAAAGTATTTTTATGAATTTTAAATCATTTAAAAATATCATTTAACATACAACAGTATTAAAGTAATTTTCGAGACTATTCTTATAGTTTAACTTTAAAGACATAAGGATAACAATGGAATTAAAATATAAGCTTTTTAAATGTCCATAATATGTTATGTTTATCTAAAAAAATCATGTAAAATATTAATTCATCCAAATTATATTAATTTTAATGTTTTTAAATTCATTTACTTCATTTTTCTTTTTCTTTCACAAGCACTATGTTGGCATTATGTAAGAATTTGAGGTAAAAAATTAAACATTGAAAATTAAAAATAATTAACCATCATAGAAAAATATTAATATTCAAAATAAACTTTTATAATCATTCATAACTTTTTTTTTATCCCAAACAAAAAATATTATATATATTAAAAGAAAGAAAAGACATTTTGGAATTTTCCTTTACTTAAAATGATATAATGGGTTTTATCATAGAAAAATAGAACCAAAATGACAGATTTTATAAGATCTAAAGTTTTTGGTATAATTAAACTCATAAAATTAAATATAGGTAAGTTTATGGGTGATTTTGAATCCTTATAACATAGTTTTAACCTTGTTCTACCTATTTCACCCTTACCATGGTGACAACATTTTTACTAAAATTACTATTCATATTGACCAAAAATAAAAGATACCGATTTAAAAAAATTTAACCTCATGATTAAAAAAATGAAATCTATTTTATCAATTTCAGTTACTATTTTTGGAAGAAATTATATTAAAAATAAACCCTTAAAACATGGTAAAAACAGTTTTCTATAAAAATTCATTTTTAAGTATAAAAATGTTTTATTAAAAAATTAAGTATAATATAGATTTAAATAAAATTAATTTTATTTTTATAATAAAAATTAATTAATTAAATTTTAAAATAAACTCAAAACAAAATGGTATTTTTTATATACTTGAATGGAAAAGACAATTTTCTATAAAATTGTTATATTTCTACTATTCACTGAAAAATTAAATTTTTCTGAAAAAATATCAAAATTTAATCCTAAGATAATTTTAATATGATTATTTTAAAAATTATATAATTTTATAAATTAAAATTTCTAAAATTTCAAGAAAATAATTATAACATTTGCTCACAAAAGCAGTAAAAACCATTTCTGAAGAAAATATATTTTTGAAGCATAAAATGAACTTATTCTCATTCATTTAAACATAATAATAATTCCATTAATTTTAATTAAATAAATTTAATATATAATATAATTATTTAATTATATTTATTTATCAATAGTGATTAATTTAATTTATTAATCTAAAATAAATATGCAAATAAAAATAGCTTTATAAAAAGGTATCTTTTACCTTCAAAAGATTTTATATTCATTTCAACCTAATTGAATTTAAATATAAATAATGTATATATATCTAATGACTATATATATTACATCTTAGAATCCAATGGTTATATTATATTCCTATATATAGTCTCACATGGTTCACTAAAATTTATTCATTTACTTCTCTCTAATCATGTCTATTGTATTCCAAATTCTTTACCTTATTTACATAGCTAGAGTTGGTGTAAAAATAATCATGGAGAACCATGAGGATAAAGATATTATGTTTTTGTTATTTTCATATATATATGTTCATTTACTCCACTTTTTCTTTTCTTTTTATTGTTTCATAATACAACCTCATAATTTATTAGTGTGTATCTTTCATTATCATATTTTATTTAAATAAAAGTATCACGGTTAATTGTAGTTAGGTGTTGAGTGTATCACAAGCTATCAAACATAATATTAATTTAAATGAGACATAAAAATTGAAATATCAAGGTGTTTTATTTTCCCATATTTAATAAAGTATGTCCTTTAAATTTTATATTGAGCTTGTAAATCAAGGGTTAAACATTTTAAAATGCCTTTGTTGAAAACCTAAATCATAAAAGGGGTTAATAGGACATCTGTAATAACACATGACTATGTTTCCATATAGTATAACATTAGTGCTAAGTGAACATATAGACATGTAGGAAAAAATTAATGCCCAAATAATGATGGGGGTGATATAAGACATTGATCACAAAGAATTGAATAATAATGAGAATTTAAATAACCATTAAACCATAAATCAATAAGGGATTAATAATACCATCAATTCATTTAAAATGAATGTAATGGGATAAAATTTATATTTCAAGAACCTTTTCTTAGAGTTATGTAATTTCTTTACCATGTATAGTAAGCACATAAGTAAATATTATTACTTAATTTTCTTCAAATCCATAAATTAAATTTCAACATATGGTCGTGTGTGTTGACTCTCTCCAAATGAGGGTCAAAAATTTTAAAATAAAAGAAATACCTGAAGTATAAGTATTTTTCCTTCATAAAATAGAGGAAGTAGTATCATGGTTACATGAAGATCAGGTGGCCAGATCACACGAATCACATGACCCCAAAGAATACAAATGGTTGTATGACCCCAAGAATGTCATGTAGTTGAATTATGGATTCCAAATGATCTGATAATGATCATTTAAATCCCCTTTAATGGACCCTTATGATCATATAAATCCCCTATTACAGGCCCTAATTATCATGTGATGGATTCCAGATGAGTTCCTCTAATCAGATGATATGTCAACTGATAGACGCCTGAAAACAACACAAGCCACCTTATAAAATAAAACATGAACAAGTGAAAGCTTCATGTGATGTTACATGTGTTGATTTTCACATGAATAGATTACATGGATCACATGATCAATTCAAATACCATGTGATATCCCTAGATTCATGTCATCCATTTTGTGTGAAATCCTTTTGGAATAAAACCTTCATTATGTGAAGGCCCTTGGATGTGTCCATTTGATCATGTGATTCCCCTTCATATCCATAGACAAGAATAGATACCATCCATGACAATGATCGCACACTATCATGAGATCCATTGTTGATCATGCGACACCCTGATGGACAACTAATGGGAAAAGTTTTAAGGACTTGAAAAATATCAAATAAAAATCCAGAAAAGGTGGAAGTTTCATGCAAAAAGAAGTCAATTTTTTTTATGTGAAGGGATAATATGTTATTTTTGAACAACCCATTGATCATGTAAATTCCCCATCGACATGTCGGCCTCCTCACGCAAAGGTCATTCGACATGTCACCTCTATCATGCGAAGGATCATAGACATGTCCATTTGATCTCATAGTGCCTAAATAGACAGTCGATGGGAATGCACAAAAGGATTTGTAAAATAAAATCTGAAAATTTAAGTGCCTTTATGTGAAATAAAGTTACACTTTCTTTAGGTGAATTCCCTTTGATGAGCCAACTTAATTTCATAAACGTACACAAACAAGTCTCCAATGATCACAAAAAAAAACCTCTTCAATAGGAATAATTATCTTATGAAGGCTCCCTAACATGTTGATTTTTTATGTGAAAACCATTTTACAAGTCATGGGTCTAATAAATATAGTGATGAAGGAATGATCTTGTGGTTACTATTTATCATGCGGCATAAAGATGACACAAAGGATGTCCCATGGAAGGTTCATGGGAAACACGTGATGATCCACTAACTCAAGACCATATCTACGATATACGCATCGTGCAAAGAATAGTAAATCTAGGGTATTAATGCCTATTAATTATTCCCCCTCAACATAAAAAATAGAGGCGAATGGGAGTGCATAGTCAAGAGAGGACATCTTGAAGTGGGAATCCAAGTAATCAAAAGGGTCTTTCCCTAGGTTAACCAAGGGAATGACTTAAGGGGTTACGCATCATGTATATATCTTTCACGCAATCACTATATTGATCGTGATAAAGACTTTTAAAGTGTCGATCATATTATGAAAATCATTTTCTATGTATCGACTTAGTTGCATGACATATCAAAATTCTAATTCTTGATAAAAATTGAGGCATTATGAGATAAAGGATGAAAAATATAGAATCCTTACGTGAAGAAGCTTAAGATAATTTTCATAAAATGGGATCATGCACAACATTTCACCTATTCATTAGTCATGCAATAGCACCCGAACATGTTATAAATGTCATCCAAGTCATGTGATAACCCTTGAATATGTCATCCAAGTAATGAAAAGTCCTCTAGATATATCATATTTGATCATGTGACACCCTTGGATGTGTCTGCATTGATCATACAAAGAATCCCCAGACAAGTCAGCTAGGTCACACAATAGTCCTCTGGAAATGTCATCCAGATCATATGAAATCCCTCCAACATGTTGGCCTTGATCATGTAAAAGTATCTAGACATGTCTTCTTTGATCACGTGAATAACTTCATACATTCCATAATTTTCATGTAAAATATCATTGAAATTATATATTTAGTCATGTGAATCACCATTAAACATTCAAGCCTTATCAGATAGACACCTAAGACATGTTAGGTAGAAAATAAGTATATTTCAAGCGAATACCCCCAAAAATGTTATCCTTATCTAGTATGAGTACTTGGGAATGTTCCCTAAAACCATGTAAACCCCAAACCACAATTATTTGGCTGGTAACCCCCTTTTATATAAGAAGTGTCCAAAATAGGTTAGGAATGGATACTCATACAATCTTAGGGATATTAGGGGTTACTTATGCCATCCAGGCCTGCTCTCCACTCATGGTTCCTACTCTTTATCCATCAAAGGGTAAGGATCAAATATATTCCAATAGGAATCCACCTTGGTATAATTCCCTTCATATTTCAGACACTCTAACTCATGGGACCCAATCTCTCTTATGGGCTTAACATTCTTCCTCACTCGTCAGTAGGTTAGTAACAAATTGAACTATGAGGACTATGATTCCTTCTATAATCCAAATATTTAGGACTCCTTCCTAGGGATCAAGCTACATATCAAATACCCCATCAGATCCTCCCTAGTTAATAAGTCTTGTATCCATATATGGTGAGTTTGATCACTTGTTATGCCTTTTTTCTCACACTCATCATAACTTATGTGGGCTTATGAATTTTCAATGATTATATCAATGATATCATGAATTTACCCTAGATAGGGAAACCTAAGTGTGTGATCCCCATTCAATGACATGATATGATTTCCCCCATACATGGGCATCCACCTTAGTGTAAGTCCAAAAGTCATATATATATTGGTAAACCTTGAGAAAACAATCCTTAGTGGCATTAATTATTTTTCACCACCCATCAGGAGGTTAAGGGAAAATAGAACTATAATGACTCTGATTCCTTCTATAAGTAAGATACGTAGAAAGTATTCTTAAGGATCGAGCTCTATACTTAGTGCCTAAGTGCCCTCAAATATGTCCTTTCCACATGACATTAAATTGAACATCTTAAACTTAAATGAACTACATGGGTTTTGATTCTTGTTATCTGTAGGATTCCTCAAGAAGGTTCAATCCCATTCTTAAAATAGAAATCATCTTCCTAATAATTAGTAAACTATAAAACATCCTGGTTATAAGGCCTCAAAATATAATCATCTACCCAATGTTAATAAATAATGAGAAATAGATAGAGAACCTCGGAAATATATAGATGGACTCATAGATAAAACCATTTTACACATAGAAGTATTCAACAACTAATAGTTTTATTAGGGTAATCAATCATGTATCAGGATTTGTAAGAGATTCATAAACATGTCTTAAATATGTAAGAGAATCTCAGAAAAGGCAATAATTCTCCCCAAATGGTGTGATGAGCCCGATCTCTCATACTCTAGACCAATGTGAGTTCCTATGTTCTATTGGGTTTGAAATCCCAAAGGACTTCTTGCCTTTAGAAAGTAGGTTTGTACCTTGTTATGGATGTGGGAACCATTTGGAGTTTCTATGAGAGATAAAAATGATAAAATCAATGTGAATGATTATGAAACAATACTCAAACCCCACACAATCAATCATTAGAGATCATATCTCTATAAAGGAGACAAAAATGGTGAACTTAATTTTAAATCATGTAATGGAAGAATAACTAAACCATTATAGGCATTGCGCATCATGTCACCTAAACTTAGGGTACCATCCACATATTTCCATAGGAAACAAAAAATTTGAACCAGGTGTGAATATAACAAATAATAAAAATTATCAGTTTACTATAAATTGTAACATTCTATTTTCTGTAACCTATGAAAATGAAAATGGTATGCCTGATGTGAAACCCTTAAAAAATAAAAGGTAGCTGGGGTTCTCATGAAATAAGTCCATTATCACCATGAAAATTCCATGCAATCAAATTAGCCAAATTAGGAATAAGAAAGGTAAATTATGTTACCCATGCATAGCTATTTGATCATGTTTTACACTTATGATGATGCACTAATCGGTAACCTAGTTCCTTGTTTTCTTTGTGACTGTAGAAACATATCTCACATATTTCTTGACCTAAGATCATGTCTGCATTAATAATTTGTTTCGGAACCTTAGTTATAGTAGTAACCTCCATGGGTCACAAAAAAACTTCACACACCCAACACCTTTAGCTTCGGGTGGAGAATGAAATAGTTTAGGAATACCACTGATATTTTATGGTCCCAATCTTCATGGATACTTGTAGAGGTATCCAAATTCTGAATCTAACCAGTCTATCTTATTTAGGGAAAGCCACAATTAATGTATTGGCACCTGAAACCACCACTAATCGCTTCAGAATCTTATCTCTGAAGTGAGGAAATCATCACCTTACATATATTAGGTTGATGGATCAAGGATCCAACTATGGATCCATACTTGTTCAGGAGTAGCCTAGGAGGGATCCTATTAACTGTCGTCAACTATGTCATCCCGTCAGTGCCCCTTAGTCACCTGCTAAGGGAACCACCCAAAAAATTTCTACCCTGGACACTCAAGAATGGATACCATGGAGGTCTCACTAGGCATGAAAATTTATTCATAAATGGTAGTGGTATTATATCCCCACTTCCACTAATAAAACCATTAGTATATTCATGTGGTAACCAGTGGGCAGGCACATATCCTTGCTCACTCATATTAAGTTAACATGCATATTCCTATAGCAAGCATGGGAGAGGAACATATCCCTTCCCCCACACATCAATACCATTGGCATATTTTTATTTCATAAGGAAGATGGGAGTGGGATTATATCCCTACTTTAATTGAAGACAACTACTAGTACATCTTAGTGACCAAAAATGTGCAGGCCTGTGTTACTACCCACACTTTACTAAAGTTTCACTACATTCTAGTAATAGCTAAAGAGCTTCATCGGCATATTATGGAACTTGTACAGATATAGGTATAGGAACCTATTCCTTTCTCTATATCTAGACTATCATGCCACCATGATCAGTATAAAAAAGTGGGTTTTTCAGAGCAAGTTCCCATTCACACTTCTGAATAGGAGGATTATCCACATATTCTGATAAAATATGAGGCACTGGAATGGACTTGTATCCACATTATGATTTGGGTTCCCCAACTCAGTTTGGTACATTATTAGGGATAGGTGCACATTCCTATTGAAAAATATCAGTGTCATACTCTAAAGGCATAGGACTAGGCTCATATCCCCATTCTGGTTGGGGATCACTAACTCAATTTGGAACTTGACCTAGGATAGGTGTGCAATCCTATCAAAAATGACTAGAGGAATACTCCAATGGAATATAACCAAGCTTATATCCCTACTCTTGCTGAGATTTATCGAATAATATGGAAATAATCTCATAGTAGGATTATATCCCTATTGATGAAGTTGCTCATAATATTCCAGTATCTTAGGGAAGCTAGGATCATATCCCTACTTTTACTGATGATCAACTACACCATCTTTAGAGGCTATATAGGAAGAGTCTCATGTCCATTATACCATTTTGGAGTTACATTAGCATGTTATAACTAGGAATGAATATTTGAACTAGGCTCATGCCCCCACTTTATCTAGGATTGACCAGAATATTCTAGAAACCACCCACAAGAAGGCTCATATTCCTATCAATAATAAAGCTCATCAGAATACTTCCACATCTTCTCATTGGTGGGATCATATCTCCATAGTACTAAATTATTATAAACATATTTTGGAAACTGACATGTAGCGAACTCGTATCCCTGCTCAACCCCAAAGGGTAGGCCATCATATTCTAATAACAACACATAATGAGGATCGTATCCCTGGTCTTCTTGATTTCAGTGTCCTTGAGGATATTTGACGCATATATACAACAAATCAACGGTTTATCAAATCGTACACCAAAGAAAAAGGTGATTGAAACTTTGATATTACTCTTCACAGTAGTGTAGATAAGGATTGCAGGGACCCTAATCCTAACATATTCCATGGTCAACCTCCCCACAGTGATATATCTATCATGTAATTAAATAATACTCTTTCCTAGAAACCTTCATATATAAAGGTTCTCAAAACCTATAAACCTTCATATAGAGGGGGATTGAAACATTGGGGTTAACCATATATAGTGTCCCATTAACTATTAGCAGTACTTCACTAGAGTCATTAGGTGACCTAGAGAAATAAACTTTTTAGCATGACTAGGTGGAGGCAAATAATTTTAATGAATAAGAGGATAACATGGATATATGGAGACAAATATCAAAAAAAACCTCTCGACCATGTTCTATCTCATCACCCCTTCTGACTATGATATCCAAGATAATCTAGAGAAGGTGTGAATGCATTACATATGCCATAACATGTGGGAAACTAGTCAATGGTTTAAGGATAAAAAACCCTTATCAAGGATATGAGTGTAATATATAGATCATAAATACACTCTATTTTCAACAGAACATGGCCATATTCTCTTTATCCTGGAACCCAGGGGTGGAAGATCATGAAAAATTCCTACGAAGTGTTTGTCTCTATATCATAACAACTCTCTATCGACTAATTTCCATAGCCCCATCAGATATACATATCCAAGGATAGGGAACATATGGATTACTACACTTCACTATATATAAAAAATAGAAAAACTCCTTTGATATGGAATCTAGTAATTTTATATCCATATGATAGATCAAGGATTGGGTAATGCACAGTCCAATTGGTCAATACAGTGAAATTCCTTCTCTTTGAAGATGAAAAGACATCACAAACAGAGGGAGAAGCCTTCTAACAGACTCCTAAGATGGGAACCTTGAAGAAATGGGAACTCATATTAGACACAGAAGTGGAATTTTTAGAATACTTGACACCTTACCATAGAAAATTACTCCCAGCATAGGCATCCATTACACACATCTCATACACAAGCACAATTGTGTCAAATCAAATAGATCATAATAGCAGCCTTCATAGTAGTCATCAAGGAGTGAACCTAGAACATAGGTTTGGGGGGATTTTTTCCACTACCTCCACCCATAGGATCATCAAACCCTAATAGAATCCAAGAAATATTAGCAATAGTTTCAAACCAACCACAACCCATAGGGCTGGGGGAATTTTTATCCTAATCTCAATCACCAAGTTTATCACACCCAAAGGGGGTACTAAAGAAATCTGAAGTGGTTCTTGATCAACACCATACCATAGGTTTTGGGGCATTTATATCTCAATTTCCATATTAGGATCCATCATATCCTTAGTTGGAATCATCATATCCCCAACAATGGCATCATAAAGTGCCAATAGCAGCCCTGAATCATCCACATCCCACCAGGATTGGGAAATTTTGATCATTATCATCACCACTTAAGGAATAATTATTATTAAGATTTGAAGGTAAATATCAATGGTCATCATCCCATCCATTCCTCCCACCACGAGACATACCCTTTCAATTTAGGGCACGTTCAGCAAGCATGACCAGAAACTCCCTTAGGGCCACTATTCACTGACCAAGATGGAAGGAATGTATAGTAAAGTAAATCAAACCTCATAAGTTTTGTAAGCTAAAATGGTCTAATATGGATATTTTTTAGAGAAATTACCCAAATATAACCCTCAAAGGAGGAGAAAGCAGTGCATAATTACCCTATTGGATGGAGAGTATTGGGATAACTACCATTGCCTGATACACCTCAGTGAATGTCATCACAATTAACATAATAAATAATTCTTACCAAGATATAAATTTGTAGGAAAATAATGCATAAATCATTCCTTGAGGGGTATGAAATCTTGATTCACAAATTGAGGTTTCCTATGCATGAAATTAGAGGAGGATCGAGAACCTAGCACCTCCAAATGATGAATTTCCACCTCCATGGTAGAAAACTTAAAAGGATAAAGGAAAAGGTGTGGCTATATCCCACTCAACACCCAAAGGAGATAAAATTCCCTCCATAGAGGAATGGTTGGAACAATATGAAAATGATATACAAAATCTCATATAACTCGACAAGGAACTACTCATGAGAAATATTCTTGCATGGTTTTGTATTCATTCAGAGATGAATATACCTCCTATAACATATTAGGAGAGAGATAATACACCTACAAGAGTGGTATCTAAGCATCAGTATATCTTTGGATCTAGGAAACCAGTATATATAAATGAGTAAGTGGAGGAAGATAGAAACTTTCCTCTATTGTGGTGATAGCCTCTCCCCCGTTAGGGTGATCATTCAGTCCTAACATGAATCAATAATCAATTAGATATGAAAATAGGGTCACCTCTTTAAGCCTCACCCACTCCCTATAGATGGGGTCTAGATATTATTACCTTCATAACTCATCAATACCATCGAATCGTTTTCTACTGAAATGGATACATGAAAAGGTATTGTGCACCTGTACAGCCTAATAAGAAGCCATATCTTGAATGGGTGGATGAAACATTTTCCATACTAAATTTTAGAAATCCAAGCTTCATAAACTTTGATGGAGTAGAGGATACAGAACAGAATCCCACACACTTTTTGTTCTGATGCGACCTGATGATGGTCCCTCAAGATCAGTAGGAGGAAACCAAACTGTGATGTTTTGTACATACTCTGATAGGTCCAGCCTCTATTTGGTACGTCATCCTTCCATAAAAATCCATTTCGGTATGGGAAGGACTTCTCTGTCAATTAATTTATTAGTTCATATCCATGTTAAGAAAAAAAAGACAATTTTCAACCTCACAAACCACAAACAATGTGAAAAAGATAGGGTTTTTTACTTCATCATCAGCTGAAAAGGTTTAACCTATTCACTCAATATCGCTCTATCACAAGAGAATATATTATAAATTTTTGATAAGAATATTTTTAATTAGTTTCAAACATATTTAATCCTAATGAAGTATCCAGGAAGATTCTATGAGTTTTTAGAGATGGAAGAACACCTAGAATATGTAATTTAGTGGATCGGGGAAAAATATCAAGCCATGCCCTTAGAATATGGAAAAGGATTGGAAAGGAAGAGACTACTACTATTACCCTAAAAATTTTAGTACTACCTATTCAATCACCCAATATATGCTTGAATCATTCGACGCCTCCCTTCGAGTGAGAGAAACATCAAAATTACCCTTGGCTGGAAGAAAAAAGTGATCAAGGTCACCTTTAATTTGAGGAATGGATGAATAAATCATATTCCTTACAAAATGAAAAGGTCCCCAGTTATTTCCTTACATCCATGTAAAATAACATACCCAAGCTATAAGAGCCTAGGAAACCCAAATAGGTCAACCTCACTGCCTTTCTTGATTAATTCCCTTTTCAAAGGAGGCTGGGTCAAACCATCCAAGACTGATTTTTCTTTAAATACATCCTCAAGAGTATTGTTGATTATAGATAGGTGATACTAGGGAAGGCCTCAGAATATGTGACATGTGTAATCATCACTCTACAAGAAGAAGAGGGTGACTGGAAGGATGTTTCGGCTAGTTAAGGACAGATGTTCGATAACTGGATAACTAAAAAGATAGTTGGTTGAGTCCATGACACCCTGAGAGTATTGCATTAAAAACCAAAAATATTCTCAATGTGTAGGGATGAATCATTTAATAGAACTCCCAAAGGTATATATAATCATCGGATATAAGAAAAGACATAATATAATGAGTTATATTCATCTCCCACATAAGCTATGACTTTTTCAGACTTCTTTCCTTCAACATCTGAAGAATGGGCACCACCCCCACCAAATAGAACCCTTATTGAATAAAGAGATCATTTTTAGTTCTATTAATATATTTCACTTAACAAATCTCTTCTCATATTATGAATATTCCTCTAAGTATGAGTTTCTTGAACTTGGTCAGGGAGCTTGTGGTTGAGGACACAGAATTTGGGGATACAGAGGTCGGTACAGGCGTTGTCGAACCCAATATTTTTGTCACATCTCGGAATAATCCATATATGCAGTTGAGACCCATGGGAGAGCACTCCAAATATCCAAACATAGGCATGGAGATGCCTTGTATTTCTCTAGTAGTGGTTCAATCCCAATCACTTTACCTGACCGACTGGTGGGGGTGAGATTTTATGATCATCCTAGACATAGAGAAAGGTTAGTTTGACCTGCACCACTAGAAGTAGATACTCCCTCAACCTCAGCTCAAGCACCAATCCCATCCACCTCAAACACCAAAACTACTCATCCACATCATAGACAGCAACACCACCTTGGGAGGTGCATACCTTTGGCACAAAAATATGACATTATGAAGTAGTTGGTGGTTGTTCCAACCAAAATCACATTCCTATATGATCTCTATATTTCAAAAGAACATAGAGAGGCACTCATCAAGGCCTTAAAAATCTTGTATGTGTTATAGATAGAATTCATTGCATCTGATGTTTACCAAGTGGAGAATATTCCATCAGAATTCCATGACACCATATCGTTCACATAGCAGTATCAAGAAGAAGTTATACAAGGACATATCAAACCCCTTTATTTTTTAGGAAAACTTGACAATGTTGACATCTGAAGGGATCTAGTTGAAAATTATTCTAGGATAAACCTCATATCGATTTGTACCCTCCAACATTTTGGATATAGTGAGGGGTCCTTATCTCCAAAAAACTAACCATTAAAGGGTATGATAAGAGTGATAAAAGACCGCTCATAAAGATCAATATCGAGGATCAATTCGGGGATATCACATCCAATTTTGATTTCATGGTTATCCAATAAGACACAACATATAATTTCATTCTTGTAAGTCCTTGGATTCATAGCCACATAGTGATACCTTCAACATTTCATCAGTTCTTGAAATATCCCATTGATGGGAAGGTCAACATATTAAATGGTGATGATGCCCCATTTGAGTCTTTTAAATATATATATATGATAAGAAAGGTTTCCATAATAAGGAAGTAAAACAACCAATGGTGGATAATGATATGAATGATCCATCCTCCAATGCCTTGGGGACCACCCCTATGAATCCCTAGAGTATGCTCAACAATGATTATGTGATACCCATAAACATGATTGAGATGGTAGGCTTAATCTTAATAAAATATCATGATCCAAAAACTTTATTGGATCATGTCCACATGAAAGTATTCACGTCATCTAAAATGTATTTTTGAAAGGGGTATTGGGATAATGGTTTCACACAATCAGAAAAAATTGGTGATGCCTCCAAGACATTCTCTAAAAATCAGGATATCTAGGATAATCTTTCCCCTAATGGTAGCATAAAAGAAAACAATAAGATACATAATATCTATGCAATGAATCTGGTATTATAGGATGAAAACATATCTTTTAATGGCCTATATTACCAAAGAAATTATAGATATTCCCTTGTATTACCCATAATTTCATAAAATACTTCCAAAAACTCGGTGATGGAAAAAGAATATGATGAAATTAGAAACAAAAATCCCACATTTTAGGATGTTCTCTCCACCCCCATTTATGATCTCAAGAAGGTAAATCTGGGAACAGAATAATTCTAACAATCTACATGGATTAGGGCCTCCATGCCTCCCTAGGATAAGGAGATGTATATTGGATTTCTAAAGCAGCATCAACATGTTTTCACTTGGAATTATACAGAAATTCCCAAGATGAACCCCGATGTGGCTATTCACCACCTAGGATTACCTGATGGCCATCAAGGTTTCAAGTAGGAATCCATGAGGATGAAGCCTTATCATCCTAATAATGAACAAATGAGAGTTTAAAAAATTATCAAATCCAACTTTGTCTAGGAAGTGCATTACCCAAAATATCTTTCCAACATCATCCATGTAAACAAAAAGAATGGGGATATCAGGGTCTGCTTCAATTTTAGAGACCTTAATCGACACTACCTAAAGGATGATTTCTCATTTCTAATTATAGAACTTTTTATTGATGAAACTATTGACTTCTAATCCCTTTCCTTTATATATGGGTATTCAAAGTATAATTAGATAAATATGGCTCCTGAAGAAGAGGAAGCCACTGCCTTCATAGACCCTTAGGGGATATTTTTCTATCAGTTCATGCCTTTTGGATTAAATAACACTGGTTTAACTTACCAATTAACCGTGAATTATATCTTTAATAATTTATTGGTACCATAGTGGAATGTTATGTTAATGACCTGGTAATCAAATCTTGAGAGCGATGTGATCACCTCAAGGATCATCAAAAAATATTCCTCAAGTTTCAATAACATAATTTTAAGATAAATCCTCTGAAGTTTGATTTCAGAGTAACATTAGGGAGTTTATTTTGCTTTTTGGTATTCCATTATGGAATCAAGGTTGACCCACAAAAGAATAGTGAAATCCCAACACTGTCACCCCATCACAATCTTAAATAACTAAGGGGGTTCCAAGGGAACCTTGCTTACTTTCAGCATTTCATAACTAATGTGGATAGAAAATATCTCCCATTCACAAATTTAATGAAAAAGGGAGTTTCTTACCGATATAATGAGGACATCCAAGAGGCCTTTGAGAATATCAAGTAGTACTTACTGCACCCACCGATCTTGATTCCACCAGTAGAAGTAAATACACTTATCTTATATGTGGAAACTAAGGAAAGGTTACTCGGTGCTCTCCGCATACAGAAAAATGATGTAGGGAATTCAATAGCCTATAATACCTTAGTTGAATGATTATAGGTACTGAAACCTAGTATTCTAATATCAAAAAGATCTTCCTCACACTCATCTTTACAGTGAAAAAGATAATACATTACTTGAAACATCATGAAGTCCGCTTAGTCTCTCATATTGACCCACTCAAGTACATATTTTACTATCCCATGTTGAATGGGAATCTGGCCTAATGGGTAGTTATTTTGAAACAATATTACATCCAATTCATGTCACATAAGGCAGTTAAAGGGATTTCCTATGTTTATTTCCTTGCGACGCATCTCACATCAAGAATCACGCCAGTTGAGAACAAACTTCTAGAGGAAGAGGTTTTCTATTCCCATGACACTCCCTGAATGTGGGTGATGTATTTTTAATTTTCCTTCGAAAATCCTATTGTCAAGAGGATGGAAAACCCAAATCTTAATATATTTGTCCTAGATATTGTATTTTTTTCTCTAGAAAAATAAATTTTTTCCTACTCCTCACTATTCGAAGGTTGTACTAATAAAGAGGCAAAATACAATACCCTATTTATTGAATTAGAACCAGATCTAAAACTGTATATTTCCTTCCTAAAAATCAAAGGGGGTTTGAATATATTGATCAAAAAATCAATAATTAATATTCCATCAAGGAGGAATAATTATCCCCTCTCATCGGTTATGTTTTAATATTGATGGAAAAAATACATTTTGAACCAACATTGCATCACGTACCTCGATCAACAAATGATCATGATGACGTACTAGCTAATGTAGCCACAGTCATGGCTGACCCTGATTAGGATGAATTGGTTTTCAAAAACATGCACTGAAGTATGGTCTCATTAGTTATAATTTGGTAAATGGAGAAAATAAATCAGGTCAACACTATCCCAGAGCATGTTGAACTGATATCCACCCCTAGATAGATGGATCCCATAGTAGATTACATCCAAAATGGGACCCTCTCATTAGATCAATCTATAAGGGAATAGAATTGATGAAGAGTAGAAAAATTTACCCTTTAGGATGGTCCAAATGAGAAAAAATCCCTCTACAAATGAGGCTTTGATGGAATCATCCTCAAATTCATAGAAGAAGGAGATATTCCCACCTTTATAGAAGAACTTCATACAGGATCATGTGGTGATAATTAGTCTAAGCCATAATCTCCCACCAAATTATAAGTCTTGGTTACTACTATAAAACAATGATATAGAACTGTGTGTAATTCACAATGAAATTTCATGCATTCTAGATTCATGAAAACTACATTCATCAACCCCTAGAGTTACTACAAATGGATAAATATTCTTGGACATTTTTCATATGAGGAATGGATGTTGTGGGGCCATATCCCCGAGCCACAACTAAGTAATTTTAGTATATCCTTACTGATACCAACTTATTTTCTAGATGGAATCATAAAATAATCCTCAATGAATTCATAATGAAGAACATCATTAACTTCATAAAGTCTAATATCATCACCATATTCGGTGTCCCTCAAAAGATATTGGCAGATAATGGTACCAAATTATTTTTTACTGAATTGAGGAAATCGTACCATGAGTACAATATAAAATCCAATCATTCATCCTGCTATCATACTATGGAAAACGGAAGAATATAGTTCTTTAATAAGACTCTATCAAATATACTCTAGAAAATAGTGGATAGGGACAAGAAGTCCAGACTGGATAATCTCCTCCATGTTGTAGGGTCCTTTTGTACCACTAAGTGAACATCCACACAAGCATCACCATATTAATTGGTTTATAGGAATGAATTAGTGTTACCCAAAGAATTAAAATTTCCCTCACTCTAAATAGATATTTGTGGAAAACTCTTAATTGATAAACAATCAAAAAAGTAGTTGGATGAGTTAGAATGGATCGACGAGAAAAGGTTGTGTGCACTGAAAAACCTTGAAGTTCATCAGAATTGGATCACATGAGACTTAAATAAAAAGGTTTTCCTCTTCTCATTCCTTTTGGGAGAACTGGTATTAGATCTTTGAACCCTGGTGATACCAGTAAAGAAACCACCAAATCTAGAACCCAAATAGAAAGGGCCTTACATCATATATAAGGTCTATTCCAATGTAGATTACCCATTGGGCACAATGGATATGGAACACATTATTCCTCCCAATAATGAAATTTTATCAATAAGTACTTTTCATATAGTCCATCAACATCCCAAATCTTAGTATAAAAACTTTATACTACATAGAATCTTTCATCCTTACACCATGACATTAAACTATATAAAAGAAGTCCTAAAAGAAATACTTTAAACCACATAGAAACTTTCATCATTACCACATGACATTAAAATACTTGGAATATGTCTTTACCAAATGACATTAAACTACCTTAAGAACATTACTTTATGGATGGTTCATTGCACATGAACTAGATCTGTGTAAAAGAAAAAATGAAGTACTCTTGTTCTCTTGTGTGATCTGAATCCACATACAGAATATTTCCATTCAAGAACTATGTGTGGATTGATTCCTACTATCATATGATGCATAGTGACACTCAGATATCAAATTTTGGGTCTAGTCGGAACCTAAATGGAAAAAATACCCCCCCCCCATACATATTGGTCAAACTTGTGTGAATAGTTTTCCATTAAATAACCATGTGTGTCATGATTCCTGCCATCACAGGATATGTAGTGATACCTAGATCTCAAATCCTGGGTCCGACCACAATATCAACAGAAAAAATCCTATGCATATGGGTCAGACCTCCATAGAGATTTTTCCATTCAAGAACTACATGTTTCTCGATTCACACTATCATGGTATACATAGTGACACTTGTATCCCAAATCATGAGTGCAACTAAATTATCAACAGAAAAAAAATACCAACTCTATGTATGGGTTAGACTTCTCTAGAGAGTTTTCCATTTAATAACTATGTATAGATTGATTCCTGCAATAAAAAGATATATAGTGACACCCAGATCCCAGATCCTGGGTCCAACCACAATATGATTAGAAAAAATACCCCCTCTACGTATGGGCCATACCTTCATAGATAGTTTTCTATTCAAGAACTATGTGTCCCTTGATTTCTACAATCACATGATACATAGTGACACCCAGATCAAAAATCCTAGGTCCAACCACAATATCAATGAAAAAATCCCCCTCTATGTATGGATCAAACCTATGTGGAGAGTTTTCTATTAAAGAAAAAAATGTGGCTTGATTCATGTTATCATAGGATATGTAGTGATACCCAAATCCCAAATCACAGGTCCATCCACAATATCAATGGAAAAAATACTCACATGTGTGTATGGGTCAGACCACCATGGAGAGTTTTCCTTTCAAGAACTATATGTTGCTTGATTCTTGCTATCACGGGATATGTAGTGACACCGAGATCCCAAATCCTAGGTCCAGCCACAATATCAATGGAAAAAATACCCCTATGCATATGGGTTAGACTTTTGTGGAGATTTTTTAATTTAAGAACTATATATTGATTAATTCCTGCTATCACAGGATGCATAGTGACACTTAGATCCCAAATCCTAGGTACAAATGCAATATTAACGAAAAAATCCCCCCCTCTGTGTATGTTTCGGACCTGTTTAGGGTGTTTCCCATTCAAGAAATGTATTTTTCTTCATTTCTAATAAAATAGGATATAGTGATGCCCATATATTCAATCCTAGGTCCTGTTGTAGTATATAGAATGATAAAATTCACCCTTCCCTACATATGGGCTAGACCTATGCAGGGGACTATCTAAGAACTATGTGTGGATTGATTCTTTCCATCATGGGATACGTGGTGACACCTGTATTCTCTATTTATGGAATAGACCTACATTTTCATCACCCCCAATCATGATCCCCCATGAGAGTCAGATCTATGTAGAGGCTATAGTCCACAATAAATTATTAATATCCCTACATATTACCCATCATATACCCCCATGAAACTTAACTGATTTCCCAGTTATCCCTTGTTTATAATTATAAGCATGGATCATGTGAGCATAGGGAATCTATAAAGCCGCTCTAGATAGAGTGACTGAGACATGTCATGGATAGGGAACTACATCGTAGTCACATGATATTAAATTTTGTAACAACATCCTAGTGTCATGAAGTTAAACTAAATGATGAGAGGTCTTCATGCTAAATATATTATCCCCCCTGGTGACTGTGTATTCAAGGAATTCATGTCTTATCCCTTTGCCCTAAAAATAAATTTAATACACATTATCATTTCCTTTAGGGTTATCAAACCCTCCATGGATTTTACATTCCACATGAAAAAACTTCATATCTTCAAAATTTGAGTTGATAAAAATCAATTCCTTGAGTTCATATCCTTCTATTAGAACCCCATGGACCTTGGGATTCATTACTTTGGGTTCTCCCTATATAAAACAAGTAATAGGGACTGGATGATCCAATAGTAACTCACTAGGATTCACTATAGAAATAAAATAAATCCAAAGATCATATGCCTATAGGATGTTTGGTATCATAAGAGAGGACCCAATTAAACCCAAGAGTTATTTCCCTAACTATATGGAATTTGGGCCACTGCCATTATTAATGGTTAACATGTACCTACCATTTTCCACTGCTAGTTAAATAAAATATTCTTATGTAATGATTAAAATATTCCATAACCCAACTATTCAAGTAGATTCAGATACTCTCTATATTACACATTGGTTCATCATGCCCATTTTCAAATCAATATTATGACATTGTATCCTTGTACCCTTCCATTTTAGGGTGTGTATCCTATATGAAGACTCAATTGCTTCAAGTCCGTCATTCCTATCAGTGATATGTCCTAGTCACAAGATTTTAAACTACATAAAAACATCATATTTTTATCATGTTAAACTGCATAACATATATTCTATCCTTCAAGATCTAAAATTTCTCATATCGAGCCATCCTATCCATGAATATATGCTAGGGAATAATTTTTCACTTTCATACCAAAATGGAATATGGAAATTTTCTATACCTATATATGATCTTGATCTATGTAGAAGACCCTTTAGCTGACCTTAATGTTGGGAATCACTAAGGGAAGAAAATAGAATGCCCCTCTCCTTTTCATACTAATCAGATCTATACGGAGGGATATCCTTAAAGTAACTGATTATGGAATTATTCCTACCCTTATAATATGCATAGGAAAATCTAGGGAGCCCAACCATAAAAATTGCATATACCTCTATTTAAACAGGGCCAAGTCATATAGACTCTCTCTTATTACATATGAGTTAGATTTAAATATGGGTTACTTGTGCAAGAAGGGATCAATCATGTGGCAACCCATCAATAATCATATACATGGAAAAAATGTGTTTCTTATATTTAAATTCCCCTAAATAGTGTAAAGTATTCCCCAGAATATCTTGTACAATTTCACATTGATCCCTACATCCTTACCACATGAAGATAAATTGTAAGTAATACATCCTTGTCACATGACCATAAAACGTACAAAAGATTCATCTCTGCTAAATGATGATAAAATTTGAATACTATATCCCATCTTCATTCCTTATCAAAGGACTATAAGGGTCTAACCCTAGTCAACCAAAGTTTGGGGTTCTTCCATCATCTTTTCAAGAACCTCAATTAATAAGTCACATTTCATGTCTTGAGTGTCTTAAATTACAACGAACCTTTTATGGCCCTTTTAAAAGGACACCTATCATAAAGGGACCCTTTTTCCACTATGTATTTATGCCCCTAGTTCCTTCATATGATCTCTTATTCATCAACAAAATGTTTCTTTGCCTTGAAAAAAGGGATTCTGATCCTTGTGAGCCCTGACATCATTGAAATGGAGCTCATATATATAGATTGATTTTCAATAATCATCAACATGATTGTCCCATACCATTACTCGTGATTTGAGAACCTTGATCCATGATTTACAACATTCCCACCCTCTTCTTGGGAAGGTGTCGAGGTACTTAGGACCCTGGGAATTCTAATCAGTCAATTTTGAAACACTCCCTTCATACAAGATCCACATGCATCATGACCTTAAACTACATTCACCTTGGTTAAATTCATACAAACTTAAACTTTATTCTTTGATGGTCCAAATTTTAAGACCCTAAACTGCTAGTGAAAGATACATAAAACTTATCAGGATGAAAACACCACAAAGGGAAACCTGAGAAAAATTCTAGTCCTCGCTTGCTAAAATATTCATCTCTATAGTTTAGGAAAATGTTAGATCATAAATTAATGAGGGAAAAATCTCATGGGTCCCACCATGTGGTCCTAGTAAAAGTTGAGCTACGGTTGCCGGACCACCTAGTAATGGAAATAGTTAGAGAAATTATTGATCACATATCCTTGCCGTGATTTTGTGTTTAGTACATGGTGAAACAAATTTTAGGGTTATAGAACCCTTCTTGAGTATTATGTTTTCCATAAACCACCTTTATATCCTTGAAGTTTGAGTTGACACCACCAAATCCTTGAGTTGATACAATTCTCCTAGAACCCCACATCCTTGATTCATTTCTCTTGGTTATCCCCTATAGTGTATTGGTAATAGGGACTAGTTGACTTGAAAGGACCCCTCTAGGATTCATTGTAGAATTGAAAATAATGACAAAGATCTTATGGATAGAAGATGTTTGGTCCCAGAGCAAAGGCCCCCTTAAACCCATGAACTATTATCCCATATATGTGAAATACCCACTTCACACATTAATAATGGTCAACCTATATCCACTAACCCCCATTTTTAGTTAACTCATATATTCCTAGACTATGATTTACAATACCCATGACTAGACTATTCAAGTAGATTCTATATCCACAACATTTTGTCGCCATGTATTGTACCCTTTCTCAAATAAGGAATGTGATATTCCATTATCAAACCTTATAATGTACCACACCACATGACTGAAAACCACATGGAATGTGTCCCGAGATTCCCAAATAGAAATTAAACTACCCTAGGGTGCTAGATCCCTTATTTCGTATCTATGTTCTCTTTATCGATCTTCATAATCCAAATGTTTGAATATTCACAAACCTTCTATAGCCCTTGGAAAAGAGTGGGGACCCTTATACTTAACCATTCATGTAATCCCTATGGGATTATGCATAAGTTCCTCTGACACATCAAATACAAAAATCTCTTCCTTATAGGAAAGGACTTCCAATCCTCATTATCCCCAACAACATTGTGGCAGAACTCATCACCTTAGGGTGTTTTGTGGTCATCTCGGGCTTGTCTGTCTCATTTCATATTCATAAGTTCAAGCTCATGTATATATGATTTACACAACCCATATTCCAATTATAAAAGTTTACTTACCATCCCTAACATTTAAACATACTTTAATCTAGTCTTTGTAAGGATGCTTAGTGTCACGATCCATCATGGACATTCATCCTTCATGTTTCCTACAAGAACAAAGGGTGCCAAAACCCTTCATGGTAATTCATTATTTATAATACCAATTAAGAATGTTTTTTATTAGAAACCTTCATGGACCCTCATTCTTTATAATCCTATCAAGGATGTAGGATTATTCATGCCTTCATGAATATCAATCCTTCATTACCAATAATAGATGGTCCAAGATGAAAGACCCTAAACTATAGAAATAGAATGTCTGGCCTAAAAGACCATAAAATACCGCAACATATGGTTCAATCTAAAATTCCCTAAACTAAATCAGCATATGGTCTAAGATAAAATTCCCTAAAATACAGAAACATATGGTCTTGGCTAAAATACCCTAAACTGCAACAAAAAAAGGTATAATCCAAAAGACTTTAAACTACAGAAATAAAAGGTTTGAACTAAAATATACTAAACTACAACAAATAGAAGGACCAATATAAAAGACCCTAAAAATAGTAGTGGTATAATTTATAAGACCTTAAGAAGCCAAATTAAAGAGACATAATGTTGGCCATGTTGAAAACTCGAAAAGGGAATCCTGGGAAAAAAGTCAGGATGCTTCTCACTGAGCATACACTTTGTGTGTTCTAGGAAACATTGAGAACTCATAAAATATAAAATGTATAAAACTTGTTAGGTTAAAACCCCATAAAAGGGTGTCCTGATCAAAATCCAAGTCCAAGCCTACGAATCTTTCCCCATATGAGGATTAAGAAAAATTTAGGGAAATATAAAAAATATATACAAAGCTTCTAGGGATCATTATTCATCCCTAGAAAAAATCAACATATGATCACTAATTCCACATACTTATGAAGAAATTAGAGCACTTTTCCTATGAAACATATATCTAGATAAGTTTTCCTTTTGAACCAGATGATCTAGGGATGACTAGAACAAATACATCAATGAGGATTCTTATATCATTAATAATTTATGGACGATTCTTGCACAAATTATATTATGATTCAAGCATTCAAATTTAGTCATTTGGGTTTACTTGGTATTATACAATGGATGGGTATATTTCATGATTCATATGATATCAATTCAATTAAATTCCATACACATCATGAATAAAATAAATCTTGGAAATGACATGTGAAGTCTAGAAGATTCTTTTCATTGATAATTTGTAAGGGAGGGAGGAATATCCACATTCCAGAGTCTCTCCAAGGTTCTATAAAAACACACATTTTTGAATGGATTATAATAAAATCATATCAAATGAGTGTGATAATCCAATTAGATTCTATAAAGAGGTGTAAATTGAGCATTGAAGTGTCATACAAACTATTTATGTAGCCTCCTATTAAGGATAAATAGTCTCAATAAAAAATAACTTTTCACCTCCTTTCTTATTGGTCACTAATAAGTATGATGAAATCGAAATATGGGACCTTGTGCAAGATATGATTTCTTCCTATTCTTCTATATGCATAGTCAAGCCATCCATCAAGGCACGTGGCTGAGAGATCTTATAATGTATCTATTTAAGAATTTATGAAAATTATCTAAATAATTTGACTAGAGGATTCATGTAATAAAAATCATACAAGTCCCTCTCATTGATGGATAATTGTTTTCGAGTAAATAAAATATGTCACATGATATCATACAATTACTGACAGATGAATCCACCAACTCCTAACTCATGAAAGAGTTAGGGAAGATGTTATTCTTGCTCACAAATGTTCTCCAAGAGAGTCTTCATAATAAAGGTGTAAAATTTATACCAAATTATTTGTTGTGGTGTTGAGTCTATTGATGGAGGGATCGGTTGAGACAATAAGGAAGAAAGGGAAGGAGTCTCATGTATTTATCCCCCAACTGGTACCATATTTGTTACTAACACTGAAGGACCATCATCCTCAACAAACCCCACATAGTTAATGGGAGGTTTTTCACTCTGGAAAAAGAGCTTACTTGGGGGATCCCCTGAGACTTGAAGAAACTACATTACTTCCATGGATTAAGGGCTTGGGGAAGCACAGGGTTTATCCACCTAATAGATTAGTCAATTGAACACACCACTTAGGTAAGATTCTACCCAAGTCCAGGCATAGTCATTAGATAGGAATATGGGAGAATTGATATGTGGAATAATGATTTTATAATTTGTATCCCCATGTTCTAAAATAATCCAAAATCAGAGAATGATCTCGGGATGTCATTATCCATGCACACTAGATAAGGGGAGAGGAGAAACCATCTGAATACAGAAAAACTAGAAAGAAAATAGGTAAGGGGTATATGTCTTATAGATAATCGGTTCATCTATGTGATATTTAAGAACCCTAACCTAGAGAGATATTTTATATAACCCCTCGATGAAAGACCCACTTCCATTATCAAAAATTATCCCAATCAATGTGGGATAGGGAATGAAGTTGAAATGGTCATTATAGATCAACATATCATTAACATCATAGGGACTTAATGGCCTTTCCTTGACCTTGGAAACATTTAAAAACTTGGTATGGAATGAGGCATGAGGGATATCGGTAGTGTTCTAATATTTGTAACACTATAAATTCTCTTCTATCTAACCAAATAATAAATGAAAAGGGCCTCCAATATGGTAGGGGTGTTTCATTTTTGGGTATGACTAAGGAGAAGATAAATATAGACAAGATTCAGTGTTGCTAGATTAAGAGGCCTCCCCACTTCCAATCTGGTTTCCATAACCAGTGTGCCTACTTAAATGCCCAAGCACGTGTCCCCAACTAGGAAAATCCATTTATTCATAAACATAGCCAAAACCATACTAACCTAAGGATTGGGGATACCTCTGTCATCAATCGGTGTCCCCATGAGGAATGCTCTCCAGCTTCTATAATGTCCCAATAAGATACTATGTTGTCTCAAACATGTCGATAAGGACATAGATGAGTGTTTATAGCTATTGGTTGATCCTTGATATGATAAAGGAAGATGTTGATCCAATAATTGAATTAAATAAGCTAGTATATGTTCATATCTTTATTTAATTTCTCCCTCAAAATAGTGATCATGTCTCGCACAAAGGTTGGATTTAGTTCAGTGTCATCCCAAACATCTATAGGAGGAAGGAATTCATCATACATCTACCCGAGAGGAGGTATCCCTCCCAACTGATAAACACCCCAGAGGTCAATCCCTAATTAATTATGGGAAAAATGGAAGGAGTCAGTACAAATACACTATAATATAATCATCTCTCTAAAGAGTTTTGAGTAACGATACATGACAGATTGGGAAATCCATGTCAGCTCACAAATATGGATAGCCTATATTTTTTTGAAGAAATTTAAGCAACTCTACCAAAACTAGAATGGTCATTCCCATTTATCATGGAATTTAAAATCAGGAAACAAGTACTAATTTGAACTCTAGAAATATATTATATTGTTCAATGAGGGCACAATTATGGTCAATTAACTCTGAGAAATCAGTTGATGGGAAAGATCATGACCATCTAGACCCATAGGGTAGTTGTCCAATATAGAGGACAGCCTCTGGATTGATGCCACAATCAATTGATTGTCTTAATAAATTTTTATATGAATAAAATTGAGGGAATATGAAAACCAGTGTGATGGAAGATTATAGTTAGGTTAAGGAAATGAAGTGTCATCAAGAATAATGAATCCATGAAAAGGACGTTAGTGTGACATAGGGTAGTTCTGAAGGTCATCTGGAAGAAGCCCCTTCAAAACCTCATTTTCATAAATACCTGGTACCTATTGGAGTTGGTTCCATAAAAATAACTTATATATACTTTTTTATAACATGTATTCATAGTTTTTAATATTAATAAATTCCTTATCAAATCATGGTTTTTATTCTATGTAACATAGTATGTGATAATATCCTAAGAGTAGTTGTCGCACTAAAAGGTCATAGTAGTTACCTGCTATGATGAGAACCCAGAATTTCCACAATGGTATTCTTAAACGTATGTTCTATAGCCAAATAATATCATTTGAGGGAAATAAATGATGTAATCTATCATGGGTGAAGACTCATAGGACTTTGAGTCACCTTTGCATGGTGCATGACCTTGGTAAATATTTTAAATATGTGACCCACCAGCAGGAAAACCACATTTATATGTGTCATTGAATTTTCCTATTTTTGGATGTGTGTATTGGTCCTTAGACTTTAAGGTTTTTATTAGTGAGTGTTATAAGTTGCGTAATTTGATTTATTGATGAAAGCTGTGATGACATGTGTTCATAGTGTGGTAGTATACATTGGGTATGTTATGAGTAATATTTTATTAATAAATAATGTGAGAAATTATTTGTCCATTATTTTAACATAAGTTTATATCTCATTAAATTTGATGGATATTATATATAATAAATAAATCCATGGTCATGGTGTTCTATAGACAAGTTCGATTTCTATAAATTAAAAGAAAGATACATTGAGTACATAGGTTTATGGCACGAGCATGCAACCTTCTTGATTATAGATATCATGATAAAGGGATTTTATTAAATAGTAAGTTTCTATATGAGGTATTATTTCCTTAAAACATTAACTTCTTCCTATATGGGTTCCTTGTCATGTTTCTAGATATTAACCTTGTATTTTAGGCTGATTCGTCTAATTCCACTGAGAAAGATTCCTAGAGGGGCACACACTAAGTGTATCCAGAATCTCAGTTAAATAATATATTGTTATTTATTATTTAACAAGTTGAGTAAATATTATTATTGTACATGGTTTAATATTTATTCATGTTTTCTTAGTCACATATATTCCATCACTAGTTATTTAGGAGAATATTATGTGAGAAGAATATTTAATAAATATTTATTTTATATTTAGTGAATATAATATTTTATTCATTTATTTTTGAATAATAAAGTGATATTTATTTATTAAATAAACAGTCATTATTCAAGGCCTGATAAATATTTTGGAGGAATTGAGGACTGATTTTAATAGACTGATGAGAAATATATATATATATATATATTGAATATTATTTGTTTCAATAATATTTAACTTAATTCGCATGTTTAGCGTACATCAAGAAATAATAATTTTATTATTATTATAGACACGGGGGTTGTGAAAGGATTAAATAAATATTAAAGGGAACTTGTGCACTTATTTATTTCTAAACCTATATGTATATAAACCTAATTGTATTATTTTTTAAGAGAGACAATTCATTTTTGTTGTGCATAATGAAATTCAAAGAATCTTCTTGAATCCCATAGAGATCGGTTCTCTATGAATGCTCCCAAGAATGGGGTAAGAACCCAAATCTTCTTTCAGGTATGTTTTTCTTTTCTATTTTTCTTTGAGGAAAAAGAGGAGTTTCTGAAAAATTTAGGAGTACACGCTATGTATTTATAAGTACCCTCTATGTACTCGGTTGCCACAGGTGACAGTGTATTGGATAGGTAGTGGCCGAGTACATGTCTGTGTTTGGTGACCTAGAGACCTCCTAAAGCGGAGGCTGGAAAACGAAAGTACATGTCGTGTACTTTTAAAGAACACATCATTTACTTTCTTTTTTCATTAAATGGATAGGGGTCACGTTTGATGGACAGAACACACTTCTTCTCGACCTATCTTGTCCAGGAGCATCCGTATGGCTTTGGATCTTCTACGATCCCCCAACTCATCATCCCTTCTCCAAATCGACCATCGTTGATTGTGTTGGAATCGAATCGGTGAGTTCTACTTTATTCTTGAACTTCATCTCCTGATTTATCTTATTTCACAAGATATCCTTAATTTAACATATTAAGAATTTTTTTAGATCTATGGTGTTCTAGGTCGATTCAAGGCTTGAGGTTCACGTATATCGATATCACGACACCGAGGTAGGTGGTTTGTGCATTTCTGTAGTTAGTCTTTGAGTTATATGTGAAAACGTGTCCAATACCCTTATTCGGGGTATTGTGTGTTTATGGTTTTAGACCTTTTATTTTCATGTTATGCCTTGTTTGATTGGATAGAGGTTAATTGTTTGAGAATAGGGTTATCTTTTCCAAGATATGGATTTTTTTCCCATGTTTGCTTGTTTTTTACCATTTGGTCTAGCCTTGCATGTTAGGCTGATGATTTCTTTCCATGACTAGTATTTTTGGGTGGAGTGATTATTATTTGACATGTTACGATATGTTGTAGTTTTTTATCCAAGTAGTTCTTGAGTTTTACTTTGGTTTTTTATTATCATTTGTGCATAATTGATTTACATGGGGTTGCGGGAACCTGGTGTAGTGAGACCATAAGGGAAATTGACATTGAGGGCTTTCCCGGAGTCTCTGTTTTAATTATCACACTGCAAGACCATAGGGGGGATTGACGTTGAGTGCTCCCTCAGAGTGTCTACAGTTACATTATAAGGCCACAGGAGGAATTGATGTTGAGTGTTTCCTCAATGTACATGTAGGATACTGTGAAAAGACTATAGGGGGAATTGATGGTGAGTGCCTCCTCAGAGAGTCTTTGATCACACATGACTAAATGGGGAATTGATGGTGAGTGATTCCTTAGAGATTCTTTAATATATCTTCTCTGCTATTGTGAAATAGAGGGGTTAGGATGTGAGAACTACCCAGAGGGTTGCTTGTATTTTTTTTGGTTGATTAAATAATTAAAAGTAAATGTTTGTAAATGAAACTATAGGACTATTTACTTTTGAGTACTTTTTTGTTCACTACTTCCTTTTGATTATGTCCTACCATATATATTCTCTGACTATTAGGAACAGATATTTGGGTGGTTTCCTACTGGGATTAGTCTCATGCCCTATTTGGGTTATGCTTTTGGGCTCAAACAGATTATATTTATACAGGTATAGATAAGGGAAAGCTCCCTTCTACTTTAGGTACTTGATTGCTATGGAGTTGTGGAGCATGGGACCAAGATAAAGCTTGTGATGTTGTGGAGATGTTTACTTGATTTTATTTTGAACTTTTTTTTAGTACTGTATTACATCATTGTGATTTTTTTGGTTGCTTTCCTAAGCATATGTATCATGCATCATTTATATACGTGTGTGTGCTCCAATTTTTTATTACTTCGGTTGTTTACTTATTGCTTGTTTTACTGCTTCCTATATTGCTATCTGTTTTACTTCTACAGTTTTACTCTTTCAATGAGGGAATATTTCCCCACTATCACACCCAAGTCCCTCGATGCTAGTCGGAAGCCTCTAGAATTTGGGGAAATGTGCTTGAGGCCATGTGACTAACCGGGTACGGGGATCCTCTGGGTGGATCCCAGAACCGAGATGTTACAAAGTGGTATCAGAGGAATTATTTTCTTCTTGACTTACTATTTGGATCCTATAGCCAGGGGTAGGAAGAAAATAGGCACTTGGTAATAAGTTGTGCTTAGGGGTAGCTAACTCATGTACAGGGAAAAGCCAACTTACCTCGTCATTGAAAATTTTTTGGTTTTGAAAATTTACAGTTGTTTTGATTTTACCATTGGGTAATTCACATGTTTTGTGCTATTATTGTTGATATTATTGAGGTTCTATTTCTATTGCAACCCGATGAGATGAGGGTATGTCATCTCATGCATCATATAGGTACTTGCTAGAGATCACATGTCATGCATTCTTGTCATTCCATTTAGGGTGCATTAGCAATTGCATGTTGTTGTGATAGAAGTTATGTTATATATGCACATTGTTGTGATAGATGCCTTGATAAGAGTACCTGCTACTTGATAGGGTATTGAATTGTGTAAATTTTTAGTTTGAATGAATGACAATCTTTGGTTTTTGAGGTGTTATGGACCCCCATAGACCCGAATTTGGTGGATCATTGCTCTGTTATGTTTATATATAACATGTATAAGATTCCAAACTTTGATTCTTGGGTAGTATGGTCCCTCACAGATTGAAATTTGGTAGTTTAATGTTCATTTCAGTGTTTTTTGGGTTTAGTAGTAGTTTCTCAGGCTTACTGACCAGAAAAACCTCTAATACACGGTGTGTAATGATGAATACATGCCATGTGTCCTTATGTTCGGGAAAGAATCATTTTTTATTAAGTGCATGTTGTGTACTATATATACAAGTTGTGTAGCCATCCGATTCTGAATCAACTGGACCTGCTCAGAAGTCTCCTACATGAGACGTGGTCCCAGTAAAGCTGCCTCAACTACCTCTAACCAGCACAAAGGTGATCGGCATGGCCTACCATATAAAGCCTCGTATAGTGTCGTCTCAATAATTTCTTGAAAGTTGTTATTATAGGAAAACTCAACTAGGGGTATATGCATCTCCCAAGAGTCCCAAAGTCTAGGACGCATGCACGCAGCATGTCCTCAAGCACCTGTATCGTACACTCTGACTGACCATCGGTCTGAGGGTGGTAAGCTGTGCTCAGAAGCACCTGTATACCCAGTGCCCTCTGAAAACCCTGCTAGAAACGAGACGTAAAACGAGCATCCCTATCTAAAACGATAGAACGAGGGACCCCATGAAGACGTACGATCTCTCGGATATACAACTTCCCGTGCTCGTCAACACCGAAGGTCTCATTGATCGGAAAAAAGTGAGCTACGTTCGTGAGTCTATCCACAACAACCCACATGACATCATTGCCTCGAGGTGACCTCGGAAAACTGGTCACTAAATCCATCGCGACATCATCCCATTTCCACTCCAGAATGTGTAACTGTTGTAACAGTCCGGCTGGCCTCTGATGCTCTATCTTCACCTACTGATAGGTGGAACACCTCGTAACCAAACCAGCTACATCTCTCTTCATACCCAGCCACCAGTACTAACGTCTCAAGTCACGGTACATCTTGGTAACTCCGGGATGAACTATCCAAGCTGAAGCATGAAACTCCCGCATCAGCTCCTCGCGTTTATCCCCTGGAACCCACACTCATCCATGGAAATGAAGAATCTCATCATCGCCTATCGTCCAACCAGGAGGAAGTTCCTCACTTGCCACTGACTCCCGTAGAACTAGGCCTTCTAAATCAGATAGTTGTCTCATACTCACTCTATCCAGGATGGTAGAAGACATAGCTAAAGAGGAAAGATTGGTCTTCCCCTGACTGTCATGCACCTCCAAATGCATCTCAGAGAACAAAGCCATAAGCTGCCACTCACCACTAGGTCACTGGCCCCCCACACTGTCTGTATCTGAGTCTTCCTACTCAGTACATCAGCTACAACATTTCCTTTACCAGGTGTATGGGCAAGCTCAAAATCAAAGGACTGAAGGTATTCGACCCACCTTCGCTGCCTCAGATTCAAGTCACGCTGAGTAAAAATATACTTGAGACTTTTGTGGTCGGTGAAAACCACAAAATGTTATCCCAAAAGATAATTTCTCCAACAGCGCAATGCATGAACAACTGTAGCTAACTCAAGATCATGCGTCGGGTAATTCCTCTCATGTGGCCTCAACTACCTAGACCCGTACGCAACTACTCGATCGCCCTGCATCAACATCGCTCCCAGCCTAATACCTGATGCATCACAGTAAACTGTATAGATCTTCCCCTGCTCTGGGAGTATCAGGACTGGTGTTGATGTCAACCTTCCTTTCAGATCCTGAAAGGCTGTCTCACAAGCTTCCTTCCAAACGAACTTCACACCCTTCTTAGTCAAACCCGTCAACGGCGCTGCTAAGTGGAAGAAGTCTTGGATGAAGCGTATGTAGTAACCAGCCAGCCCTAAGAAACTTCATATCTCAAAAATGTTATTAGGATGCTCCAAGGAAACTACTTCTCTCACCTTATCGGGGTCTACCGAAACTCCTGCCCCTGAGATGATATGACCCAGAAAGTGAATTTGTTCCATCCAAAAATGGCACTTTGAGAGCTTAGCATATAGTCGATGCTCTCTCAGTGTACTCAATACGATCTCAAGATGGGTGGCATGGTCATGTCGAGTGTGAGAGTACACCAAGATATCTTCTATGAATACTACCACAAAAGAATACATATAAGTATGGAACACATGATTCATCAGATCCATAAAAACTACTGGCATGTTCGTGAGTCCGAACGGCATAACCAAGTACTCGTACAGACCATACCTGCTCCGAAAGGTTGTAAGTGGTATATCCAATGGTCTCACGCGTAGCTGATGATATCCTGACCTCAAGTAAATCTTCGATAACACTTGTGCTCCACGAAGTTGAACAAAAATATCATCTATCATCGGCAAGGGATATCGGTTCTTAACTATCAATGGGTTCAGCTTCCGATAATCCACATAGAGTCTGAGGGTACCATCCGCCTTCTTTGTAAAAAGGACCGGAGAACCCCAAGGAGAAGTACTGGGTCAGATAAAACCCTTTGACTGTAACTCCTCTAACTGCCTCTTGAGCTCCTGCAACTTAGGCATGGCAATCCTATAAGGAGGAATGGACACCGCTGTTGCTCCTCGCACAAGCTCGATAGAGAAATCCACCTCACGCTCCGGAGGTAGACCTGAAAAGTCGTCCGGAAATACATCCCTGAAATGATCAACCACTAGAGGGAAATTCTCCTAACAAGTCCCCTGGTCGTCCAGATATAAACTCGAAATATGGGTTGTGACTCTACCTGGCCCACGATGCTCTGGTCCAGCTCGACTCGCCTGAACATCACACTCACCCTTGTATAGAAACTCTCTGCCCTCTGGTGACGTGAAACTCACCCTGCAATGATATAAATCTACAAAGGCTCGAAAGGGAACCAACCAGTTCATCCTGAGAATGAAATCATAGCTCATCATCTATAGGATATAGAGGTCCCATAGAAAGTGACATCCACCAACCTCAAGGGGGCACTCCATGCACTGACGTACACCAGCCGTTCTAGCCCCCAACAGAGTGTCTAGAGTCATGATATCAGAAGAAGTTGAAACACAGAGCCCAATGCTCTCCACAACGGGCACAGATATAAAACTATGTGTAGCACCTGTATCAAAAAGTACTGAAGATAAGACAGAAGCTACTAGAATAGTACCTCTGACTGTAGAAGGTCTGAGATCTTGCTCCTGTTGGGTCTGTTGCACTGCTTATGCCTGCCCAGTGTCGCGGCCCTCTGACACAGCCTGACTACCCAGAGTTGTCCCGCCCTGTTGCCTCTGAGATCCTGGTGTCTGGCTACCATGGCCACGACCACCATCTCTGCTTTCACGCCCTGATGTATTCCAGTTCCCTGACTGGTAAGAGGCTACTAGTCCTGCTCCTGCATGTGGAGTCTGCATAGAAATCCTCTCACTATCCACTGGTGGAAACGCCCTGCAAAAGCGCTACAGATTCCCCATCTTGCCGCACGCTCGGCACTCCAATGGGTCATGTGGACACTGCGGTCTCTTGGGTCCCTATTTACCACACTAGTAGCACATGACCGGGCCACCTGAAGTAATCTCCTGGCAAGTATTTCCACTGTGAGAGAAACCCATATGTCTCTTCCTTTTCCCAGTAGAAATAGTACCAAAAACTGGTGTCGAACCTCCTTGGCCCACACCACTAGCTTCCCGCAGGTTCCTCTCTGTAATCAGCACCTAATTCACAATAACATGTACTGAAGGCAACCTAAAAACATTCACCAGCACTCGGATGTCATATAGGAGACCGTCCTCAAAGCGCCTCCCCCTCAACGTCTCATCTCCCACAATAACGGGTGCAAAACGCTGAAGCTCGGTAAAGAGAGCAGAATAGTCCAACACCGACATAACGCCCTGCTGCAGATTCATGAACTCTCGAGCTCTATCTTCCCTCATCGTCTCGGGAAAGAAGAAGTCGTAGAAGACTGTCTAAAAATCTTCTCATTCCATGTCTATGTGATGCACTAACTGGGTGGTAACATCTCACCACCTCTTGGCAGAATCATGCAGCATGTAAGTCGTGAGCTTGACCCTCCGCCCTGGAGGTGTCTCTAGATGATCAAAAATAGTCTGCATCAATCCTAGCCAAGACTCCGCAGCATGTGGTCCTCCATCCTCTGAAAACGTAGGCGGATTTTGCTACTGAAAGATATGAGTCAGCTCAGCCATAGATGTGACAGCCAGCGGTGCTCCCAGAAAGGTCTGCATGAACCGCATAAAGCCTTCACGGAACTGCTCATCTGCGCCTGTGTTCGGTATAACAGTTGGTGCTGCATCTGGATCTGTTGGAGGATCCACTGGTAGCCCATGGCCCACTATCACTAGAGTATACTCTTTGTCACTCTCCTGGAGAACAACGATTGGTCATCTCGGTGGCATTACTCTACAAGGTCAAATGCACACCTTAGAACAAGATTAACAACAACCGAAAACGAAGAAACCCAAAAAGGAACAGGAGGAAGAAGGCATTAAAAATTTGAAAAACAAGACTACATGGAATGTATACTGACTACACGGCATGTACTTGACTTCTCTTTCCCTTCCCAGGTCCTTCTACATGACTGAGCCACATGGATCCCGTTTGAAAAAAACTACACGGTGTGTATTTCATCTACACGGTGTGTATGGTGTAATTTTCCAACTGCACGTGTCGCTTGTGACACAGCCGACTAATCGGCTTTATACTACATGGCGTGTTACACCCACACACGGCATGTCAAATACCCTATTTCCTAGACACACGGCTAACTCCACACGGTCTATCCTCAGACAAAACTACACGGTGTGTCCCACAGGTACACGGCGTGTATTAGACAAGCTCCGCCGACCCGTGTTGTTAGTTACACGAACGGATACATGGCTCAACCTACACAGCATGTTCTATATACACATGGCGTGTATACGAAAGGATTTCCATGACCCGTGTTGTTAGTTACACGGCCGGGTCCCCAGGTCACACTACACGGAATGTTATTCATTGACACGGAATTTTCAAGAAACGATTACACCGGCCCGTATTTGTTAGTTGCATGGATGGGTCTCCGGGTCAACACTACACGGCGTATACATACAGTAAACAGCGAGTTCGCCCCAAGAATTTCCCTTCCCCGTGTCGCCACCCACACAGTTTGTGACACGGGAAGAGACTACACGGCGTGTACTCAGGGTACACGGCGTGTACTCAAAAAGTTTTCTTTTCTTCCCAAACAGAAGAACATACATGGAATGTTAAGTACTACACAACGTGTATACTGGGTTTCCAGACAGTATGCCTCAGAAACTTCTCCAGAACCCAAAAAACACTGAAAAACAACACCTAAGTGCCAAATTCTGATCCTTGAGGGCCCATACTCCCCACGAATCAAAGTTTGGCATCTTATCTGTGTTATGAAATACGGTAAACACCCAATGATCCACCAAATTCCAGTCAATGAGGGCCCATACTCCCTAAAAACCAAAGTTTGGTGTCCATTCTATAAAGAGGCTCACACAATAATACCCTATCACATAGCAGGTATTTATCAAGTATCTATCACAACAGCATGCTTTACTAGCACAATAACTATCACAATAACATAAAATTTCTAATGCACTTACATGGCATGGAACTATGCATGGAATGTGATTTCTAGCATGTTCCTAAATGATGAATGAGTTGGCATACCCTCATCTCATCGGGTTGCAACTAAACAGAACCCATGTATCAGATATAAACAGCACAATACAAGTGTGTCACCCAATGGTGAAAATCATATCAACTGTAAATTGAAAAATCAGTAAAATTGCAATACGAGGTAAATTGGATTTTCCCTGTACAAGGGTTAGCTACTCTGGGGCACAGCTTATTACAAACTACCATTCCTGTCCTATCCCTGACTAAGGCTCCAAATAGTAAGTCAAAGAAAAGAAGAACCACCTCTGATACCACTTTGTAACGTCTCGTTTCTGGGTGTCACTCAACGGGTGCCCCAAACCCAGTTCTCTACATGAACTTAAGTGCATTTCCCCAAATGCCAGAGGCTACCAAATAGTAGCGATGACCCAGGTCTGATAGTGGGGAAACTATGCCCTCATTTGTCAAAGTGTAGCGTAGCAGAATGACATAAAACATACAATAACAGCGGAATCTGTAAACCGTACACAAATGAATTAAAAAACTACAGTATAAAAAACCAACCAGTATATAAATAATAGTGAAACATGCCTCAAATTATAAGAAATCATCCAGAACATGTTACACAACAATACAGTATAATACAAGTACAGGAAAGAAAAACAGAACAAAACAGCTGGTAGCATCGCGAGCCTCAGCCCGGTCCCATGCTCCCCTACTCCTCAGTAGCAATCAAGTACCTGTATAGGGACTCTTTCCCCAATCCACACCTACAACAATATAATCTATTTGGGCCGAAAAGCATGACCCAAATAGGGTGTGAGAAATAAATCCCAGTAGGTACCCACCAAAGCCCCATGCCCAACTGTGTGTAAACATGCAACAACAGTGTGCAAAAGTAAATGCAATAAACCAATAAGTACTCAAAGTAACTAAATTAACCAGTTATATTGTCATTTTAATTATTCATTTAACCGTTTAATATCAAGAAAACACCACAGTGAATTTCTAATTAAGTAGTCAGCATCCTCAGACAAACAAAAACCTCACCCTCAGGTAATCAGAATCTCACTCTCAGGCATTGCCCTCAGGCATAACAGAAATTTCCCTCAGGCATAGGAAGTGTCACCGTCAGGCACAGAAGTCAAGCCCTCAGGCACGAAAGGTTTCCCTCAAGCGAAATAGAACGTCTCCCTCAGGCTAATACAGTCACGCCCTCAGCCTATAGTAAACACCACCCTCAGGCATAAGTAATCGGGCCATGCCCAACATATAAACATGCAATTTAAATACAATTCCTCTCAAGGCAAAAGTAATGCATAATTAAACATGGAATACCCTCGGGTATCCTGGCCAAATGGCTAAGCAAAGGAACGCACCCCTTGGGATGGTCCTGGATCCAAGCAGCGATCCCAAACAGCATTTTAATATCACATTTAATTACTTATATGATTCTAGGTATTTAAACAGCTATGGCCTCAACCACACGACACCCCAACATGGGTTCGTAGTACAAAAAATACACAAAACACACAGTAGTTGGAAAATAAACACCAATCCACCAAACTTTAACACCCACAAATGATATACGTTAACAAAAATTCTCGATTTGTCCTAGAACGACGTAGATATGATGTGAAAGAAAACCCACTTAAATTTAAATAACATCCCATAGAGGAAGAATTGGCAATAATGTCTTACTAAGAGTGGAGGTTTTACCCGTGCGGTTACAATGAGATTGTCCGAGGCAGAAACGGATTCCCGACGAGCGCCCGGCGGATCTCCAAAGCTCCGGCCTCCCTCTTCCGCTCCTTCCCGTTATAATCCTTCCCTGTGAACAGGGGAGGCTACTATCCATTTTAAGAAAAAAAAACAAAGTACATGGTGTGTACTTCTGATTACACGGCGTGTACTTCCCTCATTTAATTGTTCATCTGGCGGTTTCCCACCAGCTTGGCACTGTTCATCTTCCGACATGACTACACGGCTTGTCTTCTTGAGTACACGGAATGTTCTGGCGCACAGCTAGCCACCGCCTTACTATTTGTTTGCCGACTGACTACACGGCGTGTAAAGGAACACTACACGGCATGTAGTCGGTTTCTACACCCTTCATCACCGACATGGCCACATTCCCCATGTACTAATTCCACACGGCCAAAAGTACACGGCATGTAGAAAAGTACATGGCATGTACTTTCCAAAATTTAGGATTTTCCCCCATTTTCCTTATTTTCTCAAAAACACTTAAGGAAAAATGAAAAGAAGAAACTCGTACCTTAGAAATAAGAACCGGGTTCTTATAAACTTCCCACCTTAAAGAAATTCATCCCTGAATTTCCCTTCCAAGGGTGGCGAAGATAAACCTGAGAATAACTCTGGCCACCGAGCACGTACGTCGGTCTCCCGCTCCCAGGTTTTGTCTGGCACTCGGCCATGCTGCCATAGCACCCGTACGAGAGGAACTGACCGGCCTCATAGAACCTTTGTGCTTCTATCAACGATACGAATCGGATGCTCCTCAAAGGATGCATCTTCCTAGAGTTCAACCTCCTCGGGCTGAAAGATGTGAGACGGGTCTGAATGATAGTGGCGCAACTAAGATACATGGAAGACGTCGTGCATGGCCCGGTACCTCTGTGGTAATTACAACCGATAGGCAACCGGCCCGACTCTCTCCCGAATCTCAAATGGCCCCACATAACTCGGTGAAAGTTTTCCCTGTCTCTTGATCTGTCTATGTCCCAGCCTCGGTGAAACATGTAGTAAAACTTGATCTCCAACCACGAACTCCAAAGGTCATCTGCGGCGATCAGCATAAGACTTCTGACAAGATTGCGCGGTAGCCATCTGCTTCTGAATCAACTAGACCTGCTCAAAAGTCTCCTACATGAGATGTGGTCCTAGTAAAGCTGTCTCACCTGCCTCTAACCAGCAAAAAGTTGATTGGCATGGCCTCCCATATAAATCCGTGTATGGTGTCGTCTCAATAGTTTCCAGAAATCTGTTATTATAGGAAAACTCTACTAGGGGAATATGCTTCTCCCAAGATTACCCAAAGTCTTGGACGCATGCACACAGCATGTTCTCAAGAACCTGTATCGTACGCTCTGACTGACCATCGGTCTGAGGGTGGTAAGTTATGCTTAGAAGCACCTGTGTACCCAGTTCCCTCTAAAAACCCTGCCAGAAATGAGACATAAAATGGGAGTCCCTATCTGAAACAATAGAAGGAGGGACCCCATGAAGATGTATGATCTCTCGGATATACAACTTTCCGAGCTCCTCAACTCCAAAGGTCTCCTTGATCGGCAAAAAGTGAGCTACCTTCGTGAGTCTTTCCACAACAACCCACACAACATCATTGCCTTGAGGTGACCTTGGAAAACTGGTCACAAAATCTATCGCGACATCATATCATTTCCACTATGGAATGCGTAACTATTGTAATATTTCTGCTGGCCTCTGATGCTCTGTCTTCACCTACTGAGAGGTGGAACACCTCATAACCAAACTAGCTACATCTCTCTTCATACCCGGCCACTAGTACTGATGTCTCAATTCACGGTACATCTTGGTAACCCCGGGATGAACTACCCAAGATGAAGGATGAAACTCCCACATCATCCCCTTGCGTATATCCCCTGGAACCCACACTCATCCATGGAAACACAAAATCTCATCATCGTCTATCGTCCAACCAGGAGGAGGGTCCTCACTTGCCACTGACTCCCATAAAACTAGGCCTTCTGAATCAGATAGTTGTCTCATCCTCACTCTATTCAGGAGGGTAGAAGTCACAGATAAATAGGAAAGATAGGTTTTCCCCTAACTATCATTCACCTCCAAATGCATCTCAGAGAACAAAGTCATAAGCTGCCACTCACCACTGGCCCCCCGCACTGCCTGTATCTGAGTCTTCCTGCTCAGTGCATCAGCTACGACATTTCCTTTACCAGGTGTATAGGTAATATCAAAATCAAAGGACTGAAGGTATTCGGCCCACCTTCGCTTCCTAATATTCAAGTCACGTTGAGTAAAAATATACTTGAGACTTTTTTGGTTGGTGAAAACCACAAAATTCTCTCCCAAAAGAAAATGTCTCTAACAGCACAATGCATGAACAACTGTAGCAAACTCGAGATCATGTGTCGGGTAATTCCTCTCATGTGGCCTCAACTGCCGAGACCCGTACACAACTACTCGATCGCCCTACATCAACACCGCTCCCAGCCTAATACCTGATGCCTCACAGTAAACTATATAGCTCTTCCCATGCTCTGGGAGTATCAGGACTTGTGCTAATGTCAACCTTCTTTTCAAATCCTGAAAGGCTGTCTCACAAGATTCCGTAAAAACGAACTTCACACACTTCTTAGTCAAACCCTTCAACGGCATGGATAAGTGGGAGAAGTACTGGATGAAGCATCTGTAGTAACCAGCCAGCCCTAAGAAACTCTGTATCTCAAACACATTCTTAGGCTGCTCCTAGGAAACTACTGCTCTCACCTTCTCTGGGTCTACTGAAACTTCTGCCTCTGAGATGATATGACCCAGGAAGTGAATTTGGTCCATCCGAAAATGACACTTTGATAGCTTAGCATATAGCTGATGCTCTCTCAGTGTACTCAATAGGATCTCAACATGGGTGGCATGGTCATGTCAAGTGTGAGAGTACAGCAAGATATCGTCCACGAATACTACTACAAAAGAATCCAGATAAGGATGGAACACACGATTCATCAGAGCCACAAAAATTGTTGGTGCGTTCGTGAGTCCGAACGGCATAACCAAGTACTCGTACAGACCATATCTGCTCTGAAAGGCTGTAAGCGGTATATCCGATAGTCTCACATGCAGCTGATGATATCCTGAACTCGGGTCAATCTTCGAGAACACTCGTTCTCCACGAAGTTGATCAAAAAGATCAACTATCCTTGGCAACGGATATCGGTTCTTAACTGTCAACTGGTTCAGCTTCCAGTAATCCACACAGAGTCTGAGGGTACCATCCACCTTCGTCACAAAAAGGATCGGAGAACCCCAAGGAGAATTACTGGGTTGGATAAAACCCTTTGACTGTAACTCCTCTAACTACCTCTTGAGATCCTGAAACTAAGGTGTGGCCATCCTATAAGTAGTAATGGACACCAGTGCTGCTCCTGGAACAAGCTCGATAGAGAAATCCACCTCACGCTCCGGAGGTAGACCTGAAAGTAATCCGAGAAGACTTCCTTGAAATGATCAACCACTGGAGGGAAATACTTCTGACAATCCCCTGGTCATCCAGATATAAACTCGCAATTTGGTCTATGACTCTACCTTTCCCACGATGCTCTGGTCCAGCTCGACTGGCCTAAACATCCCACTCACCCTTGTATAGAAACTCTCCACCCTCTGGTGACGTGAAACTCACCCTATGACGATAGCAATCTACAAAGGCTCGAAAGGGAACCAACCAGTCCATCTTGAGAATGAAATCATAGCTCGTCATCTCTAGGACATAAAGGTCCACAAGAAAGTGACATCCACCAACCTCAAGGGGGAACTCCATGCACTGACACACACGAGCCGTTCTAGCCCCCAACGGAGTGTCTAGCGTCATGATATCACAAGAAGTAGAAACACATAGCCCAAGGCTCTCCACAATGGGCACAGATATAAAACTATGTTTAGCACCCATATCAAAAAGTACTAAAGATAAGACAGAAGCTACTAGAATAGTACCTATGACTGTAGAAGGTCCGGGATCCTGCTCTTTCTGGGTCTGTTGCACTGCATATGCCTGCCCAGTGTCGCGGCCCTCCGACACAGCCTGACTACCCGGAGTTGTCCCGCCCTGTTGCCTCTGAGATCATGGTGTCTAGCTACCATGGCCATGACCACCATCTCTGCCTACACGCCCTGACGTATTCCAGTTCCCTGAATAGTAAGAGGCTGTTGGTCATGCTCCCGCATGCAGAGTCTGCACAGAAATCCTCTCACTAGCCACTAGTGGAAATGCCCTGCAAAAGCGTTGTAGATGCCCCATCTTGCCACACGCTAGGCACTCCACTAGGTCACGTGGACATTGTGGTCTCTTGTGCCCTTATTTACCACACTGTTAGAACATGACCAGGCCACCTGAAGTAATCTCCTGGCTATTATTTCCACTAGGAGAGAAACCCCTTTGTCTCTTCCTTTTCCCGGTAGAAATAGTACCAGAAACTGGTGTCGAACCACCCTGGACCACACCACTAGATTACCGCAGGTTCCTCTATGTAATTAGCGCCTGATTCACAATAGCATGTAATGAAGGAAACCTGAAAACATTCACCAGCACTAGAATGTCATATCGGAGACCATACTCAAAGCGCCTGGCCCTCAACGTCTCATCACCCACCAAAACGGGTGCATAACGTTGAAGCTCGGTAAATCGAGCAGAATAGTCCATCACCGACATAGCGCCCTACTGCAGATTCATGAACTCTCAAGCTATGTCTGCCCTCAGCATATCAGGAAAGAAGAAGTCATAGAAGACTGCCTGAAAATCTTCCCACACCATGTCTCTTTGATGCTCTGACTGGGTGGTAACATCCCACCACCTCTTGGAGGAATCACGCAGCATGTAAGTCGTGAGCTTGACCCTCCACCCTGGAGGCATCTCTAGATGATCAAAAATAGTCTGCATCGATCCTAGACAAGACTCCACAGCATGTGGTCTGTTATCCCCTGAAAACATAGGCAGATGCTGCTGCTGGAAGATACGAGTAAGCTCAGCCATAGATGTCGCAGTCGGTGGTGCTCTCTGAAAGGTCTGCATGAACTGCATAAAGCCTTCACGGAACTGTGCCTCTGTGCCTGGGTCCAGTATAACAATTGGCGCTGCATCTGGCTCTACTGGAGGATCCACTGGTATCCCATGGACCACCATCTCTGGAGTATTCTTGTTGCCACTCTCCTGGCGAACAACGCGCGGTCATCTCGGTGGCATGACTCTGCAAGGTCAAATTCACACCTTAGAACAAGATTAACAACGACCGAAAACAAAGAAACCCAAAAAGGAACAGGAGGAAGAAGGCATTCAAAATTTTCAAAACAAGATTACACGGCGTGTATAATGAATACACGGCGTGTACTTGACTTCTCTTTCCCTGCCTAGGTCCTTCTACACGGCTGAGCCACATGACTCCCGTTTGAACAAAACTACACGACGTGTATTTCATCTACACGGTGTGTATGGTGTAATTTTCCAACTGCCTGTGTCGCTTGTGACACGGCCAAATACTTGGCTTGATACTACACGGCGTGTTACACCCACACATGGCGTGTCAACTACACCATTTCCTAGCCACACGGTCTGTCCTCGGACAAGACTACACGGCATGTCCCACAGGTACACGGCGTGTACTAGACGAGCTCTGCCGATCTGTGTTGTTAGTTACATGTACGGATACACAGCTCAACCTACACGGAATTTTCTATATACATACGGCTTGTATACGAAAGTATTTCCCCGCCCGTGTTGTTAGTTACACGGTCGGGTCCCCAGGTCACACTACACGGCGTGTTCTTCATTGACACAGCGTGTTCAAGAAATGATTACACCAGCCCGTGTTTGTTAGTTACACGGTCGGGTCTCTGGGTCAACACTACACGGCGTGTACATCCAGTACACGGCGTGTTTGCCCCAAACATTTCCCTTCCCCGTGTTGCCGCCCACACGGTTTGTGACACAGGAAGAGACTACACGGCGTGTACTCAGGGTACACGGCGTGTACTCAAAAAGTTTTCTTTTCTTCCCAAACAGAAGAACATACATGGTATGTTAAGTACTACATGGCGTGTATACTGGGTTTTCGGACAGTATGCCTCAGAAACTTCTCTGGAACCTAGAAAACACTGAAAAACAACACCGAAGTGCCAAATTCTATTCCGTGAGGGCCCATACTCCCCATGAATCAAAGTTTGGCATCTTATCTGTGTTATAAAATATGGTAAACACCCAATGATCCACCAAATTCCAGTAAATGAGGGCACATATTCCCAAAAAACCAAAGTTTGACGTCTATTCTATAAACAGTCTCACACAATAATACCCTATCACATAGCATGTATTTATCAAGAAGCTATCACAACAGCATGCTTTACTAGCACAATAACTATCACAACAATATATAATTTCTAATGCACCTACATGGCATGGAACTATGCATGGCATGTGATTTCGAGCATGTGCCTAAGTGATGCATGAGGTGGCATACCCTCATCTCATCGGGTTGCAACTAAATAGAACCCATGGATCAAATATAAACAGCACAATACAAGTGTGTCACCCAACGGTGAAAATCATATCAACTGTAAATTGAAAAATCAGTAAAATTGCAATACATGGTAAATTGGCTTTTTTCTGTACACGGGTTAGCTACTCCCGGGCATAGCTTATTACCAACTTTTGTTCCCGTCCTATCCCTGACTAAGGATCCAAATAGTAAGTCAAAGAAAAGAATAACTGCCTCTGATACCACTTTGCAACGTCCCGGTTCCAGGTGCCACTCAATGGGTGCCCCGAACCCGGTTCCCCACGTGACCTAAAGCGTATTTCCCCAAACTATAGAGGCTGCTGACTAGCAGCGAGGGCCCAGGTCTGATAGTGGGGAAACTATTCCCTCATTTGTCAAAGTATAGCGTAGCGGAATGAGATAAAACATACAACAACAGCGGAATCCGTAAACCATACACAACTGGATTAATCAACTGCAGTAGAAATAACCAACCAGAATATAAATAATAATGCAACATGCCTCAAATTCTAAGAAAGTAGCCAGAACATGTTACACAACAATACAGTAAAGTACAAGTAAAGGAAAGAAAAACAGAATAAAAAAGTCGGTAGCATCGTGAGCCTCAACCCTGTCTCACGCTCCCCTACTCCTCAGTAGAAATCAAGTACCTGTATAGGGACTCTTGACCCTATCCACACCTGCAGCAATATAATCTATTTGGGACGAAAAGCATGACCCAAACAGGGTGTGAGAAATAAATCCCAGTAGGCACCCACCAAAGGCACGTGCCCAACTGTGTGTAAACATGCAACAATAGTGTGCAAAAGTAAATGCAATAAACCAAGAAGTACTCAAAGTAACTAACTTAACCAGTTATATTTCCATTTTAATTATTCATTTAACCATTTAATATCAAGAAAACACCACAGTGAATTTCTAATTAAGTAGTCAGCATCCTCAGACAAGCAAAACATCACCCTCAAGTAATCAGAATCTCGCCCTCAAGAATTTTCCTCAGGCATAACAGAAATTGCCCTCAGGCATAGGAAGTGTCACCCTCAGGCACAGAAGTCAAGCCCTCAGGCACGAAAGGTTACCCTCAGGCGAAATAGAACATTTCCCTTAGGCTAATACAGTCATGCCCTCAGGCTATAGTAAACACCGCCCTGAGGCACAAGTAACCAGGCCATGCCCAATATATAAACATGCAATTTAATTACAATTCCTCTCAAGAAAAAAGTAATGCATAATTAAACATGGCATACCCTCGGGTATCCAATCCAAACGGATAAACAGAGGAACGCACCCCTCGGGATGGTCCTAGATCCAAGCAGTGATCCCAAACAGCATTTTAATATCACATTTAATTACCGATATGATTCTAGGTATTTAAACAGCTACGGCCTCATCCACAAGACACTCCAACATGGGTTCGTAGCACAACAAATACACAAAACGCATAGTAGTTGGAAAATAAACACCAAGCCACCTACCTTTAACACCCACAAATGATATACGCGAACGACGATCCTCAATTCATCTTAGAATGACGTAGATCTGAGGTGAAATAAAACCCACTTAAACTTAAATAACTTCCCATAGAGGAAGAATTGGCAAGAACGGATTAAGAAGAGTGGAGGTCTTACCCGTGTGGTTCCAACAAGATCTTCTGAGGAAGAAACAGATTTCCAACAAGTACCTAGCAGATCTCTAAAGCTTCGGCCTCCCTCTTTCGCTCCTTCTTCCCATTCTAAGCCTTCCCTGTGAACAGGGGAGGCTACTGCCCATTCTAAGTGGAAAAAAACAAAGTACACAGTGTGTACTTCCGAGTACATGGTGTGTACTTCCAAGTACACGGCGTGTACTTCCCTCATTTAACTGTTCACACTACTAGAAAAGGGGGCATTGGAGCCCCCCAGACTCGGGCGACCGCCATTGGCGGTCGCTATAGCTCACCATTAGCGACCGCCAATGGCGGTCGCTAACCTGCCTAAAAAAATTCGGGGGGTTTCTGCCCCCCCCCCCCCCGCGCCCTCGATCTCCCTCGCCCTAACCCCCTCCCTCCCTCGCCGCCCTCCCTCGCGCCGCCCTCCCCTCCCCCGCCGCCCGGCCTCCCCCGCCGCCCGGCCTCCCCCGCCGCCCGCCCTCCCCCGCCGCCCGCCCTCCCCCGCCGCCCGGCCTCCCCCGCCGCCTGCCATCCGGCCTCCGGCCGCCGCCCTCCGGCCTCTCGGCCCTCCCCCCCCCCCCCACCCCGGACGGCACCCGCACCCCGGACAGCCCCCGGCGCGCACTCCGGACCGCCCCCCGCACCCCGGACGCCTCCCCGCACCCCGGACAGCCCCCCTCCCCCCCCCCCCCCCCCGCGCACTCCGGACCGCCCCCTGCACCCCGGACGCCTCCCCGCACCCCGGATAGCCCCCCCCCCCCCTGCACTCGGACACCCCCCTCCGAACCCGGACATCCCCCCCGCAACCCGGACAGCCCCCCCCCCCCCCCCCCCCGCACTCGGACACCCCCCCTCCGAACCCGGACAGCCCCCCCGCACCCCGGACAGGCCCCCCGCACCCCGGACACCCCACCCCGCACCCCCGACAGCCCCCCTGCACCCCAGACAGCCCCCCCCTCCCCCGCACCCCGGACAGCCCCGCACCCCGAACACCCCTGCCCGCACCCCTGACAGGCCCCCGACACCCCGGACACCCCTCCCCGCACCTCGGACAGCCCCCCCCCCCCCCCCCCCGACCCCGGACACCCCCCCCCCCTCGCTGGCCGTCCCCCGTCCCCTCACCGCCTCCTCTCCTCCAGCTCCCCGCCGCCGCCGCCGCCCGTCCCCTCCCTTGCCGCACCGCCTTTGGCTCCGGCTCCCCTTCGCTGCCTCCTCTCCCTCGCAGCACCGCCTTCGGCTCCCCTCCCTTTCAGGTTTGTAGCTCAATCAGGTAACATGAGCTTTCAGTTACATTATTATTTTATCAATGGTTCATAAATAAATGGTTAATATTTATTTTGAATATAGTTGATTTGAAAAATGTAAATGTAATAAGTATTGTGTAAATGTTTGTTATACAGATATTATTATGGATAAGAGTTGGATTGATCTTCCAAATCGAACGTCTAGAGAATATTTCAATGGCATTATGCAGTTTATTGACTTCACGAGAGGATTTGAAAGTGACTATATTAGTTGTCCATGTAGAAAATGTACTAACAGATATCAATTCACACGAGATACTGTGAGGGAGCACCTTTTCTTTAATGGATTTCTGAAAAATTATAAGAGTTGGACTCGTCATGGAGAAGAATATGTTCGTTGTCAAAATACAGATGCAGCTCAGATGGATGTTGATGCAAGGATGACTGATCCAATGCATGAAATGCTTACTGAAATGGTACGTGGGTTTGATCCTGAAGGCATTGGCATCCAGAATCTTGAGACCGGTGAGATAAATCTTCGCTCTGGTGAAGATCGTGATTCGAGGAGGTTTTATGAAGTACTTGATGATGCGAAAACAGAATTATATCCTGGATGTACTTCTTACAATAAACTGTCGTTTATCGTGGAGTTGTTGCATTTGAAGACTTTGAATAATTGGTCAGACACATCATTCGACATGCTTTTGGTTTTATTGAAAAAATTTCTTCCTGTCGACGCTAAGATTCCTGAGTCGTATTACTATGCTCGTAAGTTGACAGAGAACTTAGGTTTTACATATGAGACTATAGATGCATGTGCAAACAACTATATGTTGTTTAGAAATGAAACTGCTCATTTGGATATTTGTACGGTTTGTGGCGCTTCCAGGTGGAAAGAGAACAGGGGAAATAAGACTCATCAAAGTCTGATTGCAATATAGGGGAAACCGATTGCCGTAAAGCAAATGCGTTACTTTCCCCTTAAACCGAGGTTGAAAAGATTTTTTATGTCATCTAAAGTTTCTAATTTAATGAGATGGCATGCAGAAAGAGTTCATGAAAGTGACATGTTAACCCACCCGGCAGACTCTCATGCATGGAAGGATTTTGATAAGAGACATCCCGACTTTGCTAAAGATGTTCGTAATGTCCGATTGGGATTGGCAGCAGATGGTTTCAATCCATTCAAGTCTATGGTTGGTGCAACTCATAGCACATGGCCCGTGGTGTTGGTTCCATATAATCTTCCTCTGTGGCTTTGTATGAAGCAACAATTTATATTACTTTCCACTCTTATTGATGGACCTAAAAGTCCGGGGGATAATATTGATGTTTACCTTCAGCCATTGATTGATGAGTTGAATGAATTTTGGGGCGATGGTGTGATGACTTATGACTGCGAAACGAATGAAATGTTCAAACTGCATGCAGCTTTATTGTGGACAATCAATGACTTCCCATCTTATGCAAATTTATCAGGCTGGAGTACGAAAGGGGAATTTGCTTGCCCTTGTTGCAATAAAAGTAAAAAATATGTATGGCTTAAACATTCCAAAAAATGGGCATACATGGGTCACAGGCATTTTCTCCCTCCCCAGTACAGGTTCAGAAAGGACAGAGTGGCATTTGATGGTTCTAGAGAGTTCAGCCCAGCACCAAAGATCATGACAGGAGTCGAAATGTTATCGCAGATTGAGGAAGAAAACATCCGCACGGTATATGAAATTCAGGATTTGGTGGGTCCTCCAGTACGTAATATTCGTGCTGCGAGTAGGCAGCGCAGTCACAATTGGAAAAAGAAAAGTATTTTTTATAGTCTTCTGTATTGGAAAACTAACATGTTGAGGCATAATTTGGATGTCATGCACATTGAAAAAAATGTTTGTGGTAACATATTGTGGACCATTTTAGGTGTCAGTGGAAAGTCAAAGGACCATGTTAATGCACGCCGTGATTTGGAAGAAATGGGTTTAAGGAAACAGTTACATTTACAGTTAGCTGAGGAAAACAAGGCATATATGCCTGATGCACAGTATTCGATGACTACAGAGGAGAAAGAGACATTTCTTTCCATTTTGAAGATGGTCAAGGTGCCTGATGGTTACTCTTCTAATATTTCAAAGTGTGTGAATCTGACGAGTAAGACATTGCAAGGGTTGAAAAGTCATGACAATCACATATTACTTCAGCAGTTGATTCCAATCGCAATTTGTGATTGTTTATCCCCCAATGTTGTTCAGCCCTTGATTGAGATGAGTAATTTTTTTAGACATCTTTGTTTAAGAAATCAACGAATGAGTGATTTAAAAAGTTTGCAGGACCGAATTGTACTTACGCTTTGTCACTTTGAGAAACTTTTCCCCCCCCTCATTTTTCGATGTTATGGTCCACTTGACAGTGCACCTAACTGATGAAGTAATGGCTGCTGGTCCAGTGCAATTCAGGTGGATGTATCCTATTGAACGGTATTTGAGTACATTGAAAAGATTTGTACGCAACAGAGCTCGTCCAGAGGCATCAATAGCCAATGGTTATTTGATGGATGAGTGTACTACCTTTTGTGCAGAATATCTTACGGATGTTGAAACAAAATTAGTTAAGCCCTCTCGGATTCATGATGGTCCAGTTGGAGAAGGAACCACATTTGATATGGACAACATCGAGTGGATACAAGCACATCGATATATCTTGTTCAATACTCCATCAGTTGCACCATTAATGCAGTAAGTATCTTATCAATGTGCTTGTATAACTTTTACATGTTTTCTTTGCATAAGTTGATCTTTTAAACATCGCGTAATCATTTGCAGGAAACACATTAATGAGATAAAAGAAGAGATGCATCGTGCGACTGAGTTGCAAATTCAACAATCTCATTATGCGGCATTTCATGATTGGTTCAAGGATTATGTATGTATAAATTGATTTTCATTATGAGTGAAGTATTAAACTAATTCTTTCTGCATATATCAGTATTGATTTTTATAAATTATGTAGGTTCGTAAGCTGAGGGAGTTAGGGGACCCCACGCTACCTGAAGTATTTATCCAACTGGCTGAGGGTCCATCTATAACGGCTCGTCGTTATAAAGCTATTGATGCTAATGGTTTTCGATTTCGCATTAAAGATGTTGACGACAAACGAGCAACACAAAACAGTGGCATCGGTTGTCCCTTTGTCGATTCTGGTTATTACTATGGTCAATTGATAGACATCATTGAAGTTGTATACACACACGGTTTGAAGTACATATTGTTAAAGTGTAATTGGGTTGATCCAGTGCGTGGATGTAAAGTCGATCAATATCAGTTTTCATTGGTGAATTTTAACTATATGTTATACAGAAATAATGAACGAGTTGAGAATGAACCTTTCATTTTGACATCACAAGCGGAACAAGTATTCTTCGTTACTTTGCCTTCGGATCCAAGTTGGAAAGTTGTTGTCAAAATGTCTCGGCGAGGAGTGTTTTTATTTGAAGAAGATGAACCCGAGACTGTTCCGTTTGTTTACCAACAACTTGATCAACATACCGTAGTTCAACGTGAAGAAGATATTTATTGGGTCAGAGCGGCTGTTGAAGGAGAAACGGTCGATTTGAATGCTTAATGAAAGGTATAATTGTTTTCCCGCTATTCAGTAGAATGTCCTAGGATATCATAAATTATCTAATCATTTTATAAATCCTTATAAGTTTTAATCCTCACTTTTGTAAGTTAATTCAGTCATAAATATTTAGGTTGATTAACTTTCTGATTTTTTAAAATTCATTCACAACTAATTATTCAATCCATTTTTTGTTTGATTAACAGTTGTACAAGTTTGATTTATTAAGAACAATCCAATTTATCTTTTAAACACTTTGGACTCATTACTGATATTTTGTATGACTGCAGACATGTCAGGGGAAGAGGCAGAAAATCCACATCATCCATCTGAGGCATCTACGTCTCAGGGTCGAGGTATGTTTGAATGTCATTGTCTATATTTTTTATGTAATTGACATATATATATATATATATATATATATATATAACATTTGTCAATTTATATATAAAATTGTTTTCAACAGGATCAGACTCGGCTGCTTCTTCCTCTCGCAGGAGAGGACCTGGTCGTGGCATATTATCATGGAATTCCGACATGACGATAGATGTTTCATTTGATGAGGTATTTCATCCCATGGGACCGAATGCCCCGGCATTTATTCGTCAGCTGGGTCATATCATACGTGACCCACATCGATTTCCATTGACCACGCGTGATTGGGATTCTATCCCTCAGGACACATTATATCGTCTATGGAGGGAGGTTCAGGTAAGAAAATAATTTTACTTTATTTTCTATTTATAAATAATACTAATATATTTGATTATTTTCATTATAGAAAAAATTTAAAGTATGCCCTGAAGAGTTTCGGCCGGTGTGTATGAGCAAATGTCGTAAGCTGTGGAAAGATTATAAAGGCAAAGTGAAGAGGGACCACTGGATACCAAATGTGGGTGCCCTTGACATTTTGGAAAAAGTCCCGAGAGGTGTCCTCCCAGCTCAGTGGCGTGACTTGGTTGCATATTGGTCTACTGAGGGTGTTGCGGTTTTTATATTAATTATTTTGCTGTATATATATTTTCAAGAATATGTGATTTGTTTGAAATTTGAATGAATTGAATGTAGGAGGTGTCAACACGCCATTCGGAGAATCGAGCGTTGCAGGGACCAGCTCACAGGCTCGGGACTCGTCACGTGTCTCAGATCCGACATGAGGTATATATTATTCATTTTTTAATTTATTAATTAATATGGTTTTGTGTTTATATTCTTTTAATATACAGTTGTGAGGGCAAGGTGCAGCAACTGATAAAATGTCGGTGTGGATAAGGACTCGTGATCGCAATGATCCAGAGGTTGGAGCATTGATAGTAAGTGTCTGTACTTACCAATAATTACATAAATCTATATATTAACATATATATATTTATATATATTTAAATATTTCACAGGATCAATTTGAAGCTGAGTTAGAACATCTGCCAGAGGACCAGCGACAGCTTCCCATGCGACGGGATGAGATCTTTCATCGCATTATTGGTCGGGACGGGCATGGCTATAGTTTGACCTATGGAGCAGGGATTCCTCGTTCTGTAGTGTCACGCGCTGTGGTTGTCGGTTGTGTTGTTGCTCATATGACACAGCAGATGTCAGATTTTGAGGCACGGCTGCGCGCTTCCGAGGAGACAAATGCGCAATTGACAGCTGAGGTTAGAGCACTGCGGGAATATGTGCGTCGAGCTGATGGTACAGGGGATCATACGACGCAGGTATATACTGTATTTATTTATTTAATTTAAATTATTTTTGTTATTAAAATATTTATAATGTTTATTTGTTATAGGCACCTGGCCCACCAGAAGGAGGTAGCAGTGATGGCAACGCGTGACGCACCATATATTCACGAGATATGTTTTTTGTTTTTACTGGTAGAGTTGACATTGATGTACTGTATTTATTCATTTAAGTAATGCATTATTACCATCCATGGTGGTCTTTTAAATATTTTATACACATATTGAGTTTTTGATCAGATAATCTTGAATGATTCTACATTTGAAAAAGTCGAACTAATTCCAACAGATCAATAAATATGATATTATAGATTATGTATTATTAATATATTTTTTATAAATTTCTGTATGGTATCGATAAAAGAAATATGTATTAATTAGATGTTATCACTTTTATTTTTCACTTTTGTAATCAATGGGATGGCCTTTGCACCCCCGGAGAACCCCCCGCACCCCCGTACTGCCCCCCGCCACCCCCGTACAGGCCCCCGCCACCCCCGTACAGCCCCTCGCACCCCCGTACAGCCCCCCCCCCCCCCCCCCCGCACCCCCGTACAGCCCCCCGCACCCCCGTACAGCCCCCCCGCACCCCCGTACAACCCCCCACACCCCCGTACTGCCCCCCGCCACCCCCGTACAAGCCCCCGCCACCCCCGTACAGCCCCCCGCCACCCCCGTACAGCCCCCCCCCCCCCCCCCCGCACCCCCGTACCCCCGTACAGCCCCCCCCCCCCCCCCCTCACCCCCGTACAGCCCCCCGCACCCCTGTACAGCCCCCCGCACCCCCGTACAGCCCCCCGCCACCCCCGTACAGCCCCCCGCCACACCCGTACAGCCCCCCGCACCCCCGTACAGCCCCCCGCACCCCCGTACAGCCCCCTGCCACACCCGTACAGCCCCCCGCACCCCCGTACAGCCCCCCGCACCCCCGTACAGCCTCCCGCCACCCCCGTACAGCCCCCCGCCACCCCCGTACAGCCCCCCGCACCCCCGTACAGCCCCCCCCACCCCCCCCCCCCCCCCCGCACCCCCGTACAGCCCCCTGCACTCCCGTACAGCCCCCCGCCACCCCCGTACAGCCCCCCGCCACCCCCGTACAGCCCCCCGCACCACCGTACAGCCCCCCGCACCCCCGTACAGCCCCCCGCCACCCCCGTACAGCCCCCTGCCACCCCCGTACAGCCCCCCGCACCCCCGTACAGCCCCTCCCCCCCCCCCCCCGCCGCACCCCCGTACAGCCCCCCGTACACCCCCCCCCCCCCCCCCCCGCACCCCCGTACAGCCCCCCGCACCCCCGTACAGCCCCCCGCACCCCCGTACAGCCCCCCGCCACCCCCGTACAGCCCCCCGCCACCCCCGTACAGCCCCCCGCCACCCCCGTACAGCCCCCCGACACCTCCTTACAACCCCCCGACACCCCCGTACATCCCCCCGAACCCCCGTACAGCCCCCCGCCACCCCCGTACAGCCCCCCGCCACCCCCGTACAGCCCCCCGATTGTGCCGTTTTCAGCAGCGCGGCGCGCGCTGAAATGGCGCGTTGGGGGGTCAAAACCACCCGAACGACCTCCGAATGCCACGAAATCGTACGACAACATCCGGGACGTGAATTGTGAAATGGTCGGCCAGACAGCACCTCATTCGGAGGTGCCGTGTGACCGCGGCGGCCGGAAACGCGTTTCCGGCGCCATTAAACACCAAAACGGCGTGCGGCGGTCCAATTCAGAGCAAACGTGCTCCGAACGACCTGAAACCGCATGGGAACGATAGAAATATTATTCCTGAGATGCAGGAGGAGGCCGCACGTCCATCGGACGTGCGGTGCGCGCGGCACGTCCGATTGTGCCGTTTTCAGCAGCGCGGCGCGCGCTGAAATGGCGCGTTGGGAGGTCAAAACCACCCGAACGACCTCCGAATGCCACGAAACCGTACGACAACATCCGGGGAGTGAATTGTGAAATGGTCGGCCAGACAGCAACTCATTTGGAGGTGCCGTGTGGCCGCGGCGGCCGGAAACGCGTTTCCGGCGCCATAAAACACCAAAACGGCGTGCGGCGGTCCCATTCGGAGCAAACGTGCTCCGAACGACCTGAAACCGCACGGGAACGATAGAAATATTATTCCTGAGATGCAGGAGGAGGCCGCACGTCCATCGGACGTGCGGTGCGCGCGGCACGTCCGATTGTGCCGTTTTCAGCAGCGCGGCGCGCACTGAAATGGCGCGTTGGGGGGTCAAAACCACCCGAACGACTTCCGAATGCCACGAAACCGTACGACAACATCCGGGGCGTGAATTGCAAAATGGTCGGCCAGACAGCACCTCATTCAGAGGTGCCGTGTGACCGCGGTGGCCGGAAACGCGTTTCCAGCGCCATTAAACACCAAAACGGCGTGCGGCGGTCCAATTCGGAGCAAACGTGCTCCGAACGACCTGAAACCGCACGGGAACGATAGAAATATTATTCCTGAGATGCAGGAGGAGGCCGCACGTCCATCGGACGTGTGGTGCGCACGGCACGTCCGATTGTGCCGTTTTCAGCAGCGCGGCGCGTGCTGAAATGGCGCGTTGGGGGGTCAAAACCACCCGAACGACCTCAGAATGCCACGAAACCGTACGACAACATCCGGGGCGTGAATTGTGAAATGGTCGGCTAGATGCCACCTCATTCGGAGGTGCCGTGTGGCCGCGGCGGCCGGAAACGCGTTTCCGGCGCCATAAAATACCAAAACGGCGTGCGTCGGTCCTATTCGGAGCAAACGTGCTCCGAACGACCTGAAACCGCACGGGAACGATAGAAATATTATTCCTGAGATGCAGGAGGAGACCTCACGTCCATCGGACGTGCGGTGCGCGCGGCAAGTCCGATTGTGCCGTTTTCAGCAGCGCGACGCGCGCTGAAATTGAGCGTTGGGGGGTCAAAACCACCCGAACGACCTCCGAATGCCACGAAACTGTTTGAAAACATCCGGGGCGTGAATTGTGAAATGGTCGGCCAGACGGCACCTCATTCGGAGGTGCCGTGTGACCGCGGCGGCCAGAAACGCGTTTCCGGCGCCATTAAACACCAAAACGGCGTGCGGCGGTCCAATTCGGAGCAAACGTACTCCGAACGACCTGAAAGCGCATGGGAACGATAGAAATATTATTCCTGAGATGCAGGAGGAGGCCGCACGTCCATCGGACGTGCGGTGCGCGCGGCACGTCCGATTGTGCCGTTTTCAGCAGCGCGGCGCGCGCTGAAATGGCGCGTTGGGGGGTCAAAACCACTTGAACGACCTCCGAATGCCACGAAACCGTACGACAACATCCGGGGCGTGAATTGTGAAATGGTCGGCCAGACGGCACCTCATTCGGAGGTGCCGTGTGACCGCGGCGGCCGGAAACGCGTTTCCGGCGCCAAAAACACCAAAACGGCGTGCGGCGGTCCAATTCGGAGCAAACGTGCTCCGAACGACCTGAAACCGCACGGGAACGATAGAAATATTATTCCTGAGATGCAGGAGGAGGCCGCACGTCCATCGGACGTGCGGTTCTCGCGGCACGTCCGATTGTGGCGTTTTCAACAGCGCGGCGCGCACTGAAATGACGCGTTGGGGGGTCAAAACCACCCGAACGACCTCCGAGTGCCACGAAACTGTACGACAACATCCGGGGCGTGAATTGTGAAATGGTCGGCCAGAAGGCACCTCATTCGGAGGTGCCGTGTGACCGCGGCGGCCGGAAACGCGTTTCCGGCGCCATTAAACACCAAAACGGCGTGCGGCGGTCCCATTCGGAGAAAACGTGCTCCAAACGACCTGAAACCGCACAGGAACGATAGAAATATTATTAATGAGATGCAGGAGGAGGCCGCACGTCCATCGGACGTGCGGTGCGCGCGGCACGTCCGATTGTGCCGTTTTCAGCAGCGCGGCGCGCGCTGAAATGGCGCGTTGGGGGGTCAAAACCACCCGAACGACCTCCGAATGCCACGAAACCGTACGACAACATCCGGGGCGTGAATTTTGAAATGGTCGGCCAGACGGCACCTCATTCGGAGGTGCCGTGTGGCCGCGGCGGCCGGAAACGCGTTTCCGGCGCCATAAAACACCAAAACGGCGTGCGGCGGTCCCATTCGGAGCAAACGTGCTCCGAACGACCTGAAACCGCACGGGAACGATATAAATATTATTCCTGAGATGCAGGAGGAGGCCGCACGTCCATCGGACGTGCGGTGCGCGCGGCACGTCCGATTGTGCCGTTTTCAGCAGCGCGGCGCGCGCTGAAATGGCGCGTTGGGGGGTCAAAACCACCCGAACGACCTTCGAATGCCACGAAACTGTACGACAACATCCGGGGTGTGAATTTTGAAATTGTCGGCCAGACGGCACCTCATTCGGAGGTGCCATGTGACCGCGGCGGCCGGAAACGCGTTCCCGGCGCCATTAAACACCAAAACAGCGTGCGGCGGTCCAATTCAGAGGAAACGTGCTCCGAACGACCTGAAACCGCACGGGAACGATAGAAATATTATTCCTGAGATGCAGGAGGAGGCCGCACGTCCATCGGACGTGCGGTGCGCGCGGCACGTCCGATTGTGCCGTTTTCAGCAGCGCGGCTCGCGCTGAAATGGCGCGTTGGGGGGTCAAAACCACCCGAACGACCTCCGAATGCCACTAAACCGTACGACAACATCCGGGGCGTGAATTGTGAAATGGTCGGCCAGACGGCACCTCATTCGGAGGTGCCTTGTGACCGCGGTGGCCGGAAACGCGTTTCCGGCGCCATAAAACACCAAAACGGCGTGCGGCGGTCCAATTCGGAGCAAACGTGCTCCGAACGACCTGAAACCGCACGGGAACGATGGAAATATTATTCCTGAGATGCAGGAGGAGGCCACACGTCCATCGGATGTGCGGTTCGCGCGGCACGTCCGATTGTGGCGTTTTCAGCAGCGCGGTGCGCGCTGAAATGGCGCGTTGGGGGGTCAAAACCACCCGAACGACCTCCGAATGCCACGAAACCGTACGACAACATCCGGGGCGTGAATTGTGAAATGGTCGGCCAGACGGCACCTCATTCGTAGGTTCCGTGTGACCGCGGCGGCCGGAAACGCGTTTCCGGCGCCATTAAACACCAAAACGGCGTGTGGCGGTCCCATTCGGAGCAAACTTGCTCCGAACGACCTGAAACCGCACGGGAACGATAGAAATATTATTCCTGAGATGCAGGAGGAGGCCGGACGTCCATCGGACGTGCGGTGCGCGCGGCACGTCCGATTGTGCCGTTTTCAGCAGCATGGCGCGCGCTGAAATGGCGCGTTGGGGGGTCAAAACCACCCGAACGACCTCCGAATGCCACGAAACCGTACGACAACATCCGGGGCGTGAATTGTAAAATGGTCGGCCAGACGGCACCTCATTCGGAGGTGCCGTGTGGCCGCGGCGGCCGGAAAAGCGTTTCCGATGCCATAAAACACCAAAACGGCGTGCGGCGGTCCCATTCGGAGAAAACGTGCTCCGAACGACCTGAAACCGCACGGGAACGATAGAAATATTATTCCTGAGATGCAGGAGGAGGCCGCACGTCCATCGGACGTGCGGTGCGCGCGGCACGTCCGATTGTGCTGTTTTCAGCAGCGCGGCGCGCGCTGAAATGGCGCGTTGGGGGGTCAAAACCACCCGAACGACCTCCGAATGCCACGAAACTGTACGAAAACATCCGGGGCGTGAATTGTGAAATGGTCGGCCAGACGGAACCTCATTCGGAGGTGCCGTGTGACCGCGGCGGCCGGAAACGCGTTTCCGGCGCCATTAAACACCAAAACGGCGTGCGGAGGTCCAATTCGGAGAAAACGTGCTCCGAACGACCTGAAACCGCACGGGAACGATAGAAATATTATTCCTGAGATGCAGGAGGGGGCCGCACGTCCATCGGACGTGCGGTGCGCGCGGCACGTCCGATTGTGCCGTTTTCAGCAGCGCGGCGCGCGCTGAAATGGCGCGTTGGGGGGTCAAAACCACCCGATCGACCTCCGAATACCACGAAACCGTACGACACCATCCGGGGCGTGAATTGTGAAATGGTCGGCCAGACGGCACCTCATTCGGAGGTGCCGTGTGACCGCGGCGGCCGGAAACGCGTTTCCGGCGCCATTAAACACCAAAACGGCGTGCGGCGGTCGAATTCGGAGCAAACGTGCTCCGAACGACCTGAAACCGCACGGGAACGATAGAAATATTATTCCTGAGATGCAGGAGGAGGCCGCACGTCCATCGGACGTGCGGTTCGCGCGGCACGTCCGATTGTGGCGTTTTCAGCAGCGCGACGCGCGCTGAAATGGCGCGTTGGGGGGTCAAAACCACCCGAACGACCTCCGAATGCCACGAAACCGTAAGAAAACATCCGGGGCGTGAATTGTGAAATGGTCGGCCAGACGGCACCTCATTCGGAGGTTCCGTGTGACCGCGGCGGCCGGAAACGCGTTTCCGGCGCCATAAAACACCAAAACGGCGTGCGGCGGTCCCATTCGGAGCAAACGTGCTCCGAACGACCTGAAACCGCATGGGAACGATAGAAATATTATTCCTGAGATGCAGGAGGAGGCCGCACGTCCATCGGACGTGCGGTGCGCGCGACACGTCTGATTGTGCCGTTTTCAGCAGCGCGGCGCGCGCTGAAATGGCGCGTTGGGGGGTCAAAACCACCTGAACGACCTCCGAATGCCACAAAACCGTACGAAAACATCCGGGGCGTGAATTGTGAAATGGTCGGCCAGACGGCACCTCATTCGGAGGTGCCGTGTGGCCCCGGCGGCCGGAAACGCGTTTCCGGCGCCATAAAACACCAAAACGGCGTGCGGCGGTCCCATTCGGAGAAAACGTGCTCCGAACGACCTGAAACCGCACGGGAACGATATAAATATTATTTCTGAGATGCTGGAGGAGGCCGCACGTCCATCGGACGTGCGGTGCGCGCGGCACGTCCGATTGTGCCGTTTTCAGCAGCGCGGCGCACGCTGAAATGGCGCGTTGGGGGGTCAAAACCACCCGAACGACCTCCGAATGCCACGAAACCGTACGACAACATCCGGGGCGTGAATTTTGAAATGTTCGGCCAGAAGGCACCTCATTCGGAGGTGCCGTGTGGCCGCGGCGGCCGGAAACGCGTTTCCGGCACCATAAAACACCAAAACGGCGTGCGGCGGTCCCATTCGGAGCAAACGTGCTCCGAACGACCTGAAACCGCACGGGAACGATAGAAATATTATTCCTGAGATGCAAGAGGAGGCCGCATTTCCATCGGACGTGCGGTGCGCGCGGCACGTCCGATTGTGCCGTTTTCAGCAGCGCGGCGCGCGCTGAAATGGCGCGTTGGGGGGTCAAAACCATCCGAACGACCTCCGAATGCCCCGAAACCGTACGACAACATCCGGGGTGTGAATTGTGAAATGGTCAGCCAGACGGCACCTCATTCGGAGGTGCCGTGTGAGCGCGGCGGCCGGAAACGCGTTTCCGGCGCCATTAAACACCAAAACGGCGTGCGACGGTCCAATTCGGAGCAAACGTGCTTCGAACGACCTGAAATGAGATTATTTCTTGAATCGAAGTTTTTAAATTATTATAGCACAATGATTTGATATTATATATATATTAAATATATATTAAAACATTTAAAATATATTATATATATATATATATATATTTAAAATATTGTATTTAATAGTATATATATGAATATTTTTACACACACATATATATATATATATATATATATATATATTTATATTGAATTCAATAAAAAAATTTTAAATTTTTTTTTTTTTCGAATAGCGACCGCCAGAGGCGGTCGCTATAGGGTGCCCGGCAGGGGGCCTTCAGCGACCGCCAAGCGGTCGCCGAAGGCCAATCTGCCGGCCTTCTATAGCGACCGCCATTGGCGGTCGCTAAAGGCCTCTAGCGACGAGGCAACAGCGACCGCCAATGGCGGTCGCTAATGGCCTTATTTATAGTAGTGTCATCTAGAGGTTTCCCGCCAACATGGCACTGTTCATCTGCCGACATGACTACACGACGTGTCTTCTTGAGTACACGGCATGTTCTGGAACACAGCTAGCCACCGCCTTACTATTTGCCTATCGATTGACTACACGGCGTGTAAAGGACCACTACACAGCATGTAGTCAATTTCTACACCCTTCATCACCAACATGGCCACACGCCCTGTGTACTCATTCCACACGGCCAAAAGTACACGGCGTGTACTTTCCAAAATTTAGGATTTTTCCCGATTTTTCCCGATTTTTCCCGATTTTTCCCGATTTTTTTTATTTTCTCAAGAACACTTAAGGAAAACCAAAAATAAGAAACCTGTACCTCATAAATAAGGACCGGGTTCTTACACTAGCTATGTGGGAAGAGACATGGGGTTGGGAAATCATTGGTGAGGCACGTCGTGTACCGGATGTACACGTCGTGTTGTGCAGACCGTGTGTCCACCCTTGTGACTAACGACACGGATGGACATTGTGCCAAGATTGAACACACCGTGTAGTATAACCCTTGTATATGACTGTGTAATGAACAAAACAGGGCGGTTTAATCCTTCTAGTACACGTCGTGTCTATTATAAACACACCGTGTAGAGTTAGTCGTGTAATCGACCATGTAAATAACAACATGGGTCAATAAAGTTCGTCTAGTACACCCCGTGTCTGGCACTAACACGCCGTGTAGATTTGTTCTAGGAGAACCATGTGGCTTATCTGTGTAGATGAACTTAGGTAGGTGAAGAGGATTTAAGTACACGTTGTGTGTATGGGGTGTTACACGTCCTGGGTTGACAAAAGTACACACCCATGTGGAGGCTTAAGGGAACACGCCATGTAGTGGATATACAAGCTGTGTATACATGTTTTGAATAAATTGAATGCTTCCTTTCTCATGTTCCCTTCATACACTTATAAGTTTTGGTTCTTTATATTCTTGATCTAACGTATGTGCTTGACCTTTGTGAGTCATGCCACCGAGACGTCCCCTGGTTTTACACTAGTTACAGGGCAGTGATCGAACACCGAACATGGATGATCAGGGACCACCAGCAGATCCTCTAGTCATTCCCGACTTGGCACCAGCCATTATCCTGGACGTAGGTGCCGATGCACAGTTCTAAGAGGTCTTTATGAGGATGATCGATACCTTTTAGAGAGCACTGCACCCCGCCCCTTCTATGGAAGAGCTAACTCGGATTTTTCAATAGCAGTATCCTCCCACTTTCTTAGGGGATGGAGGACTCTAGGCTGCAGAGTCATGGCTAGAAGCCATGTTGACAATCTTCGAGCATCTGGAGACGCCTCTGAAGAGGAGGGTCAAGCTCTCTACGTATATTCTTCAGAATTCTTCCCTGAGATGGTGGGATGTGATCTCACAGGCAGGACGCTAGTAGTTTATGGATTGGGAGGAGTTTCGGTGTACCTTATATGAATTTTTCTACCCATATACTTTGAGGGCCGATCAAACCCAAGAGTTCATGAGTTTGGAGCAGGGTACTCTTTCAGTTGTGTAGTATTCTTCTCGCTTCACAAAGTTGTAGTGATTTACACCATTTCCAGGAGGTGATGAGTTATTCCTACCAAGGAGGTTTTAGGATGGTCTTAGGAATGACATTTGGGATCAGGTGAACATCTTCAAGTAGACTCCATCACTTCTATAGTCAACCAGGCATGGATCATGGAGCGCAACCTGACGGATTCTGGAGCTATGAGTCAGGGTGGTTCCTCATCCTGAGTTAGTGCTTCTCAGAATGATATCAGGAAGCGTTGTAGGGAGTCTACATGTAAATATTTTAGTAGGTGGGATGCACATTCAGGTATCCAAGTGGTATGCTACCAGTGTGGAAGAGTCGGGCATACTAGGCCACTTTGCCTGAGAGACCCAATGGAGTACCGATCTTGCGGCAAGATGGTTCATCTTCAGTGCTTCTGTCAAATATTCTAACCAGTAGCTGGTGAAGAGGGTTCTTCTATGACTTCTCATTCAGGAGCAGCACCACCAGTTTCTAATCGGTCAAGGAATATGAGTTCTTCCTGTCGTTCAGGCTGAGGTGGAGGTCGCGGTCAGAGTAACTAGTTTTCAGGATTTCAGTGATAGTAGGGTGGATCATCTCAGGGTGGTCAGGTAGGGTTGTAGGTTCGGGGTGTAGGTTATACTTTTGCGATGGAGCCGACCTAGCAGGAGAAGGATCTTAGAACCTCTACAGTTCGAGGTGCTATCCTAGTCGCCTCAGTTTTAGATTCTGCTCTTTTCAATACAGGGGCTTCCCATAGCTTTATATTTATTGATTTTGTAGAGAGACTTGGTATCTATATCTTTTCTTCTACTGATATCTTTACGCTAGACACTCTATTGGGGACTAGAACGGCTAGTTTACGTTAGTGCAAGGAGTTCCCTCTTGAGGTCGGTGGGTGTCACTTCTCATGGGACCTCTATGTTCTAGAGATGACAGGCTATGATGTTATTCTCAGAATGGGCTGTTTAGCTCCCTTCCAGTCTGTTGTTGATTGCTATCATCATAGGGTGAGTTTTACACCATCAGAGGGTAGTATGTTTTTTCATAAGGGTGAGTGGGATGTCTAGGCGAGCAGATCAGAACACAAGCATCATGGGTTGGGAGGAGTTACAGCCCAGATTTCTAGTCTATATCTGGATGAATAGGGGACTTCACAGATGGACTTTCCTCTAGTGGTGGATCATTTCAGAGATGTATTTCTAGATGAATTTTCAGGTTTTCCTCTAGATCATGAGGTATACTTTTCTAGTTAGCTCATGCCAAGAGTGGAATCAGTGTCTATTCCTCCTTATAGGATGGCTACACCATAGTTTCCGGAGATTAAGAAGTATTTGGAGGAGTTGAAAGCAAAGGGTTTCATCCGACCTAGTACTTATCCTTGGGGTTCACCTATCATGTTTGTAAAGAAAGCGGATGGTACCCTCAAACTTTGTATGGATTATCAGAAGTTTAACCAATTCATGGTCAAGAACCTATATCTCTTGTCGAGGATTGATGATCTCTTTGATCATCTTCGAGGAGCCCGGGTGTTCTCAAAGATTTACTTGAGGTCTAATTACCATCAGTTGTGTGTTATACCATCATATGTACCTATTAGAACCTTTCAGAGTATGTATGGTCTATACGAGTATGTGGTAATGTCGTTCGGTCTCATGAACGCGCCTATAGTTTTTATGGTACTAATAAACTAAGTGTTCCATCCATACTTGGATTCTTTCATGGTAGTCTTCATGGACGATATCTTGGTGTACTCTCAAACTCAACATGAACATGCCACACATCTTGAGATCATTTTGATTACACTGAGAGAGCATCAGTAATATGCAAAGCTCTCAAAATTCCACTTTTGGATGGACCAAATTCACTTTTTGGGTCATGTTATCTCAGAGACAGGGGTATCAGTATACCCAGAGAAAGTGAGAGAAGTAGTTTCCTGGGAGTAGCTGAAGAATGTATTTAAGGTACTGAGTTTTCTAGGACTGGTTGGTTATTATAAGAATTTTATATAGGACTTTTTATGCTTATCAGCGCCATTGATGAGACTGACTAAGAATGGTGCGAAGTACTTGTGGTCAGATTCTTGCAAGTCAACCTTTTAGGAGCTGAAAGGGAGTTTGACTTCATCACTAATACTAGTATTTCCAGAGCTGAGAAAGAGTTATATTGTATACTATGAAGCATCAGGTATCAGGCTGGGAGCAATGCTTATATAGGGAGAAGGTTTTGTTGCATACGGGTCTCGACAGTTAAGGCCACATGAGAGGAACTACCTGATGCACGATCTCGAGCTGGATACAGTTGTTCATGCTTTACACTATTGGAGAAATTATATTTTGGGAGATCATTTTGTAGTTTTAACTGACCACAAGAGTCTCAAGCATATCTTCACTCATCACGATCTAAATTTGAGACAATGAAGGTGGGTTGAGTACCTTCAGTCCTTTGACTTTCAGCTTGCCTACACGCCTGGGAAAGGCAACACTGTGGTTGATGCACTGAGTAGGAAGACTTAGATACAGGCAGTTCAGGAGGCCAGTAGTGAGTGAAAGATTATGTCTTCATTCTCTAAGATGCATTTGGAGGTGCACGACATTCACGGGAAGACATTTCATACTTTTGTAGTACTTACCTCTACTCTACTTGATTGAGTGTGAATGAGGAAGCTATCAGATTCTGAAGGCCTAGTCCTATGAGAGAGTGTTTCAAGAGAGGACCCTATTCTTAGATGGACAGTAGGCAAGGATGAGATCTTGTGTTTTCATGGACGCATGTGGGTACCAATAGACATACGTGAGGAGTTGATGCGAAACTTTCATTCCTCAGTTTGGGAAGTTCATCCTAGTGTCACCAAGATGTATTGAGATCTGTACCATCAGTATTAGTGGCCAGGTATGAAGGGAGATGTTGTTGATTTTTTCATGAGGTGTTCCACCTGTCAGCAGGTGAAGGAGGAGCATCAGCGACTAACAGGGCTTTTACAGTAGTTACCCATTCCTGAGTTGAAGTGGAATGATGTTGCGATGGATTTAATGATAGGTTTATCAAGGTCTCCTCGAGGGAATGATGAATCATGGGTTGTCATTGATAGACTCACGAAGGTTTCCCACTTCTTGTCGATTAAAAAAAACTTTAGTGTTGATGAGTTGGGAAGGTTGTGAATCCCATATATTATACGCTTAAATGGAGTTCTGCACTCCATTTTTTTAGACAGGGATGCATGTTTTACTTCATGGGTTTGGTAGGGACTTCAGAGGGATTTGGGTACATAGGTACTTCTGAGTACGTCTTACCATCCCTGGACAAATGGCCCATCCGATTGTACGATTCAGGTGCTTGAGTACATGCTTTGGGGATTTTTGAGGTTTGTTGGAGAAGCACATACCTCTTGTGGAGTTTCCCTATAATAATAGTTTTCAAGCAACTATTCAAATAGAACCTTATGAGGCTTTGTATGGTAGGCCATGTCGATCACCCTTATATTGGCTGGAGGCAGGAGAGGTAGCTATGTTGGGACCTCGAATTGTCCAGGAGACCACATAAAATATAGAGTTGATTCAGAATAGGATGGCAATAGCACAGTCACAACAGAAGTCTTATGCTGATCGACGGAGATGACCTATGGATTTCGAGGTCGGATATCAGGTTTTCCTATATGTCACACTGAGGTTGGGACACAAGGGGATAAAGAGATAGGGTAATCTTTCACAGAGATGCATCGAGTCATTTGAGGTGTTGGGGAGAGTCGGGCCGGTTGCCTATCGGTTTCATTTACCTCAGAGGTACCGGTAAATGCATGAAATCTTCCACATTTATCAGCTTTGATGTTACTTATTAACCATGTCTCATGTTTTCCAACCTGAGGAGTTTGAGCTCGAGGAGGACGCATCTTTCAAAGAGCATCCTATCCAGATTTTTGATCGAAATGCGAAGGTAATCTATGGCTGTTCTGTTCCTCTGGTACGAGTGTTATGGCAGCACGGGTGAGTACAAAATGAAACCTGGAAGAGGGAGGCTGATATACGATCGCAGTGGCCAGAGCTATTTGATGTTTATTCTTCTACATTGTCTTACTAGGGAAATTTGGGGATGAATTTATTTAAGGGGGGAAGTTTGTAAGAACTCGGATCTTCTTTTCAGGTGTGTTTTTCTTTTCTGGTTGTCTTTGAGGAAAAAGAGGACTTTCTAAAAAATTCAGAAATATAATCCATGTATTTATAAGTACATGACATGTACTCAGTTGTTGTGGGTGACTGTGTACTGGTTAGGTAGTGGTCGAATACATGGCTGTGTGTGGTGACCTGGAGACCGCCTAAATCAGAGGCTAGAAAAGGAAAGTACACACCATGTACTTTTAAAGAACATGTCGTGTACTCTATTTTTTTCATTAAACAGACCGGGGTCGTGTCTGATGGACAGAATGCACTTATTCTTGACCTATCTTATTCAGGAGCGTCCGTACAGTTGTAGATCTTCTCTGATCCCCGACTCGATGTCCTTTCTCCGAATTGACCATCACTGATTGCGTTGGAATTGCATCAGTGACTTCTCATTTCTTCTTGAACTTAATCTTCTAATTTCTCCTCTTCTGCAAGATATCCTCGGTTGAACGTCTTAAGAGTTTTTGTAGATATACGGCATTCTAGGGCGATTTAAGGCCTAAGGTTCACGTATATCGATATCATGACACCTAAGTAGGTGGTTTTTTCCTTTGCGTAGTTATTCTTTGAGTTATATGTGCAAAAGTTCCCAATACCCTCATTTGGAGTATTTTGTGTTGATGGTTTTAGACCTTTTATTTGCCTAATATGCCTTGTTTGATTGGATAGAGGTTAATTGTTTGAGAATAGGGTTATCTTTTCCAAGCTATGGATGTTTTTCCCATGTTTTATTGTTTTTGACCGTTTGGTCTTGCCTTGCCTGTTAGGCTGCTACTTTCTTTCCATGCCTAGTATTGTTGGGTGGAGTTATTATTATTTGACATGCTATGATATGTTGTAGTTGTTTAGCTAAGTAGTTATTGAGGTTTACTTTGGATGCTGATTATTGTTTGTGCATGATTTCTTTACATGGGGTTGTGGGAACCTGGTGTAGTGATGCCATAGGGGATATTGACATTGAGGTCTTTCCAAGAGTGTCTATTTTAATTATCACGTTGTGAGACCATAGGGGGGATTGACATTGAGTGCTCTCTCAGAGTGTCTATAGTTACGTTACGAGGCCATATGAGGAATTGACATTGAGTACTTCCTCAGATTTCCTATAGATTGCTGTTAAAAGACTATATGGGGAATTGATGGTGAGTTCTTCCTCAGAGAGTCTTTGATCAAACATGACTAAAGGGGGAATTAACGGTGAGTTATTCCTCAGAGAGTCTTTGTTATATCTTCTCTTGTATTATGAACCATAGGGGTTAGGTTGTGAGAACTACCTAGAGGGTAGCTTGTATTTGTTTTTGGTGGATTAAATACTTAAAAGTAAATGTTTGTAAATGAAACTGTAGGACTGTTTACTTTTGAGTACATCTGTGTTCACTGCTTCTTTTTTCTTATTGCCTGCCATATATATTCATTGACTATTAGGCATGGATATTTGGGTGGTTGCCTATTGGGATTAGTCTCACACCCTGTTTGGGTCATGATTTTGGGTCCAAATAGAATATATTGTTGCAGGTACAGATAAGGGAAATCCCCCTTCTACTTCAGGTACTTGATTGATGTGGAGTTGGGGAGCATGGGACTAAGATGAGGCTTGTGATGTTGTGGAGTTGTTTACTTGATTTTCATTTATACCTTGGTTTAGTACTGTATTATAGCATTTTTATTTGTTTGGCTGCTTTCCTAGGCATATGTATCATGCATCATTTATATTTATTTGTTTTCTCTAGTTGTTTATTACTTCTGCTATTTACTTATTGCATGTTCTACTACTTATGCTATTGCTATAAGTTTTACTTCTTCTATGTTACTTTTTTAAATGAGGGCACAGTTTCCCCCACTATCACACCCAAGGCCCTCACTGCTAGTGAACATCCTCTAGAATTTGGGGAAATAAACTTGAGTCCATGTGATCAACCAGGTACGGGGCACCTCTGGGCGGCTCCTGGAACTGGGACATTACAAATGGAGAGTTATCTTCCTCCACCATCTACTCTCAAGTCTAGAAATATTAATAATAATTCTTTGGAAATTATTCTTGGCACGATTAAATATGGATAATGCAAGCAATAGGATCTACCATTCTAGTACTTAGAGATTCCTACGGTGACATTCAGATATTTTTGAAACATGTGTGGATCACTACTAGAGGGAATCTAATCTATATTCCTACAACACAATTATGGTAAGACTTATATCCATTTTTAGATTTGTCAAATAAGAAATAATTTCATGTAAGGTTATTCTTTAATTTCTTAAATTAATTTTAAATAATATGTGACATTAATGCACTTTGGTTCTGACATTTTATCCATTTTCTATATTCTTTGATTTAGTTTTATTGATCATAACATTTATCATCATGTAAATCATATATGAATCATTAATCATAACAAAAAAAGAAAATTTGGGCATGAACCATCTAATGCTTCCACTATGCCTAGAACTTTCAAGTTGTATCAAAGGTGTTGTATAATAATTCATAATTATTTAAAGATCACTGATTAATTTAATAATTTATTATTGGTTTTCAAGTATAGCTATATAACACAATAGTACATGTCGTGTAACCCGTAGATACACATCATTTACTAGTGTTTAATGCACTAATAATTAATTCATAATTAATTAAATTCATGTTCAATTATTACATGAGGTGAATTCAATTATACACCACATGTTAACCAGGTCATCCTAGCACATAGTCAGTAGAAGTACACATCTTGTAACTTCCGTATAGGGTGTGTAGTCCTTTAGTCACAAACAGGACGTGTATCTTCTTACACGGTCTACGTGACTGGTATTTGTGTAACTTGGAGACTACATGTAGTGTAGCCCATGCAGATGTCGTATACTCCAAATTTTACATGGCATCGTTACACACCGAGTCCATAGGTGTCTATCATGGATAAATGGTGAGGATAATACACATCTTGTATCTTAAATCTACACATCATGTTCTTTTACTAAATTGTGTGAAATTAAAATTAATTTTTTATACTATGAAAACCTTATCAACATGTAATTGCATGTGGTAGCTATGTTGATAAGACATTCCATGTGATGGTTTATATATATATATAAATTTTTAATTAATTTTTGCATAATGTTTAGGTCTACATATCATGTATAAGTCATATTATAGAGATTACTCTATACACATTAAAGTATTACACACTACATAAAAATAAAAAATAAAATCATGTAAACCATGTGATCATTAAGTTGATAGTACAAGTCATGATATTATGTGATAATTCATGTATTACACATATAGTAAGAGTAAAAATTATATGAGTATAATACATTTTGAGTAGTTCAGATGGGTACTCATCGTATTCTCTCTAAGGTAAATTTTTTTACACTGTTAATTTTAAATAAATTTATTTAATTTGTTTAAAATTATGATGGATGATAATATCAATGAAATTTGGATGATAATTAAGATAAAATAATTTATTAATTAAATAATATCATTAATTTATTCAAGTGTGATTTATCTTAGATAAGAATTATTATAATTGAATGTTAATTTTATTAAATGAATAATTCGTTACATGCATGTGGATAATCATGAGCATAGATCAGACCTTTCTATGTGATTGGTTTAATTTAATTTATTATTTAATTAATTTTTTGTCATGCATTTCATCTCTCATCTCATTATGTAAGGGTCTATGTGCCCGTGGTTTCTTTAATGTAAACCCTTTAACCAATCCTTTGGTTACCTCACCTACATATGAGTAAAATAATATGTAATGTATGGATATCCCAAAATAGATGAGGAGGTTCAATATTGGAGATAAGTAAAAACCAATCCAAGAAAAATACATATGTGGACAAGTGGAAAGCTGCAACACATACCATAAACGATTCAAGGTTTTTCCCTTAGGTCGACGGTTAGTTTATCATCTACTAGATAAACTAACCATTAGTAAAATACCATGATAATACCACTTTAATATTTTATTTATATCATTTTAATGGTTATTTAATTATAGATGTTTTGTCATGATCACATGAATTAATAAATTAACTTTCATGCAAGATAGAACTAAAATAAATTGGCTTATGCATAAATACTTTCTAAGACATGGTTAATCACTTAAGTAAATCCAATTAATATTAATAATAATGAAATAAAGATAATAATTGTAAATTTATGCATAAAATACAAAATACCTCAATTATTTATATTAATTTGGTAAAGCCTTTCACTACTTTAGTTAAAATTGAACAATAGTTCAATGTGCTTGACTATCCAAACTTGGGGTTCTTTCAATTATCAGGGAATTCTAACTTGAAGTTTTGAGGTGACTTAACTTTTTTCACATCAAGGGTTTATTACCAAAGTATAACTTGGTGTAACTAAATGGTAAAGTTTTGAAGAAATCCAATTTTAGGATTTTAGGATTGGGGAGTCCACTTATCAGATCAATGAATTGTGATTTAATGCAGTTGGAATTTAGAATGCCTACCTAAAACACTTCAAATTGTTTGACCAGCCAAAGTTGGGATGATGAGAAGGGGAATATAGATCCTTTAAACTATAATTTCCAATAAAAAAGATATTTCAAATCCAATGTTGAGGGATATTGGGTTTCGATAAAATAGTGGGAGAATAGAAAATATAAAATTTATTTATTTTTCTAAATTTTGTCACATAAAGTACTAAAACTCTACTCATATTATTTCTAGAAGTAGTAATAAAAATGACTCCAAACATATCAGTGTGATCCATACTTGGGAAGGATAACCTTATCACTAGTATAAATTTCCAATAGTGTAAAAGGAACTTGTGTGTTATCCTATGTTATGAGAGGAAATTGCATGTGCTGGAAGAAACTATTCCTGATGCACCTGGTAATTAAGTTAGAGAGTAAGAGTTATCTCTCTATGATAATTATTTGAATGATTCTATATATTTATAGTGTTTCATGCTACCATCCATGAATAATGAGATTTTTAAGAAACATGAGTACATGGATGCGTGTATCATGATGTCTCACCTTTGGGTTCTCTATCAAGAGAATGTGAGAAAAGAGATATACAACATCTCTAATGCTTTGTTTACAACTAATATTGGAGATTCTGCATCATATGGTCCTATTTTAGTCAATATTATTGAATACATTGACCACTTAGACATCTTAGGGATTAAATTCTTAGATTAGTTGCACATAGATCTCATACTTTTCTCAATACTGGCGACCTTATCCAGTTTTATTGTTAATTATAAAATGAGAAATAATATAAAGTCTTTCAGAACATATTAAATTGATTCTCCAAGTGGATGAGTACATAGATCAAGAAAAACATATGTTACCTATGGTGAAAAATAAAATGAAGAATAAGGATAATGGGACCAAGACTCATAACAAGTCTAAATAGCTTATAGTGCTCAAATCTATATCCAAATGTAGGAACCAAGTAGATTTGAAAATATTTCTGGAGGATATGTGGATTTACACACTTCCAATGGTGTGAGGTTGGCTTCTCTATTCATTAGTGACTACCACCTTTCATTTCCAATAGGTATGATGTTTGTTTTAAGAGATTTTTGTTATGTGAAAACTTTTACCAAGAACATAATTTTTTATCATGCCTTGATAAAGATGGTTTTATAATCAAAATTTGGAAATAAAAGTTTTTTCTTTTAAAAAGATAGCATATGTTATGGAATGGAACATTTAAATAATAATATTTATGTATTAAATTACTAAAATTAAGTATTGTAAATAAATAAGTAATCATGTTCAGACAACTCATATAACACCCAGCTATGGAATCATTGTCTTGGTCATGTAAATGAGAAGCGTATGAAAAAACTATGTCAAGATTGTTATTTACACTCCTCTAAGCTAAAACCAATTAAAATATGTCATGATTTTTTACAATTAAAAATTACCAAACCAACATTTCGTGGACAAGGTGAAAGGGCCACATAGATTTTAGGATTATTACACAGTGATGTGTGTGGGCCATTTTTAGAAGAAGCCAGAGGTGGGTATTCTTACTTCATAAATTTTACTAATGAATTGAGTAGTGGATATGTCTACTTGAAAACGTATAAGTCTAATTCCTTTGAGAAATGAAAATAATTCAATAATTAAGTAGATAATCAACTTTAAAATAAGATAAATAAGCTTTTATTAGATAGAGTTAGTGAATATCTCAACCAAGAGTTTATTAGCCTTTTATAGGAGTTGGGGATTTTATCTCGACTAAATCTGCCTTATACACCATAGTGGAATGGTATTAGTGAAAGCAGGAATCATACCTTGTTAGACATCATAAGGTTTATGATGATTCATGAATATCGTCTATTATCCTTTTGGGGATATGCATTACAAACTATAACATACACACTAAACCAGGTGCCAACTAAAGAGGAAAACAAAATTCCTTTAAAGTTATGAATTGGAAAGAAATTTGTTTTTTCATGTGCACATGTGTGAGGTTGTGATGTGTTTGTTAAGTAATTATCAGGAAAAAACTAGCACCTTGGGGCATAAAGTGTATCTTTATAGGTTATTCTAAGGAAAAAAAGAAATACTACTTATACATCCCCTTAGACAAGAAAGTGACTATCACCAGAAAAACCATCTTTCTCGAGATGGAGAATATCTTAAAAAAGGATAGTGCAAGCAAGATTGACTTTTATGAAGTTTATGATCAAGATATATAAGAGTTATCACTGAAATAGATTCCATAGGTCCCCATGGAAGAAGTATTTTCGGAAACACAAGTACTATGTTTGAGTACTAGAAAGGTAAGAGAACCAAAGAGATATGGTTTTTAGTCACCCAAGATGGTGACTCATTATTGGTTGAGAATGATGAACCTATCTCTTATAAATACATGGTAGAGATATCAGAATCTTAAAGATGGAAAAAAAACATAAATTTTGAAATGGATTCCATGTATCAAAACTAAGTTTGGGGTTTGGTCAATGCACCAGTTAATGTAAATCCCATAGTGTGAAAATGGGTATTCAAGATAAAACTATACATATAAGGTAAAGTAAATACCTATAAATAAATTCTAGTGGATAAAGGGTTTAAATAGCATCAAATAATTGACTATGATTAAACCTTTTCACTAGTTTTCAGGTTTAAATCCATTAGAATTATACTTTTTATAGCTTCTTACCATGAATACGAAATTTGGTAGATGGATGTCAAAACTACTTTTCTTAATGGAAAATATAAGGAATATGTCTACATAACACAAATAGAATGGTTTGTGACTCTAGATGATTCCAAAAGTATTTTCAAGTTACAGAGATCCGTTTATGTTCGAAATAAATCATCTAGGTCATGGAATATTCAATTCGATAGAGCTATAAAAGAATTTGGATTATTTAAGAACAAATGTGATCCATGTGTTTATAAGGGTTTTGTTGAGAATTCAGTCGTTATCTTAGTAGTATATGTTGAGGAAATATTAATCATTAGAAATGAAATACCAATATTACAGTCTATTATGGACTTGTTGAAAACGCATTTCTCCATGAAGGACATAGGTGAAGCATCCTATATTCCATGGATCAAGATCATTTGTGATAGATCTAAGAGGATGATTTCACTACATCAAACTATATACATTTACTAGATACTAAATATATTTAGTATAGACCAATCCAATATGGGATTCATTTTAGTATCACATGTTATACATATTTCTAAGAAAATGTGTCCTTAAACACAACAGGAAAAAGGGAGAATGAACAAGATACCATATGCTTTGTAAATAGTATCAATCATTTATGCCATGTTATGTATTATACATAATGTTTCCTATGTATTCATCATGGTGGTTAGATATCAAGCATATCCAAGAGAACATCATTGGTTTGTTGTTAAGGCTATCCTTAAGTATCTAAGAAGAATTAAGGATATGGTTAGAGTGTATGGAGGATATAGGGAGATAGTCATCATGGGTTATAAAAAAATTGCTTTTAAAACCATTAGTGGAAATAGTGGCTTCGACGTTGTGGTTTTGACGTCGTTTTCATAGAAATTGATAGCAAAGGTCAGTAATCGAACGTTTTGGAATCAATTTTACATAAAAATAATGTGAAAATGTAATTTTTCAAACTTTTAGTGTTATTTTTTTATAAAAATGTTGCTAAAACATTTTCACCACTGATTTTTGGTGTCGGTTTTATCTAAAACCAATGCCAAAATTAACAAATATATTTGTTGGCATCGGTTATCATAAAAACCAATGCCAAAAGATAAAAAAAATATAAATTGGCAGCTTTTTTTCTAAAAAATTGCATCAAAAATTATTATGAAGTTGTATTATGTTTTCCAAGATTCTAATTTACTGGTCTTGGAGCTAAAATGTACTTGAGGATCAAAAGTTATGGTCATTGGAAATTGAAATTTTTTAAAATAAGCCTTAAAGTACTCTAAATTTTGAAGGCTATAAATTTTGATCTGTAAGTCTGTTTGATCTCAATTATCCATAAAATATATTCTTAGAAGAAAGAATACAAATTAGTAATCCTTTTGATGCCTTTTTAGGTAAAAAATTGATTCCAAGAGGTATTTTTTTAATTTTTGGCATCGATTTTCTTAAAAATTGACGCTAAAAGTTAAAAAAATACCTTTTTGCATCAGGTTTTTTCTAAAAAAATATCAAAAATGATTACTAAGTTGTAATTATTCCTATAATATTATCCTTTACTTGTCATGAAACTAAAAAGGACTTGTTGATCAAAAGTTATGGCCATCAGAAGTTGGAATTCTTTAAGAGAATCCTTAGAGAAGTCCAACTTTCGATAGCTATCACATTTTATCCATAAGTCCATTTAAGGTAAATGACTAATACAATAGAATATAATAAGATTAAATACAACTTGGTAATCCTATTTATGTTAATTTTATGTAAAAATGCACACAAAAAGGTATTTTTTTAACATTTTGCGTTGATTTTAATAAAAATAGACGCTAAAGGTTAAAAAATACATTTTTTTATCAGTTTTTACTAAAACATATATAAAAAATGATTACCAAGTTTTATTTATTCTTATAATATTTTATTTGACTGTTCTTTTAACTAAAACGGACTTATGGACCAAAAGTTATGCCCATTGGAAGTTGGACTTCTTTAAGAGAAGTCTAACTTTTGATAGCTTTAAATTTTTATTTTTAGGTCCATTTGAGCTTAATTACCAATAAAATAAAATATTATAAAACTAAATACAACTTTTTAATCCTTTTTTATGTTTTTTTTTGGAAAAAAACTGATTCCAAAAGTCATTTTTTAACTTTTGGCGTTGGTTTTTATAAAAACTGATACAAAAAAGTTAAAAAAATCCCTTTGGGATCGGTCTTTTTCTAAAACTGATGTTAAAAAGGATTATAAAGTTTTATTTCAACTTCTAATATTATAATTGACTATTAAGGGAACTAAAAGAGACTTATGGATCAAAATTTATGGTTTTTGAAAGCTGTACTTCTTTAAAAGAAGTCTTAGGGAAGTCCAAATTTATACGGCTATAACTTTTGATTCATAAGTCTATTTGAGCACAATGACGAGTCAAATCGAAGCTTAGAAGATGAAATAAAACATGTTAATCATTTTTTATGTCTATTTTATGAAAATACCAACACCAAAAGTTATTTTTTAACTTTTATCATTGGTTTTTATGAAACCTGATATGAAAAAATATTTTTTTCAACTATATGGGTTCAACATTTCAATTTTTCACAAAGCGCGTTTCAATTTTTAAAATCATACCTAAATTTTAATACATATCCACAAAAAATATTTTCACTTAGAATATATAAATCCTTATTCTATTTATTTTATTATTTTCAACCTCTTCGATCCAAACAAATTATCAATGATTCTTCAATAGATGATTTAAATAATGTATCCATTCTCTTCATTTAATTTCTTTGTTGTTGTTTATTTTACTGCTAAAAAACTTAATGATTTTTATTATGATGTTTAAGATTTCTTATTATCATATTATAAAGATAAAAATTCAGCATCATATTTATCAACCAAATTAGAAAAATCCTTATCGATCATCATTCTCATTACCGCATGATCTTTTCCCTGAAAAAAAAAGAGAAATAATGACAAACAACACATCGATTTGAAGGAAAATATCTAAATAATTTAAATTATAATGAATATTTAAGTTTAATATTTTTTTATGATTTTTTTGTAAGTTCAATTCTTTTTTCTCATATTTTCTTTCAAGTGAATATTATTTATCAAAACTTATAGTAGTAAAAATTTTGACGGCCATAACTTTTGATCCTTAAGTTTGTTTTAGCTCCACAACCAATCAAATCAAATATTAAGAAACCATATATGCACCAAAATTAATATTTACTTTGTTTAAATGTCGGTATTAATAAAAAATGATGTGAAAAGTAAATTTTTTACATTTTACGTTAGTTTGTTTGAAAAAACCGACGTGAAAACATTATTTTTAAAATCGTTTTTTGATAAAAATTAATGTTAAAAAGATTTTGGAATCATACATTCGACATAAATTTTCCAAAAAAACAAATTTCTAATGGTAAAAATTTTGATTTTTGATGTCATTTTATAAAAACTGGCATCGAAAGTCCCACTTTTAACATCATCGGCATAAAATTCAGTTAAAAACCAATGTTAAAGACCATTTTTCTACTAGTAAATAGATCAAAATGATCTAACGTCACATTAAGGATATGTTTTTTATCTCAAGAGAGGATATGTGAGCTATACGAGTTTAAAGTAGCCAGTTTTCATTGATTCTATAATGGATTATGAGTATATAGTGGCATCTAATGCAGCCAAGGAACCTGTTTAGATACAAAAAAAATTCTAAGATCTTGATGTGGTACCTAGTAGTAAATATCCTATCACATTTTATTATGATAATACTATAGTGGTGTCTCTTGAAAAAGAGTCAAGGTCACACCAATGGACAAATAACATACTTCATAAGTATCACCTTTTGAGGTATTTTTCTCAAAAGGGTGAAGTTGTAGTAGGCAGAGTTCCCATAGAATAAAACAAGGCAGACTTATTGCATAAATTCCTATCTTAATATAAGCATGAGTATCAAGAGAGAGATAGAGGACTGAAGGTTGTCAGCAGTTGGTTCTAGTTTAACTAGGAGTTTGTTGCATTTGGTTCCCTAGAACAAACTTCAATGTACTTTTTTATAACCTATATTCATAGTTTTTAATATTAATAAACTCCTTATCATGTCATGATTATTCTTCTATGTAACATATTATGTGATAATTTCCAAATATTTTTTGTCACAATAAAAGTTCATAATAGTTCCCCGCTACCATGAGAACCCAAAAGTTCCATGATAGTATTCTTAAATGTATGTTCTATAGCTGATTAATATCATTTGAGGGACACAAATGATATAGGCTATCAGGGGTGGAGACTCATAACTTTCTGGCATCATCTCATAATGTAAGTCCTTGGTAATATCCTATATAGGATATTATGAGAATGAGAACTGCTAGTAGGAAATCCATATTTATATTTTTCATTGAATTTTCCTATCCACATACGTGTGTATTGGTCCTTAGACTTTAGTATTATTATTAATAAGTGTTATAAGTCATGTACTTTGATGTATTGATGAAAACAATGATGAAATATGTTCATAGAGAAGTAAGATATGTTGTGAGAGTCATGAGTAATATTTCATTAATGAATAATGTGAGAAATGATTTACCCCTACTATTCTTTAACAAAATTTGATATCTCAGGTCCTTTGATGAAAATTATATATCCTAAATAAATCCATTTCCATGGTAATCTATAGGAAATTTTGATTTCTAGAAATTCAAAGAAAGAGACATTGATCACATAGGTTGATGGCACCAGCATGCAACCTTTTTTATTATAGATATCATGATAAAGGGATAATATTACATAGAGATCATTCGTATGAGGTATTATTTCATTGCGGTATTAACTTCTTTCTCTATGGGTGTCTTGGCATATTCCAAGACATTGATCTTGTACTTTAGGCTACTTCACTTAATGCATTCTAGAGGGTCACATGCTAAGTATATCCAGGATATCAGTTAAATAATATATTATTATTTATTATTTAACAATTTGAATAAATATTATTCATGCACGTGTTTTAACAATTATTCATGTTTCAATGATCATATATATTCCATCACCAATTATTTGAGAGAATATTATGTGAGCATAATATTTAATAAATATTTATTTTCTATTTAGTGAATATAATATTTATTTATTTATTGTAAAATAATGAGTTGATATTTATTTATTAAATAAATATTCATTATTCAAGTCCCGATAAAATTGTAGAGGAATGGTGAACTAATTATAATGGTTCATCGAGAAATAATATATATTGAATATTATTTGATTAAATGATATCTAATTTAATTTTATACTCTAGCGCATGTCAAGAAATAATAATATTATTATTATTATAGACATGTAGTTATATAGGTATTAAATAAATATTTAATGGAACTTGTGCACTTATTTATTTCTAACCCTTTTTGTATATAAACCCAATTATATTATTTTTTAAGGGAGCCAATTCATTTTTGTTGTGCACAATAAAATCTAGAGAATCATCTCAAAGCCATAGAGAATCCCTTCTCTAAGAACACTCCCAAAAATAGAGAGTGATATTCTTCCACCTTCCACTATCAATATAAATATATCAAGGAGAATCCTTTGGAAGTTATTCTCAGGGCGATCAAAGGAGAATAAATAAAGTGATAGAATTTTTTGTGCTATCACCTGAAGGTTCCTACAACGACATTCAGATATTTTTGGAACATGTGTGGATCACCACTAGAGGGAATATAATCTTGATTCCTATAATTCAATGATATTATGATTTAGATCAATTTTCAAATCTATCAACAAAGAAAAAATTTCACTCAAATTAATTCTTTAATTTCTTAAATTAATTATAATAATATGTGATGATCCTATGTTTTAATTCCCGCATTTTATCAATTTTTTATATTCTTTGATTTAATTATGTTGATAATGACATTTATTATTGTGTAAATATTGAACTAATCATCAATCATTACAAAAAGAAAATTTGGGCATAACCCATCTGATGCTTCTACTACACTTGGAAACTTCAGTACTGAGGTTTATCATTGTGAATCTCAGCAATCATAGCCCTCCATCTAGTCGCATTAGAACAGGTCTACAAACTGGAATCCATCTTCATAATTGTATGAATCATTCATGAGAAGGATTCCCATTATATAAGGGGAATCAATTAAAAAAAAGTGCGAAGAGCAAGCAATGTCACATGGATCACATGACCCATATAAGGGTTCACGGTCACATGACCCATCACAGGACTCACGAAGTGCAAGATCCATGTAACACCTCACAGTCGCATGATTTTCCTTTGTTACTTGTAATCTCATAACCATATAGAGGTCATTAGAATATCTCAATGATCAAGATATCACATGACAAAGAAAGGTTGGGTCATAAGAAGCACACAAGAAATCCCCATAGTCAAATACAGGTAAAACAGACTAAGGAAATTAGTTCTAATTAAGTCACATATTGATTATGTAAGTTGTTCAGATGAGGAGGTTACATAAAGATATCACATTATCAGTTCACACAAATGGTTATTAGGGCAATGTCTTGCGAAGCAGTCATGCAAGAGAGGAGTTTGCAAGAGCTATGAAGGTATGAGTCACTAGTGCAATTAATGGTCCCCCACTCCACTATTTATAGGGTGCCTTTTAGAATAAAAAATGTCACCAAGAAGACCTATATCCACTTGGAACACCTACTGGTGGAAGGCCAAAGTATTCAGGCAGCTATTTACTTTCCTCCAAACTAATTTCTCATCCCATCAGACCACGCTCCTGAGGGGGGAATTTTTTGACACCCAAAAAATGAGCATAAAAAAATTAATAATCAAATAAATACCTAGATTATAGGTATTATTTACTCCAAAAAATAGGGGAAGGAATGGTAAGGATACATAAAGATCAGGAAGCTCTAACACATGAATCACATGACCCCTAAGATGACACGTGTTCGCATAACCCTAAGAATTCCACATGGATGAATTATTAATTCCACATGTTCTGATAATGAACACTTGAATACCCTTTATATAACCCTTATGATCCTAAAAATCCCATCCAACAAGCCCTAATGATCATGAGAAAGCTTCCAGATGAGTTCCTCTAATCATGCAGCAAGTCAATTGACAGATTTCTAACAATCACCCAAAGTCCCTTATAAAATAAAACCTGAAAATGGAGTAAGCTTCATGCGATGGGTGATACATTAATTTTCACATGAAGGGATTATATGGATCATGTGATCAGTTCAACAACCATGAGAGATCCCTGCAACATGTCTTCCATGCTGCACAAAAGCCTTTGAGAATGAAACCTTCATTATATTAAATCCCTTGGACACGTTCATTCGATCATGATACACCCCTTAAGATACATAGATAATGAAATCAATTATCCATGATATTTATCACACACTATCTTGAGATCCATTATTGATCATGTGACTCACTGATGGACAACCATTGGGAAAAATTCAAAGGTCTTAGAAAATAGTAAATAAAAAAGATGGAAAGGGTGGGAGCTTCATACAAAAGGAATTTACTCTATTTTTCATATAAAGGGTTGGTGTGTTCTATGTGACCAAACCATTGATCATGAGAAGGCCCCAGAGGAATTTCAACCTCATCACATGAAGACCACTAAACATGTCACCTATATCCTATGAAGGATCTCAAACATGTCAATTTGATCGCATGGTTCCCTAGTAGAAGATTTATGGGTGAGATACATAGTCTAGGTAAAACAAAATCTCAAAAGGTTGGTAGCCTTATGAGAAGGGTATTTATGTTGTATTTAATGTGAAGACACTCTGATGAGCCAACTTGATCTCATAAAGGGCCCCAGACAAGTCTCCCTTGGTCATGTGAAATCCTTTTCGACATGCGTCTTAATCTTGTGAATAATCCCTGACATGTAGATTTGATTATGTTAAATACCTTTTACAATACATGGGACAATAAATATGATGATGATGGAATGCTCTCACAGTTTTTATTTCTCATGCGGCACAAAGATGGCGCCATGGATGACCTACTGCAGGTTCATTCATAACACATGATGCTGCACCAACTCAAGACCATATCTATGATATATTAACTATGTGAAGAAATTTAGATATAGGGATGTGAGACCTATAAATTCCTCAACCTAATCAGAAAAAAAACTAGAGATATATATAGGATCATAGAGGCGGGAGTGGACTTCTCAGATTGGAAAGTCGCATAATCGCTAGGGTCTTCCACTAGGTAAACCCAAGGAATGACTTAAGGGGTTATAGGGAATGTATATACACTTCATGTGATTGCCCTATTATTCACGTAATGGAATTATGATGCATCAGTTATATTATGAAAATGATTTTCCATGTATTGACTTGGCCACATGATATCTCAACTGGCTAATGCCTGAAAACATTTAGGCATTTTTGTGATAAAGGTTAAAAAGATGAAAGCCTTACGTAAAGATGGATGTGATGATTTTTATGATATGGGATCATGTGCTTCATGTGACCTATTCATTAGTCACGCGATAGCACCTATAAATGTCAGCATAGTCTTGAAAAAACGCCTGGACATGTCAACCAAGTCATCCGACAACCCTCAGAAATGTTAGCCAAGTCACGCAAAGTCCTTTGGACATATCATCTTTGATCATGTGAAAACCTTGTACATGCCTACATAAATCACATAAATAATCCCTAAAAAAGTTGTCTAGTTCATGTGTTAGTCTTCCATACATTTCATCTAGATCATATAGAAGCCCCCTAATATGTCATCCTCGATCAAGCTAAAGGCTTTGGACATGTCTGATTTTATCATACAAAACACATCAGACATGCCATCATTTTCATTTGAAAAATAATTAACATGTCATATTTTTCATGTGAAGAAATACAGTTCATTTCATTCTTATAAAAAAAACCATGACATGTCAGGCAGATAATGAGGACATGTCAGGAGGATACCCCCAGAAATGCTAGCCTTGTCTAGCATGAGTACTTGGTCATGTTCCCCCAAACCATGTGAACCCAAAACCATAAGTATTTATCTAGGAATTAATCTTTCATATGGTAAGTTTAAAAAACATTTTAAGAATGTATACTCATTAAATCCTATGGGTATTATGGCATCCTTATTCCTTTCAGGCCTACTTAGCTGGCCACTCACGGTTCCTACTCTTTGTCTGTCAGAGGGTACAGGTCAGATATCTTCCAATGGGAATCCACTTTGGTATAAGACCCTCCATATTTCAGACACTCTAACCCATGGGACCCAAACTCTCTTATGTTTTTATCGTTCTTCCCTATCCATCAATAGGTTAGGAATGAATTAAACTATAAGGACTCTGATTCTTACTATAAGCAGGATATACAGGATGACTTCCTAAGGCACAAACTCTATATAAAAAACCCCATTAGGTCTTCCCCAGTGTATATGTACCATACCCATATGTGTTGAGTTTGATCAATTACTACCCCTTATTTCTCACATTGATCACGGCTCATGTTGTCTTAGGGATTTTCAACAATCATATCACTCACAACATAAGTTTCCCTTAGCAAGGGAAACCTTAGTGTGTGAGCCTCATTCAATGACATGATATGATTTCCATTATAAAATTGAATCCACATCAATTTAAGTCCCAAATTATTTCCTATATTAGTAAACCCTGGGGTAATAACCCTTATGGGAATTAATTATACATCACCACCCATCAGTGAGTTAATGTAAATTCAAACTACGATGACTCTAATTCCTACAATAATCATGATATGTAGGATGTATTCTTAAGGATATAGCACCATGCATAGTTCCTAAGTGACCTAATATATATACTTTCTAGATGAAATCAAACTAAGTGGCATGGAATTAAACAAACTACATGGGTTTTGATTCCTGTTATAAATAGGATGCATAGGACACCTCATGAAGGTTTGGTTCCATCCTCGAAACACCAATCACCTTCACGGATGATAATAAACTCCATAGTTCATAATTATATGAATTTAAAATATAAGAAGTTACCCATTAATAAGAAATAATGGGAAAAAATAGATATACTTTGATACATATTGATGGTCTCATCAATAGAACCCCATTTACATGTAGAAGGATTCAACATCGGTCATTTTATTAGGGTAACCAATCCCATATCAAGATTTGGAATAGATTCATGAAAATATCCTAAATCTATAAGAGAGTCCCATGATAGGTAATAATTACCCCCAAAAGGGTTTTATGATCCCAACCTCCCATCCTCTTGACCAATGTGATTTCCTAAGTGTCATTGGGTTTGAAACCCGAAATGAATGTCTACCTTTGGAAAGTAGGCCCATACCTTGTTATGGATATGAGAACTATTGGGAGTTTCTATGAAAGATAAAAAATGGAAAAACCAATGTGAATGATTATAAAACCATACATAAACCCCCCTAATCAATCTTCAGAAATTATATCCTTTGAAGGAAACAAAAATGGTTATCCCAATGTAAAATCATGTAATGTAAAAATAACTAAACCATTTTAGGAATTGGGAATCATATCTCCTAAACTCAGGGAACCATCCACATATTTTTGAAGGAAATAGTTTGTTTCAGTCAGTTTCCACTTTTATCACATATTTAATTCCAAATGTTGAGTATGAATATTTAATACCCAAAGCACTATAATCAACTTTTGATTGACCATGAGGTATATAAAAGGATTAAAATTTATTCTTCCTATCTTTACTAAAACCAAAATGGTTAGCACATGAAAAGATAATACCCAAATAAACCTCTATATGAATATGTAAAAAAATAATCTCCAATACTTCAATAATAACACTAAAGTATTAACTTAGATAATTCCATAAACAGATAAATCATAAAAATCTTCAAAATTTGTTTTTTTGGAATAACTTGAATCGCTAAAGAATAATATAATGTACTGAAATTTACCAAAATAACAAGAATAAAATTTATGTACTATCATAAAAGGTTTTCCTTATCTAGATCATAAATATCTAAAAAAATACCTTGTAAAAAATAAAATTTCAACCATGAAGGTTAACCCAATATCCTGTAGACCATAATTACCTCAATGGAGTATTCTTCCTAAAACCTATCAAAGGATTCACATCACTTTAAGGTATAACCACTTATGAACATAAAAAAGAGAATTTTATAAATGGAATATATGATCACCCTTAAACTTATAAACCCATGACAGTATTCATAACTCTTAAGTTAACCTCACTTGAAAACATATGAATCTCCAAATTTATCTAAATCATACACTAATACCAACTATAACAACCCTAAACTCACACTCTCGAATCCAGTATAAAAAATACAATCTTTACCTTTTTTTACTTGATATAAATAGTCATGACCCAATTTTAGTCATCTAAAACATACAACATAATCAAAAAAATATTGGATCACTTACATACCCATAAACCTTTTAAGTTTAGATTTTTATAGAATTGGGAAAAACTCTTACATAATATTACCCACATATTTATGTGATCATTTTTTCAACTATAACTGGGTTTTCTTATTCCATGTTAATTATTCATTATCACCCACCAAAACCCATATAAACATATCTTACTTAAACATTTTTATTTATAACTAGGGGAAAATAAATATAATAAGGTTGATCTCAAATTCTTAGTAAGGGTAAACATAGGAATTAAAAATGTGACACTTTATAAATCTATAACATAGTCAAGAGTCATAAGAATCAATAATCATGAGACATGTGATGTCAAAATTGATCAAAGGAGCCATTAAAACTCTTATAAAGCATACAAAAAACATATTGGTATCCTAGAACATTATCTTAATAACCCATGTTCACTTATGTCATAAATAAATAGATCCTAGTTAAATCCATAGGATAAACCTCTCTGGTTAACTACCTCTATCTTTCCTTTATTGATAAGAAAGATTACCCAATGAATTAGAGAGAAATATCATGATCACCCATAATATAATCTATATCAGGCTTACCCATAATCATAAGGTATATATATCTCACATGTTATCATAAATAATTTCCATAAACCGTGAATGAATATTATGAATGGAATCTTTTATTTTCATCATCAAACTTTTAAAAAACAACTTTAATTCTCTATAGATTGACTAAACCATGGAAAATAAATGGGTTTCATGATATTCTAATTAAAATAATCATTGTAAGACATCTATAGAAAAAATATGGATGGTATCATCATATCATATTCCCAGTGAATTATAGTAATTATTAATGTATTTTTATATAGATAAAAATACCTTTAAAAGAACATTTAAAACATTTCTTGAAAAACAGGGAAAATGCCCTTTTATTTTGGTGCATTTAAAAATTAAAAATTCACAAAATATTGAGAAATTTTTTTTATTCAAAAATAAACAAGGAAATTTTTAAAATATAATTCAAAGTAATTAATATTTATTATTTTCATTTGTATAGTATATGTTAAAACAAATATTGGGTTCATATTTTTTGTAAAAAGTATCTCATTTGGAAAAAAACAAGAAGATTATTTTTAAACCTTTTTATAGAAAGTAAAAATTGGGTAAAAATGAATTTAATCAATCATTGGAGAATAGAAAATAATTATTGAAAACATTTAAATAAAATATGGATATGGATGAAAAATTTCATCGAACAAATAGAAAATAAGGTCGGTTTTTTGAAAAATATTTTATGATTCATTTTAAGTATAAAAGAGAGAAAAATGAAAGGAAATCATGTAAACCTCAGATATAAATAGAGGGTAATTATATATATTATTTAATGAAATTAATATCATAAAATTTCCCCCAAAGGAACCTTGAACATAAAAAATCTTTAAAAAATGATATTGTAACATAAATCTTTTACTGCTTTGGTAACTTTCGAATGAAAATTCATTAAAAGAAAGAATATGATATGGATCTATAAATCCAATGAACTTCATGAATTAATATTTAAAAATTAATTAATGGGCCATTAATTAGACTATATAAAGAAATAATGGTGCACGACATGAAATATGTCTCAAGAAAATGAGAATGAGATGAATAATCCTTACAAGGATTGTGCCATTCAAGTTAGAATTAATCAATGAAGAGATTATGTTTAACAATTTTAAAACAAAAAAACAAGAATAAGAACAAAATAATACAATCATATGTTATTATACATATAATAATGTTGTAACATAATTAATGAAGTGGAAGTATAACCTAATTAATGTAAATTTAATTAAGAAACACCTTACCTCAAGTCCAAACATTCTTTGTACATCCTTTAACTCCTATATAATAAACTTATATTAATTATTTTAACTATTTAAGTAAAATTTCATACTATATTAATTTATCATTAAACCATTTATTTCATTTATTACAATTACATATTTAATTATGTGATCAGTTAATTCCACGTTAGGTGTTTTGAGGACGTTCAGTGAATAATTGAAAAATGAATTTGATAGGTTGATTATAGTCCATGGGGTCATTATTACATCATATAAACAATATTAATTTTAATATAATCATCATTTTTATAGATTAAATATAATTTTATAACCATCCATGAAATTAATACAAGAAAAATGAAACACATTTCTTCGTGGAGGTGGTAATCCACGTGTACGCTTGAACGATGTTATCATTTTTCAAGAGATAGAAGGGTAAGGAAATAGATAATATATTTTATTTAAATAAAAATATATATATAATTAATGTAATATATATAAATTAAACCCATCATTGTAAAAAAATATGACATGTGGTGATGGAAAATGAAACACATCACTTCATGGAGGTGGTAGTCAACACGTAAGCACGAACAATGTTTTTGTTCCCTATAAGATGGGGAAAGAGGTGAAAAGGGATGTACCATAGTCATAATACAATTTAAGTATATTTTAGATACTTATGTTATTATATAATAATGTTTTAATAATATTTTAATGAGTTATAAGAATAATTAAAATTAAAACTCAAGGTTAAGAAGATTGTCACCTCTTTGGAAGACAACCTTCAGATTACACCTTAAGACTTCTAGGTTGGTTTTTTGGTAAGACCAGGACCTCTAGAAAGTGGAGATTAATGTTTAGATTTAGATTTTCTTTATATTGGTTGAGATTCATGGCTCATTATGTGTGAGGAAAAGAGGATAGGTGGTGTCTATTTAAAATTGAGGGGAGGGTCACCCTTGGAATTACTTAAAGTATTAAATTAATTATCATGTTTAAGTGGCTCCAAATTGATGTATTTAGAATAAATAATATATATAAGACTAAATAATATCACAAATTAAAATTTATACATGTTTAGTTTATTTTTTAACTCTTATATCTTAGTTTTAACCCCCCCCCCCGATCACCCTTTTGATGATTCCCGCGATATCAAAAAAATTTAATATTTAGTGGTCAAGAAAGTTAATATAAAAGTAAAAGTGGACCATAAGTGTAAAATGGTTAATATTTCTAGCCATATCCCACTATCATGTCTAAATATATTATTTTTATGAATTTTAAATCATTAAAAAAATATTATTTAACATAAGACACCAATAAAGTCATTTTTAGGACTATTCACAAATTTTGACTTTAATGATGTTAAGATGGTAATGTAATTAAAATATAAAATATAAAATTATCATTATTATGTTATATTTATCTAAAAAATTAATATAATTCAATAATTCATCTAAATTTTATTAATTATAATGTTTTTAAAATAATTTACTTTATTTTTCTACTACTTGCACAACCATTGTGTCGTTATTTCATAAGAGTTTAAAGTAATTATTCCAACACTAAAAATTAAAAATAATTTACCATCATAAAAAATTATTGATCATAAAAATAAACATTTGTAACTATTAATAATCTATGTTTATACTTTTCATAAAATATTATAGATATTAAAATCAAGAAAGATACATTTTTTAATTTTCCTTTACTTATAATGATATAAAGGTCTTTATCATTGGAAAATGGAACAAAAAATCCAAATTTTTTAATATTTGAAGGTTTGGGTCAAATTAAAATCGTCCAATGAAATATATACAATTTTATGGATGATTTCTAATCCTTATTCCATAGTTTTAACCTTATTCTACCTTTTTTACCCTTACTATGGTGATAACATTTTTACAATGTCACTATTCATAATGACAAAAAAAAGGGAAATATTTACTAAATTTAAATTTTAAGTATAAAAATGTTTTTATACTAAAATTAAGAATTAATTAGATTTAAATAACATTAATTGAATTATTTTAAATCAAAATGTATAAATAAAATTTTAAATTTGATTCAAAACAAAATGGGACTTTGTACATGCTTGAGTGGAAAATATGGTTTTTTAAAAAATTGGTATTTTTTTATGATTCATTGAAAAAATAATATTTTTAGAAAAATCCCAAAATTTAATCCTAATATAATTTTGATATTATGATTTCAAAAATGATATCATTTTTATAAAATATAATTTTTAAACATGGTAAAAATTAATTATAACATTCTCTCACAAAAGCAATAAAACTCGTTTTTAGGAAAACATATTTTTGAAGCATTGAATGAATTTATTCTCATTAATTTACCAATAATCATAATTAAATTAATGTTAATTAATTAAATTAAACATATAGTATAATTATTTCATTTGAATCATTTATCAAAATTGATTAATTTAATCCATTAAGATAAAAATACATTATACACATAAAAATAGTTTTTTTTAAATATATTTTTTACCTACAAAAAATTTTATATTCATTTCAAACCAATAAAATTTAAATATACATAACATATATATATAAGGGAAATATATATATATATAATGTATATGTATACAATGGTTATTTATATAATAGTCATACTACATTCCTATATAAAGCCATATATACTTCACTAAAATTTATTCATTTACTTCTCTCTCATCATGTCTATTGAATTCCTAATTATTTGTCTTGTGTCCATGGTGTCGGTTGGGCTCTAAATCTTCATATAAAAACATGAGGATAATTATTTTATATTTTTGGTATTTTTATATATATATGCATTTATTCTACTTGCACTTCTCTTCATTTTTTTCATATTGAAACCTCATAATGTATTAGTGATTATCCTTCATTGTAATATATTATTTCAATAAAATTATCACGGTTAATTTTAGTTTGATGTGGTGTGTATCACAAGCTATAAAACATAATATTCATTTAAAGGATCAATACAAATCTAAATATAAAGGTGTTACATTAGACACATAAATATATTATATTAAAATTTAAAAACATCATCATTATTTAAAAATCCAAATAGTTCTCCTAACTCTCATAGATATTAAAAAATTTCATAGGATACCCTAGTTAAAATAAATAAGGAAAAGTGTGATCTAAAAATACTTTTAAAGGAATTAATATAGAAATAATGTATAATATAAGATTCAAGAGGCATAACATGGTATCATAAAGAGAATAATCATAATCATGGAAATATAGCATAGGGAAATGAAATCATAAGATCATGGAATCATAGAATATATAAAGACAACATAATATATGTAATAATAAACATAAGTCAATGGTCACTCCCAAAATAATCATCATAAAGTGGATAACGTCCCATGGTGGATTAGGTTTACTCCTTAATCCCTTAAATGGCATCTTGTGAGAAATAAATATTTAATCAATGCATTATAGGGCTATATAGTTTTTATCCCACCAATAATATAATTAAAATCATACATACACGTTCCAAATGATTAAAATAAACCGCACATAAATCATAAGTATGATCAAACCCATGAGAAGGAAGTGGGTTTCATAATTCTGATTCAAGTCATAATTAAAGGCCAAATCATAAGGATTCCCAAGTAAATAAGGAATTAAATAATTTTTGAAATTTTATAATTGAAAAAAGTACATAGGTCTTGAACATTTAGTTCTAATGTAGAAAATTCATGAGAAGGATCTAGAAGAAGAAATAATAAAAATGAACCACTTGGGCGATGCTTTTTGAAATAAGTAAATGATCTTTTTAAAGAAGGAAAGAGCTTACTGTTATCTATAAAACCAAAATTGAAACAAAGGGGTTATCCTTAAAATAAGGATGTTTTTTAGAATCTATTTAATGTTTAAAAATATTTTATGGGGTTATGCTTTACAAGAGATAAGAAATAGGAAAGTTACCTTAAATCGAGTTTAATTTAAAGTGGGAATTTCAAAGGGAACTAAAAATATTTATAACCCCATAAATGAAAAATATATTTAACTAGGTATATATTTAAGTTAAATATATACAAAAATAGAAGTATTTCATGATAATAATATTTTATAAAATGGAGAAAAGGAAATATAGCATGTAGCTAATAAGAAATGAGGGTGGTATGGAATATTCCTTACCACATGTCTAATTTTGTTCTACACTTACACTTAACTTCCTGAATAAATAAATTAAGTTAATTAAATACATACTAAATAATAATATTCATATATATTTAATTTGATAAGATATTTTTATTTTCTTTTGTTATTTATTTTTAATATAGTTTCTTCTTATATCAGTTACTCGGGGTTGTTCGGTTAATTTCCTTGTAACATTTCTGGTTTATTGATCATGGTCAAAAAAAATTAGAATATTCTCATAATATATGGAATATTAATATTATAATGAAAATAATTTTTATATATATTAAATAAATTTTAAAATACATCTATCTTGGGTGGTGATGATGAGTGAAATTCATCGCTCGTTGAGGTGGTGGCATGCACGTACGCACAATTAACATTCCCATTTCACAATGAGTGGAAGGGAATTAAATAACATGATAGTTTGAAATTTTAGAATAATTTTTATATTATATATATCAAATTTATTCTTCAAAATAATCATTAAAACCAACCATTATAGTTAGTTACAAAAAATAGAAGACACCACTTCATGGAGACGGTTGTCTGCGCACACACATTAATGACACTTTTATTTTCCTTAGTGGATATAGAGGAATAAATAATGGTTATTAAATTAATATAATAACATATCAGTATAATAATTATAAATTTATAATCATACTAGTATGGATATAATAGGTTTTTAAGAATAATATTAACAAGGAAAGATTAAAAGGTAGGTAATACTTATGTTGGAAACCTGATCTTATCTTAGAGATCTCCTTGAAAATTAAGGCATCAAGATAACTTATAGATATAAAGGTATTAAGATTGAGAAAATGAATTATAGGAGAGGTATTTTTGGAAAAAAATTCAAGTGAAATTTGAATGGGAAGTGTAGCATTGAAAGGGTGGAATTGATCCCTTTTTATAAGTGGAGAATAGGAAACTTTTGTGAATACCCTTTACATTTCAATGATATCACTATGCTATTTGAGGGTCAATGAATCCAAAATTTTGAAATAATGAAGTGTGGGGTGATATTGGCTTTATAATTACTCAAAAAATAACTGTCAAAATGTTTTAAAATGTTTTTAGTGATTTAACGTTGTATTTTTACATTTTACTATTTTGGTTTTTACCTTGGTAACTAGTTTTTATCTAAGTAATTTATATTTTATTAAAAATATAAGGTTACCCTTCGTACAAAATATTTATTTTCTGAACCTAAATTTAATATCCATTTAATCTTATTAAATTTCTAAAAAAGATAAAATTATATTTAAAATAAAAATATTTTATATATAGAAGAACATTTTTTATAGAAAAAGGATGTTTTCACAATTAAGTTTTCCTAATCATATTTAGTATTGATTAATAAATTAATGAGTGTTTATAAATTAATATTTAGGTTAAAAAATTATATTTTAATCATTATTAATAATTTATTAATTATTTTATTATATAAAAATTACACAATGATAATAAAACAACTCATTGAGAAAAATAGTTTTACCACTATCGCAGTGATTATATTTAATCATAGTAATATAATTTGTATGCATAAAAATTAAATTGAACGTATTACCTAATATTTACATTTTTACCTCAAATATTAAATCTATTTTTTTATATTAGATTCTTATATGTGAAAAAAAATAATATAAGCGTATAAAAAGCAGTTTTTTTAGTGAACCACTACTTAAGTTATCAAAACATTAAATGTGGGTTTTATAAATTCATATTGGTATTTTTAAATGAATTATTTTAATTTATAAATATATATTTTTATTTCAAAATGGGTTTTGTAAACATAATTTTTTAATAGTTATATTTTTTGTAAAATCTATATTTTCACTATTCATTTAAAAATCAATTTTTTTAGAAAATTCCCAAAAATCCATCATATTATAGTTTTGATAAGTTTAATTCAAAAATGATGTCATTCATTTCAAATTCAAATCCAAAAACTTATAAATTTTAATTTTAAATTAAGATACAAAAAAATGCTTATATAGAAAAATGAGTTTTTCGACATTATGTGTTCTTAATATAATTTAAAATCAATTAATAGTTAAATTAATGTTAATATATATAAATAAAAAACTTTATCATCATTTAAAAATAATTTTTTTAGTCTCTTAAAAAAATCATAGCGCATGAAAATATAATTTTTAGAAAAATAAATTTTTAAGTATAAAATGATCTTAACCTAAAAATAATTATAATTATTTATTTATATCCTAATCATTTAATTTTATCAATATATTAATATTAAAATAGTTCTTTGAATTTTATAAAACTATTTTTTAATAATAATATTTTATCATATAAAAATAAAATGTTTGAATTAGATGTTATATTTTTATTTCGTTATAATTATTTAAAAAATATAATATTTAAACTCATTAATAACAATATATACCTCTAGTATACCTATATGACACATGTATATCCAAATACCATTTCTAGAATAACTATATTTTTAATGACCTTATTTTCTATGGTCATATTCCAATTCTATATATAGGCTTACTAAAATCATTCATTTTATTCTCACTTCTTAAGTCACACTTCTCATTTCCATAGTTTTAATTTTAGATATCACTACATGATTTCTCATTTTGTGGTATTCTTTCTCATTGTAGGTTTTGTTATAATAATGGTGATTCTTAAAATTGATAGTGTTCTGGGGGATTTTAAAGTTCTAAATATATTATTCTTTTAAATTTATTTCCCCCTTTTAATTGTTGTAGTTTTAATGGATATAGGCATGCATGATGTCTAATAATCCATTGTATGTGATACATGGTTTCATGTACCATTTTTTTAATGTTCTGTTATAAATGAATAAAGTGTTTATATATTGGTTCATATCATGTATGACCCAATCTCTAATCAGTTATTAATTCTTATGAAATAATAGAGAAACATTCTTTATAATTATAAAAAAAATGGCACTAAAAACTTGGGGAATTACAATGTGACTATCATAGGTTTTATCATGTATATAATGTTTTTTGATCATCCTAATGTCACTTTTGCTCTTATAATTAAAATTAGAAATCAATCCAATCCTAGTGAGATCTATTAGATTGATATTGAGAACATAATTAAGTACTTAAGAAAAACTAAGGATGTGTTTTCTATCTTTGGAGGAGAGGATGAGTTCTGTGTAAAGGGATACATAGATTTAAGTTTCTAATTTTATAGAGTCAATATGAAACCTCAATATGGTATATTCCCTAGAATCATAAGACATGATATGCATGATATGTATATTGTGGATTACAGTTAGGTTATATCATAAAATGGAACGGGGTTCCATAATCTTCCATTATTGTATTGTCTATTATATTATATGGTGGAAAATATGATAATGGTAGATTATGGCACCACATGTCATATTATGATATAATCCAACCATAATCCAACATATATATCTCATTAATTTCTTGTCTTATGATTCTAGGGATATCATACGCTAATATATCCCTAGTTTTAGTACATAACCAATAATCTCCGACTTGCACTAAAATATGATAAGACATTTATGAAAAACTTCATCAATCTTTGTGAATCCATCCAAAATTATTTTAGACGTGGTTGATCAAAACTCACTTAATTTGATTTATATGTCTTGTTTGGATAAGATGGGTTTTTCATTCATTATTAATAACATAAGTTGTTTTTTATATTAGAATGAAATGTTTTATAGAATTTGGAATATTTCAAATAATTTATATATTATAAATATGGATAATCCTATTTATAACATTCAGAATAAGAAGGTTAAAGTTGATTATAATTTCACTTACCTTTGGCTTTATCACTATAGACATACAAATGATAAATGAATCCAAAGAATCCATAGAGATGGATTATTGGAACCATTCAATTATAAATCATTTGATATGTGAAAATGTTATTTATTAGGAAAAATGAACAAATAATATTTTAGTGAAATGGTGAAAAAGATGGTGGGAACTTGGATCTCATATGTAGTGATGTATGTGGGCCAATGAGTACTCAATAAAATTATGGTTTTTGGTACTTCCTTACTTTTACCTATGACTTTAGTCAGTATGGTGGTGTGCTTTTGATGAGACAAAAATATGAAACTTATGAAAATTTCAAAGTGTTTCAGAATAAAGTACATAAACAACTGGGAAAATGTATTAAGATTCTATGATCAGATCAGAGTGGTGAATACTTGATTTAGGAATTCACTAATCATCTAAGATATTGTGGAATTTTTCCACAAATTACACCACCTGGAACACCATAGAGGAATGGTGTGACTAGGAGGATGAATCGTAACTTTTTGGATATGGTTCAGTAGATGATGAGTCCATGTGAATTTCCTATTTCATTATGGGTTTATTATCTAGAGACAGCTGCATTCCTACTCCACATTCCATCTAAAGTATTCATAAAGACACCATTTGATATACGGACTGGTAAATGTCCTAATACGTATTTTATAAATATTTGGGGATGTAAAGCATACTTACACATTTTGAATTCTTAAAAACATGAACTTAAGTCTAATAAATACTTATTTATTGGTTATCCTAATGAAACTAAGGGATATTATTTCTATATTCCTTCTAAGAACAAAGTATTTGTAGAATGGTTTTATAAATTTATTGAGAAGGGATTTATCATTAAAGATGTTAGTGGGGTAAATAGTTAACTTATAAAAGTTTGAGATAAATAAACATGGATTGTTTCAGAGGTTAAAGTTAATCCATCTCCTTAAAGATTTTTGGAAGAAGAATCAACATAAGTTACACAATAACCTTAAAGGCCTAGTAGTATTCAGGAGGATTCTGAGAGATATAGATTTCTTATGTAAAATTATGATTAAGTAATGCTCATAATAGATGAACCTATCACCTATATGGGGACCATTGATATTTATTATTCTAAGAAATGGTTAAAATATATGGAATCTGAAATTGACTCCATGTGCACAAACCAAGTTTGTAACTTAGTGTATACACATGAAGGGGTTTGACTCATCGGGTGAATGTGAGGTTTCCATAATAAAATTGACATGGATGGTAGATTGGATAACTATAAATCATGCCTGGTGTAAATGGGTTACAAAAAAATCATGGCATTAGCCATGAAGAAACATTTTCATATATAGCAAAGATAAAGTGCATCCAAATATTAATTTCCATAAAATATCATTTTGATTATGAGATATATCAAATGGTTTTTAAAATTGATTTCCTTAATGATAATTCAGTTGAGGATGTGTATATGATATAGATCAATGGTTTTAAAGTACAAAATGATTCTATTAAGGTATGTAAGTTACAATGGTCCATTTATATATTAAAGTAAGATTCTTAGAGTTGAAATATCTAGTTTTATATTGTATGTGGATGACATACTACTTATCATAAATGGAGTCCCAAATTTACATTCTGTAAAAATGTGGTTGGGAAAATGCTTCTCTATGAAAGACATGGGCGAAGCAACCTACATAATAGGTATGGATATCTATAGATATAGTTCTAATATGTTGGTTAGACTCATTCAATACAATTACATTGGTAAAGTGTTAACTGGGTTTAACATGTAGAGCTCTAAAAAGGTAAATTTTGTCGTGTTTCATGGCATGAATCTAAGAAAGATTCAAGATCCTTATAAAGATTTTAAAAGGATGGATAGATATCTCTATGTGTATGTCATAGGTTCTATTATGTATATCATATTGTGTACTCAACATGATGTCACTTATGCTCTTAATATTATAGGTAGATACCAATATTATACTATTTAGAGCCACTGTATTATTTTTAATAACATATTTAAGTAATTTATAATGACTATGGATATGTTATTTGTATTTGGAGTAGAGGATGAGCTCTGTGTAAAGGATTATGCATATGAAAGTTTCTAATTTGATAAAGATGATATAAAATCTTAATATGGTTTCATATTTTTTTCTAAATAGTGAAGATATAAATTGGAAGAGTTCTAAAAAATATACCATGGTGGTCTCAACAAACATAGGCAGTGTACATCATTGTTTTAGATTTTATAAAGGAATTTGTTTGGATCAGAAAGTTTATTTCCTAACTTGAGTTGGTTCCGAGCATCGAGGGAGTAATCAATCTTTATTATGAAAACAAAAAATCCATTTCTCGGGCCAAGGAACCCCAGTCTAACCAAAGTACCAAACACATCCTTCAAAAATACCATTTCATGCAAGATATCATTGAGAGAGGCAATGTTAGGATCTATTGGTGTCTACAAATGACAATGTAGTGAATCCAATGACGAAACCGATAGTGCATCAAAAGCATGAGGTTCATGTTAAGTATCTTGGAATACAATACATAAGAGATTGATGTAATTTTTAGATAATATATCTTTATTTTATAATAAAAATGAAATCTATATTTATCATTCATTCATGCGTCTTGAAATTTAATTTAAACAAATAGTGTAATGATAATATCCTCACAAAGAATGGATTTTAGTAGACCCTAATAGATGATCATTACATAGTGTTATGGGTTTTGATGATATGATAATATTATCATGAGTTGTGTAATCATGATATAATAAGTGGAGAATTATTATTTAGACTGACCCGCCAAATTATATCTCATGGAATTTCATAGTCATCAATATACTTAGGGGGTCTATGCTTATTATAAATCCTTCTTACTTGAGGTGGGAAAGATACCTAGAATGAGAACCTTTATAATTTGATACCTTTATTATGAAATCATTTAGGCTTATCTAATCAAGGGTGGTTTTCTATGTTGTTAGTCATTTTGTCAATTGGAATACAACCAAGATATGATTTTTCCACTCGTATAACTTGGAAATATATCTGGTTGTTGATTGAATTAGACTAGGTAAATGTATAGTCATGATTAGTTGATTCACTTATGATGTGTTAAGATATTTTTATTAGGATTTGATAATCCTATAGTTGAATGAAATGTGATGTATTCATTATTTAGGTCAATCTTTTTTGGAGAATCAAGAAATTTAGAGATAACTTATACTAGTTTGAACTATTTTCGTATCTAGTGGTTGCATGATTTCATAGGAAAAGGGATTATATTAGTATAAATATGATATATATGATACATATTATGGTGGAAATGATCATATAAGACATGAGTATATTTGATGGAGATCACACCAAAACCCTTGGTAGCTCAAGTATCACTAATTATTTTTTATAGGCCACCCTTTCCTTACATATATGAAATAAGGATTTCATATTTTTTTTCAACACTACTAAGACCCACAAGGTCACACGGTTAAGAATATGGATAAGGATTAAGTTTCAGAAAAGGTTTTTTCTCCAAAATAAAGAGAGTTTTGATAAGCTATATCCAAAAGAGTTTTGGATGGATTGAAAAAGATTTGTAAGTTTTTCATAAATACCTCATTGTATTTTAGTGAAAGTGTGATATTTTTTGTTATTATATAAAACTAGGGATATCATATCTTATGATATCTCTATAATCATAATACATGATATGAATAAGATTCATATCATGGATTATGATCTACTTATGTTATAATATTCCATGGTATTCCATGATATTCTGTTTTCATATTGTATGATAGGAAATATGATATATATTTTCATGGGATGTGAGTTAATGAATCATCCAATTTCCTCCCACATGGTTTCTTAGGCTTAGAATCAATAAATATTGATCAATTAATGGAAACTTGATTGTTTGAAGGGTTCAAATAATCAGGAACAATCAATATTCATGTGTTAGGAGTAATGCATGCCACCTTCCATGAGATGGAAGTCGATGCTCTATCCTCTTTATTAAATGAAGAGCATTGGTATGGTTCTATAAAATATAAATGTTCCCTCATTAATTATTATTCATTACTTTCATTCTATAATTTAATCCCTCTTCTCCCTGAAACACCATTTGTGAATCGGTGATGGTGCTCGCACCCTTTTGGTGATTTGGGGTCTTCATGATATGATTGAGGAAATAAGGCTAATATTCTACCTATTGAGGTAAGATCCTTTTTTTCTCTAGTGGTATCCAATAAGCATCAAGGAGTTTATATAGAGGAAGATTCATTTTTTATTCCCATTTTTTCCATCCTTTTATAGCACATTGAATTTGTTAAAGATATATCAGGCTATATATGGGTTTGTTTCCGCTACCATTGGTCATGTTATGATACTATAATACCCATATACTAGAGGATTTATGTAAGAATTTTTACCCTCTTCCATGGTGGTTTCTCAATTTGATTGAATATCTTCTATATTGACTTGATATATTACTTAGCTACATGGGGTCTTCCCTCTATGTGGAACAAAGTAGGATGTTGTGAACGGAATTGCCATGTCAGGTATGCCATGTATGGATTATCTCCCTAATCTACTTAATAGATTCTATATATAACTCATACTAGACTTTACCTAAGGTGATCATCAAACAGATTCCCCATATCCTCTAACCTCCTTAGTTGACCTATCTATCGTGACACCTCTACAAATAAATCATGCTCGTCTCCACTATAAAAGGTCTCAACCTACTCATGCCTCATTGGAAAAACATCTTCATACTCTTGACACTCTAATGAATTTATTAAAGATGTTATCTCACTAAAAACCATATACCATGCTCAATATAGATATAACAGTTCAAATATTGAAAATAGGGAAAGATATAACAATTAACACATCACACTATCCCATACACTTCCCTGCACACACCCATGTCCTATATCATTTGGCCTCAAGGCCAAGCCAACCACTTTTTAGGGTCACATACCATGAACACCACACACACATGAGGTCTATATACTCATGAACACCATGAATCACATCCTCAATCTGGCTAAGTAAAATTTCCCTAATAAGCTTTATAGGAAAGCACCATATAGGTTATTATTGGAAATTTAAACATTAAAACCCTTTCCAATTTTAGAAATATAATGAAAATAGAAACCACAAGAATACACATGCAAGTTATGTGAGACCTACGTGCCTATAATGATGCATGAGTGTGAACTACTACCTCTCAAGGCTAAGAGTCACTCCAAAAAAATTAACATCAAATACCACATCTATCCAAATCAAATAATGCAATGGTGGTCATGAAAACCAAAATAAAAAAAAATCTTTCCCTTCGTAAATTGGAAATCATCCCACACTTATGATGGTAAGGCACACATCATGATGTCCATAAAAAGTCCCAACACATTCTTAATCCTCTATATGCTATATCCTAAAAAATAAACAAACCCCACTTGATATCATTTTATCTCAACCTACTCTAATACCACTTTGTATCATCCCCGACCCGGATCACCCAAACAACACTTGATCCAAATACAGAATGACCTCTAGTGCATCTTCCCATATACTATATATTTCTGACTAGTAGTAAGGATTTAATAGGTGATAGTGGGGAGACTATACCTGATGTGAGAGTGGAATTTTTCAACATTTTTGTTTGCTTTTCATTAAAAATACCCCATTAATTAAAAAAATACTGGGTAAAATAGTGTTTTTGAAAACCTCTTGAAAACTATAATTGATTGTTATGATACCTTAAATACTAGTTTTAATTTATTTATTCAATTTTATGATAAATTTGAAAGGCATATATTTTTCTAAAATTTTAAATTATAATTGTTTGATTCTGGAACTCAAATTCTTAAGGGAATTTATCTTTTGTTTAAATTCATTCATTCAATTTTGAATTAATTGAAATCCATAAATTTATTGAAAATGAAATTATTTATTTTTGAAATGATAATTTGAATTTTAATGAGTTTTATTTTTTAAATCCTGTAAATTGTGTTTTTCAAAATTATATTTTTAATATATTAATTTGAAAATAAATTTGATAATAGATTTTAATTTTGAAAAGGAATTTCATTTTTATTTTTAATTTTTTTATAATTTTTTTAATTTAAAAGTAAAAATGTAATCTTTGAAAAAAAAATGTTTGTTTTTTAATAAAAGGGGCATTGAAAATGCCACTATTGTTGTCCCTACTACCATTAGAACAAAAAATGATATCGCTGGTTAAAATTTTATGATGGTATCACACTGCTACTATTAGTTGAAAAAAATCACTTTTTCCTTCTCATTATCTACCATCCTCCACCATCATTACTCAATGGTAGCTCACACATGCTACCACTGACATCAATATTACACTGCCATGAACCAAATGTGCTGACCGCATGAGGAGATGAATCAAGTGCCACTAGATCTAGAAAAAGAAACCTCATGAATGAAGAATCGCTCCACCCACCTTTAAGATGTTAGACTAATGTCGCACCACCACAAGACTGATCTACCATATTGAGATCTAGTTCGGAATCCACATAGTCCAACAAAGATGCAAAATTTTTGTGCCTCCACTATTTCACTGATGATACCAACCTTTACTACACATACCTACAGATCTGAAAAAGATGGCAGGATGTCAAGGGTCACTGGGTGAAGAAATTATCACCCCTATTGAAAGTCCAGCTAACCGAATTCACTCTCAAAAATAAACAGTAAGGAAAATAAAAAATAAAATAAAATAAATACTAATAAAAATTGAAAATATAAATATATAAATATATAAAATTATAAAATTTTTAAAAAAAGGAAAAAAACAAAGGTCACTTTCTCAAAATAATTGATTGTTGTGTTTTTTGTTTAAATAAAGTTATAATTAAATATAGATCTCAATCACCTTTCTAACTCCTAAATTGACAACCTATATTAGGGCCATGTCACCTCTATCCAAATCAGGTCCAAATATGTCATTCCATATTTGGATCATATGATTCATAAAGAACCGACATATGCGGTGACATTGAGCATCATCTGACTTCCACTAGAGTCATAAACCATTGAAGAAATTATGAACCTATGTGTGCATGATCATGTAATGAATATGATCCTAAAATAATTGATCACAACCATTGGAGCTTCACACGTGACACCCATCGAGCTGATGTTGATTCCCTCCTCATCACTGAATATGAGGATGAAGAAGTTCGTCACTTGTAAATAATTTTTTCCCTCATCCATTGGAATTTTTCGGAATCATCCGAAAATAGCTATAATTTCCTTCCACATTTTTCTTCTATGTTTTTAGTACATGTTTAATCATATTCCTATTCAATTGTGTTATTCTCTCCCCCTTGATTATTTTTTGTTTTTTCAACCTCTATGCTATTTTGGAAACATGATCTCTTAAACTATGTGAACATGTAGTATTGACCTGAGGTGAATTCCTAAGGGAGGTTCACTATTTATTTAATCCTCATTAATTTTTTATTAATTTTTTATTTAATTATAATGATACAGTGGGGGTGTTCTGGGATTGGTGTGGCGATCATTCATCTTCCCTAATCATTGTTTCCATTTCATTCCATTATTTGTTGATTTTTTCTCCCTCATCTTAATCCCCTTAATATGTGATGAAATGTTGGGAGTCCAGGCATGAAAATATATTATGGAATTGGGTGGTGTTTGATGGATTTTATGTGATCATGAATTATTCATCAAATGAAACCATGGGGGAAGCGTAATTATGTGCACCTAGGATATTTCAAAAAAAAACATAGGATTTCACAATATCAATAGAGTACGGTGATGCATGAATGATATTGATTATATTATCAATTGGATAATGAAATTATAAATAGATAATTAGATTAATTAGTGACCTAATCTTAGACTGAACCTTTCACCCTGTCTTTGTGTGTTTGACTATTACTTCTGTTAATTTTTCTTCAATTAATCAATCAAAAAACAAGAAAAAAAATTTCTTGTAGTTTTGAGATTAAGAAAACCAAATAAAAATACATAGGTGATTTATAATTATGATAATACAATCCACACATGAAACTTGGGAAATTCTATTAGTCATCTCTATGCTATATTCAAATTTTTAATAAAATTAAAAATTATATTTTACCATGATCTATGACAAATAGACGATCAATACCCTTTATAAAAAAGACAACAAGTAACAATGAAAGTAAAATAAGTAGAAACCAACATGATATTAAAACCATGGTTCAATAAAAACCTACCATATTTTATATAAAATTACATTTAAAAATTCATACCAATTACACGAGGCATAACTAGATTTCTCATAGGTTGGTCGCATACAAATAGGTCCAAAAATAGTAAGAGACGACCCCTAGCTCACCACTGAGGACCCACCTATTCTAGATCTAACCATTGAAATTCAAGTAATGTATCAAATTAACCTTTATCTATTAATCTTATGATTTTAAGTTCTTACCCTTTCCTGGATTACAAGACCTAAAGTCTATAAACATCTCAGAGGGGTGTGAGTTTGAACTCAATAGGCCAAGGCCAATGGTTTCCCTAAATAATATCCCTATGTATATAAGTATATAAAAAATGAAAAGTATGGAAACCAAATAAACTATCACAACACACTCCACTTGTGCTTGACCATCCATGATTTATCCTTTACCTTCTTCGATCAGTACCAGAGTGGGATGAGATACCCATAGCCTACCATACAAAAAGTTACCTCAGTCTTCAAACCCAGTTTATATAAAAAAGTGTCACATGCCAACCATGACCCATGAAACCATTTAAATAAATACAAAATTCCCAAGGAACATCACCACATCATAACACAAGTTATATTGTATTCTGAACTATTTTTCCAACTATATTATCAAAACTCGATGAAACCCAAGGAATAGTGAATTCCTATCCTTTACCAAGCTGATCTAATTATCCCCAACATATCCCACCGTAAGAACGTTAATCCCAACCAGTTATCTAAATCACCCCAAGATCTTGTGGCCACCTACGATGTATCCCTTATATAAAATAATGGTCAACACCATCACCCCTAAGACACTAAATCTATGATGAATACTTCCAACAACCATTGGTATAAACCACATCATGGTACATGTTCTTTGTGCACACAACCCTAATGGTATAAACCATTACAGTGAGTGGTAATCACCTTTAACCCATGGTTACAACTCACCCAATAAACCTCTATTAACCCACTAATAGTCATGGTTATCACCACCTGTCTCATACCAGTGAGCCTACATCACTTCATGACCACACAAGTCACATATTCCATGTTCCCAAGGAACCATATCATGAAAATAATAATGATAATGAACACTTTACACCACATGACCTATTTCTAACAAATCCTTAAAGTTACAAAAGACAGGAAAAAATTTTTCCAAGTCCCATAAATGTGAACTCCCATTCAAATAATTGGTCCATGACCAACTCAAAACACTCCATAAATATATCTCAACCCATAACTGCATGAAACACCCCTAGACCACCCTAGGGAAATCCCTATGTACCTCAAAGACCTAGACTAGTTTCAGTTCTATTCTCTCACATGAGCCTACCCATGCCCACATTTCACTAGATACATAAACACATGTGTTTCATATAAAATGGATAGAAATAAACATACTCATAATAAAAGATTCACGAATGTCTGATCCCATGATCTGATTTTACCTAAGGAAGAATAAATTGAAGAGTTAAAGAAAATGACCCAAAATGGAAATATTAGATGAAACTTTCCACATTGGTGACAAACCCAAAAAACATTGAAGGGAATCAAGAAATACTTATTTTATCTCTTAAGAACTAACCATATAAATAAATGATAAGAAATAGGTGAGAAATTCTCAAAGGAGAATATAGAAATGTGAGAGCAGGTTTTGGGTCAAGCCCCTATTGAATGATCCAAAAAGTGAGGTTACCTCATTTAAATAAATAAAAATTTTACTTTAATTTAATTAATTAAAATTAAAAAAAATGGAACCCATCGGGTGCCCGGTCACTGACCATTGGGTACCCACTTTTGGTTCACTGGATGATAAGTGGACCTCATAAGGACACATGCACCCCTATCATGCACATCAGGCACTCAGCGCCCTCTGTCTTCAAAATACATATCCCAACAACTAGGATACTTTACCGAACCCAAACTCTAGGATTTTTCAACTCCTATGATGCCTTATATGTGCCTAAAAATACATGGTTAGGCCACTACTGTGCTTAAATCCCCTCGCCAAATAACCTGGGTCGTTACACAACCTACCCATGAAGTTTTAAATATAATAACATGGAAAGAATTTAAATGAAATCACACTCTTACCTTCCCAATAATCCATTAAAATTATTAGTCTCATTTTTAAAATTTCATAATATTTTGTAGGTAATAAACATAAATAATCATATATACAATTTTATCAAAAATAAGTGACCATCAATACATTTTAATTATATCAACATGGGAGTTCAATAATTCCAAATGTTATTGAAGTTCCTATGAATATGTCGACCACTGATAAGGGGGGTTAAATCAGCTATAATCTTTTATAATTTAATTTCTCGTGAAATTAACCATTGTAACTTGTTATATCTTTTATCATCTCAACTTTAAAACTCAACCTCACTTTCATGCAATGATAAAGAGTATAAATGCAAGGCATGTAGGTTTCTATAAGGTCTGATACCAATTTGGGTTCCTAGTCCTTATCATGTCAACTCCCATCATTCCACATATATTCAAAAAATAATGGAAGTGAATGAAAATGTTCTAACTCTCAAAAATCTCCTTCTATCTCTAGATGGGAAATATTACTTGTTCCCACTAGTTATAAGATTTTATTATTCTTTGAAGCCAATGTAATATTAGAATTTTGAATTATGATCATTGTGAACTCTACCTAGAATAATTTCTATATAACTTTTATTTACCATATTGTATACTTACATCCTCTCAAGTTTGTATGCTTATAGAATCTAGAACTTTCTTCTCAACACAAAAACTTCTGGAACTACAACACTTCTTTGACCCTTATGATTTTCTGAAAAATTTTGGTTGGCCACACCTTTGGTATCGCTTCTATTAGAATTCTCAAAAACTCAGCAGCAAGTTATCTGAAAAAACATGCTTCTTTATGGATTCTTTATATACTTCTATACTTCCAAAATACCCTAAAGATACATGGAATTTTTAATTCCAAAAAATTATCACATTTAAAAATATCTTTGAATGCCTTAAAACCCTTCCTACATTATCAAAGTTAACTTAGATCTCTATAGAATCCAACATCAAATTATTTTCTAAATATTCATCAAAAACTCATCTAGAATCAAAAACTTTCTTTTGTGATTATCAAACTTTTAATGACCAACTCAGCAACATCTTAATTTATTTTTGACATCAAAAAAATAAAAAGTTCCTCAGCTTTATCCTATGCACTAAATTATCATGTACTCAACAAATATATCATAAAAATTACTTTTCATGTAGAATCAGACATATATTTTATCAACTCAAAATTCATATAGGAATATCCTCTTTAATATTATACCTTGATCTCCCACACCCTTCTTAAGCTATTCTAAACATGCTAATTCTTATCCTGTTGTGTTTTTCTATTTTACTAAACACCTAATACAAGGTCTTCTTCCTTCCAATATATTGTACCAAAATTTACAATGTATTACAATATATAGTTTCTAAACTCCTCTACCTTGAATCCACATCATATTTAAAAAAACTTAGATGATTCATGAAACATTTTGTGCAACTTTTTCAATGACCATTATAGTAATTTTATCAAGACTTTATTGTACAGCGGTAATCCTTCCAGATATCTCAAATCACTTCTTATAGACATATACAATACTTGTACTGATCTGCATCTCCTTTCATTAAAATTACTCATATTCTTCTAGAAGTATTTCAATATTTACCTTTGTTAAACTCATGAATCCCATATTCCCTTTAATGCACAAATATTCTTCTTATAAACTTCTTCTAGGGCTTCATCATTAAGAGATCTTTAACATCTTTTGGATGAATTTACATTTGACAAACTCGACTTGAATCGAATTTGATATTCTATCAAAGATATGTTCTTCCAAATAAAAAATAGTGTAACATCATCTGACTTCAGGGCACATCCATATTTTATTCATGGGTTCATTATTAGTATATCTCATAAGCTTATGAAAGCTATTGTGTATTTACTGATCATCTCATCAAAATATCATTACATATTTATTATCATTTTATACTAAACATTCACGATATCCTTCCACTACATGGACTCTCCTCAACTATACATGCATGTTCTATATCTTCTTTCGATACATTCACACTTACAAAAAATCATTTTTCTAAAAAATGGTTTTCGTTGCATTTTATATCCTTATTTTAAAATGGATTTCTACCACTTATAGAAATTGAATATTGAAAAATGGATTCCATATTTGGAATATGGATATAAAAATTGGTAAATATTCTCCTTTTATTTTATATCATTATGAATAGTAATTTTGGTAAATATTTGTCACATCAGTAAGGGTAAAATGGGTAAAAAGGGGATAAATCTTTGTGATAAGGCTTTAAAATTTCTCTAAAACTTTGATTTATCCTATTAAATGACTGGATTTCAACCATTATCATCTAATTTTTGAAAATATGGCCACTTTGTTCCATTTTTCTTTGATTATTACCTTTATATAATTTTAAGAAAAGGATAAATAGAAAATGACACTCTCTGGACTTTAGTATCTTTAATATTTTTTCATAAGGATAAAAAGAGGTTATATTTGGTTATAAATGTTTATTTGAAATTTTAATTAATTTTTTTATCATAGTAATTTATTTTTAGATTTTAGTTTTTTGATAATTTCCTTAAATGCATACGCAACAATGATGCAATATTTATTCAATTAATAAAAAAATAAAATAAATGATTTTAAAAATATTAAAAGTAATACAATTTGGGTGAATTATTGTGTTCCAAAAAACTTTTAGATAAATATAACATAATAGTGATGTTTTAAAAGTTAATATTCAAATTCCATTGTCATCTTGATGACATTAAAGTCAAATTAAATAGATATATCCAAAAACAAAATTAATGACATTTAACAATAAACAATATTTTATTATATTATTTAAAATTTATAAAAATAACATATTCAATCAATTTAATGTGATTTGGATTAAAATATAAACCACGTTCCATTTATGGGTCACTTTTCTTTTTATGAAAACATTATTGACCCTTAAAGTGTAAAAAAGTTTGATATTGTGGTAATTATCAAAAGGGTTTACAGGGGTTAAAACATCACCTAAAATTGTCTAAATATTATTTTATGAGAGGATTTATAATTATAATCATATTATATTTAAAATATATCAATTTGGATCAACTTAAAGCCAAAAATTAATTTATATTAATTTAACACTTTATATAATTCCAAGGGTGCACATCCCCTCACATATAAAAAGAAACCTCCTCTCCTTCATTATTCAAAATTTTTGAGCCTTATATCTTGTATAATACCTAAACTAATACCATCATATATCCCTTAACCATGTAATAAAACTTATATAATTTCCAAAAAACCATCCTTTCAAGGATTATGGTGTCACCCAAAGGAGGTTTCTCAATAAAAAGGTATAACTCTTAACAGGGTAATTTCAATTTTATTTCTTATTTTACCTCTTTTAAATAAATGGTATCCATTCCAAAATAATGAATTTAGTATCTTTAATATAATTAATTTTTATTATGATGATGTAATAACTATTTTTCACTTCCTTTCCATCAAATTTGAAAGGAAAGTATAGCTCGTGTGTACATGTGGACTAGCACCTCCACGAAGCGATGAGTTTCATTTTTCATCACTGATTCACATTAATGGTGGTAATGATGGATTTAATAAATATATATGATATTTATGATTTTATTGTAATTATTTAAAGTTGAATTGTTATTTATCTTTCTTTTACTCCATCCATCAAAAAGTAGAAACATCACTCATGCGTACGTACGGATTATCGTCTCCACAAATTGATGTAATTCATTTTTCACCCCCACTTTATATAAATAGTTATAAAAATGTATATAATGATTCCATATGATAATAATTACATGATTAATATTCTTTAAATGAGGTAACCTTAATAAAAGTACAAGGACAAAGACTACTGAATCAAAACATGCATGAAAATGAAATAAGTATCACCCAAAACATTGATTTTAATAAAGATTTATTAGTAAACATGTGATAAGATATTATAGGTACATAATATATGATATGATATATGTGATTATGGTTCTATAATAAATTTATAATAAATCTACATTTATTATATAGGATGTTTTAATGTGTACAAAGCAATACGAGACTTGAGGTAAGGGATTTATGTTCCAATCTCATTATAATCGAGATTGTTTATGCTTAAATTTCCATTGAGGAAATTATATTATAATTATATAATTAAATATATTTTCATTTTATTAACCTTTTGTTAATCATGTAATTTTCAATTCATAGTCTCATTTTTCTCTCTATGATACTTAAAATGGTCGGGAAAATGTTTTTGAGAAAAACATACATTATTTTCTCTTTGGTAGGGAATATTTTTCTTCAATGTCCATGTTTTCCTTAAAAAAAATTCAATAATGTTTTAATATTCTTATATAAATGTTTAAATTCATTTTTACCCATTTTTTACTTTTTATAAAAATGTTTCAAAGGAATGTTCTTGTTGTTTTCTGAATGAGGTACTTTTGACTTTTTACCAAAAATGTGAAAGGAATCTTTGTTTTTTAACATACTCAGCATGAATAGAATTTACCATTATCATGGTCACTCAATGATTTGAATCTGACTTTATAATATTTCTATGTTCTTTTCAAATAAAATATTTTCCATGATATTCCATAAATATTTTTATTTTCAATATGTGTTTTTAAAATGAAAAGGGTATTTTTCTCAAGAAATGTTCTAGTGATCATTTGAAGATATTTTTCAACTACGATACATCCTTTAATGTTACTTATGATTTATTGGGTATACCATCCAATGATACCGTCCTTATTCTTTCTCTATATGGTTTATGATTATAATTATGATATTTTTTACAAAACTCATTTATTTACCATGGGTTAGGATATGATGAATTTATTAAATGTTTATGAAATATATTTCATTTATATGGGTTATTCTATTATGAAACAATGAATGTTTTATGATATTATGGCACACATATGTATGGTTTTCATTATGTGATGGGTGGTTCTATTAAATCCCTGTAATGCATTGGGTAAAGTCTTATGTATCATGAGATAATTATAGGAAATGAGTTGATGTGCTTGATCCACTATGGAAAATAGGTATGGGTTTCTAATCCACTATGGGAAATAAGTTGTGATGTATGATACATTATGATATGGTAAATAGGTGTTGATGTCTGGTCCACTATGATTTGATAGTATCAGTAGTAAACCTTGACATATGAAATGGTTTTTATGCCTATGATGGTGTCATGCTTTTATGACATGTTTTTATGATTACAATTTTAACTCATTGTTAATGATTTATTTGTGATTATTTATCACTATTATGATTCATGTATTTTCAAATGATAATTTTTTATGTCATGACTCATGATTATGATCCATGATAGATTGGGTATGAACTTTGTAAGTTATAATGATGATCTCATTCCCCTATGATTATCTTATTTCTTCTTATTATCATCGACTGATATCTCTCATGTCTATCCTTGCTGAGCATATAAGCTCACCATTTATTATGTTTCCTTTCGGGTTATGAAGAAATGTTTTAAGTAAGGTATGTTAATTAGGGTACAAAGTGAGAACTTTATTAGGGATGATGAAGAATGTACCGCAATAAGATGTTTATGTATCTAGTCTCCAAAGATACTAAACATTTACTGTTATGACATAAATCATAGTGTTATGTATTGAATATACATATAAAAATATGTAATATTTATATATGAAATGATTAGGTCACCTTATTCCCCTTGATTGTGCATTCCCATCATGTATTCTGGGAATTTTTCCATAATTTTACCTTTTTGAGTTTAAAATCCATGAAAATAAACAAAATAAATAATGAAAATGAAAATGACTTTTAGTGACATCATGAGTGTCATAGAATAACCCATATAAAAGGTGGTTTTTCTAGTTAATATTACAAAGTGCACAATTTATGTCAAAATAAATTCTATGAGTCAAGAATTGATTTTTCAATCATCCAATAGCTTCTCATAAATTTCACTATAGTATAGTAAATTCATGAAACCAAAATGAAAAAATCTAAACTTTCCCAAAACCCTTACACTTATTGAAATTAATTAAGCACATTAGGAAAATTAATTTACCAACCTTAATGGTGATAAAAAACTTTTTATATGAAATTGCATCGACATCATCACATAGTTAAGCGCACCACATGTTCATCTTTGATGAAATATTTTTTCCATAAAAATTATGGAAAATATGTCACAGGTAAATTATTGAGTCACGTTATATCATCTTAAGAGTATATATGTACCTTCAAAATTGATAGTAATTTTATTTTATGGTTAATTATATTTATAACACAAATATCAATTGATAATATACAATAATACCTATTGATCATTATTATTACACTAGTATAAAAATATTATGATTATTGTTAGATAAATAAGAATTTTGAGTAAGAAAATGGAGTACCAGATATTCATGGATGATTCAATTCATGATAAGTGTTTATACATAGACCAAAAAATCCTTCATCCATTAGATATGGAATGTTTCATATTTGAAGAGGCATTCTATTTCAAAATAAATTATTTTTCTCATTAAAACATGAATATAATGTTTATCCATATATGATCACATCATAAATAAAATGGTCAAGATGGAAACCCTTGTGTGGGTGCATGGTGGGGTTTGTACCATCATACCAGGCTAAAGCTTTCCCAAACATAGTTTAGGCTCACCAAAAGGCCAAATTCCACATGGAATGAATCTCAAACTACTTAGTTGTTATTATATTTATATATATTTATCCAGTTCCTCGCTTCCCCAAAATTCAACTGAATTTATATTTTTTCAGATTTATTTTCTTCTTCACCCTAGCTTTTCTTCGTCCTGCTGACCCTATTCAAACCCTTTGTGTATAAATTTCACTCTCCTTTTCTTTTCCATCTCAATATCTCCCTTCTCTCTCTGAATTCTAGAAAACATAGCCAGTTCCTCCTTCCATGGCTACCTGCAACCTATTGCTCCTCCTCCTCTTGGTCCTCTTCACATTCCTCATATATCAATCATATGTTAACCAGTAAAAACCCTTTCTAGACACTCATCCTCACCTTCATAATTCTCCCTCTCTTTTCCCCTCATTGTTGTCTGTCTTCAGCAGAACTGCAGCTCCACTCAGATAACTTCCTATTTATCTTTCGTCACCTCGTAGTGGTTTGATAAGGCACCTATCATCTTCAGGTTTAGGCTTCAACATGCTTCTGTGGTTCTGGTCACCTCCTTCCCTTTCATAACCCCATCACAAATCTCGAAGATGGAGGTGGACACTAGTATCCAACTTCCATGGGTTCGGTTCCAAAGCACCATCAGCATGACAAAGAAGAATCAATGGGAAGATCCACCCAAACCAACTTCTTCTTTCATCCCACACCTCTCCACCTTCTTCTCTATCGTCCCCTATAACCACCCCCTCTTTCATATCTCCGTGAGCATCAAGAAATGGGTGAGCAACGATTGATTGATCAGGATATGTTGAACCACAGGCCAAACGAAGAATGCTCATGTAAATGAAGAATCGGAAGAGAAAATCATAAGAATAGAGAATATTAATGGACCTTGATCAATGTTCGTATCGATATGATTTCATTTGTGTTAGAATGAAAATTGAAGAATCAACAATTCATAAAGTAATTCTCTAGAATAATCCCCACAAATAACCCATCTCACAATATGCATGACCCACGAATCAATTCGTTAGTCAATTGATTTGTGTCCATTATAGAAATAAATAACAGGTCATAAATCCAAATAAACAGATACCCTACCTCAATTTGGATCAATCTCTAATGAAGAACAATGTGGTGTCATAGTCATTGGCAAGATCCTTTGATTTCATCCTCTTCTGGTCATCTATCCTCAATCTGATCATCGTCTTCCAATAAAACCTCATTCCACACTCTCTAATGGATCTATAGTGATTTGCAAGGTTATGAGAAAAATCCTGAAAATTTTCCATAATCATGTATTTAAAGAAAGGGAAATTAGGTCACTGCATCAACAAATAAATAAATTTATTTATTTAAATATTTTATTCATTTTATTCATTTTATTTATTTTATTCATTTTACGCTCGCGATGGATTTTCCACAAATGGCATATTCCGACTAAGGTTAAGTCGCACCTATGGTTAACCTAACATTATTAATCTAGTGGTTCCCTCATATTTTTGATCTGGGAACTCCTTTAAAATTTATTTCACTTTTTCATAAAAACTGCACACGCATGCTGTTTAATATATTTAATGTATTTCAAACATTTATTCTAGGAACATCGGGGCTCAAAATCGCAGGTCGTTTCGATGCTTGGTATTGAAAATAATCCATACATTATCCAAAAATAATGCATGGAAAATCTGATTCATTACATTCTCCCCACCTTGGGGATTTACATCTCAAAAAGTCAAAACAAGGGATACATAAAGAGATGTGTGTACTGAGCATGAATTTGAGCCTCATGCTCCCATGTGCTCTCTTAAATATTCTCATGTTGCCACCAAATGTGCACTAAAAGAATCGATTTCCAATGGAGGATCATATCCTGCTAATCCTTGACCTCTACCAGGTACTCAGAAAGGGTTTCTTCATCCTTGATATGCATCTCACCCCAGTCAATAACATGTGATGGGTCATGAAAGTATCTCCTCTACTGCGACACGTGGAATACATCGTGTACCCAAACTAACTACGGAGGTAGAGATAAGAGGTACTCCACCTCACCAACTCTACACAGTATCTGGAAAGGGAAGATGAATCTCAGAGATAGCTTGTCACCTCGACCAAATATTTATAATCCACATCGAAGTGAAACTCATAGGAACACATAGTCGCCTTCCTCTAATTCTAAAGGCATTTTTGGTTTTTCCACATAAGACTCTTGATGGATCTGTGAAGACCTCATCTGCTCCTAGATGATATGAACCTTCTCAGCAGTTTCTCACACCAACTCTGGGTCCATGAGTACTGACTCTCTTAGGTCAGTCCAGAAAAATGGTGATCTACAGGTTCGCCCATACAAATCCTCAAATGGTTCCATACCAATGGTGGAATGGTAACTATTATTGTACACAAACTCCACCAATGGTAGATGATTCTCTCAACTACATCCAAAGTCCAACATAGAATCTTGCAATATATCCTCAAGAACTAGAATGGTCCACTTAGTCTAGCCCTCAGTTTGGGGGGGGGGGGAACACTATGCTCAAGAATAACTAAGTCCCAAATAACTCTTGTAATACCTTCCACAACCGGGATGTGAAGCGAGTGTCATGGTCCGAAATGATTGTTAACGTAATGGAGTTGGACTATCTTTTGCACATAGAGGTGTCCCAATCCCTCTACTAAACTCTGGTCTCAAATTGCTAAGAAGTGGGCTGACTTGGTGAGTCGGTCTACGATCATCCAAATGGAATTGTGTACCTTGGACATATGTGGTAAGCCCCTCACAAAGTTCATGGATATACCATCCCACTTTAATTCTGGAACCTCAAGGGTTTGAGCTAAACCCATTAGAACTTGGTGTTCATCCTTAACTTGTTGACAAGTAAGGAATCTGGAGGCAAACTATGCAACTCCTTTCTTCATCTCTGGCCACCAAAACTGTTGTTGGAGGTTCTAGTACATATTTTTCACACGTAGATGTACCTATAAAGGGGACGTATGAAAATCTCTTAGAACCCCCTCCTGCAACGTCAATAGTACCATCATACATCCTTTGAAAAGAACAGTGTGCTCCCCACCTTTATAAAATCCATAAAGATCATGTCCAATGGATATCTAAGTGTGTAGGGTCACACAATTAGGTTCCCCTATTTTCACCTCACTGACTCGCTATAAGAGAGAAGGGGTGACAATCATCAACTATAGGTAAGTTTCCCCATCTCTATCCATAAAGGATAACTACAATGAGTCCAACTACTCTGATTCCTCATTCAGTAACTGCAAAACAAGATCTCCTACTAATAGTATATGCTACCATGTTCCCCTTCCCAAGAGTATAGACAATTTCAAATTCACAATCCTGGAGGAACTCTAGCCATCGCCTCTATGTCATGTTTTGATCCTTTTGAGAGAAGATATACTTGAATCTCTTGTGAGAAAAATAGATGATAAACCACTCACCCATTAGGTAGTGTCGCCACATATTTAGTGAGAAGACTACTGCTGCTAACTCAAGATCATGGATTGTGTAGTTCTAATCGTGTGGTCGCAACTTTCATGAACCATAGGCAATCACCACTTGACTCTGCATCAGAACACAACCAAGCGTGGTTCCTGATGCATCGTAGAACACTACGTACTCCACACCCTTCTCTAGAAATCTCAATATGGGAGCACCCATCAAACTCCACCTCAACTGCTGAAAATTATCCTAGCACCTTTTTTTCCACACGAAAGGCTACCCCTTTCAGGTCAAAGTTTTCATGGGCACTAATATTCTGTAGAAATCAGGTATGAATATCTAGTAATATCCTGTCAACCCAAGGAATATTTGAACCACCATCATGCTCTTGGATGTCTCCGAAGCTAACACTGCCTCAACCTTGGTTAGGTCCACTGCCACTCCATCTGTTGAGACAACATGTCCCAAAAAGTGGACCACCTGAATCCAAAAATGGAACTTCAAGAGATTTTTGTAAATCTAGTGCTCTTAGAGTATGTCCAGAACTATCTGCAAGTGTTTCACAGGCTCCTACTCATATGTATATTACACAAGGATATCATTGATGAATACTACCAAAAACCGGTCCAAGAAAGGCAGAAATATCTAGTTCATGATTCCCATGAACACTGCTAGGGAATTTGTCACACCTAAGGGAATCATCAAGTACTCATAGTGACCATAGTGGCATCAGAATGTCATATTTGATATATCCTCATCTTGTACTTTCATCTGGTGATAACCTAACTTATGGTCAGTCTTCGATAACCATCGAGATTCTCTCAATTAACCAAGAAGATCATTGATCCTTGATAGTGGATACTTTTTCTTCACAGTCACTTGGTTCAAAAACTGGTAGTCCACACACAACCTCATGTGCCCATCTGCCTTCTTGGAAAACAAAACTGGGGCTACCCAGGGTGAAACACTCGGTCTAAAAAATTGCTTCCTCTATAAGTCCTCTAACTACACCCTCAGCTCACAAATCTCAATGGGAGCCATCCGATATTATGGTGTAAATATCGATGTCATCTTAGGGTGTAGATTAATGCATAAGTCTATATATTGGCAGGGAGGTAAACCTATAACATCCTCAAGAAATACATACTTGTACTCCACCACCATTGTAAGAAACTAGGAACTCATAATATTCACTGCACCAAGGGTTAATCTAGTCAAATGATGGGCAATCGTATGCAATCTTCTATGCATGAGTTCATCCTGCACTGCCTAGGTTTCCTTTTCACCAACAAAGGAAAATCTGGTTTCATCACCATGGACACACAGCATCCTCCTCCTGAAATAGTCAATTTAGGAATGAACTGTGGATAACCTATTCATACCTAAGATGATGTCGTAAGGCCTCATCGCAACTATAAAGAGATCTCAATAGAAAATCTCATCACTAATAGTTAGAGCACACTTTTGGCATAAGTGTGTGATCACTAAGTCTTCTCAAGTAGGATTCTCCAAGCATAAGGGTCAATCTAAAGGCTCAGCATGAATCTATAAGTCTCGTACAAGATATGTGCAAATAAAGGAATGACTAAAACCTGTATCTATTAGTACAACAACTAAAGTATAGAAGAATTAAATCATACTTCAAATCATTCCTGGAGCCTCTGGGTTGTAAGCTTTGACCATCTATAGTTTTCCCCACCCCTATCCTCCAGCTCCCTGAGTCTGGTTGGACCACCTGGGGGTGGAGGTGGAAACAAGTCAAAGTATCGACCACCTCCTGCTACTATCTCATCTCCTCTACCACGTCCTCCACCTTACAAACCTACTTGCTCCTTCCATTTTCTTTACCTCAACAGACCATCTATGTTCTCTCTATCAGTCTTACGGTGGTTTGGATAATCTCATGCAAGATGTCCCCTATCATCCCATGAGTAAAACCACCTCTCTCTAGGATGACTGAACCAACCCTGAGATCCATGAACCGTAAACCCTTTGTCCTGTGACCTTGTAACGCCCTGATCCCAGTTACCCAGAGAAAGTGCATTATTTTAATACATTGGCATGATTACAAGGAATCAAGTCCAGAAGGACTGATTGGTTTAGCAGTCTTGGAAAATATATTACATACATGAATGTTACATTACACTTCATAACATACAAAACAACATAAATAATCCTTCACGGACGCCATTATTTCCTTATCTTAACCCTGAATATCAATCACAATACACTTCTTGAAATCCTGGGAAAAATAAAACATAGAAAGGGGTGAGCTCAGATTCTCAGTAAGGATAACAATACACCAGAAACTTTCATAAATAAGAATAAACATTTAAGGCAGTGTATAACTAAAACAAAAACCTTTTAAACTTGAACTTCAGCATAATATGGAAAAAATAAAATGAAGTAATGCCATTTACTTATTCACATGGATATTATAATAGTCGAATAATCACATGAAATATCACTAACCACTTTCATAATGATGGAATTCATAATGCCAAACTTTAATGTTTGTGTCAAGGCCTTGTGCAAAGACCTAAGGGATAACTGTAACGGGAACCCAACCCGGAGAGCCTCTATAACCGAACTCGAACCCGGAGTGCCTCTAATAACCGGACATCAACCCAGAGTGTCTCTAATAACCAGACACCAACCTGGAGGGCTTACTTTTACCGGTCCCCAACCCAGAACATACTACTCCAACACATTCATCTTAAGAAGAGGATGAAATATAACATAAACATTCGTATTAAAACTAGCATACAAAATGCCAAAACATTAATCATAAACCATGAATGTTATAAAAATAGAACATCCATAGTAAAACATATCACAAAACCTTAAATACAATATGGAAGATTTGTACCATGATAAATCAACTTTAAAACAATTTTAAAATCCATCAAAGGATGTAGACATAGATGAAAATGATTTGTAAAACTCTTTGCGAGAAATATCCATTTTTCTTGAAAACATTTAAAAGTCACACAATTTAGAAAAGAAGAAATTTGAAGACATTTTTGAATCAAAGTGTCCCATACCACTTTGAAACTTTTGAAAGGAATTAACATTTTATCAACATTCATGTCCATATAAATAAATCTTTAAAAACTATTTTGAATACATAGACATTAATGAGAAAGATTTAGAAGAAAAAATATTTAAAAAATTTGAAATGATGTTTTAGTAAAAATTACCTTAAAATAATCCCTATGAAAACTCTTTCATAAAACATGGACATGGATAATAAATATGTCCTAGTAGATACTTATTTAAAAACAACCTCAGATAATAAAGAGATTGTGAAATTAACCCTTACTAATTTGGTAACTTATGAAACATACACCCCATGAAAGAGGTATCATAAAATGAATATGTAAATACACATAAATTAAAGTGTATTACACAAATAATACAATTATGATCAGTACATACACCACACAAAAGGTGATAGTGGCAATATGGTACGAATCTCACGGGAATAAGGAGTGAGATGAAAACCCCTTACCTTGCACTTTCCTTTAGTCGAGGGTACGTTTAGCCTCCTGTATGAAGACTATAGTATGTTATTAAATTATACCACAACCATATTAATATTTATGATATCATAAATTATTCATTTATGACTTTATACTTCCCATTTAATAATAATTTCTATGTTATATTAATATTTTGGGTAATAATCGCTTTCTTTATCATACAGGTTTTAACTTGTTACTCTTAATTTTATCATTTAGATAATGATTAAAATACTTCCAGAATATAAAACATGAATTATTTATCGTATATATTAGAATATAAAAATTTATAATAGACGTATATATGAAATGAAAAACACCATTTATGGAGACGATAGTCCGTACGTACGCATAAACATTGTTTCCATTTTCATATAGTATTGAACGGAAGTGAATAAGATATATGTAAGTACATAAATACTTATATATATAAATATATATCTCTCCAGTATCATTATTATATCATATATTACATACTTATTAGTAATTTATATTTTTATAATCGTCGATGAATGGTGAACTTGGAAATGAATCTCATCGCGTTGTGGAGACGGTAATCCTTACGTACACACGAGCAAAAATATCATTCTTTTGATATTAATATAATATAATATATAATTGGATGGTATATAATATATACAGAATCCTTATATTATTATATTTATTATTTACATCAAATACACATCATTATTATACCCATCCAAATAATAATGTATTGAATAACAATTACACCACGACGTGGAGACGGTAAGCCGTACGTACGCACGTATGGTGACTGGTCATTCAAAGGGTGGATAGAATAATGAATTTGGTTGTACCATAATTATAATAACATCACAGTATATAGAATATACTGGAGTTATTATTTTATAATGTAAACAACAAAGAAAATGGAATTGGAAGATGAAAGGAACTTGAAAGAGGGTGGTGAAATCATTACCTCTTCTTCGGGTTCTTCCATTTGATTTGATCAAAAGGGATCCTTAGGTTGGATTTATGATCAAACTAAGGCATCTAGGATGAAGGTAGGATATTTGATATGGTATTTGTGCAGGTGTTGGCCGAGCCAAATGTCTTAGAAGGTGTGAATTAGAGAGAAGGGGGAGTTCCCTTTTATAAGAGGGGTGAGGGGCACCTTAGGAAAAACTTAAAATATTATTTTATAATAAATTCATATTCGGTTTCTAATGCATCCAAAGTTGATTATTTAAAGTATAAGGTGGGGATAGGTCAAAAACAACTCAACCAATAGGTTTTAGACAAGTTTAGGTTACCATTTTAACCTTATCATTTAGATTTAACTATAAGTTAAATAATTTAACTTTTACCGTGTCTTCTTGTTTTCTTACACTATATGGTTAATAAACTTACTGTATACTGCAAATAGAACACCAATTGGTTTATTAATGTCATATATATTATTATATAAGTCTTTTGGAAGAACCTTAGATTTTTATAACCATTATATCAATTAATAATCTAATATTTGTTTTAAAAACTATTTTATGTCAATTTTGACACTATTTGGTATTTGTTTTTTGTTAAAATAATAAAAACATGATTAATTCAAAAAAAATACATTTAATTAATCCTAACATGTCATATTCACCTATAAAATTCTTGGATATCATAAAAACTTTGAAATTATATTTATTTTAATATTTATAATACCATTTATTTGATTCTTTCATGAATAAGGTAATTACGACATCATCATTGTGTCATAAATAAATTTATTTATTTAATGTCTAAAAATTATAAATAAAATACCATGATGTAGGAAATATTTTAGATTTATAATTAATATTTATAATTGAATTTATATTATGTAAAACCCCATATAAATTTTTTTTTAGTTCTTAAACTTTGATTTTAACTCTTTTAACTCTTCTTTGAATTAAATAATAATAAATGTCCTAATTTAATCCAAGTGGACCTAAATGATAATATTTTATTCCTAAGGTTGTTTTTGGTCGAGATAAACTTGTCCAATAGAATTAGGACATGTGTGAGGGTAATATTAATATCATTTTTACCCTTAATTACCCTATTTACTTTTAACCGTGGTAAATAAAAGTAAAAAGTTACTATTCACCAAAAATTATTTTCATCTCATTGAACCACATTTTACTCCTTGATATTAACCGTGTCTCTTGGATTTTCGAAATTCAGCTCACAGAAGTGGTAAAATTAAGTTTTATGTGAATTTGCAAAAGCTCCTAGGAGGTGGGTAAAAGACGGTGAAAAGTTCAATAAAATTTTTATATATCTAAAATTATTATAAACCGACTCCAATGAATTACATTGAACTTATATAGGTAATATGTATCTATTTTTACATAAATTAATTTAAATAAAATAAATAATTATTTAAATAAAAATTCGGTTTTAAACTATAACTCAGTGTTTTTCACTATTCATCAAAAATTAAAAGTTTTCAGAAAAATACCAAAAATTTACCCTAAGCTAATTTTGATATTAATAATTCAATAATGAAGTCTATTTTACCAAATTCAAAACATAGAAGTTGCATTTATTAATTTAAAATTAATTCCCGCTGTCAAAATAAAAAGCGTGTTTTTAAGAAACAATAACTATCAAAAGATTAACACTTCTTTATGTCTGGTTTAAATGTAAAATTATGTCCAATGACCAACATTGGATTAAATGGTAAAAATATATTCTAAATATAATTTTAAACCACTCAAATTCATAATTTATCACTATTAATTATTTCGATTAAAAAAGTTGTTTTTCATTAAAATTTAGTAATTTTCACTATTCATCAAAATATGAAAGTTATCAGAAAAGTACCAAAAATTCACCCTAAGCTAATTTAGATATTCTGAATCCAAAAATGAAGTCCATTTTTAAAGATAAAATGTATAAAATTTCAAAAACGGGGTATTACTATTCATAACGGCTAGTTTGATTGGTTGTGGTGTGTGTTAGAACTCGAAGTTGCGTACAATACACGCTACTGTATTATTCAAAGAGAAGCGTATCGTGAAAGCTTGGGGTGTTACATTATCCCATCCTTAAATAAATTGCGTCCTCGCAATTTATGCTCGGTATTGGAAACTTGGGGTTGACATTTCAAAATATCTTAGTTGAAATCCCACATCGAAAAATGGATTAATGAGGCCTCTATTTAAAATAAAGAGTGGTAAGTATAAAGGTTACCGAAAATAACACCTACTAGGGTTCCATGTAGGAAAATATGGATATGGAAGAGAAATTTAACCATCAATATCTGGTGGAGAGTGGTAGAGAACATGGCTATGAAAAGGCCAACAATCACAAAGCCATAAATTTGTAATGATCTAAGGTACTATCTAGGACAACATTTTTGTTCCAAGTTCCTTTTATTAATGTTGAGGTATTTATTTATGATATTGGATAAGATCATAAGGAGATATACTTACTTTATAATTAGAGTTTTATCCATTAATAAATTTCTACGACAAACTCATCTTTCTCTCTAAAACATAATACAACTCAAAAATACTCTATTTATCCTAATCTTATAGGATTCCAAATATAATGAATTTATAATTCACATATCAGACCCTTTAAAAAATAAACTACATTATACCATCCAGGAACTTCACGTAGTCCAGTGGTAGGTGATAAGTCCCAATCACATTATGGTTGTGGGTTCGATTCCCGCTGCTTTGTCTGACGCGACGGGTTGTCACACTGTCTGCGTGTTGTCCTTTTATAAAAATCCAAAAATAACATTTCAAACTTAATCCATTCCAACCTTTAGACTTATCCAAAATACTACTATCCAAACTCACAGTCCAAAATTTATAAGGAATTTAAACACAATAAAGATCCTTTTTTCCATGTAATAACATGTGAACACCTTCACCTTGTATTATTTTAAAACATGGTAACATCCTGAATTACCATAAAACCTTATTGACTACATTCATGCTCCCTTATTCTTTATAGAATACTGGATATACTTAATCTATCCAAAAATGTTGTAAACTCCAACAATGATGGAATATACAAATCTTTAATCAGTTTCAAGGCAGTCAAGAATATCCAATATAATTTACCCAAATCAACCATATCTTATTCCAAAATCAGTACCTCAATATTAGGACCATATTAAGGTTTATCTTTCCTTCAATCATGTAATTTCCAAAAAAGTTTAACTCGCTATAGAGTCACTTTTCTGAGTACCATAAAATCTCAAATCCTCAATGAAATAGTACTACAGTATAATCCTTATTTATTTCCAGTACATCATTAATACAACACTTAAATGAAATAAATCCAAAATAACAACATAAGAACACTAGTCGTTCCTCTTCATCTGTGGTAGTATCATAACTTGATTATTATCCAATAGAATCATTTGTAGAATAGTCTAATGACTGGGACATTGGTTCGTGTAGTCTCCAAACTCCTTGCAGAAGAAGCATTGTACATTTGAAACCTTTTTCTTACCCTTGTAGTCACGTACTTGGTGTCATTTTTCTCCATACTTATAACATACTCATATTCCCTTCAAGAATTTTACAAGGTGATTCTTTCCACAGTTATCACATATGGGAAAATCCTTCTTTACCTTCTTCCCTTTATCTGTCCTTCTCTCTACCATCCTTTTCTTCTCTGGCTTCCCTTCAAAGCCATAGGACTCAGAGAATTCTTTACTTATCTTATCATCACATGATACTATTTATTCATATGATGATAATACATGGGAGACTATTTCCCTTCTAAATTCTAGCTTAGGACCATGAAAGATATGATCCTTCTTACTCTTTGGATCATGTGTATTGTTGGAGTTCTCATTCCTTTTACTGGGTGCCATTTCTAAACAATGGAATACACTAGATTAGTTTATGAATAGAAATACCTAATGCCGAACTTGTAAAAAACTTAACATAAATTAAACAGTTTATGGATACAATCCATAATCATAAAAATGTTTTCATTGAGTAAGTATATACTCATAAGCCCTTCATAATGGTTTGTAAAGAAAATGAGAATTATCCTAAGCATATCCCCTGGGAGTGTCGTAACCAAGAACGCAGCAAGGCCCATTGTCATGCACCAGTTCCCGTTCGAGTCTAGCTCAAAGCGGGGTTTTCGGGTTTTACCCCTAGGTACATCTGTGCCAGAGCCACCTCTACCTGCTCGTATCCATACAGGGATGTATTGCTTGGAAAACTCACAAAATCTCTACAATACCAAAATTCTAGGAAGTTCTTCTATGCTAATCCTCAAAGTCTATCTTAGGGCGATGTGCTCTAATCATAGTTTATCTAAATATAGTTTCCAAGGTTATTGCTAAACTTCCTATGATACCAACTGTAACGCCCCGACCCCAGTTACCCAGAGTCAGTGCATTATTTTAATACATTGGCATGATTACAAGGAATCAAGTCCCAATGGTCCGATCGGTTTAGCAGTCTTGGAAAATATATTACATACATGAATGTTACATTACACTTCATAACATACAAAACAACATAAATAATCCTTCACGAACACCATTATTCCCTTGTCTTAACCCTGCATATCAATCACAATACACTTCTTGGAATCCTGGGAAAAATAAAACATAGAAAGGGGTGAGCTCAGATGCTCAGTAAGGATAACAATGCAGTGGAAACTTTCATAAATAAGCATAAACATTTAAGGCAATGTATAACTAAAACAAAATCCTTTTAAACTTGAACTTCAGCATAATATGGAAAAAATAAAATGAAGTAATTATATTTACTTGTTCACATGGATATTCTACAAGTTGAATAATCACATGCAATATCACTAACCACTTTCATAATGATGGAATGCATAATGCCAAACTTTAATTTCTGGGTCAAGGCCTCGTGCCAAGACCTAAGGGATAACTGTAACTAGAACCCAACCCAGAGAGCCTCTGTAACCGGACTCCAACCCGGAGTGCCTCTAATAACCGGACACCAACCCGAAGTGCCTCAAATAACCGGACACCAACCCGGAAGGCTTACTTTTACCGGTCCCCAACCCGGAACATACTATTCCAACACATTCATCTTAAGAAGAGGATGAAATATAACATAAACATTCATATTAAAACTAGCATATGAAATTCCAAAACATTATTCATAAACCATGAAGGTTATAAAAATAGAACATCTACAGTCAAACATATCACAAAACCTTAAATACAATATGGAAGATTTTTATCATGATAAATCAACTTTAAAACAAGTTTAAAATACATCAAATGATGTTGACATAGATGAAAATGATTTGTAAAACTCTTTGCGAGAAATATCCATTTTTCTTGAAAACATTTAAAAGTCACACAATTTAGAAAAGAAGAAATTTAAATACATTTTTGTATCAAATTTTTCCATAACACTTTGAAACTTTTGAAAGGAATTAAAATTTTATCAACATTCATGTCCATATAAATAAATCCTTAAAAACCATTTTGAAGACATAGAAATTAATGAGAAAGATTTAGAAGAATAAATATTTAAAACATTTGAAATGATGTTTTAATAAAAATTCCCTTAAAATAATCCCTATGAAAACTCTTTTATAAAATATGGACATGGATAATAAATATGTCCCAGTAGATACTTACGTAAAAACAACCTCGGATAATAAAGAGATTTTGAAATTAACCCTTACTAATTTAGTAACTTACGAAACATACACCCCATGAAAGAGGTATCATACAATGAATATGTAAATACACATAAATTAAAGTGTATTACACAAATAATACAATTATGATCAGAACATACACCACAAAAAAGGTAATAGTGGCAATATGGTATGAATCTCACGGGAATAAGGAGTGAGATGAAAACCCCTTACCTTGCACTTTCCTTTAGTCGAGGGTACATTTAGCCTCATGTATGAAGACTATAGTATGTTATTAAATTATACCAGAACCATATTAATATTTATGATATCATAAATTATTCATTTATGACTTTATACTACCCATTTAATAATAATTTCCATGTTATATTAATATTTCGGGTAATAATCGCTTTCTTTATCGTACGTGTTTTGACTTGTTACTCTTAATTGTATCACTTAGATCCTGATTTAAATACTTCCAGAATATAAAACATGATTTATTTATCATATATATTAGAATATAAAAATTTATAATATACGTATTATAAGGCCCCGGCCTGAAACATTACTTAATCTTGAATTAAATTGAATAATTCACATTGAGGATGTTTTCAGGTTTAGAGTTTTAGAGAATTAGGACATAACTATTACATCTCAAAAGATTACAAATTAGACACTTCTACTAAGTTTCCATAAATAAAAAAAACTCTTAAAAGAAACATGTCTAGTTCCATGTTTTAGATAGCATGTATTTCCTTGATCCCATCCTTGAACCTATTCATCTTTAAGTCTTGTGTAAAACATTTCAAAAACTTGGGATGAGCATAAAAAGCTCAGTAAGGGATATAAAAATATGAAAAGGAAACATGAGTACATGTATACATAAGAATCAATGAAATCATACTTTACTTATAAAACATAAGCACTTTAACATACCACATCAAATCATGAATAAAATATAGAAATCATAAGACATAAAGGTAACTTGAGGCATTCATAACATTCTTATCTAGGGAGTAACCCTCTTGGTTACATTTGGAATACCCATCACAATATATCCCCTAAATCTCTTCGGAGAAACCTTAAAGTTTAACTCCTTTGCGTTACCCAATGCATTGGAGAGCTATATCGGGCTCACCTGCCCTTAGTTTATCACGGAACCACCCATCTTCATAATAATTCCCAAGAACCATAACATAATCGTATCACATAAAACATGCATAAAGAAAACATAATATTTCCACTTTTCAATCACAAGATATCAATACAACACATTGATATAAAAACATTATGAAAACCATTTTCAATACCAAAATAAAATAAAAGTAAAACATGGTATTTATTTTTCATTTAAAAAAAGGTATGGCTTGTAGAGGAAGCTGAAACTCAAATAATGGTCACGGCGGCGGAGAAGTCGTTGTCGCCGCATACGTATGACAAAAAGACATTCCCTTTTGTCATTTAGTAAGACGCTTTGTATAAAAAATATTCCTTTTGGATAAACGTAAAAGTCAAAGGGGTTTATACACCGCATAAAATAAGGTTGTGTATAAAACAAAATATGCCTCAATGAAAGGAGATTGAGATGAAGTCCCATACAAAGACGGTATCCTTGGATTAAGGATAAATCAATTACATAATTATGTGTGACAAACGAATACAACAAATATAAGTGGATATTAATTGTAAAACAATCAGATGTTATTCACACATATTCATAGAACAAAATATTCAAGGAGTACAAGTTTATCCCAAATAATCAAAATTGGGTTAAGAAGTTCCCCTGCAAAAATTCGACAGCCTAACGGCGTCACTTCAATATTCAGAAAATGAGTTGATGAGAGATAAAAAGGGTATCTCATCACTTGGAAATAAAATTTACATCAATAAGGATATAGAAGAACATATCCCAACATAATAGTATGTGAATTAAAAGACATAACAAAAGAAGTCTTTTAAAAAGAGGAGGGTGAAAGGTTCCCTTACCGACTTGGGTAACTTTCGAAACGTACACCCCATTGAAGAAGGGTTGTACAATGAATATGCAAATACCCATAAATGAAATTATATTACACAAAGAGTATAATAATGGGAAGTACATACACCACTCAAAGGAACCAGTGGCAAATGTAGCATAAATCTCACGGGAATAAATGTGAGATGAAAAATCCCTTACGAAAACTCAACAGCCTAACGGCGCCACTTAAAACTTCCAAAAATGGATTTATGAGATCAAATAGGGTCTCTCATAATATGAACATAAAAATTACAGAATGAGGAATGTAAAATAACATCCCCAAACATAAGAAATATGAGCTTAAAAGAAATGACATAAAGGAGAGTACTTAAAAAGAAAGAGAGGGGTAGGATCCCTTACCTCGTGTCCGACATGACTCGATCGTTCTTTAATCTCCTGAATAATAAAATTTTGTCAATTTATAATTTCTTAAGGAACTCCTTTAAATATTATTATTCATCTCATATCACATATTATAATGTTATAATAATTGGTTAATAAAGTGAGTTCATATCTGATGTTTTTGTCGATGTTTGGTACATGAGTAAAAATTGAACTTGTTGGAAAAGAATTTTCCATGTAGTTATAGGTACATCATATCCATAATAGTATTGATGCTTTAAATATCATATATATCCATTATATATTCATTTTATACTATTACATAACATTTGGAGATAAAAAATTAAAAGCACCGTTCATGGAGACGGTAGGTCGTACGTACGCATGAACGCTATTTTCATTTTTTTGTCATATTAATGGAATTAAAACAAAATGAGAGATATATGTATATTATAATTCCAGAATGATATACATCATTTATATGTAATATATTACATATATATCCATTATATATATGTACTTATAATAGTACATAACATTTGGAGATAAGAAATTAAATGTACCGTTCATGGAGACGGTAAGCCGTATGTACGCATGAACGCTACTTTCATTTCTTTTTTTTTGTATTCAATGGAATGAAATAATAATGATATAAAGGTATATTATAATTCCAGTAGGATATCATATGTGATACCATTAATTACATCCTTTATACGTCCCACATATGGCATTAACGAATCAAATCACTTTGAGGGGGCGGTAGTCCGCACTTCCTAAAATGAAGATATCGCGTTTACCCATAATGGAAACCATAAAGGTATGCCATAAATGAAAAATACAGAAGCTTAAGGAAAAAATAAACATATTATATATCATATATAAATATAGTGACATCTTAATGTCCACCCTTGAAGGTGTTAGAATAATATTGAACAATCATCGTTTCATGAGGCAGAAATTCACCATCCATGGAAACAGTATGCTCTTTAACCATTAGATGTAGGTGTGTGTAAGTGTAGCTCGAATCCTTCTTATAAAAACATCCAAGTATATAGAAGATTCTGGTGTTGTTACAAAAAAATTAATAAAAAGAGTTTAGGGGGTTGGAGAAGCAAAATAAAACAAAAGAATACAAGGGAAGACATTACCTTTAAATCGGGTAACTCATCTTGGTTTGAACCAAAAGGGTTTCTTGAAGAGCATTCTGCCAACGGTTAGGCTTAAATGATGAATATAGGTATGTGGAGAGATTAAATGGGCAGGGTTTTGCTGAGACAAAGGCTTGAGATGTGTGTGTAAGGTGGTAGAGGTGGGGTCCTTTTATAAGAGGAGAGGAGGGGCACTCTTGGAAAGTTATAAAATATTACTTTATTATATAATGGTTTTCGGATTTTAAAGGTCAAAAAAAGGATATATTTCGAGGATAAGGTGATAAGGTTTCGAAATCCACCCATCCAATAGGTTTGTGACCAGTGTAGGTCTTAGATTTTACATTATCTTTTCATTTTATTTAAATCGTTAAATAATGAGGTAATCGCTGCATCATCATGGTGTCATAAATAATTTAATTTATATATTGTCTAAAATTTATAAAAAAAATATCATGAAGTAGGAAATATTTTTATCTTTATAATGAATATTTATAGTCAAAAATATGACTTGTATAACCCCATGTAAAAAAATTTTTAGTAAAACAACCCATGTTTGTGACATTTTAATTTTAACTTTAAATAAAAAGGTATTAATGTCATTTTCCTACCAAAGTGGCTCCATGGGGTCCCCAATCGGAAATGACTCATCAAATAAGGTTAGGACATGTTTAATGGTCATTTTATATTATTAAAACATTATTTTTACCTTAAACTACACTAATTACCTCTAATCGCGATTAAAACTTAAAAGTAACTATTCACCAAAAAAATTATTTTAATCTCATTGAACCACATTTTACTTCCTAATGACAACCATGTATGTCGGATTTTTTGAAAATCAAATCACAGAAGTGGTAAAGTTTCATTTAAATGAAAAAACTGTTTTTTAACTACCACTTAGTGGTTTCACTATTCATCAAAAATTGAAGTTTTTCAGAAAAATACCAAAAATTCACCCTAAACTATATTTGATATTCCGAATTCATAAATTATGTCTATTTTAAAAAATTCAAAACATATAAGTTACATTAATTAATTTAATAATTAATTCCCGCTGTCAAAATAAATAGCGTGTTTTTAAGAAACAATATCTAATAAAAGATTGACACTAGTTTAAGTCCAATATCAAAGTGAAATTAATTCCAATGAACACTATTGGATTAAATGGTAAAAATATATTCTAATTTCACTTTAAAACCAATTAAAAAGATAATCTAATTAAATAATTAAATTATATTAAAAAGTGGTTTTGAATTAAAATACAAAAAATTTCACTATTCATTAAAAAATGAACTTTATCGGAAAAATACCAAAAAATTACACAAAGTAAATTTTGATGTCCCGATTCTAAAGAAGAATTTTATTTTGTCAAATATAACACATACAATTGTCAAAAATTGGATTTAAATGAGGTTCGCCATCAAAAGGCTGTTAATCGACTTTTTAAGGAATATTAGAATGTTTACGCTTAAAATTGGATTCATTCGAATTTTTAATCCTCTAACATTTATTGTAAAAAATAAAAAAAATTGAAAAACATATATAATCATTTTGTAGTTAGTTCTGTTCATTCCCGTCATTACAACGGCTAGGTGTTAACTACCATTTAAAATAAAATTATTTTATTATTAGAGTGCAATGTAAGATTTCAAAGGAACTTGTTGTTGTGTATTGGGTATGCCATCGAGCATAGATTTCACTTTAAAGTAATATTAATATTTTATTCACAAATATGGATAAATATAAAAATGTCATATTCTTTATTTACCTGGGGTGTTACATCCTCCCCCCCTTTTGGGAATTGCGTCCTCGCAATTTTAAAATTGGGCTCGGAAACATCATTGAAAGTCCCACATCGGAACAAGAGTCGGTAAAACAATCACTTTAAAAGAAAGAAAGAGAAGTACAGAGGTCACTCGAGTTAACCCATACTAAGATTCCATGTAGGAAAACATGGACATGGAGGAAAAAACAAAGGATCATGTTCTGAGAGAGAGTGATAGAAAACATGTTTAGGATAAAGTTAACCACAAGAAAATCACAAACTTGTGGTGGGTTAAACGGTATTCGATTCCCCAGTAGGAAAATTTAATAGAAAACATTTTTGTTTTAAGTTACTTTTCATTGAGGAATTTATTTTTGATCTTAAGAAAACATACTTACTTGTCATGTTGACTTTCAACTTTTACTAGATTTCTTACACAAACTCAAACTTTCCCCAAATGATGAGTATTTAGGAAGACTTGTTCACATTAAGAGAGCTATAATCAACTTCTATAGAATCACCTAATCCACAAAAGACAACTATATACTTCCCATGTCTTTAGAATTTAACCAAAACCAAAACCAAAAAGGTTAGTACAAGATCATATAATCCATAAAAGGATAACCCTTTATAAAAAGAAAATCTATTCTTAATCTCCAAAATTTGTCAAACAAAACACAAAGTTCAACGAAGACCATTAGATAAACAATTTGTCCATAAAATTATTCAAAGTAAACCAAACTAAGATTGAAACCCAAATATTTGAAGGATTTAATCGCATAGTCTTCTAAGGTAACACTTATCTCCAAATAACATCAGTTTCTCTTAAAGTCTCATATTGAAAATTAATTAACCTAATCACATATCCTCCATGATAGGTTAATAATTTCCATAGATAACCCAAAATCAACTTACTCTTAATTCATAAAATCGTCTAACTAAAAAGAATAAGTCATACTAACCAGGGACTTCACGTAGTCCAGTGGTAGGCGATAAATACCAGTCGCACTTTGGTTGTGGGTTCGATTCCTGCAGCTTTGTCCGACACGGCAGGTTGTCACACGGTCTGTGTGTTTTCCTTTTTATAAAACTCCAAAAATAACCCTAAAATGTTTTAACCTCAATTTTATCTCAAGTCGTTCATATTCCATCATAAAATATAGTAACCCATAATTACTTCAAAAGTAAGGATCATATAAACCCTAATAGTTACCTTTATAATTATTACCTAAACTTCCACATTGATTGTTCATCTCGTACATGATGCATTACAGAACTTACCAAGGTTCAAGTGGTTGTTCATGACTCCTTGATAGTTGGTTTAGAACAACCACGAGATTCCTCATTGAATCCCCCATTTCATCCAGTCTCTTAATCAGAAAACCCCCACAGTTTCCTTCAAACCCATTGTCACTTTGGTGCCTGCTAGATCCATCCATTTACTAAAACCAAAAATGTCAGTGTGAGTATATCAACAAGATTATCATGTACTAATTGGGAAGATAAACACTAAGATATACTTACTCATTCACTTTATCTAAAAACTATGACTTTTCTGAAATCCTATCCATTATGGTAATGTCACTTATGCTTAGAGAATACCCTAACCTCTAAAGTTATCTAAACCGACCTTTGATACCAACTATAATGTCAGGGCCTTAAACTTTACTTAATCTTGAATTAAATTGAATAATTCACATTGAGGATGTTTTCAGGTTTAGAGTTTTAGAGAATAAGGACATAACTATTACATCTCAAAAGATTACAAAGTAGACACTTCTACTAAGTTTCCATAAATAAATAAAAACTCTTAAAAGAAACATTTCTAGTTCCATGTTTTAGATATCATTTCTTTCCTTGATCTCATCCTTGACCCTATTCATCTTTAAGTCATGTGTAAAACATTTCAAAAAATTGGGATGAGCATAAAAAGATTAGTAAGGGATATAAAAATATGGAAATGAAACATGAGTACATGTATACATAAGAATAAATAAAATCATACTTTACTCATAAAACATAATCACTTTAACATAACTCATCAAATCATGAATAAAACATAGAAATCATAAGGCATAAAGGTAACTTTAGGCATTCATAACATTCTTACGTAGTGAGTAACCCTCTTGGTTATGTTTGGAATACCCATCACAGTATATCCCCTAAATCTCTTAGGAGAAACCTTAACGTTTAACTCCTTTGCATTACCCAATGCATTGGAGAGCTATATCGGGCTCACCTACCCTTAGTTTATCACGTAACCACCCATCTTCATAATAATTCCCAAGAACCATAACATAATCGTATCACATAAAACATGCATAAAGGAAACATAACATTTCCACTTTTCAATCACAAGATATCAATACAACACATTGATATAAAAACATTATGAAAACCATTTTCAATACCAAAATAAAATAAAAGTAAAACATGGTATTTATTTTCCATTTTAAAAAAATCTATGGCTTGTAGAGGAATCTGAAACTCAAATAATGGTCATGGCAGCGGAGAAGTCGTTGTCGCCGCATACGTACGACAAAAAAACATTCCCTTTTGTCGTTTAGTAAGACGCTTCGTATAAAAAATATTCCTTTTGGATAAACGTAAAATTCAAAGGGTTTTATACACCGCATAAAATAATGTTGTGTATAAAACAAAATATGCCTCAATGAAAGGAGATTTAGATGAAGTCTCATACAAAGACGGTATCCTTGGATTAAGGATAAATCAATTACATAATTATGTGTGACAAACGAATACACCAAATATAAGTGGATATTAAGTGTAAAACAATCATAGGTTATTCACACATATTCATAGAACGACATATTTTATCCCAAAGAATCAAAATTGGTGTAAGAAGTTCCCTTGCAAAAATTCGACAGCCTAACGGCGTCACTTCAAAATTCAGAAAATGAGTTGATGAGAGATAAAAAGGGTATCTCATCACTTGGACATAAAATTTACATCAATAAGGATATATAAGAACATATCCCAACATAATAGTATGTTAATTAAAAGACATAACAAAATAAGACTTTTAAAAATAGGAGGGTGAAAGGTTCCCTTACCGACTTGGGTAACTTTCGAAACGTACACCCCATTGAAGAAGGGTTGTACAATGAATATGTAAAACCCCATAAATGAAATTATATTACACAAATATTATAATAATGGGAATTACATACACCAATCAAAGGAACAAGTGGCAAAATGTAGCATAAATATCACAAGAATAAAAGTGAGATGAAAAATCCCTTACGAAAACTCGGCAGCCTAACGGCGCCACTTAAAACCTACAAAAATGGATTTATGAGATCAAATAGGGTATCTCATAATATGAACTTAAAAATACAGAATTAGGAATGTAAAATAACATCCCCAAACATAAGAAATATGAGCTTAAAAGAAAGGACATAAATGAGAGTACTTAAAAATAAAGAGAGAGGTAGGATCCCTTACCTCGTGTCCGACATGACTCGATCGTTCTTTAATCTCCTGAATAATAAAATTTGGTCAATTTATAATTGCTTAAGGACCTAATTTAAATATTATTATTCAGTTCATATCACATATTATAATGTTATAATAATTGGTTAATAAAGTGAGTTCATATCAGATGTTTTTTTCGATGTTCGGTACATGAGTAAAAATTGAACTTGTTGGAAAATAATTTTCCATGTAGTTATAGGTACATCATATCCATAATAGTATTGATGTTTTAAATATCATATATATCCAGTATATATTAATTTTATACTATTCCATAACATTTGGAGATAAAAAATTAAAAGCACCGTTCATGGAGACGGTAGGCCGTACGTACGCATGAACGCTACTTTCATTTTTTTGTCATATTAATGGAATTAAAACAAAATGAGAGATATATATATATTATAATTCCAGAATGATATCCATAATTTAGATTTAATATATTACATATATATCCATTATATATATGTACTTATAATAGTACATAACATTTGGAGATATGAAACGAAATGTACCGTTCATGGAGACGGTAAGCCGTACGTACTCATGAACACTACTTTCATTTCTTTTTTTTTTGTATTCAATGGAATTAAATAATAATGATATAAAGTTATATTATAATTCTAGTAGGATATCATATGTTATACCATTAATTACATCATTTATACGTCCCACATATGGCATTAACGAATCAAATCACTTTGAGGGGGCGGTAGTCCGCACTTCCTAAAATGAAGATATCGCGTTTACCCATAATGGAAACCATAAAGGTATGGAATAAATGAAAAATACAGAAGCTTAAGGAAAATATAAACATATTATATATCATATATAAATATAGTTACATCTTAATGGCCACCCTTGAGGGTGTTAGAAAAATATTGAACAATCATTGTTTCGTGAGGCAAAAATTCGCCATCCACAGAAACAGTATGCTCTTTAACCATTAGATGTAGGTGTGTGTAAGTGTAGCTCGAATAATTATTATAACAACATCATAATATATTTAATATACTGGTGTTGTTACAAAAAAATGAATAAAAATAGTTTAGGGGGTTGGATAAGCAAAATAAAACAAAAGAACACAAGGGAAGACATTGCCTTTAAATCGGGTAACTCCTCTTGGTTTCAACCAAAAGGGTTTCTTGAAGAGCATTTTGCTAATGTTTAGGCTTCAATGATGAATATAGGGATGTGGAGATATTAAATGGTCAGGGGTTGGCTGAGCCAAAGGCTTGAGAGGTGTGTGTAAGGTGGTATAGGTGGGGGCCTTTTATAAGAGTAGAGGAGGGGCACTCTTGGAAAGTTATAAAATATTAATTTATTATATAATGTTTTTCGGATTTTAAAGGTCCAAAAATGATATATTTCTAGGATAAGGTGATAATGTTTCTAAATCCACCCATCTAATAGGTTTGTAACAAGTGTAGGTCTTAGATTTTACATTATCTTTTCATTTTATTTAAATCGTTAAATAATGAGGTAATCGATGCATCATCATGGTGTCATAAATAATTTAATATATTTAGTGTCTAAAATTTATAAAAAAAATATCATGATGTAGGAAATATTTTTAGCTTTATAATTAATATTTATAGTCAAAAATATGACTTGTATAAACCCATGTAAAAATTGTTTTAGTAAAACAACACATGTTGTTGACATTTTAATTTTAACTTTAAATAAAAAGGTATTAATGTCATTTTCCTACCAAAGTGGCTCAATGGGGTACCCAAGTTGAACCATGGATTGTCTTAGTCGGCCATGAATCATCCAATAAGGGTAGGGCATGTTTCATGGTCATTTCATATTATTAAAACATTATTTTTACCTTAAATTACACTAATTGCCTCTAATCGCGATTAAAACTTAAAAGTTACTATTCACCAAAAAAATATTTTAATCTCATTGAACCACATTTTACTTCCTAATGACAACCATGTATGTCGGATTTTTGAAAATCAAATCACAGAAGTGGTAAAGTTTCATTTAAATGAAAAATCTATTTTTTAACTACCACTTAGTGGTTTCACTATTCATCAAAAATTGAAGTTTCTCAGAAAAAATACCAAAAATTCACCCTAAGATATATTTGATATTCCAAATTCATAAATGATGAATATTTTAAAAAATTCAAAACATATAAGTTGCATTAATTAATTTAATAATTAATTCCCGCTGTCAAAACAAATAGCGTGTTTTTAAGAAACAATATCTATTAAAAGATTGACACTAGTTTAAGTCCAATATCAAAGTGAAATTAATTCCAATGACCACTATTGGATTAAATGGTAAAAATATATTCTAATTTCACTTTAAACCCAATTAAAAAGATAATATAATCATATAATTAAATTATATTAAAAAGTGGTTTTGAATTAAAATACAAAAAAAATCACTATTCATTAAAAAAATGAACTTTATCGGAAAAATACCAAAAATTTACACAAAGTAAATTTTGATATCCCTATTCTAAATAAGAATTTTATTTTGTCAAATATAACACATACAATTGTCAAAAAGTGGATTTAAAAGAGGTTTGCCATCAAAAGGCGGTTAATCGACTTTTTAAGGAATATTAGAATGTTTACGCTTAAAATTGGATTCATTCGCATTTTTAATCCTCTAACATTTATTGTAAAAAAATAAAAATATTTGAAAAACATATATAATCATTTTGTAGTTAGTTATCTTCATTCCCGTCATTACAACGGCTAGGTGTTAACTACCATTTAAAATAAAATTATTTTATTATTAGAGTGCAACGTAAGATTTCAAAGGAACTCGTTGTTGTGTATTGGGTACGCCATCGAGCATAGCGTTCCCTTTAAAGTAATATTAATATTTTATTCACAAATATGGATAAATATAAAATTTTCATATTCTTTATTTACCTGGGGTGTTACACGTATATATGAAATGGAAATCACCGTTTATGGAGACGATAGTCCGTACGTATGCATAAACGCTGTTTACGTTTTCATATAGTATTGAATGGAAGTAAGTGAATAAGATATATGTAAGTACATAAATACTTATATATATAAATATATATATCTCCAGTATCATTATTATTTCATATATTACATACTTATTAGTAATATATATTTTTATAATTGTCGATGAATGGTGAACTTGGAAATGAATTTCATCGCGTCGTGGAGACGGTAATTCGTTCGTACGCACGAGCGAAAATACCATTCTTTTGATATTAATTTAATATATAATTGGATGGTATATAATATATACAGAATACTTACAATGTTATATTTATTATTTACATCAAATACACATCATTATTATACCCATCCAAATAATAATGTATTGAATAACAATTACACCACGACGTGGAGACGGTAAGCCGTACGTACGCACGTATGGTGACTTGTCATTAAAAGGGTGGGTATAATAATGAATTTGGTTGTACCATAATTATAATAACATAACATTATATAAAATATACTGGAGTTATTATTTTAGAATGGAAACAACAAAGAAAATGGAAGTGGAAGAAGAAAGGAACTTGAAAGAGGGTGGTGAAATCATTACCTCTTCTTTGGGTTCTTTCTTTTGATTTGATCAAAAGGGATCCTTAGGTTGGATTTATGATCAAACTAAGGCATCTAGGATGAAGGTAGGATATTGGAGATGGTATTTGGGCAAGGTTTGGCCGATCCAAATGGCTTAGAAGGTGTGAATTAGAGAGAAGGGGGAGTGCCCTTTTATAAGAGGGGTGAGGGGAACCTTAGGAAAAACTTAAAATATTATTTTATAATAAATTTATATTCGGTTTCTAATGGCTCAAAAGTTTATTATTTAAAGTATAATGTGGGTATAGGTCAAAAAAAACTCAACCAATAGGTTTTAGACAAGTTTAGGTTACCATTTTATCATTATCATTTAGATTTAACTCTAAGTTAAATAATTTAACTTTTACCGTGTCTTCTTGTATTCTTACACTATATGGTTAATAAACTTACTATATACTTCCAATAGAACCCCAATTGGTTTATTAATGTCATATATATTATTATATAAGTCTTTTGGAAGAACCTTATATTTTAAGGACCATTATATCAATTAATAATATAATATTTGTTTTAAAAACTATTTTATGTCAATTTTGACACTATTTGGTATTTGTTTTTTTTTTAAATAATAACAACATGATTACTTCAAAAACAATAAATTTAATCAATTCTAACATGTCATATTCACCTATAAAATTCGTGGATATCATAAAAACTTTGAAATTATATTTATTTTAATATTTATAATACCATTTATTTGATTCTTTCATGAATAAGGTAATTACTACATCATCATTGTGTCATAAATAAATTTATTTATTTAATGTCTAAAAATTATAAATAAAATACCATGATGTAGGAAATATTTTTAGATTTATAATGAATATTTATAATCTAATTTATATTATGTAAAACCCCATATTAAAAATGTTTTAGTTATTAAACTTTGATTTTAACTCTTTTAACTCTTCTTTGAATTAAATAATAATAAATGTCCTAATCTAATCCAAGTGGACCTAAATGATAATATTTTATTCCTAAGGTTGTTTTTGGTCGAGATAAACTTGTCTAATAGAATTAGGACATGTGTGAGGGTAATATTAATATCATTTTTACCCTTAATTACCCTATTTACTTTTAACCGTGGTAAATAAAAGTAAAAAGTTACTATTCACCAAAAATTATTTTCATCTCATTGAACCACATTTTACTCCTTGATATTAACCATGTTTCTTGGATTTTTTAAATTCAGCTCACAGAAGCGGTAAAATTAAGTTTTATGTGAATTTGCAAAAGCTCCTAGGAGGTGGGTAAAAGACGGTGAAAAGTTCAATGAAATTTTTATATATCTAAAATTATTATAAACTGACTCCAATGAATTAAATTGAACTTATATAGTTATTATGTATCTATTTTTACATAAAGTAATTTAAATAAAATAAATAATTATTTAAATAAAAATTCGGTTTTAAACTTTAACTCAGTGTTTTTCACTATTCATCAAAAATTAAAAGTTTTCAGAAAAATACCAAAAAATTACCCTAAGATAATTTTGATATTCAGAATTCAATAATGAAGTCTATTTTACCAAATTCAAAACACATAAGTTGAATTTATTAATTTAAAATTAATTCCCGCTGTCAAAACAAAAAACGTGTTTTTAAGAAACAATAACTATCAAAAGATTGGCACTTCTTTATGTCTGGTTTAAATGTAAAATTATGTCCAATGACAAACATTGGATTAAATGGTAAAAATATATTCTAAATATAATTTTAAACCACTCAAATTCATAATTTATCACTATTAATTATTTCGATTAAAAAAGTTTTTTTTAATTACAATTTATTAATTTTCACTATTCATCAAAATATGAAAGTTATCAGAAAAGTACCAAAAATTCACCCAAAGCTAATTTTGATATTCCGAGTCCAAAAATGAAGTCCATTTTGAAATATAAAATGTATAAAATTTTAAAAAGTGGGTATTACTATTCATAACGGCTAGTTTGATTGATTGTGTTGTGTGTTAGAACTCGAAGTTACGTACAACACACGCTACTATATTATTTAAAGAGAAGCATACTGTGGAAGCTTGGGGTGTTATAGACCTCCTCATAAAATGTGTCACACGACCAGTTCTCTGAGACTTACATTGACTCCCTACTATTGAGGTATCTGCTCTTGTTTTCCCACTATTGGAAACCACTAGTTATATATGCTCAACTAAGAAAATATCAATCACCAAATCTCTCCCTATCACCCCAATATAGATAGGAACTCATAAAGGGATAAAACTAGCCTGAATGTATCTACATAGACCTCGCTCGAAATTTTGATCCCTGAAGAACTGGTCACAAACCATATCCATAGAGTACTTAAAAAGGTTAGTAAACCTTGATGGATACTCAGCTATTGTCATCTTGTCCTAAAAGAGTTGCAAAAGCTCCTGGATACACACAGCCCTCAATGTAGTTGGTGAGAAATCCTCTCTAAAAAGGAACTCAAACTCTGACCATGCAAGAGTCTCCTCATCGTAAGACTTGGTCACTAACCCCCATCATTGCCCAGTGGAGTCGTGAATAAGGTTCACCACCAGGACTACTATCTTATCTATTGGTGTCCTGACCAGATAAAAAACTTGGGCCACCACCTCAATCCAGTCCTCAGTCACCAATGGGCCAGGATCACCTCGAAACATTAGGGGTATCTATCACTGAAACTTATGAAGTTAACCTAGCCTTCGCACCTCATCTATTGGTATTGCGAGTACCACGTGTTGCTCTACAGGTGATGGTATAGTTGGTGCATCACTTAGAGGTAACATCTCGGGAACTGGTCCATGTATTGATGCCTCATCACTGATGGGATTATCCTCATGATCATGATACTAAATCCTAGCTGGCATACATCGTGGAGGCATCCTGAAAGTAAACAAGATGTATCATGGTCAATGAGCATATCTGGAGAGCTGACTCAAGAAGGATATGGAAACCATAACCCATTCCTTAATGATGTATGTACCATTTTTTCCTTGCAACCAATGTTCTCACGTACCGAGTTGAAAAATATGCGATCAGAGTCCTGGTGTATGGATACATCAGTCATCACACCAATGCTAGAGTCCCTAGCCTGAAAGCTGAACTCAAAACACTTAACATTGTTTCCCCAAACCAATATCACAAACTTTGGTTCTAAGGTAGAATTGACTCCTTTGATACTACTCTGTCACAACCCATCCTAGAGGGGCTCATGTCACAACTCCCTTACTCTGCCTCCAATAGGACAAGGGCTGGAGACTAGTGTCGAGTAGGCATATCACTAACATGGGAGGTCTTAGCCAACACACACACATCTCCAAGCTTATACAATGTTGAAATGTAAAAAAATGAACAACCATGCATGCATACATCTAAATCCCATAGCCAGAGTATGACAGGAACTAAAGGAAAGTAAATAGGATCAAATGCAAGCCCACCCACTACCACAAAACTGGGTTTCCGCAGCGCCACCCTTTATCAGCGCTTTTTTTAGTAGTGTTGATAAAGGGGGGTTTTATTAGCACGCATTTTCCTAATGCTGATAAATGTGTATATTTCAAAAAAATCATAAAAAATAATATATTGATATATAAGTATATTTATATTGATATAAATATAATAAATATTTTTTAAAATATGTTTTATATCGATTTGATATGTCGTAGACCCAAAATGGACACCCGGAGCATAAATTATGGTAGTTTGTAGGGATTAAGGACTTTTTCGTACCTTGAAATATATGAGAAGGTGTTACAATAGTCACTGTAGTGTAGGTATGTTCATAAGATTCGATTTGATATGTGGTTGAGGCAAAACGTACACCTGAAGTAGAAGTTATGGCAAAACGGATCCTCGGAGCCAAACTTATGACCGTTCAGAGGGTTTTTGGTTGTTTACCTCAAAGAACATGAGAAGGGGTTTCGGTTATCACCTAAGTGTGTAAATTTTCGCAAGATTTAATTTGATATTTGTTAGAGCCAAAACGGACACTCAGAACAGAAGTTATTGTCGTTTGAAATTTTGCAACTCTCGTATCTCCTAAAAACCTAAGAAACCAGCAACTCACTAAAATGGGTATAACTTCGGCTATGGTTGTCCATTTGAGCACAGAAACTAGTAAAATCAAAGCTCATGAAATGAATGATGACCATGTCTAGTTGAAACCATTAGAATATAAGAGGAATAAAAGATATACCAATTATAGCTCTCCAAAAAAAGTCCAACTTCAAACAGCCATAACTTTCGATCCGGGTGTCCGTTTGGGCTCTACCACATATCAAATTGAAGGAAGCGAAGAGATATACGCAAAATGTTGACTGATACATGGTTGCAGTCATGTATGGGACCCAAAAATCTCAAAAAACCACCAGAAGGCCTCCAAAAACTCAGTTTCCGTGTTCGGACCCCCGTCAAATTTTTATTAAAATAGTTATAACTTCTGATATGTGTGTCTATTTGGCCTCCCACACCTGTGTTATCGTAGTTTGTTCCATGAGCTTCAGTTTTACTATTTTCGGAGCTGAAATGCACACCCGAAGAAGAATTTATTTCTTTTTTAGTGACTGCGATTTGTTAGGTTTTTTGAGACCCCATTTCTAGCACTTTTGTATATACATATTAATATATAATATTTGTAAATATATATAAATATGTATAATTGTACCTACAGATATACATATAATATATATTTGTGTGTGTGTGTTTTATATATGTATGTATTTATTTATTTATTTATTTATAAAAACACACATAAGAAAAAATATTTTATAAATGTATTTAAAACTATTCTTATAAATATATATTAATACATAATAATATAAAAATAAATATATGGATAAAAAATTATAACTAAATATATATATATATATATATTAATATATATTAATATACGGATATATATATATATTAATATAATTAAATATATGTATATATTAATGTGACTAAATATATATATATATTAATATAATTAAATATATGTATATATTAATATGACTAAATATATATATGTATGTGTTAATATATATATATGTTATTATATATATATATATTAATATACAGATATATATATTAATATAACTAAATATACATATATATTAATATATGAGTAAATATAACTAAATATATATATATATATATAAATAAATAGATATATTAATAAATTAAAAGCAAAGCAATATGGTGGAGTGGTAAAGGCTTAGGCGCGTAGGCAAGAGGTCTTAAGTTCGAATCCTGGGGGAGGCAGGTCGCGCGCGCAGGTGTGTGGAATTACCTAGCACTGTTAAAGGGGGGTGGGGCTGGGTGGAGCGGGTCTGGGGCATGCGTGGGCTACCATGGGTGGTGGGCGCTGTTAAAGGGGGGCTTCAAGCGTTTTTGAAGCCCCCCAGAATTGCAAATATATATATATTTTTAAATATTTTTTCAACTTTTATCAGCACTTTTTAAAAGCGCTGATAAAAAGGGGACTTTATCAGCGCTTTTTGGAGCACTGATAAAAGGGACCCCCCTTTATCCTCGCCTCGATTAACAACGCTTTTTTTAGCATTGTTAATCGACTTTTCTAGCACTGATAAAGGCCATATTTATAGTAGTGACCATAAAGAGTTTGAAACATAAGTCCAACCTGATAGTAATTATTGGGGACTTCTATCAAAAAGCCACAGGAACACATCTCGGTATGTATAGTCTCAATAAGCATCATCTGGTCCTAGTCCGTCTAGGCCTCCATAAAAATGTTTATCATCTACACAAGACACAACATGTGCGGAAAAAAATCATATATGGGTGAGTATAAAAATACTCAGTAGGACACCCTAAAACAGCAAATCATACAACAAAGGGAAATAAAACTAGATCTACATAGGTATATGTCTAAAGAAAATATAACAATAATATCCAGATATACTCAAAAAAGACACACAGTCAAAAGGTAAGTCAAAACTATAGTATACCGGCCTAGGATTCTAGCTTGAAGAATCCACAAAACAATGGTCTAGGAGAACACACTCTTGATTCTGATAGCACAGATGTCATCCATACGAGAGATAGTTCTTTCCAGGTCTCGCTATTAGAAGTACACGTTGAAGGTTTGAGAGATACGATACACAGATGAGGATCACTTCCAAGGTCATGGGGTGATACCAACAAATCAATTTGGATTAACCCACTAAGTAGAGGAGCAGTGCCTGCACAGTGTTGGTTAGGATGATACCAAGAACTCCACCTAGGTCATGAAAATGAATAGAGGATCTCACTTCGGGCCTCTTAGAGGGATTCCAATGAATCTATCCAAGAAGTCTTGCTGAAGGGATCGTAGTCATAAGAGTAGGTGATGATTACATACTAACGCTCATATAAAGGATAAGGAGTATGCACCCTAACGAAATAGGTCTAAGATATAAAGGAAAAGGGCTCCAATACATTTCTAAGAAAGTACACGGTGTGTAGAAGGGTTACACACCATGTCCCTTGACCCTAGGTCCTGCCTGTGTAAACGGCCCGTGTCTCTTGCATGTGTCCATATAGAAGTACATGTCGTGTAGGCTACGTGTGTAGTCTACCCATGTGCTAGTACATGACTTTATCCCATGTACATGTGCTCGTGTACTAGTACATGGATTTTCCTGTGTACTTGGTCTGGGTCGTGTCAGTGCGGGGGATAACACAGCATGCTCCAACTCATGTATGCTAACCCATGTCTACATACCCTCTGAGGTACATGCCGAGTATCTAGGGATAGACCACACTCCATGTGATGGTTTCACATATTGTGTGATACTTAAGTTTCTCCTGAAACCCTAGCTGCCACATAGGGGGGGCCACATGGCATGTAGATCCAATTTACACATCATGTAATGAAGAAATTTATAGAAATGCATATCCGGTTCTGCACATCATGGTAATTGCTTCAGCCTTCAATATGGTGATTGTTTCACTGCAAAAACGTAGATTGAGTCTCGTTGAGTCATGCCATCACTGAATCAACATGATCTAGTCCTTAAATCCACTTGGAAAAAGATATTATACTTTGTTCTTCATTGTGTGTTGAAGAACATGAAAACTGGGTGTCAGCATCGTCTGAATCGTTATCATCTATGTCATCACACCTCCACCATGTCATTCCAGTTCTAGATCTATGATATCAGATAATTATGCTAAAAAATGGGTATGCAACGATCGATTTATCAAGATATATCGAACCACGGACCAAATGAATAATGCCTGCGATGAATGAAGAATCAGGAGAGAAAAGGCACAAGAAAAAATAAGAGGATCGGACCTCAAACAATATTCATGTTAATCTCAGTTTGTTATTGTTAGAATGACAATAGAAGAATTAACAATTAACAAAGTAATTCTCTTAAATAATCCTCAAAAATAAACCATCCCACAATACGCACGACCCACGAATCAATATTTTAGCCGATTTATTTATGTTCATCGTATAAATTAAAAATGGGGAAGAAATCCAAATAAAAAAATGATCTACCTTGATTTGGATCAATCACTGATAAAGAATGATGTGGTTTCATATTCATTGGTGAGATCCTTTGATTTCAACCTATTCTGGTTTTCAATCCTCAATCAGGTCATCGTCCACCAATGGAACCTTGTTCCATGCTCTCCAATGGATCTCCAACATTCTATAGGGTTATACAGCTAACTTTATAAATTTTCCATAAGCATATTTTTAAAGAAACTGAAAATAGGTCACCGTGTCAACAAAAAAATAAAATAATTTATTTAATTATTTTATTCATTTTATGCCCTCGAATTCTTTTCTACAAATAACCTGTTCCAGCTAAGGTTAAGTCGTGCCTAAGGTAAATCTCATGTTCTAAACCCAATAGTGCCCTCAGATTTCTGATATGGACACCCCTTTATAAGTTATTCCACTTTTTAAGAAAAATTGTGTGTACGTGCTGTTTAATATATTTAATATATTTCAAACATTTATTTCAGACACATTGGGTCTTGAAATCTCATGTCGTCTCATCACATGGTCTCGAAAATAATCCATAAAATATCCAAAAATAATACATGCAAAATCCGAGTCATTATAGGAAACAAGTCGATGTACTTGATCCACTATGAGAAACGAGTATGGGTGCCTGATCAACTATTGGAAATAGGTTGTGAGATCTAATCCGTTATGATATGGGAAACAAGTGTTGATGTGTGGTCCCCTATGATTTGATAGTCTTTTTATTTAACCTTGACATATAAAATGGTTTTTATTCCTATGATGGTGCCACACTTTTATGACATGTTTTTATGATTGCGATTTGAACTTGTGGTTCATGATTGATTTATGATTATTTCACACTCTTATGATTCATGTATATCTAAATGATAATGTTTTATGTTATGACTCGTGATTATGATTTATGATAAATTGGGAATAAACTTTGTAATTTATGATCATGATCTCATGCCACTCTGCTTATCTTATGTCTGTCTATGCACATCGACTGAATTATTGTGTTCCGCATATGTTTTAGATAAATATAACATAATAGTTAAATTTTTAAAGTTTATATTCGAATTATATTTTTATCTTTATGACATTAAAGTCAAATTAAATTAATAGATCCAAAAATAACATTAATGATATTTTATAATAAACATTTTTTTATTAAATTATTTAAAATTCATAAAAATAATATATTCAGCCAATTGAATGGGATTTGGTTTAAAATATAAACCATGGTCTATTTATGAGTAACTTTTATTTTTATGTAAGCATTCTTGACCCAAAGTGTAAAAAAGTTTGATATTTCGGTAATTATCAAAATGGTTATCGGAGGTTAAAACTAAGATACAAGGATTAAAATATCATTTAAACGTCTATAAATATTATTTTATGAGATTATTTAGACTTAACCTCATAATATATTCAAAATATATCAAATTGGATCCACTTTAACCTAAAAATTAATTTACATTAATTTAATACTTTATGTAATTCCAAGGGTGACACTCCCCTTACTTATAAAAGGGAACCTTTTCTGCTTCATTATTCACAATGTTAGAGCATTATATATTGGCCAATACCTACCCTAATATCATCCTAAATTCCTTCCCCATATACTAGATCTTCTATTATTTCCAAAAAAACATCCTTTCAAGGCTTAAGGTGTCAGCCAAAGGTGGTTTCTCAACAAAGTGGTATAACTCTTTACCAAGTACTTTCAATTTTATTTCTTATTTTACCTATTCTAAATATATGGTATCCATTCCAAAAAAATGAATTTTGTATCTTTAATATATTTAATTTTTATTATTATGATGAAAAACCCATTATTCACTTCCTTACCATCAAATGGGAAATGAAAGTGTAGCTTGTGTGTACATGTGGACTACCACCTCCATGAAGCGATGAGTTTTGTTTTTCATCACCACTTCACATTAATGGTTATAATGATATATTTACTAAATATATATGATATTTATGATACTATTATATTTTTTAATGGTGAATTATTATTTAACTTTCTTCCTCTTCATCCATCAAAAAGTGAAAACATCACTCGTGCGTATGTACGGATTATCGTCTCCATGAAGTGATGTAATTCATTTTTCATAACCACTTTATATTAATAGTTATAAAAGTGTATATAATTATTATATATGATAATCATGAAATTATTAACATTATAGAGATGATATATCCATAATCAAACTACAAGGACTGGGATTGTTGAACCGAAACATGCATGAAAATGAAATAGTTATCATCTGAAATAGTGATTTTAATAAAGAATTATTAATAAATGTGTGGTAATATATTATAATTAAATAATATATGATATGATATATATTATTATAGTTCTATAATACATGTATAATAAATCTATATTTATTATAAAGGAGGTTTGAATGCATATGAAGTCATATGAGACTTGAGGTAAGGGGTTTATGTTTCAATACCATTGTAGTCATAATTGTTTATGCTTGAATTTCCATTGAGGAAATTATATGATCCTTATCTAGTTAAATACTTTTCATTTTATTAACCTCTATTTATTCATGTAATTTTCAAGTAATAGTCTCATTTTCCTCTCTGTGGTACCTAGAATGATTAGGAATTTTTTTTTAGAAAAAGAGACTTTATTTCCTTTTTGGTCGGGAATCTTTTTCTTCCATGTCTATGTTTTCTTTAAAATGTTTTAAAAAATGTTTTAATATTACTATATGAATTTTTAAAGTTTTTTTATCCTTTTTTGGATTTTTTTAAAAATGTTTCAAAGAAATGTTCTTGTTGTTTTATGAATGAGGTACTTTTGAATTTTTATCGAAAATGTGAAAGGAAACTTTGTTTTTTAACATACTTGACATGAACGAGATTTCCTATTGGCATGACCAATCAATGATTTGAATACCCCTTTATAAGTTTTCATAGTTCTTTTAAAAGAAAAAATTTTCCATGATACTTCATAATTATTTTTATTTTAAATATGTGTTTTCAAAATAAAAGGATATTTTCCTCAAGAAATATTTTAGTGATCATTTAAAGACATTTTTCATCTACGATAACATCTTTTGATATTAATAATGATTTATTGAGGATATAATACAATGATACCATACATATTATTTCTCTATATGGTTTATGATTACGATGATGATATGTTTACGAAACTCATTCATTTATCATGGGTTATGATATGATGAATTGATGAAATGTTTATGAAATTTATTTCACTTCTATGGGTTATACTATGATGAAATGATAAACGTTTTATGATATTGTGGGACACATATGTATGGTTTTCATTATGTGATGGGTGGATCTGTTAAAATCCTCCAATTAATTGGGTAAAGTCTTATATTTCATGAGATAATTATGGAAAATGAGTTGATGTGCTTGATCCACTATAGAAAATAGGTAGGGGTGCCTGATCCACTATGGGAGATAGGTTGTGATGTCTGATTCGTTATGATATGGGAAACGGGTGTTAATTCCTGGTTCACTATTATTTTATAGTCTCGATAGTTATACTTGACATATCAAGTGGTTTTTATGCCTATGATGGTGCCACACTTTTATGACATGTTTTTATGATTATGATTTGAACTTGTGGTTCATGATTGATTTATGATTATTTCTCACTCTTATTATTCATGTCTTTTCAAATGATAATGTTTTATTCCGTAACTCGTAATTATGATCTGTAATAGATTGGGTGTGAACTTTGTATGTTATGATTGTGATCTCATTACCTTATTCTTATATTATGTTTGTCTATGATCATCAATAATTATCTCCCATGTTTAACTTTATTGAGCATTTGAGCTCACCCTTTCTTATTTTTTCTTTCTCAGGGTTATGAAGAAAATTTTTAAGTATGGTGCGTTAAGGAAGGTACAAAGTGCGAATAAATTTATGAGATATGATGAAGAATGCACGTCATTAATAAGATGTTTATGTATCTAGTCTCCAAAAACACTAAAAATGTATTGTTCTGATGTGGATCATAATGTTATGTATTTAATATTCATATAAAAAGATGTAATATCTATATATGAAATGATTAGATCACCTCAATCACTTTGATCGTGCATGTCCACCATGCATTCTAGAAATTTTTCTAGAATTTTACCATTTTGATATGGAAATCCATGAAAATAAACAAAATAAATAATAAACATGAAAATACCTTCTAATGAAATCATGAGTGCCACAAAATAACCCATATCAAAAGTGGATTTTATAGTAAATATTTCAAAGTGCACTATTTATGTCAAAATAAAATCTATTAGTCAAGAATTGATTTTTCAGGCATCTAGTGTCTTATCATAAATTTCACTATAGTATAGCGAATTTATTAAACCAAAACATCAAAATCTACACTTTCCCAAAACCCTCACACATCTTGAAATTCATTAAGCGTGCTATGAAATTTAAGTTACCAACCTCAAGGGTGTTCAATAAATTGAATCTATGTGATTGATGAAAATCGAGCATGCCATAATATAAATCCAAAACTAACAACCCTATAATCATATAATACATAAAACCCTCTTTGTAGGTCTAGGGGATTTGGTTAGTGTTATCTATTTAATCCACGGAGAATGAGTATAAGGAAGATAATAAGATTTAAAGTCTTGGTGTGAAAAATATTGAGATTCGCCGAAGGATGAGGGAGATTCTATCCTGCATTAAAGAGAAAAGTGGGGGATGGCGAAGAAATTTCTATTATATGTTGGAAACTCTCTTTCATGATCCAGATCTAGGGTCCACCTCACCTTTCTAATTAACTAAAAAATTTTATTTAAACTTAAAATTAATTGCAATTTATTAAGTAGTCGGCAGTAGATGCAATCACTTTAAACATCATTATAAGTTTTTATAATCAAATTGCATCAACATCATTACATATCTAAGCACACCACATGTTCATATATTCATAATCTACAATAATACTTGGTTATCATTATTATTTAACTAGAATAAAAATATTGTGAATATTCTTAGATAAATGAGAATTTTGAGTAAGAAAATGGAGCACCGAATATGTATGGATGATTCAATTCAGGATAAGTTTTTATTCATAGGCCAAAAAAAACCCATCATCCATTAGACATGGCCTGTGTCGGATCTGAAGAGGCATGCCATTTCAAAATAAATTATCCTTTTCATTGAATCATAAACAACGATTCTCCATATCTGGTGACATCATAAATCAAACAGTCGAGATGGGAGCATGGAGGGGTATGCACCATCATACCATGATGGAGCTTTCCCAAACATAGTCACATGAACAGGTCCTTGATACTGACATAGGATCCCTACTGTTGAGGTCTTTGCTCCTATTTTCCCACTATTGTTAACCACTGGTTATATCTGTTCAGCTAAGAAAATCTCAATCACCAAAGATCACTCTATTACCCCAGCATAGCTAGGAATGCATAAAGGGATAACATTGGCCCGAATGTCTCTACACAAACCTCACTCAAAATTATGATCCCTGAATAATTGGTCGCAAACCATATCCATCGAGTACTTTTAAAGGTTAGTAAACCTCAATGAATACTCAGCTATTGTCATGTTGTCCTGGAAGAGTTGCAGAAGCTCTTGGATACACACAATACTCAATGTAGTTGGTGATAAATCCTCTCTAAAAAGACACTCAAACTCTGACCATGCAAGAGTTACCTCATCATAAGACTTGGTCACTAACCCCCATTATTTCCCAGTGGAGTCGTGAAGAAGGCTCATTGCCAGGACCACTATTGGATCTGCTTGTGTCCTGACCAGATGGAAAACTTGGGTCACCACCTCAATCTAGTCCTCAGTCACCTATGGGTCCAACTTGCCTCAAAACATTAGGGATATCTATCACTGAAACTTGTGGAGTACACTTAGCCTTCACACCTCATCTACTATTACTACGAGTACAACGTGTTTCTCTACAGGTGATGGTATAGCTGGTGCACCACCTGGAGGTAACATCTTGGGAACTGGTCCTTGTATTGATGCCTTATCATTGACGAGATTATCCTCAGGATCATGATATTGAATCCTAGCTGACATACATCGTAGAGGCATCCAGAAAGTAAACAAGATGTATCACGGTCAATGAGAGTATCTGGATAGCTAACTCAAGAAGGACATGGAAACCACAACTCATTTCTATATGATGTATGTACCATTTTTTCCCTGCAACCAATGTTCTCATATACCAAATCGAAAAATAGGCAATCAGAGTCCTAGTGTATGGATATATCAGTCATCACATCAACACTAGAGTCCCTAGCTTAAAAGTCGAGCTCAAAACACTTAACATTGTTTCCCCAAACCAATATCACAAACTCTAGTTCTAAGGTAGAATTGACTCCTCTGATGCCACTCTTTCATGACCCATCCTAGAGGGGCTCGTGCCGCGACTCCCCAAGCCTACCTCTAATAGGGAAGGGGTTGGAGACTGGCACCGAGTAGGCATATCACTAACATGGGAGGCCTTAGACTAAGTACCTATACACATGCACACATCTCCAAGATTATACAATGCTGAAATGTAAAAAAATGAACAACCATGCATGGATGCATCTAAATCCCATAGCTAGAGTACGATAGGAAGTAAAGAAGAGTAAATAGGTTCAAATACAAGCCCACCATAAAGAGTTTGAAACATAATTCCAACCTAATAGTAAATATTGGGACTGCTATCAAAAATTTATAGGAACGCATCTCAATATGTACAGTCTCACTAAGCATCATCTGACCCTAGTCCATCTAGGCCTCCATGAAAAGGTTGATCGTCTGCACAAGACACGACATGTGTGGACAAAACTCGTATAGGGGTGAGTATAACAATACTCAGCAGGACACCCTAAAACCAAAAGGCATACAACAAAGGGAAATAAAACCAGCTCTACATAGGTATATTTCTAAAGCACATATAACAATAATATCCAAATATACTCAAAAAATACACACAGTCAAAAGGTAAGTCAGAACCGTAGTATACCAGCCTAGGATTATAGCTTGAAGAATCCACAAAACACTCGTATGGTAGAACACACTCTTGAGTATAATAGCATGTATAACATCCATATGAGAGATAGTTCTTGTCGGGTATCTCCATTAGAAGTACATGTTGAAGGTCTGAGAGATACAATACACAGATGAGGATCACTTCCAAGGTCATGGGTTGATACCAACAACTCAATTTGGATTAACCCGCTAAGTAGAGGATCGGTTCCCATGTAGTGTTGGTCATTAAAATACCAAGCAATCCATCTGGGGAACGAAAATGAATAGAGGATCTCGCTTTGGGCTTCTTGGAGGGATTTCAATGAATCTATCCAAGAATTCTTGTTGAAGGGATCATAGTCCTAAGAGTAGAAGATGATTACATACTAATGCTTAGGGAAAGGATAAGCGGTATGCACCCTAATAAAACTTGTCTAAAATATGAAGGAAAAGGGCTCTAAGACATGTCTAAGAAAGTACACAGTGTGTAAAAGGGTTACACACTGTGTCCCTTGATCCTCGGTCCTGCCCCTGTAAACGGATTGTGTCTCTTTCCCATGTTCGTGTAGAAGTACACATCGTGTGGCCTGTCCATGTAGTCTACCCATGTTCTAATACATGACTTTATCCCATTTACATGTTCTCATGTACTAGTACACAGCTTTGCCTGTGTACTTGGTCTGGGTCATGTCTGTGTGGGGGAGTACACAACGTGCTCCAACTCGTGTACTCCAACCCATGTCTACATACCCTCTGAGGTAGATGCCAGGTCTCTGGGGATAGACCACACACCATGTGATGGTGTCACATTCCGTGTGATAATTAAGTTTCTCCTGAAACCCTAGCCGCCATATAGGGGGTCCACACGGCATGTAGATCTGATTTGCGCGTCATGTAATTCAGAAATTTATAGAAATGCAGATACAGTTTTGTGCATCACGGTAATTGCTTCGGCCTTCAATCTAGTGATCGTTTCAGTGAAAAAATGTATATTGAGTCTCATCAAGTCATGCCATCACCAAATCAACATGATCTAGGACTTCAATCCACTCAGAAAATGAGATTATCCTTTGTTCTTCATTGTATGTCGAAGAACATGAAAACTGGGTGTCTGTGTCTTCTGAATTGTTGTTGTCTCTATCATTGCACCTCCGTCATGTCATTCCAATTCTAGATCTATGATATCGTATCATTATTCCAAGAAATGGGTATGAAACAATTAATTGATCGGGATATGTCAAACCACAGGCCAAATAAAGAACGCATGCGATGAACGAAGAATTGGGAGAAAAAAAGCACAAGAAAAAATAAGAGGATTAGACCTCAAACAATATTAAAGTCGATCTTAGTTCACTATCGTTAGAATGAAAATTGAATAATTAACAATTCACAAAGTAATTCTCTCAAATAATACTCACAAATAACCCATCCCTCAATATGCACGACCCACGAATCAATCTGTTAGTTGATTGATTCGTGTTTGTCATATAAATTAAAAATGGGGAAGAAATCCAAATAAAAAATTATCTACCTCGATTTGGATCAATCGCTAATGAAGAATGATGTGGTGTCGTAGTCATTGGTGAGATCCTTTGATTTCATCCTATTTTGGTCGTCAATCCTTGATCTGGTCATCGTCCGACAATGGAACCTTGTTTCACGCTCTCCAATGGCTCTCCAACACTTTGTAGGGTTATGCGACTAATTCTGTAAATTTTCCATAAGCATGTATTTAAAGAAAGTGAAATTAGGTCACTGCGTCAACAAACAAATAAAATAATTTAATTAATTATTTTATTCATTTTACGCCCGTGACTGATTTTCTATAAATGACATGTGCTAACTAAGGTCAAGTCGTACCTAAGGTAAATTCGCATTCTAAACCCAACGGTGCCCTCAGATTTTTGATATGGGAACCCGTTTATAAGTTATTCTACTTTTTAATAAAAATTGTGTGTACGTGTTGTTTAATATATTTAATATATTTCAAAAATTTATTCCAGACACACTGGGTCTCGGAATCGCATGTCGTCTCAGTGCCTGGTCTCGAAAATAATCCATATAATATCCAAAAATAATACATGGAAAATCCGAGTCATTGCAGGAAATGAGTCAATGTGCTTGATCCACTATGAGAAACGAGTATGGGTGTCTGATCAATTATGGGAAATAGGTTGTGATGTCTGATCCGTTATGATATGGGAAACAAGTGTTGATGTTTGGTCCCTTGTGATTTGATAGTCTTTGTATTTAACCTTGACATATAAAATGGTTTTTATTCCTATGATGGTGCCACACTTTTATGACATGTTTTTATGATTGTGATTTGAACTTGTGGTTCATGATTGATTTGTGATTATTTTACACTCTTATGATTCATGTATTTTTAAATTCTAATGTTTTATGTTATGACTCATGATTATGATTTATGATAAATTGGGAATAAACTTTGTAAATTATGATTATTATCTCATGCCTTTATGCTTATCTTATGTCTGCCTATGATCATCGACTGAATTATTGTGTTCCGAATATTTTTTAGACAAATATAACATAATAGTGATATTTTAAAAGTTTATATTCAAATTTCATTGTTATATTGATGACATTAAAGTCAAATTAAATGAGTAGATCCAAAAATAACATTAATGGTATTTTATAATAAACAATATTTTATTAAATTATTTAAAATTCATAAAAATAATATATTCAGCCAATTTAATGGGTTTTGGTTTAAAATATAAACCATGTTCCATTTATGAGTAACTTTTCTTTTTATTTAAGCATTCTTGACCCTAAGTGTAAAAAATTGTGATATTGCGGTAATTATTAAAATGGTTAATTGATGTTAAAACTAAGAGATAAGGATTAAAATATCACTTAAACTTATCTAAATATTATTTTATGAGATTATTTAGACTTAACATCATCATATATTCAAAATATATCAATTTGGGTCCACTTGAACCAAAAAATTAATTTACAATAATTTAATACTTTATGTAATTCCAAGGGTGTCACTCCCCTCACTTATAAAAGGGAACATTCCCTACTTCATTATTCACAAAGTTAGAGAATTACATATTGGAAAATACCTACCCTAATATCATCCTAGATTCCTTCTATGCATACTAGAGCTTCTGTTATTTCCAAAAAAATATCCTTTCAAGGATTAAGGTGTCAGCCAAAGGTGGTTTCTCAACAAAGAGGTATAACTCTTAACCAAGTACTTTCAATTTTATTTCTTATTTTACCTCTTCTAAATCTATGGTATCCATTCCAAAAAAATGAATTTTTTATATTTAATATACTTAATTTTTATTATGATTATGAAAAAACCATTATTAACTTCCTCACCATCAAATGGGAAATGAAAGTATAGCTTGTGTGTACATGTGGACTATCACCTCCATGAAGTAATGAGTTTCGTTTTTCATCACCACTTCACATTAATGGTTATAATAATATATTTAATAAATATTTATGATATTTATGATATTATTATAGTTTTTTAATGGTGAATTATTTTTTACCTTTCTTTCTCTTCATCCATCAAAAAGTGAAAACATCACTCATGCGTATGTACGGATTATCGTCTCCATGAAGTGATGTAATTTATTTTTCATCACCGCTTTATATGAATAGTTATAAAAGTGTATATAATGATTATATGTGATACTTATGAAATTATTAACATTATAGAGATGGGGGATCCATAATCAAACTACAAGGACTGGGATTGTTGAACCGAAACATGCATGAAAATGAAACAATTGTCATCTGAAATAGTGATTTTAATAAATAATTATTAATAAAAAATTGATAAGATGTTATAAGTAAATAATATATGATATGATATATGTGATTATGGTTCTATAATACATGTATAATAAATCTCTATTTATTATAAAGGAGGTTCGAATGCATACAAAGTAATACGAGACTTGAGGTAAGGGATTTGTGTTTCAATCCCATTGTAATTAGAATTGTTTATGCTTGAATTTATATTGAGGAAATTATAAAATACTTATATAATTAAATACTTTTCATTTTATGACCCTCTATTTATTCATGGAATTTTCAAGTAATAGTCTCATTTTCCCCTTCGTGGTACTTAAAATGATCAGGATTTTTTTTTGAGAAAAAGATACTTTATTTCCTCTTTGGTCGGGAATCTTTTTCTTCCATGTCCATGTTTTCTTTAAAATATTTTCAAAAATGTTTTACTATTCCTCTATGAATGTTTAAAGTCATTTTTAGCCTTTTTTTAATTTTTATAAAAAAATTCAAAGAAATGTTCTTGTTGTTTTTTGAATGAGGTACTTCTGACTTTTTATCAAAAATGTGAAAGGAAAGTTTGTTTTTTAACATACTTGGCATGAATGAAATTTCTTATTGTCATGACCTGTAACGACACAAACTTTAATTAATGGAAATACCTCTTGATCTAATTAAATGTCTCTTTATGTAAAAATTTTATATAAAATGTCAACTTCTTTGGTTTTATGTTTTTGGATTTTAAAATACTTCTAAGAATTGTGATCATTGCTAATATAGTTTTTTAAGAGTGATCACATGATTAGTATAAATATAGGGCTTTAACAAATCCAATTTACTCAGACAAATGAAGCAATGGCCTCATTCAGTAGGTGTGCCCCATACGAATCTCATTTGTCAGATCTCGAAAAGGAGGTTGCATCTTTGGGCGTTGCTCTTGACTAATCCCAAGCCTATCTTGAATATTTTAAGCTCGAGTGGGACCGCCTATGAGAGAAGTGGAAGTTGATAGAGATTACCACCCGAGCAATGTTATCTGAGCCACCCCAAGAGTTTGTCACCATCGTACACCTTACTCTTCGGTCTTATGTGGGTGTTATAATGGGTTATGTAACAAGACCTTAGAAATATGGTTATGTACATTATTTTTGTATATAATAATGAATATAATTTCATTTTATTATTGTTATCTTGTAAATAGTTTTTAAAGCACAAATAGTATTTTTAGTTAATGTTCAACTAAGAAATATATTTTGATGAATTAATGGATTTTTTAATTAAATAATATTTTAATAAAATATTATTATTGTTATTAAATGAATTTTTATTAAATATAAATGATCTTATAATTTTATGAATGCAATTGTAATTTTTATTAAGGTTTGAAAGCCATTTTTGTCAAAACCCATGAATTTTTTATAAATGTCAGATTTTATTTTAAAAGTGAAAATTAACATATTTAGAAAATTATTTAGATAAAATTAATATTATTTCTAGAATCAGGATGTCGAAATTATCCAACGGTGAATTTTTCATAATTTTCTGAGACAGTCGAATTTTTGGGTAAAAATTAAATACCATTTAAATATATAATGTGTTTTATGACATCATAATGACCCAATAGTGATGTAATAAAATACTATAAAATTTATGTTAATCCAATATATATTTTACCATTAAAATAATGTGATTTTGGGTTTGTTTTATTAATTTTAAAAATCTTTAGTGGACCCTTCAAGACTTATTAAACATTTTGTTTTTTTTAATTGTTTTCCTTGGGAGTGTGACTCACCTCCACATAAGAAACCCCATTATTTTAATAAGTTTGGACTTTGGACTTATAAAATATTTTTTTTCACTCCCCTTTGGAAAATAACATAGGCAAAAACCATGGGCTGGTTTATGGTTTTGATTAGTTTAATGTGAGGTGTCTCAAACCTAAATAATAAACAATTCTCTATCCTTTCCTATATAAACTCACCCAAACTCCCACTTACTCCTCACAAAAAGCCTTTAGAGTTCATCCAACCTCTATCCTCTTATCTCTATAATCCTCCCGAGGTGCCCCAAGCTCCCAAGAAGCCTCTCTCAATCCTCTCCCAAGCCTTTGGAAGCACACTTCCAAGTAAGGGTTTTTCTTCCTTTCTCATTTTTGTCCAATATTATTTAAATTTTTATTCCCTTTTAATTTCAATTATAAATGTTGGGGTATGGTTTCAAACTCCCCCATACTTCCCTCTTTATGTTTTAATGATTTTATACCCCTTTCTCTCTCATTAAATGTCTCTCATGTACACCCATTACTATGCCAAAATTCCGAAAGAAATTTCTCTCTCCTCATTTACATTCAAGCAATTCTTTTGTATCATGAATATAAATTTCATTAAATTTGTTGGGACATGTATCTATATGAACCCCTTACTTTACATGTCATGTAAATATGATGATACACCCCTTTCTCTCTCATCAACCATTTTTATGAGTTCTTATGTCACGCCGTTATGCTGCTGAAATTGCACCGCCCTTTTCCAAGCCAAAGTCATTGTGTGGTGAATGCCATGCTCATTTCTCTATCAAGGGTATTCACCTTTATACACATTTAATTATTGTTTAAAGAGTTTCATGTATGTATTCCACATTCTTTTATCATGTAATAATTGATTATGTTGAATGATTCAATGTTTTTTGATCCGTGTGGCACACTTATGCATGAAATGAAATGTTTAAGAAAGGTGCGCCCTAATAGCACTCCAATGCAATGAGTAAAGTATAGTATCATGATACGTCATGTGAAATGGGTGTTTACTCATGATAATTCAAGTTCAACACGTGTTTACTCATGATTCATGTGCAATGAGGGTTTACTCATGCTACATGTGCAATGAGTCTTGGCTCATGCTAATACCATGTTAAGTGTTGTTGCCACATTTCCATGTTATGATTATCATGATTTATCATGCCCTTATGTTTATGCTTCTATTGTGCTATATTGATATGTCTATTGTCTAACATGTATTGTATTCCTTATGTTATTCCATGATTAATCCCTTACTGGGCTTTATAACTCACCCTTTTTTTATGCATGTCCTCAGGTTATCCCATGCAATGCTAAGTACGAGGGAATGTAGTGGTCATGTAAATGAAGTTTTCAATAAAGATGTTGTTTTTAATGTTTTAATTTGTTATTTAATGATCCTAATCCCCAAATACACTATACCTATCGATCTTCTATGTTGTATTAAATGAATTTTATGTAATAAATCATGTTTAATTGTGAAATAAAATATCAGGGTTGTCATATGACCGCTCAATGCTTTGAATCTCTCTTTATAAGTTTTCACATTTATTTTCAAAGAAAAAATTTTCAATGATGCTTCATAAATATTTTTATTTTAAATATGCATTTTCAAAATGAAAAGGGTATTTTCCTCAAGAAATATTTCAGTGATCATTTAAATACATTTTTCATCTATGATAACATCTTTTGATGTTACTTATGCTTTATTGTGGATATAATCCAATGATACCGTCCATATTCTTTATCTATATGGTTTATGATTATGATGATGATATTTTTATGAAACTCATTCATTTTTTATGGGTTATGATATGATTAATTGATGAAATGTTTATGAAATCTATTTCACTTCTACGTGTTATGCTATGATGAAATGATGAATGTTTTATGATATTGTGGCACACATATGTGTGGTTTTCATTATGTGATGGGTGGGTCCGTTAAAACCCTAAAATGCATTGGGTAAAGTCTTATATTTTATGAGATAATTATGGTAAATGAGTTGATGTGTTTGATCCACTATAGAAAATTGGTAGGGGTGCCTGATCCACTGTGGGAGACAGGTTGTGATGTTCGATTCGTTATGATATGGGAAATAGGTGTTGATGCCTGATTCACTATTATTTGATAGTCTCGATAGTTATCCTTGACATATGAAGTGGTTTTTATGCTTATGATGGTTCCATTATTTTATGAAATGTTTTTATGATTATGATTTTAACTCGTGGTTCATGATTGATTTATGATTATTTATCACTCTTATTATTCATGTCTTTTCAAATGATAATGTTTAATGCCATAACTCGTGATTATGATCTGTAATAGATGATTGAGATCTCATGCCCTTATGCTTATATTATGTTTGTCTATGATCATCGATAATTATCTCTCATGTTTAACTTTATTGAGCATTTGAGCTCACCCTTTCTTATGTTTTCTTTTTTAGGGTTATGAAGAAAAATTTTAAGTACGGTGTGTTAAGAAAGGTACAAAGTGAGAATAACTTTATGAGAGACCATGAAGAATTCACGTCGTCAATAAGATTTTTATGTATCTAGTCTCTAAAAACACTAAAAATTTACTATTCTTATGTGGATCGTAATGTTATGTATTGAATATTCATATAAAAAGATGTAATATTTATATATGAAAAGCTTGGGTCACCTCAGTCCCCTTGATCGTGCATGTCCACCATGCATTCTTGGAATTTTTCTAAAATTTCACCCTTTTGAGTTGTAAATCCATGAAAATAAACAAAATAAATAAAAAACATGAAAATACCTTCCAGCGACATCATGAGTACCACAGAATAACCCATATCAAAAGTGGATTTTCCACTAAATATTGAAAAGTGTGCTATTTATGTCAAAATAAAATCTACGAGTCAATAATTGATTTTTAGGGCATCCAGTGGATTGTCATAAATTTCACTATAGTATAGTAAATTCATTAAACCAAAATTCCAAAATCTACACCTTCCCAAAACCCTCACACATCTCAAAATTCTTTAAGCGCGTTATGAAAGTTAAGTTACCAACCTCAAGGGTGATCAACAAATTGAATCAATGTGATTGATGAAAACCGAGCACGCCATAATGTAAATCCAAACCTAACAACCCTATAATCATATAACACATGAAACCCTCCTTGGAGGTCTAGGGAATTTGGTTAGTGTTTGCCATTGAATCCATGGAGAATGAGGATAAGGAAGAGAAGAAGATTTAAAGTCTTGGTGTGAAAAATATTGAGATCCACCGAAGGATGAGGGGGATTCTATCCTGCATTGAAGAAGAGAAAAGTGGGGGATAAAGGAGAAATTTCTATTATATGTTGGAAACTCTCTTTCATGATCTAGGGTCCACCTCTCCTTTATAATTAAATAAAAACTTTATTTAAAATTAAAATTAATTGCAATTTATGAAGTATTCGGCAGCAGAGGAAATCACTTTAAACATCACTTAAAGTTGTTATAATCAAATTGCATTAACATCATCACATATCTAAGCACACCACATGTATCATAGTGTTATGTATTTAATATTCATATAAAAATATGTAATGTTTATATATGAAATGATTAGGTCACATTAGTCCCCTCGATCGTGCATTCCCACCATGTATTCGGGGAATTTTTCTATAATTTCACCCTTTTGAGTTGGAAATCCATGAAAATAAACAAAATAAATAATGAAAATGAAAATAACTTTTAGTGAAATCATGAGTGTCATATAATAACCCATATCAAAGGTGGTTTTTCTAGTTAATATTATAAAGTGCACAATTTATGTCAAAATAAAGTCTATGAGTCCAGAATTGATTTTTCAGGCATCCAATAGCTTCTCATAAATTTCACTATAGTATAGTAAATTAATTAAACCAAAACAAAAATACACCTTCCTAAAACCCTCACACTTGTTGAAATTAATTAAGCACATTATGAAAGTTAAGTTACCAACATCAATGGTTATCAACAAAATTTTATAGGAAATTGCATCGACATCATCACATAGATAAGCACACCACATGTTTATCTTGGATGAAATATTTTTTCCATAAAAATTATGGAAAATATGTCACAAGTAAATTTTTGAGTCATGGTATATCGTCTTAAGAGTATATATGTACCTGCAAAATTGATAGTAATTTTAGTTGATGGTGAATTCTATTTATAATACAAAGATCAATTAATAATCTACAATAATACCTATTGATCATTATTATTACACTAGAATAAAAATATTGTGATTATTGTTATATAAATGAGAATTTTGAGTAAGAAAATGTAATACCGGATATTCATGGATGATTCAATTCATGATAAGTGTTTATACATAGACCAAAAAATCCTTTATCCATTAGACATGGCATGTGTCATATCTAAAGAGGCATGCCATTTCAAAATAAATTATTTTTTTCATTGAATCGTGAATATAATGGTTCTCCATATATGATCACATCATAAATAAAATGGTCAAGATGAAAACCCTTGTGTGGGTGCATGGTGGGGTACGTGCCATCATACCAGGCTACAGCTTTCCCAAACATTGTTTAGGCTCACCAAAAGGCCAGATTCCACATGGAAGGTCATTTTTATTTTAAAGCCCAAACCGCTTGGTTGTTATTATATTTATATTTATTTATCCAGTTCCTCACTTCCCCAAAATTCAACTAAATTTATATTTTTTCAGATTTATTTCCTTCCTCGCCCCATCTTTTCTTCATCCTGCTAACCCCATTCAAAACCTTTGTGTATAAATTTCACTCTCCTTTTCTTGTCAGTCCCAATATCTCCCTTCTCTCTCTAGATTCTAGAAAACATAGCCAGTTCCTCCTTCCATGGCTACCGAAAACCTATTTCTCCTCACCCTCTTGGTCCTCTTCACATGACTAGTATACCAACCAGATGTCAACTAGTCATAAACCCTTTCTAGACACTCATCCACGCCTTCATACTTATCCCTCTCTTTTCCCCTCATTGTCGTCCATCTTCGGCATCACTGCAGCTCCACTCAGATAGATTCCTCTTCCTCTTCCGTCACCTCGTAGTGGTTTTATAAGGCACCTATCATCTTCAGGTTGATGCTTCAACATGATACTATGGTGATGGTCACCTCCCCCCCCCCTTCAGAACCCCATCACAAATCTAGGAGATGGAGGTGGAGACTGGTATCCAACTTCCATGGGTTAGGTTCCAAAGCACCATCGGCATGACAAAGCAGAAGCAATGGGTGGATCCACCCAAACCAACTACTTCTTTCAACCCACACATCTCCACCTCCTTCTCCATCATCCCCTATAACCACCCCCTCTTTTATCTCTTTGTGATCACCAAGAAATGGGTGAGAAATGATCGATTGATCAGGATATGTTGAACCACGGGCCAAACGAATAATGCCCGTGTAAATGAAGAATCATAGGAGAAAAGCATAAGAATAGATAATATTAATGGACCTTGATTAGTGTTCATGTAGACCTGAGTTCATTTCTATTAGAATTAAAATTGAAGAATCAAAAATTCATAAATTAATTCTCCCAAATAATCCCCACAAATAACCCATCTCACAATATGCATGACCCATGAATCAATTTGTTAGTCGATTGATTTGTGTTTGTCATAGAAATAAATAACAGGGAATAAATCCAAATAAATAGATACCCTACCTCGATTTGAGTCAATCGCTGATGAAGAATAGTGCAGTGTCATAATCATTAGCGAGATCCTTTGATTTCATCCTCTTCCAGTCATCGATCCTTGATCCGATCATCGTCTTCCAATAAAACCTCATTCCACACTCTCTAATGGATCTACAACTATTTGCAAGGTTATGCAACTAATCTTACAAATTTTCCATAAGTGTCTATTTAAAGAAAGGGAAATTAGGTCACTGCATCAACAAACAAATAAATTTATTTATTTTATTATTTTATTCATTTTACACTCACGATCGATTTTCCACAAATGGCATGTTCTGACTAAGGTTAAGTCACACCTAGGGTAAACCTAACATTATTAACCTAGCGGTTCCCTCATATTTTCAATATGGGCACTCGTTTAAAAGTTGTTCCACTTTTTCATGAAAACTGCACACGCGTGATGTTTAATATATTTAATATATTTCAAACGTTTATTCTGGGAACATTGGGTCTCATAATCACAAGTTGTCTCGGATCTTGGTATCGAAAATAATCCATAAAATATCCAAAAATAATGCATGGAAATTTTGATTCATTACATTCTCCCCACCTTGGGGATTTACATCTCAAAAAGTCAAAATAGGGGATACATAAAGAGATGTGGGTACTGAGCATGAATTTGAGCCTCCTAATCCCATCTTCTCTCTTAAATATTCTCATGCTGCCATAGAATATGCACTAAAAGAATCGCTCGCCCATGGAGGATCATATCCTGGTGATCCTTGATCTTTACCAAATACTCAACAAGGGTATATTCATCCTTTATGTGCATCTCACCCAAGTCAATAACATGTGATGGGTCATGAAAGTAAGTATCTCCTCTGCTACAACACATGGAAGACATCGTGTACTAGAAATAACTATAGAGGTAGAGATAAGAGGTACTCCACCTCACCAACTCTACACAGTATCTAGAAAGGGAAGATTAATCTCAGAGATATCTTGTCACCCCGACCAAATCTCTATAATTTACATCGAAGTGAAACCCATAGGAATGCATAGTCTTATTCCTCTAATTCTAAGGCCTTTTTAGTTTGTCCACATATGACTCTTGATGGATTTGTGAAGACCTCATCCGCTCCTAGATGATCTAAACCTTGTCAATAGTTTCTCGCACCAAATCCGGGTCCATGAGTGCCGACTCTCCTAGGTCAGTCTAGAAAAATGGTGATCTACAGGGTCGCCCATACAAAGACTCAAATGGTTCCATACCGATGGTGGAATGGTAACTGTTATTGTACGCAAACTCCATCAGTGGTAGGTGATCCTATTGACTACATCCAAAGTCCAACACAGAATCTTGCAGTATATCCTCCAGAACCAGAATGGTCCACTTAGTCTAGCCCTCAATTTGGGGGGGAACACTATTCTCAAAAGTAACTAAGTCCCAAATACCTCTTGCAATCCCTTCCACAACTAGGATGTGAAGTGAGCATCACAGTCATAAATGATCGTTAATGGAATAGAGTCGGACTATCTCCAGCTCATAGAGGTGTCACAATCCCTCTATTGAACTCTAATCTCAAATTGCTAAGAAGTGGGCTGACTTGGTGAGTCGGTCTATGATCACCCAGATAGAATTTTGTACCTTGGATGTATGTGGTAATCCCCTCACAAAGTTCATGGATATACTATCCCACTTTCATTCTGGAACCTCAAGGGTTTGAGCTAAACCCATTGGAACTTGGGGTTCATCCTTCACCTATTGACAAGCAAGGCATCTAGAGACAAACTGTGCAACTCATCTCTTCATCCCTAGCCACCAAAACTATTGTTTAAGGTCCTAGTACATCTTTTCCACACCTAGATGTACCTCCAAAGGGGACATATGAAAATCTCTTGGAACCTCCTCCTACAACGTCACTAGTATCATCATGCATCCTTTGAAAAGAACATCATGCTCTCTAACTTTAGAAAATCCATCAGGAGCATGTCCAATGGATATCTGAGTGTGTAGGGTCACACAATCGGTATCCCCTAGTTTCACCTCAATGAATCGCTACAAGAGAGGAGGGGTGATAATCATCAACTATAGGTAAGTTTCTCTATCTTCGTCCACAAAGGATAACTACAATGAGTCCAACTGCTCTAATGCCTCATTCAGTAACTACAAAAAATATCTCTTACTGAGAGCATATGATACAATGTTCCCCTTCACAAGAGTATAGACAATTTCAAATTCATAATCCTGGAGGAACTCTAGCTATATACTATATGTCATGTTCAGATACTTTTGAGAGAAGATATACTTGAATCTCTTGTGAGTAGAATAAATGATAAACCACTCACCCATTAGGTAGTGTCGCAACATCTTTAGTGAGAAGACTACCGCTGCTAACTCAAGATCATGGATTGTGTAGTTCTAATTGTGTGGTCTCAACTGTCATGAACCATAGGCAATCACCACCTACCTCTGCATCAGAACACAACCAAGCCTGATTCTTGATGCATCACAGAACACTACGTACTCGACACCCTTCTCTAGAAATCTCAAGATGGGAGCACTCATCAAACTCCACCTCAATTGCTAAAAATTATCTTGGAACCTTTTTTCCACATGAAAGGCTACCCCTTTCAGGTCAAAGTTTTCATGGGCACTGATATTATGGAGAAAATAGGTATGAATATCTAGTAATATCCTTCTAAGACAAGGAATATTTGTGCCACCATCACGTTCTTGGATGGATCCCAAGCTAACACTACCTCAACCTTGGTCGAGTCCACTGTCACTCAATCTGTTGAGATAAAAATTCCCAGAAAGTGGACCACCTGAATCCAAAAATGGAACTTCAAGAGATTTTTGTAAATCTAGTTCTCTTGGAGTATGTCCAGAACTATCTGTAAGTATCTCACATGCTCCTACTCAAATGTTGAGTACACAGGGATATCATTTATGAAGACTACCAAAAACTGGTCCAAGAAAGGATGAAATATCTAGTTCATGATTCCCATGAACACTATTAGGGAATTTGTCACACCAAATGGAATCACCAAGTACTCATAGTGACCATAGTAGCATCATAATGTCATCTTTGATATATCCTCATCTTTCACTTGCAGCTGGTGATAACCTGACCTGAGGTCAGTCTTCAAAAACCATCGAGATTCTCTTAATTGACCAAGGAGGTCATCGATCCTTAATAGTTGATACTTTTTCTTCACATACACTTGGCTTAAGCACCGGTAGTCTACACAAAACCTCATGTACCCATCTACCTTCTTGGAAAACAAAACCAGGGCTGCCCAGGGTGAAACACTAGGTCTAACAAATCCCTTCCTCTGTAAGTCCTTTAACTACACCCTCGTCTCATGAATCTCTATGGGAGCCATCTGATATGATTTCATAGATATCGGTGTCGTTTTGGGGTGTAGATCAATGAAGAAGTATATATATTAGTAGGGAGCTAAACCTGGAACATCCTCAAGAAATACATCCTCATACTCCTTCACCATTACAAGAATCTGGGAACTAATAATATCCACTACATCAAGGGTTAAGCTAGCCAACTGATGGGTAATCATATGCACTCTCTTACGAGTGAGTTTGTCCTATACTGACTAGGTTTCCTTTTCACTAATAAAGGAAAACCTGGTTTCATCACCACGGACACACTGCATCCTCCTCCTGAAACAGTCAATTTGGGAATGAACTGTGGATAACCTATTCATACCTAAGATGACGTCGTAAGTCCTCTTCACTACTATAAAGAGATCCCAATAGAAACTCTCGCCACTAATAGTTAGGGCACACTGTTGGCATAAGTGTGTGATCACTAATTCTTCCCCAGTTTGAGTCTCCAAGTGTAAGGGTCAAGCTAAAGGCTCAGCATGAATCTCTAAGTCTCATACAAGATATGTGTCAAGAAAGGAAAGATTATAACCTGTATCTATTAGTACTATAACTAAAGTATAAAAGACACAAATTGTACCTAAAATCATTCCTGGAGCCTCTTGGTTGTAAGCTTTGACCGTCTATAGTTTTCCCAACCCCTTTCCTCTAGATCCCTGAGTCTGGTTGGACCACCTAGGGGTGGAGGTGGTAACAAGTCAAAGTATCGACCACCTCCTTCTACTATCTCATCTCCTCTACTACATCCTCCACCTTACAAAACTACTTTCTCCTTCCATTGTCTTTACATCAATGGACCATATATGGTCTCTCTATCAGTCGTATAGTGGTTTGGATAATCTCATGCAAGATATCCCCTACCATCGCATGAGTAGAACCACCTCTCTCTAGGATGACTGGACCAGCCCTGAGATCCAGGAACTATAGACCCTCTGTCCTAGGACCTCCTCCTAAAATGTGTCACATGATCAGGTCCCTGATACTGACATCAACTCCCTACTTTTGAGGTATCTGCTCCTGTTTTCCCACTATTGGCAACCACTAGTTATATCTTCTCAACTAAGAAAATATCAATCACCAAAGCTCACTCTATCACCCCAACATAGCTAGGAATTCATTAAGGGATAACACTATCCCGGATGTCTCTACACAGACCATGCTCAAAATTATGAGCCCTGAAGAACTGTTCGTAAACCATATCCATCGATTACCATGAAAGGTTAGTAAACCTCAATGAATACTTAGTTACTATCATGTTGTCTTGAAAGAGTTGAAGAATCTCCTGGATACACACATCCCTCAACGTAGCTGGTGAGAAATCTTCTCTAAAAAGGCACTCAAACTCTGACCATGCAAGAGTCACCTCATCGTAAGACTTGGTCACTAACCCCTATTATTTCCCAGTGGAGTTGTGAAGAAGGATCATCACTAGAACCACTATCTGATATGTTGGTGTCCTGGCCAGATGAAAAAATCAGGCCACCACCTCAAGCCAGTACTTGGTCACCAATGGGTCAAGATCACCTCGAAACCTTAGGGGTATCTATCTCTGAAACTTATGAAGTTCACCTATCCTTCGCACCTCATCTACCGGTACTGCGAGTACCATTTGTTTCTCTACAGGTGACGGTATAGCTGGTGCACCACCTAAAGGTAACATCTCAGGAAGGTCCATGTATTGATGCCTCCTCACTGAGGGGATTATCCTCATGATAATTATATTGAATCCTAGCTAGCATACATCATCAAGGAATCCTGAAAATAAACAAGATGTTTCACAGTCAATGAGAATATCTGGAGAGCTGACTCAAGAAGGACATAGAAACCACAACTCATTCCTATATGATGTATGTACCATTTTTTCCTTGCAACCAATGTTATCATGTACCGAGTTGAAAAATAGGTGATTAGAGTCCTGGTGTATGGATACATCAGTCATCGCACCAACACTAGATTCCTTTTCCTAAAAGTCAAGCTCAAAACACTTAACATTGTTTCCCCAAACCAATATCCTAAACTTTGGTTCTAATGTAGAATTTACTCCTATGATACCACTATGTCAGGACCCATCCTAGAGGGGCTTGTGTCGTGACTCCCCAAGTCTGCCTCCAATAGGCCAGGGGATGAATACTAGCGCCAAGTAGGCATATCACTAACAAGGGAGGCCTTAGCCTAAGTGATTTTACACACACACACATCTCCAAGCTTATACAATGCTAAAATGTAAAAAAAATAAACAACCATGCATACATACATCTAAATCCCATATCCAGAGTACGACAGGAAGTAAAGGAAAGTAAATAGGGTCAAATACAATCCCACCATAAAGAGTTTGAAACATAAGTACAACCTGATAGTAAGTATTGGGGACTGCTATCAAAAATCCGCAAGAACACATCTTGGTATGTATAGTCTCACTAAGCACCATCTGATCCTAGTCTATCTAGGCCTCAATCAAAAGGTTGATCATTTACACAAGACACGACATGTGTGGACAAAACTCGTATATGGGTGAGTATAACAATACTCAGTAGGACACCCTAAAACCACAAATCATACAACAAATGGAAATAAAACTAGCTCTACATAGGTATATGTATAAAGAAAATATAAAAATAATATCCAGATATACTCAAAAAAGACACAAAGTCAAAAGGTAAGTCATAACCATAGTATACCAACCTAGGATTCTAGTTTGAAGAATCCACAAAACACTCATCTAGGAGAACACACTCTTGAGTCTGATAGCACGGATTTCATCCATACAAGAGATAGTGCTTGTCGGGTCTCACCATTAGAAGTACACACCAAAGGTCTGAGAGATACGACACACAGATGAGGATCACTTCCAAGGTCATGGGGTGATACCAACAACTCAATTTGGATTAACCTGCTAAGTAGAGGATCGGTGCCCGTGTAGTGTTGGTTAGTAAAATACCAAGAACTCCACCTAGGGCATGAAAATGAATAGAGGATCTCACTTCGGCCCTCTTTGAGGGATTCTAATGAATCTATCCAAGAAGTCCCGCTGAAGGGATCGTAGTCCTAAGAGTAAGAGATGATTACATACTAATGCTTAGGGAAAGTATAAAGAGTACGCATCCTAACAAAACATGTCTATGATATGAAGGGAAAGGGATCCAAGACGTGTCTAATAAAGTACATGGTGTGTAGAAGGGTTACACGCCTTGTCCCTTGACCCTGGGTCATGCCCATGTAAATGGCCCGTGTCTCTTGCTCGTGTCCGTGTAGAATTACACGTCGTGTAGGCTGCCCGTGTAGTCTACCCATGTTCTAGTACATGAATTTATCCCATGTACATGTGCTCGTGTAATAGTACATGACTTTGCTTATGTACTTGGTATGGGTCATGTCAGTGTGGGGGAGTACACGACATGCTCCAACTCATGTACTCAAACCCATGTCTACATACCCTTCAAGGTACATGCCGAGTATCTAGGGATAAACCACACGCCATGTGATGGTTTCACATGCTTTGTGATACTTAAGTTTCTCCGGAAACCCTAGCCACCACACAGGGGGGGTCTACACGTCATGTAGATCTGATTTACACATCATATAATGAAGAAATTTATAGAAACACATTTTTGGTTTTGTGCATCACGATAATTACTTCAGCCTTCAATCTGGTTATCGTTTCACTGTAAAAACATAGATCGAGTCTCGTGGAGTCATTCCATCACCTAATCAACATGATATAGGCCTTCAATCTTCTCAGAAAACAATATTTTCCTTCATTCTTCATTGTGTGTTGAAGAACATGAAAACTAGGTGTCTGCTTCGTCTGAATCGTTGTCGTCTCTGTCATCGCACCTCCGTCATGTCATTCCAATTCTATATCTACTATATCGGATCATTGTACCAAGAAATGGGTACACAACGATCGATTGATCGGGATATGTCAAACCATGGGCCAAATGAAGAATGCCCGTGATGAATGAAGAATCGGGAGAAAAAAAGCACAAGAAAAAATAAGAGGATCGGACCTCAAAAAACATTCATGTCGATCTCATTTCACTGTCATTAGAATGACAATAGAAGAATTAAAAATTCACAAAGTAATTATCTCAAATAATACTCACAAATAACCCATCCCCCAATACGCATGACCCACGAATCAATCTTTTAGTCGATTGATTCGCGTTCGTCATATAAATTAAAAATGGGGAAGAAATCCAAATAAAAAAATGCTCTACCTCGATCTGGATCAATCGCTGATAAAGAATGAAGTGGTTTCATAGTCATTGGTGAGATCCTTTGATTTCATACTATTCTAGTCATCAATCCTCAATCCAATCACCATCCGCCAATGGAACCTTGTTCCACGCTCTCCAATGGCTCTCCAACATTTTGTAGGGTTATGCGGCTAACACTATAAATTTTCCATAAGCATGTTTTTAAAGAAAGTGAAATTAGGTCACTGTGTCAACAAACAAATAAAATAATTTATTTTACTACTTTATTCATTTTACACCTATGACTACTTTTCTACAAATGACCTTTTCCGACTAAGGTTAATTTGTGCCTAAGGTAAAGCTCGTGTTCTAAACCCAACGGTTCCCTCGGATTTCTGATCTAGGAACCCCTTTATAAGTTATTCCAATTTTTAAGGAAAATTGTGTGTAAATTCTATTTAATATATTTAATATATTTAAAACATTTATTCCAGACACACTGGGTCTCAGAATCACATGTATTCTTAGTTCCTGGTCTCGAAAATAATCCATACAATATCCAAAAATAATACATGGAAAATCTGATTCATTATAGGAAACGAGTCGATGTGCTTGATCCACTATAAGAAATGAGTATGGGTGTATGATAAAATATGGGAAATAGGTTGTGATGTCTGCTCCATTATGATATGGGAAACAATTGTTGATGTGTGGTCCCCTGTGATTTGATAGTCTTGGTATTTAACCTTGACATATAAAATGGTTTTTATGCCTATGATGGTGCCACACTTTTATAACATGTTTTTATGATTTCGATTTGAACTTCTGGTTCATGGTTGATTTATGATTATTTCACACTCTTATGATTAATGTATTTTCAAATTATAATGTTTTATGTTATGACTCGTGATTATGATTTATGATAAATTGGGAATAAACTTTGTAAATTATGATCATGATCTCATGCCTCTATGCTTATCTTATGTCTGCCTATGATCATCGATTGAATTATTGTGTTCCACATATGTTTTAGATAAATATAACATAATAGTGATATTTTAAAAGTTTAGATTCAAATTCCATTGTTATCTTGGTTACATTAAAGTCAAATTAAATGAATAGATCCAAAAATAACATTAATGATATTTTATAATAAACAATATTTTATAAAATTATTTAAAATTCATAAAAATAATATATTCATCCAATTGAATGGTATTTGGTTTAAAATATAAACCATGGTCCATTTATGAGTAACTTTTCTTTTTTATGTAAGCATTCTTGACCCTAAGTGTAAAAAAGTTTGATATTGCGGTAATTATCAAAATGGTTAACGAAGGTTAAAACTAAGAGATAAGGCTTAAAATATCACTTAAACTTCTCTAAATATTATTTTATGAGAGGATATAGACTTAAACTCTTCATATATTCAAAATATATCAACTGGGATCCACTTGAACTTAAAAATTAATTTACATTAATTTAATACTTTATGTAATTCCAAGGGTGCCACTCCCCTCACTTATAAAAGGGAAACTTCCCTGCTTCATTATTCACAAATTTAGAGCATTATATATTGGCCAATACCTACCCTAATATCATACTATATTCCTTCACTACATACTAGATCTTCTGGTATTTCCAAAAAAACATCCTTTCAAGGCTTAAGGTGTTAGCCAAAGGTGGTTTCTCAATAAAGAGGTATAACTCTTAATCAAGTACTTTAAATTTTATTTCTTATTTTACCTATTATAAATATATGGTATCTATTAAAAAATGAATTTTATATTTTTAATATACTTAATTTTTATTATTATTATTAAAAAACCATTATTCACTTCCTTACCATCAAATGGGAAATGAAAGTATAGTTTGTGTGTACATATGGACTACCACCTCCATGAAGCTGTGAGTTTCATTTTTCATCACCACTTCACATTAATGGTTATAATGATAGATTTAATAAATATATATGATATTTATGATATTATTATAGTTTTTTCATGGTTAATTATTATTTAACTTTCTTTCTCTTCATCCATTGAAAAGTGAAAACATCACTCGTGTGTATGTACAGATTATCATCTCCATGAAGTGATGTAATTCATTTTTCATCACCACTTTATATGAATAGTTATAAAAGTGTATATAATGATTATATATGATACTCATGAAATGATTAAAATTATATATATGAGGGATCCATAATAAAACTACAAGGATAGGGATTGTCGAATTGAAACATGCATAAAAATGAAACAATTATCATATGAAAGAGTGATTTTAATAAAGAATTATTAATAAATGTGTGGTAATATATTATAAGTAAATAATATATGATATGATATATATGAGTATAGTTCTATAATAAATGTATAATAAATCTATATTTATTATAAATGATGATCGAATGCATACAAAGTCATATGAGACTTGAGGTAAGGGGATTATGTTTCAATACCATTGTAATCAGAATTGATTATGCTTGAATTTCCATTGAGGAAATTATATGATTATTATATATTTAAATAATTTTCATTTTATTACCCTCTATTTATTCATGTAATTTTAACGTAATAGTCTCATTTTCCTCTCTATGGTACCTAAAATGATCGCGAATTTTTTTTGAGAAAAAGATACTTTATTTCCTCTTTGGTCGGGAATATTTTTATTCCATGTCCATGTTTTCTTTAAAATGTTTTCAAAAATGTTTTACTATTACTCTATGAATGTTTAAAGTCATTTTTAGCCATTTTTTAATTTTATAAAAATGTTTCAAAGAAATGTTCTTGTTGTTTTCTAAATGAGGTACTTGTGACTTTTTATCGAAAATGTGAAAGGAAACTTTGTTTTTTTAACATACTTGACATGAAAGAAATTTCCTATTGTCATGACCGCTCAATACTTTGAGTCTCCCTTTATAAGTTTTCATAGTTCTTTTCAAAGAAAAAAATTTCCATGATACTTCATAAATATTTTTATTTTAAATATGCATTTTCAAAATGAAAAGGGTATTTTCCTCAAGAAATATTCCAGTGATCATTTAAAGACATTTTTCATATACGATAACATATTTTGATGTTACTTATGCTTTATTGAGGATATAATCCAATGATTCCATCCATAATATTTCTCTATATGGTTTACTATTATGATGATGAGATGTTTACGAAACTCGTTCATTTCTCATGGGTTATGATATGATGAATTGATGAAATGTTTATGAAATCTATTTCACTTATAAGGGTTATGATATGATGAAATGATGAATGTTTTATGATATTGTGGCACACATATGTATGGTTTTCATTATGTGATGGGTGGGTCTGTTAAAATCCTCCAATGCATTGGGTAAAGTCTTATATTCCATGATATAATTATGGGAAATGAGTTGATGTGCTTGATCCACTATAGAAAATAGGTAGGGGTGCCTGATCCACTATGGGAGACAGGTTGTGATGTCCGATTCGTTATGATATTGGAAATGAGTGTTGATGCCTGGTTCACTATTATTTGATAGTCTCGATAGTTAGCCTTGACATATGAAGTGGTTTTTATGCCTATGATGGTGCCACACTTTTATGACATGTTTTTATGATTATGATTTGAACTTGTGGTTCATGATTGATTTATGATTATTTCTCACTATTGTTATTCATGTATTTTCAAATGATAATTTTTTATGCCCTAACTCTTGATTATGATCTGTAATAGATTGGGTGTGAACTTTGTATGTTATGATCGCAATATCATGCCCTTATTCTTATATTATGTTTGTCTATGATCATCGAAAATTATCTCCCATGTTTAACTTTACTGAGCATTTGAGCTCACCCTTTCTTATGTTTTCTTTCTCAGGGTTATAAAGAAAATTTTTAAGTAGGGTGTGTTAAGAAAGGTACAAAGTGAGAATAACTTTATGAGAGATGGTGAATAATGCACATCATCAATAAGATGTTTATGTATCTAGTCTCCAAAAACACTAAAATTTTACCGTTCTGATGTGTATCATAACATTATGTATTGAATATTCATATTAAAAGATGTAATATCTGTATATGAAATTATTGGATCACCTCAATCCCTTTGATCGTGCATGTCCACCATGCATTCTAGAAATTTTTCTAGAATTTCACCTTTTTGAGATGGAAATCCATGAAAATAAACAAAATAAATAATAAACATGAAAATACCTTCTAATGACATCATGAGTTCCACAAAATAACCCATATCAAAAGTGGATTTTACCGTAAATATTTCAAAGTGCACTAGTTATGTCAAAATAAAATCTATGAGTCAAGAATTGATTTTTTAGGCATCTAGTGGCCTATCATAAATTTCACTATAGTATAGTGAATTTATTAAACCAAAACATAAAAATCTACACTTTCCCAAAACCCTCACATGTCTTGAAATTCATTAAGAATGCTATGAAAGTTAAGTTACCAACCTCAAGGGTGATCAATAAATTGAATCTATGTGATTGATGAAAATCAAGCACGCCATAATATAAATCCAAACCTAACAACCCTATAATCATATAACACGTGATACCCTCTTTGGAGATCTAGGTGATTTGGTTAGTGTTAACCACTAAATCCATGGAGAATGAGGATAAGAAAGTGTAGAAGATTTAAAGTCTTGGTGTGAAAAATATTGAGATTTGCTGAAGGATGAGGGAGATTCTATCATGCATTAAAGAAGAGAAAAGTGGGGGATGATGGAGAAATTTCTATTATATGTTGGAAACTCTCTTTCATGATCTAGGGTCCACCTCACCTTTATAATTAAAGAAAAACTTTATTTAAACTTAAAATTAATTGCAATTTATGAAGTAGTCGACAGCAGAGGCAATCACTTTAAACATCACTTGAAGTTGTTATAATAAAATAGCATCAACATCATCACATATCTAAGTACACCACATGTTCATCTATTGATAATATATAATAATACTTGGTGATCATTATTATTGCACTAGAATAAAAATATTGTGAAGATTCTTAGATAAATGAGAAATTTGAGTAAGAAAATGGAGCACTGGATATGCATGGATGATTCAATTCAGGATAAGTTTTTATGCATAGGACAAAAAACCCATCATCAATTAGACATGGCATGAGTCGGATCTGAAGAGGCATTCCATTTCAAAATAAATTATCCTTTTCATTGAATCATGAATCAACGATTCTCCATATCTGATGACATCATAAATAAAACGGTCGAGATGGGAGCACAGTGGGGTACGCACCATCATACCAAGATGGAGCTTTCCCAAACACGGTCACATGACCAGGTCCCTGAGATTGACATCAGATCCCTATTGTTGAGGTCTTTGCTCTTGTTTTCCCACTATTGGTAACCAATGGTTATATCTTCTCAGCTAAGAAAATATCAATCACCAAAGCTCACTCTATCACCCCAGCATAGTTAGGAATGAATAAAGGGATAACACTAGCCCGAATGTCTCTACACAAACCTCACTCGAAATTTTGAGCCTAGAAGAACTGGTCGCAAACCATATCCATCGAGTACTTGGAAAGGTTAGTAAACCTCGATGAATACTCAGCTAGTGTCATGTTGTCCTGGAAGAGTTGCAGAATCTCCTGGATACACACAACCCTCAACAAAGATGGTGAGAAATCCTCTCTAAAAAGGCACTCAAACTCTAACCATGCAAGAGTCACCTCATCATAATACTTGGTCACTAACCCCCATCATTGCCCAGTAGAGTCATGAAGAAGGCTCACAGCCAGGACCACTATCTGATCTTCTTGTGTCCTGACCAGACGAAAAACTCGGGTCACTACCTCAAGCTAGTCCTCAGTCACCTATGCGTTCGACTCGCCTCAAAACCTTAGGGGTATCTATCGTTGAAACTTATGAAGTGCACTTAGCCTTCACACCTCATCTACTGGTACTATAGGTACCACATATTTATCTAAAGGTGATGGTATAGCTGGTGCACCACCTGGAGGTAACATCTCAGGAATTGGTCCTTGTATTGATGCCTCATCACTGATGGAATTATCTCCATGATCATGATATTGAATCCTAGCTGACATACATCATGGAGGCATCCTGAAAGTAAACAAGATGTATCACGGTCAATGAGAGTATCTGGAGAGCTGGCTCAAGAAGGAAATGGAAACCACAACCCATTCTTATAGGATTTATGTACCGTTTTTTTCCTGCAACCAATGTTCTCATGTACCAAGTTGAAAAACAGGCGATCAGAGTCCTCATGTATGGATACATCAGTCATTGCACCAATACTAGAGTCCCTAGCCTGAAATATGAACTCAAAACACTTAACATTATTTCCCCAAACCAATATCACAAACTCTGGTTCTAAGGTGGAATTGAATCCTCTAATACCACTCTGTCACGACCCATCCTAGAGGGGCTCATGTCGTGACTCCTCGAGCTTGCCTCCAATAGGCCAGGGGCTGGAGATTATCACCGAGTAGGCATATCACTGACATGGGAGGCCTTAGCCTAAGTACTTGTACACATGCACACATCTCCAAGCTTATACAATGCTGAAATCTAAAAAAATGAACAACCATGCATGCATACATCTAAATCCCATAGCCAGAGTACAATAGAAAGTAGAGGAAAGTAAATAGGGTCAAATACAATCCCACCATAAAGAGTTTGAAACATAAGTCCAACCTGATAGTAAGTATTGGGGACTTCTATCAAAACGTTGTAGGAACACATCTCGATATGTAAAGTCTCACTAAGCATCATCTGGTCCTAGTTGGTCTAGGCCTCCATTAAAAGGTTGATCATTTGCACAAGACACGACGTGTGCAGAAAAAACTCATATAGGGGTGAGTATAACAATACTCAGTAGGATGCCCTAAAACCACAAAGCATACAAAAAAGGGAAATAAAACCAACTCTACATAGGTATATGTCTAAAGAACATATAATAATAATATCCAGATATACTCACAAAAGACACACAGTCAAAAGGTAAGTCAGAACCGTAGTATACCAGCCTAGGATTCTGGCTTGAAGAATCCACAAAACACTCATCTAGGAGAACACACTCTTGAGTCTGATAGCACGTATAACATCTATCCGATAGATAGTGCTTATTGGGTCTCTCCATTAGAAGTACATGCTGAAGGTATGAGAGATACGATACACAGATGAGGATCACTTCCAAGGTCATGGGGTGATACCCATAACTCAATTTGGATTAACCCGCTAAGTAGAGGATCGGTTCCTGCATAGTGTTGGTCAAGAAAATACCAAGAACTCCACCTAGGGCACGAAAATGAATAGAGGGTCTCACTTCAGGCCTCTTGGAGGGATTCCAATGAATCTATCCAAGAAGTCTTGCTGAAGGGATCGTAGACCTAAGAGTAGGAGATGATTATATACTAATGCTCAGGAAAAGGATAAGGAGTACGCACCCTAATGAAACTTGTCTAAAATATGAAGGAAAAGGGCTCCAAGGCATGTTTAAGAAAGTACACGGCGTGTAGAAGGGTTACTCACCATGTCCCTTGACCCTAGGTCCTGCCCGTGTAAATGGACCATGTATCTTGCTTGTGTCTGTGTAGAAGTACACGTTGTGTAGCCTGCCCATGTAGTCTACCCATGTTCTAGTACAGGACTTTAGCCCATGTACATGTGCTCGTGTACTAGTACACGGCTTTGCCTGTGTACTTGGTCTAGGTCATGTCTGTGTGGGAGAGTACACAGTGTGCTCCAACTCGTGTACTCCAACCCATGTCTATGTACCCTCCGAGGTACATGTCTGGTCTCTGGGGAGAGACCATAGACCATGTGATGGTGTCACACGTCGTGTGATACTTAAGTTTATATTAAAACCCTAGCCACCACACAAGGGGGCCACACGGCGTGTAGATCTTATTTACATGTTATGTAATGCATAAATTTATAAAAATGCAGATTTGGTTCTGTGCATCACGATAATTGCTTCGGCCTTCAATCTGGTGATCGTTTCAGTGCAAAAACGTAGATCGAGTCTTGTTGAGTCATGCCATCACCGAATCAACATGATCTAGGACTTCAATCCGCTTGGAAAATGATATTATCCTTTGTTCTTTATTGTGTGTCGAAGAACATGAAAACTGGGTGTCTACGTCTTCTGAATCGTTGTCGTCTCCATCATCGCACCTCCGTCATGTCATTCCAATTCTAGATCTACAATATTGGATCATTGTGCCAAGAAATGGGTATGCAATGATCAATTGATCAAGATATGTCAAACCACGGGCCAAATGAAGAATGCTCGCAATGAATGAAGAATCGGGAGAAAAAAGGCACAAGAAAAAATAAGAGGATCAGACCTCAAACAATATCCATGTCGATCTCATTTCATTGTCGTTAGAATGACAATTGAAGAATTAACAGTTCACAAAGTAATTCTCTCGAATAATCCTCGTAAATAACCCATCCTGCAATACGCATGACCCACGAATCAATATATTAGTCGATTGATTCGTGTTCGTTGTATAAATTAAAAATGGGGAAGAAATCCAAATAAAAAAATTATCTACCTCGATTTGGATCAATCGTTGATGAAGAACGATGTGGTGTCATAGTCATTGGTGAGATCCTTTTATTTCATCCTGTTTTGGTCATCAATCCTCGATCTGGTCATCGTCTACCAATGGAACCTTGTTCCACGCTCTCCAATGGCTCTCCAACATTTTGTAGGGTTATGCGGCTAACTTTGAAAATTTTCCATAAGCATGTATTTAAAGAAAGTGAAATTAGGTCGCTACGTCAACAAACAAACAAAAATAATTAAATTAATTATTTTATTTATTTTATTTATTTTATTTATTTTATTTATTTTATGCCCGCGACTGCTTTTTTACAAACGACCCATGCCGACTAAGGTTAAGTCATGCCTAAGGTAAAGCGTGCATTCTAAACCCAACGGTGCCCTCAGATTCCGATCTGGGCACCCGTTTATAAGTTATTCCACTTTTTAATGAAAATTGTGTGTACGTGCTATTTAATATATTTCAAACATTTATTTCGGACACACTTGGTCTCGGAATCGCATGTTATCTCAACGCTTGGTCTCGAAAATAATCCATACAATATCCAAAAATAATACATGGAAAATTCGAGTCATTACAAGAAACGAGTCGATGTGCTTGATCCACTATGAGAAACGAGTATGGGTGTCTGATCAACTATGGGAAATAGGTTGTGATGTATGATTCGTTGTGATATGGGAAACAAGTGTTGATGCATGGTCCCCTGTGATTTGATAGTCTTGGTATTTAATCTTGACATATAAAATGGTTTTTATGCCTATGATGGCGCCACACTTTTATGACATGTTTTTGTGATTGCGATTTGAACTTGTGGTTCATGGTTGATTTATGATTATTTAACACTCTTATGATTCATGTATTTTCAAATGCTAATGTTTTATTCTATGACTTGTGATTATGATTTATGATAAATTGGGAATAAACTTTGTAAATTATGATCATGATCTCATGCCTTAATGCTTATCTTATGTCTGCCTATGATCATCGACTGAATTATTGTGTTCTGCATATGTTTTAGATAGATATAACATAATAGTGGTATTCTAAAAGTTTAGATTCAAATTCCATTATTATCTTGATGACATTAAAGTCAAATTAAATGAATAGATCCAAAAATAACATTGATGATATTTTATAATAAACAATATTCTATTAAATTATTTAAAATTCATAAAAATAATATATTTTTTCAATTGAATGGGATTTGGTTTAAAATATAAACCATGGTCCATTTATGAGTAACTTTTCTTTTTATGTAAGCATTCTTGACCCTAAGGGTAAAAAAGTTTGATATTGCGGTAATTATCAAAATGGTTAACGAAGGTTAAAACTAAGAGATAAGGCTTAAAATATCACTTAAACTTCTATAAATATTATTTTATGAGAGGATTTAGACTTAAACTCATCATATATTCAAAATATATCAATTTGGATCCACTTGAACCTAAAAATTAATTTACATTAATTTAATACTTTATGTAATTCCAAGGGCGTCACTCCCCTCACTTATAAAAGGGAACCTTCCCTACTTCATTATTCACAAAGTTAGAGAATTATATATTGGCCAATACCTACCCTAATATCATCCTAGATTCCTTCCTCACATACTAGAGCTTCTGGTATTTCCAAAAAAACATCATTTCAAGGCTTAAGGTGTCACCCAAAGGTGGTTTCTCAACAAAGAGGTATAACTCTTAACCAAGTTCTTTCAATTTTATTTCTTATTTTACCTCTTCTAAATCTATGGTATCCATTCCAAAAAAAATGAAATTTTATCTTTAATATACTGAATTTTTATTATGATGATGAAAAACCCATTATTCACTTCCTTACCATCAAATGGGAAATGAAAGTATAGCTTGTGTGTACATGTGGACTACCACCTTCATGAAGCGATGAGTTTTGTTTTTCATCACCGCTTCACATTAATGGTTATATGATAGATTTACTAAATATATATGATATTTATGATATTATTATAGTTTTGTAATGGTGAATTATTATTTACCTTTCTCTCTCTTCATCCATCAAAAAGTGAAAACATCACTTGTGCGTATGTACGAATTATCGTCTCCATGAAGTGATGTAATTCATTTTTCATCACCGCCTTATATGAATAGTTATAAAAGTGTATATAATGATTATATATGATACTTATGAAATGATTAACATTATAGAGATGAGGGATCCATAATCAAACTACAAAGACCGGGATTGTCGAACTGAAACATGCATGAAAATGAAACAATTATCATATGAAACAGTGATTTTAATAAAGAATTATTAATAAATTGTGATAAGATATAATAAGTAAATAATATATGATATGATATATATGAGTATGGTTTTGGAATATATGTATAATAAATCTATATTTATTATAAAGGAGGTTCTAATGCATACGAAGTAATACGAAATTTAAGGTAAGGGGTTTATGTTTCAATCCCATTGTAATCAGAATTGTTTATGCTTGAATTTCCATTGAGAAAATTATATGATCCTTATCTAATTAAATAATTTTCATTTTATGATCCTCTATTTATTCACGGAATTTTCAAGTAATAGTCTCATTTTCCCCTTTGTGGTACTTAAAATGATCAGGATTTTTTTTTGAGAAAAAGAGACTTTATTTCCTCTTTGGTCGGGAATCTTTTTCTTCCATGTCCATGTTTTCTTTAAAATGTTTTCAAAAATGTTTTATTATTCCTCTATGAATGTTTAAAGTCATTTTTAGCCTTTTTTTAATTTTTATAAAAATGTTTCAAAGAAATGTTCTTGATGTTTTCCGAATGAGGTACTTCTGACTTTTTATTGAAAATGTGAAAGGAAACTTTGTTTTTTAACATACTTGACATGAACCAAATTTCCTGTTGTCATGACCGCTCAATGCTTTGAATCTCCCTTTATAAGTTTTCACATTTCTTTTCAAAGAAAATTTTTTTCATGATACTTCATAAATATTTTTATTTTAAATATGGGTTTTCAAAATGAAAAGGGTATTTTCCTCAAGAAATATTTCAGTGATCATTTAAAGGCATTTTTCATCTACGATAACATCTTTTGATGTTACCTATGCTTTATTGAGGATATAATCCAATGATACCATCCATATTCTTTCTCTGTATGGTTTATGATTATGATGATGAGATGTTTAGGAAACTCAGTCATTTCTCATGAGTTATGATATGATGAATTGATGAAATGTTTATGAAGTCTATTTCACTTCTACGTGTTGTGCTATGATGAAATGATGAATGTTTTATGATATTGTGGCACACATATGTATGGTTTTCATTATGTGATGGGTGAGTCCGTTAAAACCCTTCAATGCATTGGGTAAAGTCTTATATTTCACGAGATAATTATGGGAAATGAGTTGATGTGCTTGATCCACTATAGAAAATAGGTAGGGGTGCCTGATCCACTATAGGAGACAGGTTGTGATGTCCGATTCGTTATGATGCGGGAAACAGGTGTTGATGCCTGATTCACTATTATTTGATAGTCTCGATAGTTAGCCTTGACATATGAAGTGGTTTTTATGCCTATGATGGTGCCACGCTTTTATGACATGTTTTTATGATTATGATTTGAACTTGTGGTTCATGATTGATTTATGATTATTTCTCACTCTTATTATTCACGTCTTTTCAAATGATAATGTTTTATGACATAACTCGTGATTATGATCTGTAATAGATTGGGTGTGAACTTTGTATGTTATGATCGCGATCTCATGCCCTTATGCTTATATTATGTTTGTCTATGATTATCGACAATTATCTCCCATGTTTAACTTTACTGAGCATTTGAGCTCATCTTTTCTTATGTTTTCTTTTTCAGGGTTATGAAGAATTTTTTTAAGTACGATGTGTTAAGAAAGGTACAAAGTGAGAATAACTTTATGAGAGACCATGAAGAATACACGTCGTCAATAAGATGTTTATGTCCAAAAACACTAAACATTTACTGCTCTGATGTGGATCGTAACGTTATGTATTGAATATTCATATAAAAAGACGTAATATTTATATATGAAAAGCTTGGGTCACCTCAGTCCCCTTGATCGTGCATGTCCACCATGCATTCTAGGATTTTTTCTAAAATTTCGCCCTCTTGAGTTGGAAATCCATGAAAATAAACAAAATAAATAAAAGACATGAAAATACCTTCCAGCAACATCATGAGCGCCACAGAATAACCCATATCAAAAGTGGATTTTCCACTAAATATTGAAAAGTGTGCTATTTATGTCAAAATAAAATCTACGAGTCAAGAATTGATTTTTAGGGCATCTAGTGAATTCTCATAAATTTTACTATAGGGTAGTAAATTCATTAAACCAAAATGCCAAAATCTACACCTTCCCAAAACCCTCACACATCTCAAAATTCTTTAAGCGCGTTATGAAAGTTAAGTTACCAACCTCAAGGGTGATCAACAAATTGAATCAATGTGATTGATGAAAACCGAGCACGCCATAATGTAAATCCAAACCTAACAACCCTATAATCATATAACACATGAAACCCTCCTTGGAGGTCTAGGGAATTTGGTTAGTGTTTGCCATTGAATCCATGGAGAATGAGGATAAGGAAGAGAAGAAGATTTAAAGTCTTGGTGTGAAAAATATTGAGATCCACCGAAGGATGAGGGGGATTCTATCCTGCATTGAAGAAGAGAAAAGTGGGGGATGACTGAGAAATTTCTATTATATGTTGGAAACTCTCTTTCATGATCTAGGGTCCACCTCACCTTTCTAATTAAAGAAAAACTTTACTTAAACTTAAATTTAATTGCAATTTATGAAGCATTGATAATCTACAATAATACTTGGTGATCATTATTATTGCACTGAATAAAAAAATTGTGATGATTCTTAGATAAATGAGAATTTTGAGTAAGAAAATGGAGTACCATATTTGCATGGATGATTCAATTCAGGATAAGTTTTTATACATAGGCCAAAAAACCCATCACCCATGAGACATGGCATGTGTCGGATCTGAAGAGGCATGCCATTTCAAAATAAATTATCTTTTTCATTGAATCACGAATCAACGGTTCTCCGTATCTGATGACATCATAAATCAAACGGTCAAGATGGGAGCACGGTGGGGTACGCACCATCATACCAGGCTGCAGCTTTCCCAAACACGGTTTCGGCTCACCGAAAGGCCATACGCCACGTGGCGCGTCATTTTTTATTTTAAAGCCCGATTATTATTATATTTATATTTATTTATCTGCCTCCACGCTTCCTCGCTTCCTCAAAATTCAACTGAATTATATTTTTCCCGCTTTATTTTCTTCCTCGCCCCAGCTTTAACCAGCTTTCCTTCGTCCTGCCGACCCCATTCAAACCCTTTGTGTATAAATGTCACTCGCCTTTTCGTGTCCATCCGACCTCTCTCTCTCTCTCTCTCTCTCTCCGGATTCCAGAAGCTGGTTCCTCCTTCCATGGCCGCCTGCTACCTCCTCCTCCTCCTCCTCCTCCTTCAATTAGATGTTAACCAGTCAGAAACCCTCTCCAGACACTCATCTCCGCCTTCAGATTTCTCCATCTCTTTTCCCCTCACCACCGTCCGTCTCCGTCGCCGCCGCAGCTCCACTCAGACAACCACCTCTTCCTCCTCCGCCGCCTCGCTGTGGTCTGATAAAGCACCGATCGTCTTCCGGTCGAGGCTCCAGCACGCTTCCGTGGCGCTGGTCGCCTCCCTCCCTTTCGGAACCCCGCCGCAGCTCCAGGAGATGGAGGTGGACACCGGCAGCCAGCTTCCATGGGTTCGGTGCCGAAGCACGATCGGCAGGACGAAGCAGCAGCAACGGGCGGATCCGCCCGGACCGACGGCTTCCTTCGACCCGCGCCTCTCCACCTCCTTCTCCGTCGTCCCCTGCAACCACCCCCTCTGCCGGCCCGCCAAGAACGCCCTGCCCACCTCCTGCGGCCTCGGCCACCGCTGCCGCTACTCCCTTTTCTACGCCGACGGAACATTCGCCGAGGGAAATCTGATCGAGGAGAAATTCGACAGCCGCCTCCCCGTCGCCCTGGGCTGCTCCAACGCATCCACCGAAGGCAGGGGCATTCTGGGGATGAACCTGGGGTCTCTCTCCTTCGCCTCCCAGTCCAAGGTCGCCAGATTCTCCTACTGCGTGCCCCGCCCCGGGTCCAGATCCTCCGGCTCGCTCGTGCTGGGGAACAATCCGGTCTCCGGCGGGTTCCGGTACATCAGATTGCTGTCGCTCGGCGGGCAACCCGGTCGCATGCCGAATTACGACCCGCTGGCGTACACGGTGGCGCTGGTGGGGGTGAGGGTGAACCGGCGGGCGGTGAACGTGTCGGCGACGGTCTTCCTTCCGAACGCGAACGGGTCGGGGCAGACGATGGTGGATTCGGCGACGGAGTTCACGTACCTGGTGGAGGAGGCCTACCAGGCGGTGAGGGCGGAGATCGCGAGGGCGGAGGAGGGGCTGCTGCGGGGCGACGGATACGCGTACCAGGGGGCGCTGGACATGTGCGTTGCGGAGGGGGAGCGGCGGAGGCTGGCGCGGGCGGTGGGGGAGGTGGCGTTCGTTTTCGAAGGCGGGGCGGAGATGGCTGTGGCGGGGGGAGGGAATCTGGTGGCCGGCGACGGAGGGATGCACTGCGTGGCGATCGGACGGTCGGACGCCCTTGGGATCGCCGGCAACGTGATCGGAAATTTCCACCAGCGGGGCCGGTGGCTGGAGTTCGACCGGGAGAGTCGCCGGCTGGGTTTCAGCGCGGTCGACGACTGCGCCTAGCTCTTCGAGTTTACATATTTGCCCTTACTGGTTAAGTGATCCCTGCTGTAAAATTAGTAATTTCTTGGTATAAAATTAAATAACGATTTAGATTAAAAAAAATTAAAACTGGATTAAAATAAATTATTGAGGTCAAAATCAAAAGCAAGTGGTTCGGGGTATTTATACTTTTAGAATGTGGGGACAGCGTTGCGTGCCAGCCGTCGATGGGGGCCCACAGCTCAAATCCAGCCGCACACGTTTAACAGAGATCCCCGGACAGCTCACCAAATCGGCTTTATTAATATCTGAGGTTCTCAGAAACTTCCAGCGCGCCAGAGACTGCCACGCGTCTCCGGTTGTGATTACTATAATATGGCGTGCCCCAGGACTTTCACTGTTCGAATGCAGTAGGGTAATTTAGGTGGGGTCATTTTTTTTTTTTAAAATGAGTTTCTCTTTAGTGGCGCTATAGTTTTTTTCTTCTTTTGAATTTATCATATTTATTATTTTACATTTAATATAATTAGATAATTTTTATATTTATATATTCATTATAATATTATAATTATCATAAATATAAATATATAATTATCATAAATTTATAATTATAAATATAAAAATTATATTAAATATATAATTATAATAAATGTAATAAATATAATAGGAAATATTCTTCATTGTATATTTTGATTATTATAGTTATATATTTATTATAATTATTATATTTATAATTATATTTTGATTATTATATATTCATTGTAATATTAGAATTATTATAATTATAAATAGAGAATTATAATAAATTTATAATTATAAATATAATAATTACGATAAATATATAAAAATAATAAATATATAAATATAGCAAAAACAAAAACATAATAATTATATAATTATAAATATAGTAAAGACAAAAATATAATAATTATAGAATTATAATAAAAATAATAAATGTAATAAATATAATAAATGTAGTAAATGTAATTATATATTTATGGATACATTATATATATATATATTTTTCCATTGTAAATATGCAATTCTATTTATATATAATGTATATATAATGTATATATAGATATATAATTACATAATGAAAATATATAATTCTATATATATACATTATATATTTTTTTACATTATAAATATGTAATTATAATAAATATGTAATTATAATAAATATATGCCTATAATAATTACTTATTTTAATTATATATTTATTATATTTAGAGTTATAATTAGATATGTATTATATTTATATATTTATTATAATTATATAAATATAAATAGAATAAATATATAATGTATATATAAAGATATAATAATTTGTAATAATCATATATTAATAATAAAAAATTTGTAATTTAATTAATGACTATTTATAATTAATTTACAATTATAATAACTTATAATTTTATTAATTCGTAATAAATTATAATTTAATTTACTATTATAATTAATTTACAAATATAATTATTTATAATTATAATAATTTGTAATAATTATAAAAGGGGGTATTACAATGCACGCAAGAAGAAAACAGGTCCTAAGAGTCGACCCCGCGACCTCCGACCCAAACCCCAAACCCCCCAATCACCACAGCCGAGTGCGTGAGGCTTATTTGTAATAATTATATTTTAAATATATAACAAAGAGTTAAAACAAAAGAAATTTCATAAAAAATGTCGATGAAAAATAATTTTTACGCAATTAAACACACCTATTTCAAACTTAAAAATGTTTCAAATACGTGTTTTTGAAAGACTATAATAGATAAAGTATAACACCGATATAAATGCAACTTTACACATTGATTAAACATATAATAAATATTTGGAAACAAAATAAATTTAATGAAAAATGTCGATGAAAAATAATTTATAAGCTTTCAAAACCAGCTATTTGAAACTTACAAATGTTTCATGTACGTCAATTTGAAAGACTATAAAACATAAATTATAGCACAAATATAAATGAAACTTTAAACACTGATTAAACATATAATAAATATTTGAAAACAAAATGATTTTCATAAAAAATATTGATGAAAAATAATTTACAAGCTTTCAAAACCACCAATTGAAACTTACAAATGTTTCATGTACATGAATTTGAAAGACTAAAATAGAAACTATAATACAGATATAAATGAAACTTGAAACATTGATTAAAAATATAAAAAATAGTTGAAAAGAAATGGAATTTAATCAAAAATGTTGACGAAAAATAATCTATAAGCTTTCAAAACCAGTAACCTGAAACTTAAAAATGTTTCAAATACGCGACTTTGAAATACTATAAAACAGAAACTATAACACGGATCTAAATGAAACTTTAAACAATGATTAAACATATAAGAAATAATTGAAAACAAAAAGAATTTCATGAAAAATGTTGATGAAAAATAAGTTATAACCTTTCAAAACAATTAACCTTAAACTTAAAAATGTTTGAAGTACTCGACTTCGAAAGATTATAAAACAGAAACTATAACACAGTTCTAAATGAAACTTTAAACAATGATTAAAAATATAAGAAACAGTTGAAAACAAAAGGAATTTCATGAAAAATGTGACGGAAAATAATTTATAAGTTTTCAAAACCGTCAACACGAAACATAAAAACGTTTGAAGTATGCAACTTTGAAAGACTACAAAGCAAAAACTATAGCACAGATCTAAATGAAACTTGAAACATTAATTAAAAATATAAGAAATAGTTGAAAACAAAAGGAATTTCATCAAAAATGTTGACGAACAATAATTTATAAGATTTCAAAACCGCCAACCTGAAACTTAAAAATGTTTGAAGTACGTGAATTTGAAAGAAGACACACTTAGTCTTTTAGATAAAATTCCGCTATTGACATGACAATTAATCATTAACTCACATTTCTGAGGTCATTGATATTTTTTACATATTAAAACAGGTTTTATTTACTTATATGATATATATTTTGTACCGTATTCTATGAGTTAAGACTATTATTTATAGCATATAGTATGTGATATTTGTACTTTATTTAAAATATGTTATGCGTTTATGTAGACAAAAAAACATTAGTAAACCATAACCAAATACAAATCATGCACCAACATACAAAACAATACAACATGGTGAGAATACATCCATGTTTGATATGTGAGTGCTAATTCGGTAAAAATGAATACAGTTTTTAACATATACATCATGACATCTGAATAAATCAACGTCGATGCCCCCCGGTGCCACAACGTGACGTCTGAATCTCACGTCCTCCCCGCGTCCGACGTATGTGTTGCTCTGATGTCCTAGCAGCGGGATCCTCCGCTTCTAGTGCCTCCTCATGATGCTGTGAAGAGGGTTGACCAAAATCATGTGTGGATGACTGCCCAAAATCATACATGGATGACTGCCCAAAATCATGCGTGGAGCCATATGGTCCTGGGGCTCCTAAAAATGGTAGAAAGGACATACTGAAGAAGTCCTCGCCGGGAGGAGAGGGGGCTGCCACAAGCCGTGTCACCTGATCCAGCTCGTAGTCCATAGTAGTCATCGGAGACGACATATGTGGTATATAAGCGTCTCCTTGCTATGCAAGCTCATCAATAAGCTGAGCAGGATCATCTCTATATGGAGCTGCCACATCTGCATAAGGTGCTCTCAGATGTCTATCTCACCGCCTATGCCCCTCCCGAGGTACTTGTCTCCGTCTCCCAGCTGGCGGCGGTGGTGGCGGGGCATCGTCATCAGCAGACATAGCAGGGACATCATCACCAGGACCGGCCCGGTAAATTATGTTGCCCAAGACTGCCAATGAAATTTTGCCCTAAAATGTATTAAGAACTACAGTGAAACGGTGAATTTTTTGCCCTTGGTTTTGTATTTTTTTTCTTTGATTGCCTGTTGCCCTAGCCCGGGGGCTCTCTGGGCTTGCCCTAGGGCCGGCCCTGATCATCACTATCAGAAGCTCCAGCTGGAGGATATGGATCATGATATACCTGTGGCTCCTCGTCATAAAAACTGTCTCGTATCATCCGGAGATGGTCGTAGAGAGCCAACACATCTCGATGAACTACGTCTCGTCTAATATATGCCTCCTCCTGAGGATGTGTGATATGTGCAAGATGATCAATGTTGTCTGTCTGCAAATGAAATGACATTCAAATTAATACCACAAAAGAGTTAAACAAATATAATATACCTTAATAAACATACCATCTGCTGAATGCCAATCCCCTCACGTGTAAGATGCATGATGGTATGACGTCGATACCAGTCTGCATAATCCCCCTGGGCAGATAACTGATACTGTGCTGTGGGATATCCATATCGAGAAATACAATACCGGGCACGCGCGTCCCACAACTCAATATGAGATGCATGAAACTGCCGCCAGTTCGTTGACTGTCTACCTGTAAGTACAATAGAATGCAACCCATCAGGCTGTCCTGGTGCCATCAGGATATGCTGTATATAACCGAACTGACGCATGACCTGGTCTGGCTGGTGTCACTCAATGATATGGAAGTAGATGAGTGACACAACTGCAGCACGATCTCCAATCATAGCTGTGCAATACGGTGAAAGTGACACATAGACGTAACCTGCATATGGAGTCCATGAAACCTGAAATGTAAACTCAAAAAGTAAGTGACATATTAACAAGATAATGTTAGTAATATTACATTGAAATAACTTAAAATAGTGATAACAAAACATATTGTTCTATAAAAAAGTATTGCTTGACTTACATCAACTGGCACTAATGCATCGAATATCTGTCGAAAGCTGCGCACACTATGTCTCAGTGTGTGTGCATGCTTCTGAGACTGACTCCACCTGATTACAAAAGACTAATATACAGTAAGTTTATAAATAACAAAAAACAAAAGTACTAAATAAATGAAAGTAATGAAGTAAACATATCATCGTCCCCGAGGACAATCCTGAAATAGCTCTGCTGTAAGTGGTGCAATAGCTCGAGGAGCGATGCGCGGAAAATGCTCCCAGGCCCACATCTGTACTAAAGCCATACAACATGCAATCTGCCGTGCATCTGCCTGACAACTGGTACAAAGTGATCTATACAAATGTGCTAGTACAGTGGATCCCCAACTGTATGTAGCTGTCTGATCAAGATCCTCAAGTAATGGGAGGTACATCATGTGTACCAAAAGAGTGGAGTAGTCGACGCATAACATGCCTCCGAGCAGTCGCAGAATATATGCACGTGTGTGCCTAATAAGTGTCTCCTCATCTGCGTCATCAGGAATGACAACGAAATACTCATCAAGCCATGTCATGCGCAATCGAGAACCCACGAGGACACCTCGTACGCCAATGACATCAATGCCTAATAGTCGTTGTATGACGACAGCCCAATTGCCACTAGTGGCACCCGTAATTGTTTGTCCATGGATGGGAAAACCAAGCATGTAGGCGACGTCCTCTAAAGTAATGGTCATCTCCCCCTCCAGGAGATGAAAAGTGTGTGTCTCTGGCCGCCATCTCTCAACCAATGCCGCAATCAAATGATGATCAATAGTCTTGAAGTCACACATAGAGACTCCATAAAATCCTGCACGTCTAAGGTATGGAGAAATAGCTTCTGGGGGCACATCGTGATGATAATGATATGCTCTCCGAACAGCAAGTTGTCGAACATGTCGTCGCGCCAACACAAGACGTGACACATGCATCTCCTGGCCAGATAATAGTGGCTGCTCCATCTGATTGTACAAATAGTAAAACATTAATTTCATGTTAGACATCACATTTATCTTTTAATGTATGAAATTTATCATGTAATGTATGAAGGAAGCATGTAATGAGTTAAATAAAGTAATTTAGGATATGTTCAATATATAAAGAAATTTATGATATGTTCAACATATAAAGTTGATGATATATTCACTTTGAATGCTTTCAAAATTCAACGATGACATTGGATTTTGAAAGATGTCGACGTCACAATAATTGGCCAAAATTATTAAAGGAATTTATGATATGTTCAACACATAAAGTTTTAGATTGATTCTCCAAACTACTATGTCTATCGAATACTGATGATGTTATTATAGGAAATATTCTTCGTTGTATATTTTGGTTCATACATGTCATAAATGACTCATGGATCATTTTGCTAAAGCATTTGAACATATTTTAAGTACATTTTTCTGCCTGCAAATCAATGCACCCTTGCCTTTGAAACCTAAAATAGAGAGTTGGCCTACTCAATATGCTCAATCAACATCATTTAGAAGGATTATGGAAAAACTTTTGATCCATGTACAGTTGACATGAAAAAACATCATCCTTCTGCATCGTAGCTTTAGTCGACCCAGTAAAGAACCAACTGTCACATATTCACGACCTTCGAATGAATATTTGACAGTTGGTTCTTCACCGAGTCGACTAAAGAGGGGAATTGCCAATGTTGCAGAATGAATCAATGTTTTTTGTGTGTGTGGAGAAAACCCATTCTCGTGGTTGAAAATGAGGGGCATAATGTTTTAATCATTTTCAAGAATATCAATTATTTAGGTTCATCACTCTATTTAACACTTTTTAAGAAAAGGATGAGAGGGGCATAATGTTTGAAACAGGTTGATTGCTCACCTCCTCAAATGTAGCTTTGTTCTTGACTTTTTTTTATCTATTCCCACTTCATTTTCCTTAGATCTTTGGATTTTTTAGGTGTGGGTTCATCACTCTTTTCAGGTTGGACCTTGTTGTCCTGATTTCTTTATTTGTCATTTTTTAGGGTAGTAGTCTCAGATTCTGTTATATCCTCAATTTATTCTTCACTAGTATTCACTCTAGCTGATTTTTAGATTCTGTTAAATCCTCGATCTTACATTTTATATATTTTAAAATTTCTTGTTATTTTTCTAAAACAACAACCACTTATTTAAATGATGATGATATATTCACTATGAATGGTTTCAAAACTCAACATGAATAAGCCCATAGCGACAGATAGCCAACCCCATTCACTTTCCTAGACAAGGAAAGCCTCCAGGAAAGTAGGTGGTCCGACCCAAAGCCCCTCTATCCAGGGATACTTTACTCAAGCAAACATTTCAGTTCATGACAACTCTAACACTTAATATGTAAACAATATATTCAGCTACTAAATTCAAGTTTATAACTACAATTACAAACTGAGGACAAGGTAGATGACAAACTAAATTCATTATCATACTTAGAATGTAATGAAAATATATATTATATAAAAAATTCATAATATAACTACTTCGCTAATTATTGTAACTACGTCGCTAATTATTGTAACTACTTCTCTAATTATTATAACTATTTCGCTAATTACTGTAACTACTTCGCTAATTACTATAACTACTTCGCTAATTATTGTAACTACTCCGCTAGTTATACTTCATTAATTAACTAATTAGATTTAATTAACTACCTAATTAGATTTAATTAACTACCTAATTAGAATTACTTAACTTAAGTAATTACCTAATTATATTTAATTAACTACATAATTAGATTACCTAATTATATTTAATTAACTACATAATTAGATTACCTAATTATATCTAATTAACTACATAATTAGATTTAGTTAATTGCCTAATTAGAGTTATTTAATTACCTAATTAGAGTTATTTAATTACCTAATTAGTGTTAATTAATTACCTAATTAGATTTAATTATGTACACCTAAGTAGATTTAATTAAGTACCTAATTAGATTTAATTATGTACACCTAAGTAGATTTAATTAAGTACCTAATTAGATTTAATTAAGTACCTAATTAGTTTTCATTAATTAACTAATTAGAATTGATTAACTTCACTAATTAGAATTGATTAATTAACCAATTATAATTGATTAATTAACTAATTAGAATTGATTAATTAACTAATTAAAATTGAATAATAAACTAATTAGAATTGATTAATTAACTAATTAGAATTGATTAATTAACTAATTAGAATTGATTAATTAACTAATTAGAATTGATTATTTACTAATTAAAATTAATTATTTACCAATTAGAATCGATTAGTTAACTAATTAGAATTGATTAGTTAACTAATTAGAATTGATTTGTTAACTAATTAGAATTGTTTTGTTAACTAATTATAATTGATTAATTAACTAATTATAATTGATTAATTAACAAATTAGAATTGATTATTTAACTAATTAGAATTGATTAATTAACTAATTAGAATTTAATAATTAACTAATTAGAATTGAATAATTAACTAATTATAATTGATTAATTAACTAATTAGAATTGATTAAATAACTAATTATAATTGATTATTTAATAATTAGAATTGATTAATTAACTAATTAGAATTGATTAGTTAACTAATTAGAATTGATTTGTTTATTAATTAGAATTGATTAATTAACTAATTACAATTAACTAATTACAATTAAATAATTACAATTAACTAATTAGATTTAACTAATTACAATTAACTAACTAATTACAATTAACTAACTAATTACAATTAATTAACTAATTACAATTAATTAACTAATTTGAATTCATTAATTAACTAATTAGAATTACTTATTTAATTAATTACAATTAATTAGTTAACTAAATACAACTAATTAGTTAATTACTTACAATTAATTAGTTAATTACTTATAATTAATTAGTTAATTACTTACAATTAATTAAGTAACTATTAACTAATTTGAAGGCATTAACTAACTAATTCGAAGGCATTAACTAACTAATTAGAATGCATTAACTAACTAATTAGAATGCATCAACTAACTAATTATAATTAATTAATTTACTACTTACAATAATTAATTGACTAATTATAACTAATTAATTGACTAATTATAATTAATTAATTGACTAATTATAATTAATTAATTGAATAATTATAATTAATTAATTGACTAATTAGAATTAATTAATTGACTAATTAGAATTCAGTAATTAACTAATTATACATAATTAGGTACCTAATTATACTTACTTAATTAACCAAATTAAATTAATTAATTAACTACTTACAATTTACTATTTTTTAAACTATTTCTATAAACTAAACATATAAATTAATAAACAAATACTGTAATCTAATTACATTAACTAAATAATTAAATAAACACTTAAAAATATTAAAGAAATGTAAATGAAAACTTACCTCAAATTTGCGGAAAGGTCGGCGGCTGAACAACCAGAAATTTGTACTCCAAAATGAGAGAAAGGGAGGAGGTTTTGGGAAGGAGGAAGGGAGAGTGGAGAGTAAATGGATGAATGAGGAGGAGGGGGGTGATGGAGTTTTATAGTTGGGGATGGTGATCGGCGCCACTTGAAGTGGCGCTGATCAGTTACCCATAAAGGGATCAGCGCTACTTGAAGTGGCGCTGATGAATAGGGCTAGAAATTTCGCCTAACGCCACTTCAAGTGGCACTATGACGTTTTTTTCCATTAGCGCCACTTGAAGTGGCGCTAGGGTGCCCCATTCCTAAATAAAGAAAATGGGGAACCCATTTTCATAAAAAAATTGCCCCCACCCACATTTTCCAATGCAGTATATTAAAAAATAACCCTTACATTTATTGGATGATTAATTTTCATCCATAATCAATTAGATTCGAATATATGATGTTTGGTTTCCATTTGTAAGTGATATGTTTATAGTATTTTATTTAAAAAAATATCAAAGATATCACTCATATTTTTACTAATTATAACATTTTTAATACAGGGTTGTCCAAAAGATATATTCGACTATAAATAGTCATTTTAAACCTAACAGATTAATCTACATCATAGTAATTTATTTATAATTTGTAGTGATGAAATAATTACCTTAAATGATGACACAATACCAATACATTAATTATTCAACTAATAGAAAATCAAATAAATAATATTAAAAGAGAAGCAAGGTTGTTTAGGCATTGGCTTCCCTTCAGAAAATGGATTGATGAAATCCCCATGGACAGTACAATCATTGGAGATCATGGAATAGTTGATAGCAGGTTGTTTCGATCATTTTTTTTCTTCTTGAGATTTTGCTGGCTTTTTCTCAGTGTTTTTTGGTTTGTAATTCTCTCAATCCCTGCTACTGTAAGTTCATTTCACCTCGTGTTTGTACTGCCATTTTTGTTTTTAATAAAGTCCTTTGGGGCATGAATTGGGTTACCAATTCATGTCACCACTTTTATTAAAAAAATAAATAAATAACATTAAAAATATTAAAATAAATATAACTCGAGATAATTATTGTCATCCTTGAATTTTCTAGAGAACTTTTCTAAGTCAGAGATGTATTAAAAAATAACCCTTACATTTTCTCCAATTTTATTGGATGATTAATTTTCATCCATAATCAATCAAGATTTGAATATATGATGTTTGGTTTCCATTTGTAAGTGATTATGATGTTTATAATATTTTATTTCAAAAAATATCAAAGATGTCATACTCATATTTTTAATAATTATATCATTTTTAATATAGGGTTGTCCATAAAATATAATTGATTATAAATATTCATTTTAAACCTAAAAGATTAATGTACATCATAGTAATTTATTTATAATTTATAGTGATGAAATAATTGCCTTAAACGCTGACACAACGCTGATACATTAATTATTCAATTAATGTAAAAACATCAACGAGTCTGTGCCCAAGTGGTAAAGGCTTCTGCTTGACATCCAAAAGACCCAAAGTCGAATCAGGGCAGGGAAAAATTTCCGGGTTACTGTAGTAGGGGACTGTAGCAGCGGTGACACTATAGCGGCGATGACACTGTAGCAGCTCGGGTACTGCAGCAGTAATATTCACTGATGGACCTTTTGAGTCAAAAAATGGGCTTTCAGGCCTTGTATTTGGGATTTCATGCCCCCGGGCCCATAAGCTATGTAATGGGCCCCCTCTACCCAATTAGAAAAATAGGTCTTTTCTTTAATAATAAAAATTAGGCTTCGGCCCCAACCTTAAAAAAATTAATGGAAAAATCAAATAAATAATATTAAGAATATTAAAATAAATATAACTTGTGATAATTATTATTATACATGAATTTTATAGAATAATGATAAGTTAGAGATGTATTAAAATATTTGGTTTGAATTTATCTTGTTGTATTAATATTTATAAAAGTTAATGTAATGAACAACATCAAAATTAACATTAATGATATTTTAAAATAAATAATATTTTATTAAATGAAAGAAAATTTCTAAAAATCTTAAATTCTGCAAATTGATTGGGATAAGGTTAAAAATATCATCCATGATTCATTTATGGGTTGTTTGACATTTTATAGTAACTATATTAACCTTTAAAGAGTAAAAATCTATATTGTCATGGTAATAGTTAAAAGGATTAAATAAGGGTTAAAACTAAATGATAAGAGCGATAATGTGACCTAAACTTTTCCAAAAATCACTGGATGAGGGGATTTCAACCCATCCCAATCCTATATTTGAAATAAATCACTTAAAATCCATTTGGAATTGAAAATTAATTTATATTAATTTAATATTTCGAGAAATTCCAAGAGTACCCCTCCTCTCTCTTATAAAAAGACATCTTTTCTTCTATTTTGATCACACTTCAAAACCTATTTTGTTCAACTAAGATTTCCCAAATACCTTCCTAGAATCCCTCCCCACATTCTAGAGGTCTTAATTTGGGCAGAACACCACCCTTAGTGGTCTTAAGGTGTTATGGAATGAAGGATTTCCAAAGAAGAGGTATTGTTTTTAATTAAGCATTTATGTTTTGTTTCTTCTTCCACACCTCTCAGACCCAATTCATCCATACTAAAATAATAAATCCAATATCCTCTATATATTGAGATGTTATTATGTCAGTGGAATGACCTATATCCATCTCCACTTCCATTAAATGAGAAAAGAATTAATCTTTTGTGTGTACGGCGGACTACCGCCTTGTGAACTGATATAATTCATTTTCCATCACTATAAGGCCCTAGCCTTAAACATTGTATAATCTTGAGTTAAGTCAAGAATTTGACATTGAGGATCTTTTTAGGTTTAGAGTTTTAGATAATTAATCCATAACTATTACATTACATCACAAATATTACAAAGTATACACTTCTTCTCTAACCAATTTTTTTCATAAAAATAAAACTCCTTAAATAAACAAGAATTATTTTCTTGATATAAATATTAGTGATTTTTTTCTTTATCTTACCCTTCCTTACACCCTGTGAAAAACATTCCAAAAATTTGGGATGAGCATAAAAATATCAGTAAGGGTTATATAATAAAGAAAGAAAACATTAGTTCATCAATACATACAAATCAACGAACTCATACTTTTCAATCATAAAACATAAGCTCTTTAAAATATCTCATGAAATCCTAAGATTTATGAATCACACACAGAAATCATAAATCATAAAGGTAACTTTGGCATCCATAACATACTTACATTGTAGCTTTCACAACTACATAAGGATTTACTTTTGGAATACCCATCACAGTATATTCCCTAAATCTCTTAGGAGAAACATTAACGTTTACCTCTGTCACATTACCCAATGTATTGGAGAGCTATCTCGGGCTCACCCTCCCTAGGTTTATCACAGAACCACCCCTATATATAAACAATTCCCAAGAACTATAACATAATCATAACACATAAAACAAGTATAAAGGAAAGATAACATTTACACATTGCAATCACAATATATCATTTCAAAATATTTACATAATAAATGTTTTCTCAAAACCATTTTCAACACAAAAATATGTAAAAAGGGTATATGATATTTATTTTTCCTTTAAACAAATTATGACTTGTTAAAGAAGCCAAATATCAAATAATACTCGCGATGGTGGAAAGGTTGTTGTCACCGAATACGTTAAAAGAAAACATTCCTTTTTATCGTTTAGTAAAATGATTCGTAGAAAAATATTCCCTTTGAATGAAATTTAAAATTAAAAGGGGTTTATACACTATATAAAAGAAATTCATGTATAAATCAAAATATGTCTCAATGAAAGAAAATTGAGACGAAGTCCTTTACCTTGGGTCTGAATTGTCACTTAAGTTCCTTGTTCTTCCTAAATAATAAACATAAGTTAATTTATACTTGCTTCAGAACCTTTTTCAAGTTTATTGTTCCTTTTATATCACTTATTACCACGTTATAAACATTACATTATTATTTAAGTTAATATCGGTTGTTTTGTCGATATTTGGTACTTGAGTCAAAAATGAACTTGTTATAATTACAAATCGTCCATGTGGTGAAAATACCATTATCTCTAGAATGATATACATGATTTAAATATCATATATATCCAGTATATATATGTATTTATAATAGTACATAACATTTGGAGATAAGAAATGAAATGCACTGTTCATGGAGATGGTAAGCCGTACGTACGCATGAACGCTACTTTCATTTTTTTTCATATTTAAATGAATTAAAACTAAATGATGCATAAGTATATTATAATTATAGTATAATATCATATTTTATATATGTTACATAAGTTCATTAACTCCATCCTTTATACATTCCATTTATGGTATGAACGAGTCATATCACTTTGAGGGGGCGATAGTCCACACTTGCTCAAATGAAATAATCGTATTTAAAAATCATGAAAAGCATAAAGGTATGTATTTTAATAAAAATTACAGCATCATAGAGACAATATAAAGATAATATATATCATATATAAATAAAATTCCATCATAATGGACAACATGAGAGGTGGTAGGGGAAAATCGAACAATCATCGTTTTGCGAGGCAGTAGTTCGCCGTACACAGAAACAGTATATTCGTATCCATTAGATGAAGGTGTGTGAAAGTGTAGTTAGAATACTTATCATAACAACATAATAGTATATTAAGGATACTGGTGTTGTTATGTAATCAAATATTAAGAATATAATAGAGAGTGAAGAAGTAACATAATGGAAATGAACTTTAGAGAAGACGCTACCTCTAAAATGAGTAACTCCCTTTGATTTAAGCCAAAAGATGTTCTTGAATAGCCTTCTGCCTAAGGTAAGGATTATAGGAGGAAGAGAGGGATGTTGGGAGATTATTTGGGTAGATGTTGGATGATCCAAGGGGATTGAGAGGTGTTATTAAATGGGTAGAGGTGATGCCCTTTTATAAGAGGGAGGGGAGACACTTTAGGAAAGTTAGAAAGTATTATTTTATCATAAAATGATTTTCAGTTTCAAATGGTCCCAAAGTCATTTATTTTAAAGATAAGATGCTTTTGGGTCAAAAACCTCTCAATTAATAGGTTTTAGATAAGTCTAGGTCGCAACTTCAACCTTATCTTTTAGCTTTAACCCTTAGTTAACTAATTTAACTCTTACCATGTCTTCTGGTATATTCATACTATATGGTTAATATAGTTACTATAAAATGGAAATAGAACCTCAAGTGGTTCATTAATGACATTTTCAACATTATATAAGTCATTTGGATGAATCTTATTTTTTAGGACTATTATATCATTTAATAAAATAGTATTTTCTTTAAAAAATCATTTATGTCAATTTTTATACTATTCATATCACGACTTTTTAAAAATCTATAACTTTATTATTTCAAAAAAACTTCATTAATTCAAATATAATAAGTCATACGCATCCATAAAATTCATGTATGACATAAAAAGTTTTAAAATAAATTTATTTTAATATTTATAATCTCATTATCTAAATCATTCATTAATAAGGTAATCACTACATCATCATTGTGTCATAAATATATTTATTTATTTGTTGTCTAAAAATTATAGATAAAATACCATGATGTATGAAATATTTTTGGATTTATAATGAATATTTATAGTCAAAGAGATCACTTATATAACCCCATATAAAAATTGTTTTAGTAATAAAGACATGTTTATGTTTTATTTTTCTTTACTTTAAATTAATTGTTATAAAATGTCATTTTCACATCAAAGTGGCTCTATGGGGTCTCAAAATCGACCCAAGGATTCCCATGGTTGGAAATATTTCATCCAATAGTATTAGGACATGCGTTAGGGTAGTTTAATATTATTATAATATTATTTTTTACCTTTATTTACCGGATTTACCTTTTAACCATGGTAAATAAAATATTTACTGAAGTTACTATTCATAATGTCTAAAAATAAAAGGTTACTATTTAAAAAATTTGGACCTCCTGATTCCAAATATGGAATCCATTTTTACAAATTCAAAACACAGAAATTACAGAAATTAATTCTCGTTGTCAAAACCAAAAAACGTGTTTTTAAGAAGTAAAAACTACCAAAAGATTGACATGTTTTTATTTCCAATTTCAAAGTGAAATTACTTAAAATGACCAAAATTAAATTAAATGATAAAAATATAATCCAATTAAACTTTAAAACCAATTAAAATTAAAATCTAACAATATAAATAAATTAGATGAAAAGATAGTTTTGACTTAAAATGTGGTATTTTCACTATTTATTAAAAAATGAACTTTATTAGAAAAATAGAAAAAATTTATCCAAAGTAAATTTTGATGTCCCGCTTCTAAAGAATAAGTTTATTTTTTCCAATAGAACATATTAAAGTGACAAAAACTAGATTTTAAAAAGGTTCTCCATCAAAAGGCCGTAAAATTACCTTTTAAAAATATTAGAGTATTCATGCTTAAAATTGGATTCATTCTCATTTTAAGTCTCTAAATTTTATTGGATAAATGTAAAAACATCTAACAAACATATTTAATCATAATATAGTTAGTTCTATTCAGTCCCACCAATAAAATGACCAAGCGTTAACTACCATTTAAAATAATAATATTATATTATTATTTTTTCAGTATGACTCAACATTATGTGCAACATAAGATTTCGGGAGAAACCCATTGTTGAATGTCAGGTACGCCATCGAACATATCATCCCCTTTAAATTAAAATTAAAATTTAATTCAAAAATATTAATAAATATGAAAATTTCATATTCTTTATTTACCTGAGAAGTTACATCCTTCCCCCTTTTGGAAATTACGTCCTCACAATTTTATTCACTTATCAAATAAGTGGGGGTATTTATCCCTCATAGAATTTTTAGATTCCCATGTTGCCTCTTCTACCATATGGTTTTTCCACAAAACCTTTACCTGATGAATTACCTTATTCTGCAACACTTGCTCTCTTCGGTCAAGAATCTGGACTGGTTTTTCCTCATAAGAGAGATTCTCTTCCAACTGAACTACCTCTGGACTCAAAACATGAGATGGATCTGGCATATACTTTCTCAACATTAAAACATGAAAAACATTGTGTACCTGGGATAAAATTGGAGGTAAAGCCACTCTATAGGCAACTAATCCAACTTTCTCTAGGATTTTATATGGTCCAATGAACCCCAGACTTAGCTTTCCCTTCTTACCAAAATGCATCACACTTTTCTATGGAGAAACTTTGAGAAAGACATGATCACCAACCTCGAAAGAAAGATCCTTCCTCCGACTATCTGCATAACTTTTCTACCTGTTCTGAGATGTTCTAATGTGCTTCTAAATCAACTAAACCTTTTCTTCCATATCTTCTACCAATTCTGGTTCCATCAACTTCCTTTCACCTACTTCATCTCAAAAATCTAGAGTTCGACACCACTTTCCATATAATGCTTCAAATGGTGCCATCTGTATACTGGATTGAAAAATATTATTATAAGAAAACTCAACCAAAAAAAAATATTGGTCCCAACTTCTCTGGAAATCCATTGAACAAGAACGTAACATATCTTCCAAGGTCTGAATTGTTCATTCTGACTGTCCATCTGACTAAGGATGAAAATCTGTATTGAAATTGAATTCGGTTTCCAATGAATTCTAAAGGCCCTTCCAAAAGTTAGAAGTGAACCTAGGATCATGATCAGGTACAATAGAGAGAGAAACTCCATGTAACCTGACTATCTCTTTAATATACAACTGAGAAAGTTGATCTAGAGATAAGGTATCTCGAATAGGAAGAAAATGAGAAGATTTAGTCAATTGATCAATAATAACCCAAATTGAATTGTTACCTCGAGAAGTCTTTGGTAATCCCACTATGAAATCCATGGATACATTTTCCCATTTCCACTCTGTAATTGACAAAGGATGATGCATCCCTTTCAGTAACCGTCATTTTTCTTTAACCTTCCAACAAGTTAAACACTTCACAGTAAAGTCAAAAATATCTCTTTTCATTCCATCCCACCAGTAATACTTTCGAAGATCTCTGTACATCTTAGTAATGACAGGATGAACTAAAAATGAAGAACTATGAGCTTCACATAACAACTCTTTCTTCAACTGTGAATCACAAGGAACACATAAAATCCTTCCAAACCTCAAAAAACTATCTTTATCAATGTTAAATTTAGGCAACATACCCTTTTGAACCAATTCTGCCTTTTTCTGCAACTCACTATCTTCTTTCTGCGCTTGCTTAATTCTGTATGATCGAGATGATTTCACTGCCACCTAAAACAAAATAGAGGAATTTCTTGCACCAACAACTTCTAATCCAAAATTCATCAAATCAAAAACCAAAGGATCTCGTTCTAAATGTAGCATAGTTAATGTAGCATTACTCTTTCAACTCAAAACGTTAGCTACTTTATTTTCATTTTCCGAATGGTAATGGATCGTGCAATCATAATCCATGATTAATTCTATCCATCTTCTCTATCTCACGTTTAATTATTTTTGAGTAAATATATACTTCAAACTTTTTTGATCAGTATATATTTCAAACTTTACTTCATACAAATGATGCCTCTAAAATTTTAAAGCAAAAACAACAACAACTAATTCCAAATCATGTGTAGGGTAATTTAACTCATGAGGTTTCAACTAACATGAATCATAAGTAATTACCTGATCATTCTACATAAGGATATAACCAAGTCCTTTAACTGAAGCATCACTATATATAAAAAATTCACCATTTCTGGAAGGCAATGCCAAAACTAGAGCATTCACCAATCTTATTTTCAATTCCTAAAAACATTCATCACATTATTTTGTCCAGATAAACTTAACACATTTTCGAGTTAACTTAGTCAGTGGGCTAGATAACCGTGAAAAATTTTCAACAAACCTCTGGTAATAACCTTCTAAACTAAGAAAACCATGAATCTCTATTATATTTGTGGGTATTTTCCATTCTTTAACAAATATTGTTTTAGTAGGATCAACAGTTATACCATTTTTATAAACAATGCGACCAAGGAAAGAAATTTTTTGTAACCAAAACTCACACTTGCTGAATTTACCATAAAATTTCTTTTCTTTTAAGGTTTGGAAAAACCTTAAATGACTTTCATGCTCCTCTTTACTTTTAGAATATAAAAACATAGCATCAATAAACACAACCATAAACTTATCCAAGAACTCACAGAAAATTCTATTCATAAGATCCATGAATACATTAGGTGCATTGGTTAACCAAAAAGGCATAAATAAAAAATTCACAATGGCCATATCTAGTACAAAATGCAGTCTTTGTATTGTCTGCTTCATTTAATTTCAACTGATGGTACCCCTACCTCAAGTCAATCTTTGAAAAATACTGAGCTCCCTGGAGCTGATTAAACAAATCATCGATACAAGACAAATGATACTTGATTTTAATAGTTATGTTATTCAAGGATCTATAATCAATGCAAAGTCTCATTGAACCATCTTTCTTTTTAACAAATAATACAAGAGAAACCCATGGTGATGTTCTAGGTTGAATGAAACCTTTATCTAATAACTCCTTCAATTGCTTCTTTAACTCTAAAAGTTCAATTTGAGTCATTCGATAAGGGGTTTTTGAAATTAGCTTAGCATCAGGAACTAAGTCAACTATAAATTCAACTTCCCAATAAGGTATTATACTAGGAAACTCATTAGAAAAAACATCAAGATACTCATTGACCACTGGTACATCATTAATCTGAATAGTTCCTTTATTTTCAACAATATGCACAAGGTAACATTAATTTCCATATTTTACTAGTTTCTCAGCTTTCTGATATGTTATCAAAAGTAAGGGTTCATTATTGTACACAAACTGAAATTATTTTTGAAAAGAAACCTCTTTAGATCTATAGTAAATCTTAGCATGATAAACAGAAATCCAATCCATGCCCAAAATAACATTAAACTCTACTAGAGGAAAAACAATAAGGTTTGTAGGTAGATTATTTACACACACAAGGAAAAGAAGGTTCTTATAATTTCTTTTTGTCTTAACATTTCCTCCAGATGTTTTTACCACAAGTTCAAGATTCATATATTGATATGGAATTACCAATTTACTATAAAGTTTCTCAGAAATGAAAGAATGTGTAGAACCAAAATAAAACAACACATTGACATAACATGAATAAAAAAATAGTGTACCTGATACTACTTCATTTGATGGACCAACATCTACTGAAGTAGTTGAAAAGGATTTAACCACCCCTTTCTTCTTGTAGTTCGATTGCTTTCCTACATTTGAGTTCTTCTTCAGACACTCATTTATATAATGAACCATTTCATTTCACTTAAAACATTTTACTGACTGTAAATTAGATTTTGTATTACCATTACCCTAATCTTTTTCAGTGCAATTACGAGCCTTATGTACCATTTTACCACATTAGTATCACTTACCAGAATTCAAAAGGCATTCCCTAATGTTCTTTTTACCACAATTTTTACAAACTATAAACTTAAGTTTCTTACCATCAGACTTTTTTGAAGAGTTCCTCACTTTTTCTTCCACCTGAACCTCTTATTCTATTATTTTTCAAAGAACACTTGGTCATCAAAAAACTCCATTTCCACCTTCTCCGCACATCGAAAAAGTTTTTCATAACTTTTGAACTCACGAGAAGCTAAATCCATCATATAATTTGGATTTAATACTGAGTAAAAATGATTGATTTTACTATCAAGATCCCGTAAGAAATTTGGAGCATACCTTTCTAGTCTTGTGAATTTTGCTTCATAAGCAGCCATTGAGTCATCCTCTTGCTTCAATTCTAGGAATTGTTTTTCTATCCTAAGTCGAAACGCCTTAGGAAAATTTTTCTCAAGAAACATACCTTTGATTTCATCCCAATAAAGAGCATCAATCTCCTCACTATCCCTAATATTTTTAACCATCGACCACCACTGATCGACTTCACCTTCAAAACGGTAAACAACAAGTCTAACATTTTGATGTTCTGAACACCCCATGACATTGAAAATCTTTTCCAATTCTTTAATCCACCCTTCATCTAACACATGGTCAGATGATCCTATGAATGATGGGGGATGTTGCCTCATGAAATGATCCACTACCGTCATGTTCCTCTGTGGTTGATCTGGATGATCTCATGCATGGATACCACCACAATTTATAGCCTAAGTCAACTATTCCATCACTACAAAAAACTGTTCAGTTTTGATTCCAACCATCTCAGGTTGCTAATTTGGAAGGATGTTTTCCTCTTGATGTCATCCCATCATAGCTGCCCTGCTTCCTCTACGACACACATTTCTGAACACAGAAATATCTTAGTCAAAGCAACATGGTAATCTTCAAATGATATATTATTTCAATCTTACCATAAATTAATTAATTTAACAATATCCTAACTCCTAAAGTTTTCTAAACTGACCTATGATACCAACTATAAGGCCCCATCCATAAAAATTGCATAATATTGAGTTAAGTCAAGAATTCAACATTGAGGATCTTTTCAGGTTTAGAGTTTTAGATAATTAGGCCATAACTATTACATTAAATCTCAAATATTAAAAAGTAGAAACTTCTACTCTAACCAATTTTTTTCATAAAAATAAAACTTCTTAAATAAATAAGAATTATTTTCTTGATATAAATCTTCCTGAATTATTTCTTTCTCTTACCCTTCTTTATAACCTATAAAAAACATTTAAAAATATGGGGATGAGCATAAAAATCTCAATAAGGGTTATATAATAAAGAAAGAAAACATTATTCCATCAATACATACAAATAAATGAACTCATAATTTTCACTCAGAAAACATAAACTCTTTAAAACACCTCATGAAATCATAAGATTTATGAATCACACACAGAAATAATAAATCATAAAGGTAACTTGTGGCATCTATAACATACTTACATTATAGTTTTCACAGCTACACAGGGAGTTACTTCTGGAATACCCATCATAGTATATTCCCTAAATCTCTTAGGAGAAACATTAACGTTTACCTCCGTTGCATTACCCAATGCATTGGAGAGCTATCTTGAGCTCACCCACCCTAGGTTTATCACAGAACCACCCGTATATGTAAACAATTCCCAAGAACCATAACATAATCATAACACATAAAACAAGCATAAAGGAAAGAAAACATTTCCACATTATAATCAAAATATATCATTTCAAGATATTGACATAATCAATAATTTCTCAAAACTATTTTCAATACCAAAATACATAAAAGTGTATATGGTATTTATTTTTCTTTTAAAAACATTACATCTTGTTAATGAATCCAAATATCAAATAATACTCACGGCAGCGGAAAGGTCATTGTCACCGCATACGTTAAAATGAAAAATTCCTTTTTGTTATTTAGTAAAAATATTCATAGAAAAAGATTCCTTTTGAATGAAATCTAAAAGTAAAAGGGGTTTATACACCATATAAAATAAATTCATGTATAAATCAAAATATGCTTCAATGAAAGGATATTGAGATGAAGTCCCTTACCTTGAGTCCGAATCGTCAAGTAAGTTCCTTGTTCTTCCTGAATAATAAACTTAAGTTAATTTATACTTGCTTCAGAACCTTTTTTCAAGTTTATTATTCATTTTATATCACTTATTACCACATTATAAACATTACATAATTATTTAAGTCAATATCAATTGTTTTTTCGATACTTGATACTTGAGTAAAAAATGAACTTGTTATAATTTCAAATTGTCCATGTGGTCAAAAGAACATAATCTCTAGAATGATATTCATGATTTAAATATCATATATATCCTGTATATATATATATGTATTTATAATATTACATAAAATTTGGAGATAATAAATGAAATTCACCATTCATGGAGATGGTAAGCCGTACGTATGCATGAATGCTACTTTCATTTATTTTTCATATTTAAATGAATGAAAACTAAATGATACATAGGTATATTATAATTAAATTATAATATAATATTTTATATATATTAAATAATTTCATTAATTTCATTATTTATACATTCCATGTATGTCATGAAAGAGTCACATCACTTTGAGGGTGCAGTAGCCTGCACTTCCTCAAATGAAATTATCATATTTACACATCATGAAAAGCATAATGGTATGTTTGTAAATAAAAATTAAAGTATAATAGAGAAAATATAAATATAATAAATATAATATATAAATATAGTTCCATAATAATGGCCACCATGAGAGGTGATAGGGGAAAATTGAACAATCATCATTTTGTGAGGTAGTAGTTCGCCGTACAAAGAAACAATTTGTTCGTATCCATTAGACGGAGGTGTGTGTAAGTGTAGTTAGAATAATTATCATAAAAACATCCTAGTATATTAAGGATACTAGTGTTGTTATGTAATCAAATAATAATAATAGAATAAATATTGAAGAAGTAAAATAATGGAAAGGAACTTTAGAGAATATGCTACCTCTAAAACGTGTAACTCCCTTTGATTTGAGCCAAAAGGCCTTCTTGGATTGCCTTATGCCTAAGATAAGGCTTCTAGGAGTAAGAGAGAAATGTTGGGAGATTATTTGGGAAGAGGTTGAATGATCCAATGGGTTTGAGAGGTGTGATTAAATGGGTATAGGTGATTCCCTTTTATAAGAGGGAGGAGGGGTACTTTATGAAAGTTTGAAAGTATTATTTTATTATAAAATGATTTTCAGTTTCAAATGGTCCAAAAGTAATTTATTTAAAAGATAAGATGTTTTTGGGTCAAAAAAATCTCAATAAATAGGTTTTAGAAATGTCTAGGTCACAAATTTAACCTTATCTTTTAGCTTTAACCCTTAGTTAACTAATTTAACTCTTACCATGTCTTCTTGTATATTCATACTATATGGTTAATATAGTTGCTATAAAATGCCAATCGAACCTCAAGTGGTTCATTAATGAAATTTTCAACATTATCTAAGTAATTGGTTTAAATATTAGATTTTTAGGACTATTATATTATTTAATAAAATAGTATATTTTTAAAAAACACATTTATGTCAATTTTTATACTATTCATATCATGGCTTTTTAAAAATCCATAACAACTTGATTATTTCAAAAAAACTTCATTAATTAAAACAAACAAGTCATAATCATCTATAAAATTTTTTTATGGCATAAAAAGTTTTAAAATAAATTTATTTTAATATTTATAATCTCATTATCTAAATCATTCATTAATAAGGTCATCACTACATCATCATTATGTCATAAATATATTTATTTATTTGACGTCTAAAAATTATAAATAAAATACCATGATGTATGAAATATTTTTAGATTTCTAATTAATATTTATAGTTGAAGATATCACTTATATAACCCCATATAAAAATTATTTTAGTAAAAATGACATGTTTATGTTTTATTTTTCTTTACTTTAAATTAATTCTTATAAAACATCAAAGTGGCTCCATTAGGTCCCAAAATCAGCCCAATGATGCCCATGGTAAGAAATATTTCATCAAATAATATTAGTACATGTGTTAGGGTATTTTAATATTATTATAATATTATTTTTTACCCTTATTTACCAGATTTACCCTTTAACCATGGTAAATAAAATATTTACTGATATTACTATTCATAATGTCTAAAAATAAAAGGTATTTATTTACAAAATTTGGACCTCATGATTAAAAATATGGAATCTATTTTTCTAAATTCAAAACATATAAATTAATTTAAAATTAATTCCCATGCTCAAAACCAAAAAGCGTGTTTTTAAGAAGTAAAAACTACTAAAAGATTGACATGTTTTAATGTCCAATTTCAAAGTGAAATTACTTCCAATGACCAAAATTGGATTAAATGATAAAAATATAATCCAATTACACTTTAAAACAAATTAAAAGGATAATATAACTAAATAAATAAATTAGATGAAAATATAGTTTTGACTTAAAATATCTTATTTTCACTATTCATTGAAAAATGAACTTTATCAGAAAAATACGAAAAATTTACCCAAAGTAAATTTTTATGTCATGATTCTAAAGAATAAGTTTATTTTTTCTAATAGAACATATAAAAGTGACAAAAACTAGATTTAAAAAGAGTTCTCAATCAAAAATTAGCAAATCTACCTTTTAAAAATATTAGAGTATTTATGCTTAAAATTGGATTCATTCTCATTTTAAGACTCTAAATTTTATTGGATAAATGTAAAAACATTTAACAAACATGTTTAATCATAATATGGTTAGTTCTATCAATTCCCACTAATACAACAACTAGACGTTAACTACCATTTAAAATAATAATATTATATTATTATTTTTTCAGTATGACTCAACATTGTGCGCAACATAAGATTTAAGAGAAACCCATTTTTGTGTGTTGGGTATGTCATCGAACATAGAATCCCATTTAAAGTAAAATTAATATTTAATTCACAAATATTAATAAATATGAAAATGTCACATTCTTTATTTACCTGGGATATTAAAATCACCATCTCTCAAGACCAGTTATAATGATAGAATTATGGTTTATATATGATATTCATAACATATTTTTCATTATGAAAAAATAATATATCATTTACATTCTTACCTTTCCATACATAGAAAAATGATAACATCGTTCGCACGTACGTGTGAATTATCATCTTTACGAAGCGATGTGATTCATTTTTCATTACTATATCATATGAATGATATATATATGTATATTCAGAGAATTAATATGATATTTTTGATATTATGATAATTCTGGAAAGATAAAATGATACTTAACTTCTTTCCATGATGATCATTGAAAAATGAAATTGTGACTTATGTGTACGTACGACTTACCGTCCTCATGATTATATCATAGTTCATTTTTCATATCCATATTTAATGGGTGGATTCAAAAGTATAATTGATATATAAAAATGATAATTATGACATGAATATTATTCTGGATATGATGTAATGATGACCTCTTTGACCATAGTCGACTTATCGAAACCATTTTGAACTCAAGTACCAAATAATATCAAAACGTCCGATGTGAACTTAAATAATTAAGTAGTTGGTATAATATGGTAATAAGAGATATAAAAGGAATAATAAAAATGAAAAAGGTTATAAAGAAAGTATAAGTTAACCTATGTTTATTATTCAGGAAGATAAAAAATATGCGTGACTAGCAGGACTCAAGGTAAGAAACTCTTTAACTAAAAACTCTGTTTTAAATGTTTTAAAGATTTATTTTCTAATTTTTTATTTTTCATGTCCATGTTTGAAAATTATTTTTATGAATGAATTTATGTGGATATGAATGTTTTAAAATGAGAATTTTCGAATTTTTTTCAAATTTTTTGTTTATATAAAGGACTTTCTATCAAAAATTATCTTTTAAAGTTCCTCTTTCAGCTCTTTTTACAAAGGTCAAAAGAAATGTTTTTAACATATAAAACATGAACAAAATTTTATTCTTTCATGAAACTTTAATGATTTAATGTTTCTTTTATAAGTTTTTATAGTTATTTTCAAAGAAAATGGTTTCATTATTCTATGTGCGATTTTTAGATTTTTTTAGAAGTGATTTTTTACAGAAAAAGGATATTTTAATATCCAAAAGTATTTTGAAAATGAGTTTAAAAGAGTTTTTAAGGGTTTTATTCATGATGTGGTCCTTGGAAATTGTTTATTATGGGTTTATCTCATTATATCTCAAGATATGATGGGTTGGTCCCCATTATAGCTCATGATATGACAGGTTGAGCCCCATTATAGCTCAATATATGATGAGTGAGCCTCATTATAGCTCTCCAATGCATTGGGTACTATGGAGATGGAAATTGACTGTATAGTTATTCCATTTGTAAGGGTTTTGTAATATTTTTATGATAATGATGTCCCAAGGCATCTACATGACTTTAAAATGTTTGATAATGAGTTTTCATGGAAATTGTTTGATTTTAAAAATGTAAGATAATTATATTTTTTTAAAAGAAAATGATTCATTATTCAGGGTAAAAGGGTATGCTTTTTAAGAAAATGTTTTTATGGGTTTTCACTGAAATAATGGTTTCCTTTCTTTTATGTCCCTTATTGAGTTTTTTGTGCCCATTCCAAGTTTTTTTTTCACAGGGTTAAGGAAGAGTTGGGACAAATATGAGTTCAAGGGGAAAATTGTAAATATTTTTCATAAAGAGAAACTATGTTTTATTTTAAAAAGTTTTGTTTGGTGAAAAAATATGGATACTGAGTATAAACATCCACTTGCAATGTATGAGGTTACCATGTAAAATTTTATCCTAATTCTCTAAAATTCTAAACCTAAAATATCTTTGGGAAAAGAATGTGATTTCTAGTTTTAAAACAAATAGAATATGTATTGTTTAAGTATGAGTCCTCACATTCTATGTGCTTGTTTTTTTACTCTAAAAAATTCCATTTTAAAAGGTTAAGTAGCTCATGATGGGTTTTGGGGCTTCATAATATGAACATAACAATAGAATCAAACCCATATTTTTTCCCGATATATCCACAATGATATTAACATGAAATTAATATTGAATAATAGTGTGTCTATGTAATTGATTTATTTGCCTTAAACTCAATGGATTTTTCTTAATGAAGGTCACATGAGTAGAAAATGTAGTTTTACTACCTCTGTAGGTAATCTACTAGACTTTGGATCCTGATTCACAATAATAGAATTATCATACATCAATAGGGGTGTTATCTCCTTCATATTATGTGACAAGATATTCCATGATAAAGAAGATAGATTTATAAATCTTTTCATGAAACTGTTGATCATTCACATCGAAAAAGAGGATGGATCACATCCCTTTATATAGCCAACCTCGAGGCTCATCATTTAATAAAAAACTTCAGCCATATGCAATGTATCAGGTGTTTATGCTACTTCCCATTAGAGTAATACATTGAAACCATTTAATTAATATGAAATCAATAATTAATACATTTATAATGGATTAGTAACTTAAATAAACTGTATAGGAAGGTGATGAAAGATGCATGCACCTAGCCTACATTATATTGGGTGCAACTCAATCTTGGTCTCGAGCTTAAGGATACATTGGAACCAACATATAATTAAGTCATCTGTATTATATAAATATGTTTTTAATTCATAACAAAAAATATCCCACTTGTACTAAAATCCATAATTACTCTATAAAAAAACTCCACAACTCTTTAGGAATCATCCAAACTCATTTGGATACAGTTTCATCAAACTCTATTCATTTTGGAACAAAATATTTTTCCAAAACTCAATCCTTATCCAAAGACCTGACTGTGTGAACCTATGGGCCTTAGTAGTATTGAAAAAAAGACAAAATCCTCTTTTCATATATTTAAGTAAAGAGCAGCTTCTAGAAAAGCATCAATGCTGCTCAAGTTGCTAAGGGGTCTGATGTGATCTCCATCAAACATACTCATATCTATATAAAAACATTTACACCAAAATATGTATCATATAAATTATATTTATGCCTATATAATTCCTTTATTTATGATATTGAGTGACCATTATACATGAAATATGTAAATATAGTATAGTCCAACTCATCTTTTCTTGATTATATGAAATAGACTGACTAAGTCAATGAATACATCACATGCCATTCATCTAACAAAGAAGTACGTCACATATCCCTCATCTAAGTAGATTAACACAACATATATGACTCAACTAAGTATGGCCATGAATTTCCTTGGTCTAATTCAATCAAGGGCCACACGACTTTGCTCATTAGACAAGCAAACAAAATCCATCTTGGTTGCACTCCAACTGATGACACAATCATAAACATATACAACCACCTCCTAATTTGATAAGTCGCTTGTGAATTGTGTAATAAATGAATCAAAGTACGAAATTTATCATACTATATTTATATTCATTCTTCTTTTAAGAAGAATTTATATAATCATACAATCGAAGTATATCAACGACTGTATGATATTTAATGTGATATACATTAGTGGGCCAATCTAAGTAATAAATCACTACTTATTACCTCATGAATCTATTCTATGTGTCTCATATACAACCCTTTTTATTGAGTAAAAGATACTATTCATGAAAATATTAACATATCGACACAACCCATAATATTCCATGATGATCATTGATTAGGGATAACTTAAAGTCATACTTTGAGGGGATATAATCATCCCACTATTCATGTAAACTAAATTGTAGTGCACATGAATGAATTATAAATGGATATTGAATTTATTATAATAATAACATGATACATTATACAACCATTAAATCAATATCTTAAGTATCTTACACCAAGAGACTCTACACGACTCTCATGCTTCTGATGTGATAATGATTTTATCAATGGATCTACTACATTATCATATATAGCCACCCAAATGATTTTTAAATCACCCCTCTCAACAATATATCATATAAGAAAATTTTTTTAAGGATGTGTTTGGTCCTTTGTTGTGATTGAGGTTCTTTATCTTGAGAAACAACTCCATTGTTTCCATAATAAAGCTTAATTTCTCCCTCAATGTTAGGAACCACTCATGGTTCAGAGTTAAACTTATTGATGCAAACAACTTTCTTTGTGGCATCTGATGTAGTGATTTACTCTACCTATATTTCCGAGTCCTCTATAGTGGCTTGTTTGGAACTCATCCAACTAATATCTCTACCATTTAGGAAAAACATGAAACCATATTGAGATTTCATATCATCTTTGTTATATTAGGAACTAGAATCTGTGTAACCCTTTACAAAGATCTCATCCTCTCCTACAAATATCAAGAACATATCTTTAGTCCTTCTTAAGTACTTAAGAATGTTCTTCACAACAATCTAGTGATTCTCATCGGAATTGGGCTGGTATCTTCTAGTTATGCTTAGATTATAAGTGATTATAGGTTGATTACACAACATAGAATACATGATAGATCATATGGAAGGTGAATATGTATTCTATCCATCCTTGATATCTTTTTAGAAGGATCCTGAATCTTACTAAGTTTTGTGTCATTTAACACTAGTAAATACCCCTTTTGGAGTTATCCATGCTAAAAATATTTATCACTTTACTAATATAAGTGTCCTGACTGAGTCCAAAAAACCTCTTAGATATATCTATATAGATATTTATACCCAGTATTTAGGAAACTTCACCCATGTCTTTCATTTAGAAACATTTACCCATCCACATATTCATAGAGTGAAGTGTCGGGATATAGTTTATGATAATTAATATGAAATCTATATAAAATATTAAAAAAACTACTATAATACCACAAATACATTTATATGCATAGAAATCATTCAAATTCTTAATAAAACAAAACTCTTTGATTCTATCATCAAACCATATATTACAACTCCTATAAGCTTGATTCAATCCATAAATGGATTTTTGTAGCTTTTATATCTTAATAGACTCATTTGACTCATAAAAACCTTTAGCATGTATCATATACGCATCCTTAACTAAATTATTGTGAAAATCCCACTTTCACCCTATGTGACTCATCCCTTCAGGTGCATCCACCAACTCCCAAACTTGATTAATTTACATGAAGTCTATTTCAAATTCCATATATTTTAACCATTTATAAGAATAAAAACTCTCAATGGATTCATGGTAAATAACAGGTTCATCTCCTATGAACATTAATCCATCATCATTTTCTATGAGAAATACATATCTATTAGGTTCTTAATTAATTCTACTAGGCCTTTAAGGCCCTTATGTATCTTGAGTTGATTATTCTTCCATAACTCTTAACAAAACTAGATCTGTGACACTCTAGGTTTAAGGTATTCCTCTATTTTATTGTCTTTCTTTAAAGTTATTGGATGGTTTTATTTGATTTTGAGAACTTTTGAGGGGTTCTTAGTGAAAAAAATAGAGTGTTGGAATCTCTAAGATTCACCATTTTGTGGTGCTAAACATGGTAGAAGTCGTGGTCTTGTACGTTTCGGTGTTATGGGCATGGTGAGATAGCCACTTGATGAAGACAACACCACACCACAAAGTCAAATATTTTTATATGCATGGTGTTTAGGGAGTATTCCTGTGGAAAATTCGAGGGAAAACATGACATATAAGTGGGTGTGGTGGTCATGTTGAGGTGTAGTGGACCGCACATTGGTGTGATGGAAATAGAGAGGGAGGATACACCAAATTTTGGTCTAAGATATTGTGGGATGGAAACAACTAAAGGAATCCCATTACACCATTATGGGTGTTTGTAGGGGAGGGGATTGGTTGAGGGAACCATGACTATGGTGGGAACCACCTTTCTGTAGTGCTGATCATCTCAGTTTTAAAATGACTACATTGAACACCATATTTTTGGGAAAGATTCACATTAGGAAGGTAAACAATGTGTGTTATTTTGGGGGAATATTAATTCAATTTTTGATTTTATTACTTCCCCAAGGCCCTAATTCTACCTATCTTCTTTGGGTATTTCAAACTAAAGGTTTCCATAGGTTATTTTAGGTGAATCTATTCCTCATGAAGCTCATTCTTTTTGGAATATGTTGGATGAATGTGTTAAAGGTAGGTTTATTCTCTCCAAATTTACTTCTATAAATAACTTTAAATACCATGGTATCTAAAATTTATTTCTTTTTCTAAATAATAAAATTTATAGACAAATTATTTTGTAAGAAATGATTTTATTTCATTAGTTTTCAGAGAAAGGTCTTCGGTGTGTAAACTGGGTGTTTCAATAGATTTGTGTGCATTAATGACATGCATGTGTGATGTCTTTTTGGTTCAGACTTGGATTCTTGTGTTGAATTTAGCATCACATTGGATATGCACCACCAAGTGATGACTTCTTTTTGGGGGAACATGCTTTTTATTATGAGTATGGTCTATTTAGGGAGTCTTTCATGGTATGGGTGGATCTGGGTTCATGGAATGACTTTTTTAATGTGGAATTTGGTGCATAGAATGAGTTATTTTCATGAATTAATTTTCCTTATATGTATCTTGTAGAGTAGACATCATGATTTATCCTGATTTTATATATGTTTATTGTGAGATAACTTGTTCATGTCCCAATATTTAGTAAAGTGTGAGATTTTTTCTTGGAATAATTCAATGATATCATTTCTGTACACATCAAAGACTCTTAAACTCTATTCCTAGTGGGTTATTTATAGTTCCTTGTTCATGTTTTCTCATGTATGGTTTCATTGAGGACTACTCTAACTAGGTTTCACTCTTCATGATCTATGGGGTGGTGGATAACTTATTTTCAAGTTTTTGGATGATAGGTTAGTAAAGCATGATATTAATGACTATGCATGGGTTGAATTGCTGGCATGGACTTGGGTTGTGCATACCAGGATGGAGTTTTGATTTCCTGTTAGGTGGAAATCATTAATATCTTGGGTGACCAAGTAATAGGATATTCAAAGGTCAAATTATGATATCCTTACTATTAGGTTAAACCATAATAGTGGGGGTCCGTCAATGGGTGGGAAGGGAATGAGAATTCTATTTTATATTTCAGGATCCAATTTTTGTACCTTATTTTACTAAGAAATTTTCTTTGAACCTATACTCTAGTGAACTATCTATCAAGATATCAAGAAGGTATATAAGTAATTAAGGTCGAACACTAAAAACCAGTGGACATGTTGATATTATTACCTATAACTTTACTGTATTGGGAGGGAATTGTCCTAGGATTTGATATTGGTTTTTCCAAGAGAATCATAACGTCTTTGGGGTGGTAGTTAACCAGCTCACCAAGTCATCTCATTTCATTCCAATTTGGAAGATGAAGTCTATAGAAATATAATAGTGGGGTATGATCATGAATTCTTAAGCTTACATGGTGTACCGATTACCATCACCTCTAGAAGAAACCCTATATTTATTTGTGAGTTTGGTGGTCATTTAATTAATTATTGGGAACCAAATTAACTATTATTTTAGTATACTTTATTCTACATGAGGTAAATTATGAGTGACCATAAATCAAGGTGAAGGTTCTTAGAGATAATGTGATGGAATTTGGTAGTTTTGGGGAGGCCTGATTTCCTTTAGTGGAGCTTTTATATGTCTTCAGTTCCATTAAAATTCTTTATATAAAACTATTTGGAGCATTGTACTATCCTCCATGTAAAGCCCCACTATCCGGGTGGAGGTTTGAATAAGTGATTTCCTTAGATCGAGTCTTGTGCGATAAGCTAGTGAATATTTTTACTTGTGTAAAGAATCATGACTATAGATTTAGATGATTTAGTATTTTTTTGGGATTATTGTGGTATTACATTATCATTGGTAGTGAGGGATCAAGTGTTCTTATGAGTATTTCCATGACTTGGGAGCTATCGTCTGGGTACGTAAGGGTAGTTGGGACCTTGGTGTGTTGGGCACTTTAGGATTGTCGAGTACATTGGTTAGGTTTTTTATCTGAATAATTACCCTCATAATTTGGAAATATATAACTATTTCAAATATCCTATCTTTAGAGGTATGAGCCTAACTTTGTTGCATAGGTTTTTGGAATATAGTTTCTCTTTAGTCGGATGTTCCATTGGGTTAAAACCATGGTTTAGATATTGGTATAGGAAAGTGAATCTCTTTTGAGGCTAATGAATACCTCTGGTACATGTGTTATAGCAGCATGGTTGGGTCTATAAAAATTATTTGGAACAAGACACCATTATACTGGACCAGTATCCCAATATTTTATCTAGACACTACTAACCTATAACTTTTTAAGGAGGGAAAGCCTAATGGTGGGGATAATATGACACCCATAGTTTATTGTATTCCCCAATTTATTATGTTTATTTATGTTATGAGATGATTTTATTTAGTTTTGGTATGTTTGGAGGGGTTCTTAGTGGGTAAAAAGGAGTTATGGGATCTTTGGGATTCACCATGTTGTGGTGATGACTATGGCAGACTTGGTTTGGAATTAGTTTTTGGTGCCAAATTTCGAGGCACATTGGATATTCACCAACAAGCGAGGACTTGGTTCTGAGGGAATGAGGTTCCACTATTGAGTATGATTTGTTTAGGGAGTTTCTGCATGTAAGGGGTTGCATTGGGTTTATATAATGGTTTTTTTTGTGGGGGAATTAGTACATAACATGGGTTATTTTCACTAGTTTATTTTTTGTATATGTATCATGTACACTGAACACCATGATTTATTTTAATTTTATATGTTTATTGTGAGATAATTTGTTCTTGTCTTAGTAGAATGAGTGGTAAGTCTCTGTTGGATCACCTATTAGATTTTATACTCACCCATGCATATGAACTTTTGGTCTCTATACAAATATTTTTTTATCATGATTCAAGTAAGGGAAAATTCTCGTACTTTTCGAACAGATCACTTTGATGTGGTAGTCATGGATGTTGGAGTTGTTCATGGCATGGATTATAGGGAATTTCCACTTTTGGAACCAAAATTTCCATTGGAGTTTTTGGGTTTTATGGACACACTTAGTTTTATTTTTATATGCCATGGATCTGATTAGTTTATGCTAGTTTTTATAGAAGTTTGATCTTGTTTGTTCATGCATCATGTTTATATCTATCTATATCTATTGTCTTTGAAGATCATGTTGTATATAAGGGTAAATAATCCCCCAATGATATTTTATACCCTTGGTATTTATTTCCAACCTTTTGTGTCAGGGGGACGCACCTAAGGTTAGTGGAGTTCTAGTTATACCCATGCCAATAGGTTGGGGTCGGGATGTTACAGGCTCAAATTCCAGCCCAAGAACACTTCCTATTTGTTGGTATTGAACTTATCCAAGTTCAAATTTTCTACCATTGACACCTCTACATATATGTTTCTTCTCAAGGAAAATATAATTTCAAGCCACAAACACTTTGTGTTTAGTAATGTTATAGAAATAATATCCCCTTATTTCCTAGGTATAACCAATAAATAAGAATTTGTTTTATTTGAGGATAAGTTTATCAGAATTCAATAAACATATGAGTGCTTAGAAATCCCAAATACTCATAAAATAAAAAATGGGATGTTTCTCATACCATATCTCATATAGTGTATTTATGAATGATTTAGATGGAACATGGTTAAGTAGGAATACTATAGTCTCCAGATCATAATCCGAGAATATAATAGGAAGATCACATAGAATCACAATTAATCAAATCATGTCCAATAAGGTACGATTCATCCTTTCAGACACACCATTCCATTGTGGTGATCCAGGAGGATTTAGTTGTGAAATAATTCCACAATCTATCAGATGATTAGTGAATCCCTATATTAATCATTCACCATCCCAATCTGATCAAAGAATCTCAATAATTTTGTTCAGTTGATTCTATACTTTGTTCTAAAACTCTTTTGAACTTTTCAAAAGTTTCATAATTCTGTTTCATCAGAAACACATAACCATACCGAATAAATTCATTGATAAAGGTATCAAATTATTTAAATCCACCACTTACTCATGCGATCATTGGTCTACACACATCACTATGAATAAGATTGAAAAATCCATTAGCTATTTCACCTTTACCCCTAAAAGGTGAATTGGTCATCTTTTCTAATAAACAAGATTCACATGTATCAAATTATTGATAATCAAATGAGTCAAAAAATCTTTACTTATGGATTTTTTGAATGTGTTTCTCATTTATATATCCAAGGCATCAATCCTAAAGGTAGGTGGGATTAGATTCAACCATAAACTTTTTATTTAGAATATTAAAAATAGGATTATCCATATCTAGAATGTATAGACCATTTATCAAATACCTAATTCCATAAAGTAATTTATTCTTATATATAGAAAAAATCTTGTTCTTAGTAGTGAATGAAAATCCCATCTTATCTAAACAATACATAGAAATAAAATTTCTATTTAAAACATGAATATAATATTAGTTTTCTAATTCAAGGATTAATCCACTTAGAAAAGTTAGATAATATGCGTCGACCTATAATGCAGAAATCCTTTCTCTATTATCAACAAAATACCTAATTAACCCATTTTAAATTCCCTTATATCATTTATTCTATGTTTTTTAATACAAATTGTGATACAAACTTGGTATCTAATACCCAAGGGTCAGAGATAGTGAAATTTATCTCTATAAAATTCACATTCAGATTATCAGTATGATTATATTTGAGAATATTTATCAACCCTAGATACCAATATATAACTATTTTATAGGTCATACTTATAAGTAATGTAATGGCCCAGACCTTCCGGTCCATTACTTTGTGAGAATTCTGGTGGAAGAGGTGTCTGGGGGAAGTCCTAAGGAGTTTAGAGGTGAAAATGAGGATCTAGCTAGAGAATATAACTAAGTATGAGTTCCATATAGTGGATCCTTGGGTATATGTCTTAGGGGTGTATGATATGTCATGGATATGCCAACTATGTCATAGGGACCTTGAAGGATGTGTTTTTGGAGTTACTTCCAATTTTGGAATAACTGTAGCATGGAGCATGGGGCTGCACTATAGGAGGAGCCACTATGGTTTGGAGTATCTGGTTGTGGCATAGAGGGGATCAAAGGTAGAGTTCGGTGGTTTTTCTATTTTGTGGGTAGCTTTTCTATGGGGATGGGTTGTGGTGTATCCCCCTTCATGGTTTTAGGGTTCTAAAACATTGGATCTTTGGCTGTGTTGTATCCCCTTTTTGGTTATTGGAGGTATATGGTGTAGTGACCTTGTCTACACCATGAAATTCTCCCAATTTTATCTGATATGTGGTGTGGAGATAGATATGGATTTTGGATGCCTCTTTGAATAGCTATTCTATGTTGTGGTCCGTCCCGATACATCGCAGTCCCCTCCGTTTTTAGCAGTTCTGCGGTGCAGTAGTAGGAGCTATGCCATTGTATTGTGTCTTACAAACCACCTATAAATTATAAAATCCCCTCAACAATCCTAATTTATACGATATTTATCTCATTTCTTTGGTGACCCAAGTGTATCCCAAGGAGGTCTTTCAACCCCTTATCAGTTAATTTCAACCCTAGTCATGGGAGATCAATATGTGGATATTCTAGGTGAGTTCCCTTCTTTTCTCCAATTTCCCCTATTTTGTTCCTATTTCTTGTTTGGTAAGGGATTTTGTTAAAGAAATATTAATTTTTGATAAAGGAGATGTTGTGGGGGTGTTGTGTTAGGGTTATCCTGGGGTTCTCCTTCATCAAGGTTCTTGGTAGAGACCTCTATCTTATTTTAACCTTGTGCAGTGATTCATGAATCTCTGTTTGAGGTAGGGGATCCTTTATTTCTCATTTATCTGTATCTTTTGGGATGGTTTATGATCTTGTAATATTTTTGGGATGATAGTATGTATCATCCTAATAAAGATAAAGAATCATCTTATTTTAAATTGAAGGGGAATAGTTTTGAATCACATAAATTTATAGATTTTGATATTATTTGATTTTGTGATTGTACATGATTGATGCCTCGCTGAAAATTTTGGATGTTGGGGGAATTTTTTGTGCTGTGGTTGTTGTGCTAGAGAACCCTTGTTGTGTGTTTGTTTGTTATCACCCAAAATGGAATTGGATAACCACTTATAGTTGGTTAATGAAATGGTTTCCCCAAAAAATTATGGCTTGTGTGAGAATTACCTTAAAATAAATAATCAAAAGTGATGAAAAAACCATTTCTAAATATAAAAAAAGACATGTGAATGTGATGTGAAAAGTATTGTGGGGTATGGTTGTGATGTGGGATGGATGTGTTATTATGTGGTTATGGTATGTGGGGTTGTGATTTAATGATAAGTGGATGAGGTGTGTGGCAGTTGTGATATGAAAAGTGTATGTGGCTATGAAAAGGAGGTGATGTGGGATTATTGGCATGGTAAAGATGGGTTGTTATTGTTCTATGTGGTGTTATATTGGTTTCCCAGGTAGTTTTGGAATTAAATGCGAATGTTGAAATTGTAACAACATGGGTTGAACAGTTAATGAATGAATGAATCAAAATGGGTTGTGCAGTTAAATGAGGTTTTTTAATGTGAAATAAATAGGCTAAAATAATGGAATGGGTTGGAATCGGAAAATCAAGAATATGGATTAAGTTGAGAAAGAAGATGAAACATGAATTGTGGCTTGTTTTTCTGGTCTTTCATATTTAGTGGTGGTAGAAAAAGTGGTGGAGGTTGTGAGGTTTGGAAGTGATGTTGTGAGTTGTTTAATTCTTTTTTGTAAACCCTTTGGTTGGGCTTGTGTGTGGATATATATATATATATATATATACGATGTACGTTTCTTGTTATTTCTATACAAACTCTACCTACATAAAGCACCATGTGTTGACACACATATATTTTGGGGGTGTTTTTATTAATATCCCAATGACGAGGATGGATGGATGGCTACCCACATTTTCCCACTCTCTCTTCTAGGATACATTGACATACATAGGATGTGATTGATATAAGTAAAAATTATGTTTTGGTGATGCTTTATGAGAAGACTTATGATGGGGGTCATGCATGGTAGGAGGGGGGAACAAGGTTGATGTCATTCATGTTCATGGTACCCTACTACTCTATTTATATGGATGTGGATGATTTGTGATGTCCTAGGTGTATATGGGTGATATGTGATGTGACGTGATGGATGAGGTGTTTTTGAGAGATATGTGATGGGAATTTTCATATGAGGTTCTTGGCATGATGTGATGGACTAGGTGTGTTCATTCATGGTTACCATATGGAATAGATAGGAGTGGCAGGATGTATGTCGTTGAGGTGTGAGAGTAGGAAACCAATGGGAAAGTGGTTCAGGGTACTCTTTTATCAACATGATTCTTATTATGTAATTATACTTGGTTTTTGTCATTTAGTGAGCATGCCATCGTAAGTATGGGATATGTTAGTTGACCTGTTTAGGTACTCTTGGTTCTATTATTTTTTTACTGGTGCATTAGTATGATTCTTTAATATTTACATGAGTGACTTTGGGTATGATCCTATTGAGTATAATTTTATGCTAACCCTACATATATAAATTTTTTTTAGACTTTTAAGAGGACTATGTGGACCATCCTAGACATTACTAGATTTTTCCTTTGGGATTTTTCTATGTTGCTGAATTAGCTTTTATTTTTGAGAATTTATTTGGAGACTTTTATCTGTATCTATTTACTTTATACATGAATTGTGAGATGATTTTGGTTTCATTTATTTTATATTATATCATGGAGTTGACCGTTCATTGATATCCTATCTTCCAATCCCATTATTATAGAGGGTAGTGCCTCCCATTTGTGAGATTTTTATACCCTTAGTGCTAGTTTCCAACTTTGGGTCTACTGGAGGTAGGACTCAAGGGTCATTATCTATCTTCCTTCATTGCTGGCCCAAGAGGGGAAAATTTAGAGGGATTGGGTGATGACAGAGTGGTATCAAAGGTTTTGATTGAAGGAAATGATGCAGTTCATAGTTAGGTACAATGAATATTTCATGGTTTGGTAAGGCAACAATGCCAGTTGATCCTGGTGCATGACATTGTCGAGGGAAGAACATCTTGGAAATGAGATTTTTGCCTCCCAATGATTCTATGCAAGGAATATGAGCCCAATGAAAAACCAATTGAGGTGGAACTGATTTTAGGATAGAGACCTAGGAGAGTTAAATGCATCATGATTTCTTGAGTTCTTATTTGAATTGGATAGTTTTGGGAAGTTAAAGTGAATTAAATTAATCTTAATAAAATTCCATAGTATTTGCCTTAGTAAATCCTTGTTTCCCTTTCATCTATTTCTTCTAGACATCATTTTTTTGTGGTCTAGGAAGTGGAGGTTCAATATGATGATCCAGAAGATCATCAGAGGACCGAACTGATATAATAGGATGAGGCATGGTAGAGATACATTCATTCCTTTTAGATGTATTTTTTTGGCAAGTATGGGGGTAGTGTTTCTAATCTAGAGACATAGATATGGTTGGATGAGATCAAGATCTCATTCAGTTTGATCTGTGGCCCAATGAAGTATTGGGTCCTTTTAGTAGTCATTCATATTTGGGGAAATACGTGTTAGTGGTGGATTCTATATCTTGGTGAGTGGAATAAGGAAGATGTTTTGTGGGTTTAATTTTAGATGGAGCTCTGATTAGAGTTCCTCTTGTCGACTACGTAGGCAGTGGATAGGTAGGAGCTTCTCTCTCTTCACTAGGGGAGTTTGTCTATGTGGAATCTTGGGATCAAGTTTAAGGGTATTTTTAATTTTTTCCGAAATATTTTTCTAGATGAAGAGTCCTGAGTGAATCATATTGAGAAGGCACTCCATTCTTCTATCCAGTACAAGTTTACTCACTTTACATTGCTGATATACTTGGAGGAATAAAATATGGTAGATGTGATCAATCATATGAACTTGTGAGGAGGTTTACCATGATAGGGAACCAATAGGGTTCCTTAAAGAGTGGAGTTGTAAGTGGTAGGTCTCAGGCACCAGGTCCTTTGAGTTTTTGACTAGTAGGGAGTCAACCTCAATAAATTCCCTTTCGGCCTTATTGGGATTATGGTTTTTCTGATTTTCCTAGGAGATTTAGGTCAATATGTTTTGTTTTTGGGGTCCATAGATATCATTATAATTGGTTCAAAATAGTTCTTTTAGTGCAGTATGGTGTAGGTGGTTTGGGTCAACATCATCCTTAGCGGTAGTTTCTAGTAAGACCATTTCAGCAGTAGGGGAATTAAGCTTATGTGTCATTGAGAGGAGATGGGGTAGGTAGAGGTTGGCATTAGGATACTCCTTCTCTTTAGGGACCTCGACCTGAGCGTTTCCATGGGGATGTTAATCAGTAGAGAGGTAAAGGATCTGGCCATGGTCTATTGCATGCAATAGAGGTGGCATCAACAGAGGGGCCAAATATTTTTATAGGTACGATTAGCTTGTCGTCCACCCTTGTTTTTAATCAGTTTGATTTAGGTGATTTGTAATAATTTTTTACACCCTCCTTATTCTGTTCCCTAGAACTAGATACATAAAGTATTCCCATTCCCTTGATGTCGACTATGCCATTCAGAGTCTAGAATAACTTGTTTGATGAGTGTTAATGGTGTAGATTGGTGATGGGGCCACATCAGTCATGTGGGGATCTTTTCTTGTTATAGATTCAATTGTACGATGTTGTTCTCAATATTGAATGGTTTCATTTTATGAATTCTGTTATCAACTAATTCTAAAGGAGAGTCATGTTATTGTATGTGGATGGACAATGTATAGTTTTTTGTTGATGAGTAGAGTTTTTATGTGGGAAGTAGATGTGTGGAGCCCCTTATTTCCTTAGCAGAACTAGTACAAAAAGTATTTTCATGTCAGTCATTTATAACTAACATGAAAAATCCATGTATATTGTTTTATCACTTCGGTTATTGGGTAACTGACATGAAAAAACAAGTATTCTAATTTGTCACATCAGTTATTATATAACCTAAATGATAAAGAGGTTTTTCTATGCTAGTTATATATAATAAATGGAGTGATAAAGAAAATCTCATTGCTTTATCATGTTGGTTATAAGATAAATGATGTGTTAAATCCAATCTTTTATGTCAGTTACTATATAACTAACATTATAAAGCAATAAAAATTTCTCTATTACATCGGTTATATAATAACCGACGTGATATATCATTTAAAATTTTATGAATTTCCATTTTGAATCATTTCAATGTTATTATATTCGGTGAAAGAAAACTTGTTTCTATTTCACACGAAATCCCTAACCTCATTTCTTTAATCCAGTGGACTCCAATCTCGGTTTTCCAACTTCATACATCATTAGTTCTCCTCAGAGCATTCGATATTCTTGTCTCTCAACTCTCAATTAGGCTTCAAACATCGATCCTTACTTTCATTCATTCAATGTTGCAGACACCCTAACTCTCATTTTTTCAATTAAATTTACTCAAATATCACGTTAATATATTTATATTGATATGATCACAGAAAATCTTAGATTACCATATTCATATACCTTAGTCATTCGTTTATTGAAGTGAAAAAGTGTGTATTTCATTATATTTTAATGTTATATGGTTACACTGAATTATTTCATTATATTTTATACTACATCTCATCTTAAATTTCTTCATTGAATCTCTAAATGTTTTTTATTTGGATGATTTTTGTGAATCAATCATTATTTATGAAAACAATGTCATGTATATGGATAAATTTCAATTAGCGTTATGCATTTATTAGTGGCTTAGTAATCTTAAAATGTAATGTATACAAACATTGCAATTTTCATACAGTTTAATATGAAATATCCTATAATTACCATATATGCATATCAACACTTTTCGTTTGATGTGAGCATGTTTTTATCTTGAAAAAAATATATTAAATATATAGTCACCATATTATGATTTACTTTTATTATAATATTGAAATTATTGGTTAATAAACAATATAAAATATCAATTACTTACTTTACATATATTTTCACAATTGAAAAAATACACTAGGAAAAAATAATATATAATATTAAATCTGTATATATAAATGTATTTCATTACAAATTCATCATTGAGTTGTTTGAAATCTACTATATGATTGTATTAAAAAATTAATTAACGTTTCTTCTAATAATTGTTGGTTTTTTCATGCAAGAAAATTTGATAAAAAATTCGATGATAAAGATTCCAATCAAAATAGAAAATGTGCACTTGATTTGGATTCTGGTCAATAATATTCAATTTCAAGTTTTATCAAATCTCATTCAAAATAAAATAAAAAATGAGAGAATAGTCTAACTATATATTTATAAATTACTTTAATGAATTTATTTTATGATTTACCAATTATATTTAAAATTATATACCATTATTTTCTAGAATTTATAATTATTCTTTTCAAATATGCATATATTTTTTTAAAATTTCAAACTTTTGTTACTTTCAAATTATGACACCGTTGATATAAATCTAAACCTGGTTTGGCTTGAATAATTTTTTCTCACTTTTATCACCAATATATTATTTTGAAAAGATATCTATTTTTGATTTTTTATAGATAATAATGAGTCAAAGTTGGATTACAACACTTCAAATAAGTGATGAATATGAGGAAGGTGTTGAATATTTTTTTGTAATTTTCTATAATAAATGTTCCAAACAATAACATGTTTTTCTATCCATGCTTGAAATGTTTAAATATGAAGAAGTTTTAAAGTAGATAGGCAAAAAATGTATCTATTTTCAAAATTCTAGGAAGGTGATGGAGGAGTTAGAATCCCTAAACTTAGATGAAAGGGTGTTTGATGGTGGAGAATGATTTTTTCAAATGACAACGTAAATATTTTTGGTGTAGAAGGTGGAGGAGTCTCAGTGGGGAGACTTATAGGCCGAGGTGATGCACAATCGTGTTGGACATGGTGATAATCTAGAGCGGTGGTTAGAGGATGCTCAAAACCAAATATTGTTTTAGAGGTTGCTGTTTGTTCTAGTAGTGATGCATGGAGAGTGATTTGTGAGATTCATATCTCGTATTTATAAGTACAAACAGAAGTTTCTAAGATGCACCATGGATTAGGGATAAAGTTTTGATGGCCCAAGATGAAAAAAGTTATGGTAGAGTTTTTTGATCAGTGTCTAGTTTTCCAGTAGGTAAAATCTGAACACCATGTTCCAGGAGGTTTGTTGCAGCCCCTAAATATTCTTGAGTGTAAGTGGGTCAACATCTTGATGGAATTTTTCACTTTTTTACCCCGATCTCAGGGATTATATGATTCTATCTATGTAATAATGGATCAGTTGATGAAATAAACCCACTTATTAGTGATCAAGGAGTCAGGTACTATAGATTTTTTAGTGAGGAGATATATGGATGTGGTGGTGTGGTTTCATGGAATTTTTAGGTCCATCATCTCAAATTAGGACTCTCATTTTACCTCATGAACCTATAGGGGATTACATCATGCTTCTGGCACTCAGTTATGCCTCAATATTTCTTTCCACCCTTATATTGGTGGGTAAATTGAATTGAATATCCATATACTAGAGGATATGTTGCAGACATGCATATTATACCTTAGAAGACCATGGATAAAGAACTTGCCCTTGGTTTCATGCTTATAAAATCATTTATCACTCATCCATTAGCATGAACCTATTTGAGGTTTTTCATGGGAGACCATTTCATTCTCCACTGTGTTGGGATAAGGTTGGAGAGTTGTTAATTTTTGATCCTGATGTGGTGTAGAGCACAATAGATAAGATTCAAGTTTTTCATGATAGGATAAAAGAAAATATGACTATTAGAAGTCATATAATGATCATAGGAGGAGTCCCTTGGAGTTCAAGGTTGTGGAAAATGTGTTCCTAAAGGTTTCTCCTCGACATGGGAAGTGGAGGTTTGATAGGGAGAGTAATCTATTTCATCAGTTTTTTGGGAATTTTGAGGTGTTGGTGTGCATTGGTGAGGTGAATTATTGGTTGGAAATTATACCACAAATGTACCATATTCATGATGTATTATACATCTATCAGCTTCATTGGTATATTCATGATGAATACCATGTCATTGACCGAGGATAGTTAGATATCGAGGATGTCACAACATTCATAGTGCGGCTGATGGTGATCCAGTATCATCTAGATAAGGTCCTGTATGGTTATACCATTCCTTTGGTTTATGTATTATGGAAGTATGGTGGCCTAGGGTAGAGTACTTGGGAGCATAAGATATAGATACATTCCTAGTACCCTGATTTATTTTTAGTTTTTCCTTGTTCTGTTTTACTTGATGATGTAACATTTAAAATATTACTAGTTTATGATATGTGACCTTTCTTAATGTTGTGTTTAGATCTTGATATTTTATAATATGTAATTTCTCTTTATGTGATATGTGTTAAAGCTTAAAGAATATGAAAAATGAAAAAACTAACTTCTAATCAAGATATGTTATACTTTTATGCGATTAAAACCATGCAGGAAAGTCAGTGCTACCTAAAGTGGATAATATTTTGACATGAGAGTGGTAATTCCTTGATTTGTGTCTTGGGGATTTGTTGTGTGATGGTAGTGGTGATAATTAGTTGGAGATGTGTGGAGGTTGAGGTAGTGGTGTAGATGGTTATGCAAAAAGGTTTGTGGCTTAGAGATGGTAGAATTTTGTGGTAATGTGGATGTGTGAGATGTTTGGTGAATGTTCTTGGTTAGTTTTAGTGGATTTGGTTGGTGATAGTGTTCATTTTTAATGAGATTCTTGAGAGGTATCTTGATGGATAGTTGTTTGGACCCCCTTTACTTTTTTATTTTACAGATTTGGTTTTAATTCACATGGTTGAGAATACTTTGAGAGGTATATGATGTAATGGAATAGACCTCCTAACATATTACTTCAAGATAATTATGGTGGTAGAGATTTCCTAGGGAATTCTAGAGGAGTTTGGTGGGGAAAAGGAGGAGATGGATGGGGAATCTAGCCGAGGAGGAGTTTTATGGCATAGAGCCTTGGGGATGTGTAATAGGGGTGTCTTATATGGTTTGGATAGGTCATTTGCAATTTAGGTACCCCTAAGAAGGTGTTTTTGGATATAATACCAATTTTGGCATAGTTGTGGCGTGGAGCTTGGGGATGCACTTTAGGAGGAGATGTTGTAGTGTGGAACATCCAATTGTGACGTAGAGGGGATCAGAGGTGGAGTTTTGTGGCTCTTCCATTTTTGTGGTATATATTCCATGGGAATAGGCTATGAAGTATTCTTCTTCATGGTTTTCAAGTCCTATAGTGTAGAAAAATTGGCTACGCTATATCCCATTCCTGGTTGTTGGAGGTCCTTGGTGTAGTGGCATTGTATCAACAATGGTATTCTCCCCCTTTTATTATATTTTCTACTTGAAGATAGACATGGTTTTTGGAGGACTCTTTGACCATCTAGGATGTGGCATGGTCCTTCCCACTACGCTATAGTCCCCTATGTTTTTAGTAGTTTTGTGGTGTGGTGATAGGGGTTGCACCATGGTCTTATGTCTTATAGACCACCTATAAATTCAAAAAGACCCTCAAACCCCCTCATTTATCATATATTTATCTTATTTCTTAGGTAACCCAAGTGTTTCCCAAGGAGGTATTTCACCCCTAATGAGTTTCTTTCAACCCTAGTCTTAGGAGATTTATCTATGTCTATTATAGGCGAATTCCTTTCATTTTCTTCTAATTTTCCCCATTTTTCTTCACATTTATTGTTTGGGAAGGGAAATTTTCAGATAAATATTTAGTTTTTATGTTTTTTTGATTAGGGGATGTTTAGGGGGTGTTGTGTTAGGGTGATCAAGATGTTCTCCTTTATCGTGGTTCTTGCTGGTGGCCTCCCTCTTGTTTTAACATTGTGCAATGATTTGAGAATCTCTTTTTGAGGTAGGGGATCCTTTGTTTCTAATTTAGTTATATCATATAGGAAAGATTATGCTATTGTTATATTTTTGGAAGATAATATGCATCATTATAATAAAGATAAATAATCATCATTGAAATTCAAGGGGAATATATTTTAATCACATTCTTTTATATATTTTATATTATTTTATATTGTGTTGTACGAGATTGATTCCTCACTAAAAATTATGGCCATTGGGGGATTTGTTTGCACTATGAAACCCTTATCTTGTTGTTATTTTTTTATCACATAAAATGGAATTTTATAACCACTTATATCCTTCCAATTAAATGGTTTCCCTTGTAAATTATTCCTTATGTAAGAATAATCTTAAAATAAAGAAGTGGAAGTGATGAAAATACCCTTGATAAATCTGAAAAATGATGTGTGAATATGATATGAAAATTTTTGTGGTGTGTCGTTGATATGTGGTGAGGATGTGCTGTGATGTGGTTATTGTATGTGGGGTGGTTATGTGATGAAAAGTGGATGTGGTGCATGGAAATTGTGATGTGTAAAATGATTGTGATATGGAAAGTGTATGTAGATGTGAAGGGAGGTGATGATGGATTGTTAGCATGGGAAATATGGGTTTTTGTTATGTTGTGTGGTGTTGTTCTAGTTTCCCAGGAAGTTATGGAATTAATTACTAATATTGAAATTTCAATGACATGGGTTGAACGATTAATGAATGAATGAATTAAAATGGGTTGTGTGGTTAAATGAGGTTGATGTTTAATATGAAATAAATGGGATGAAATAATGGAATGAGTTGAAATTAGAAAATTAGTAAAATGGATTAAATCGAGAAAGAAGATGAAATGTGGCTTGTGTCTTATTTGTGTGGTGTTGCGCATTTAATGGTGGAAGCAAAAGTGACAAAGGTTGTGAGGTTTGGTGGTGAGGTTGTGAGTAGGTTAGTTCTTTTTTGTAAACACATAGGCTGGGCTTATGTGTGGATATATATATATATATATATATATAACCTTTATGTTCACTATGATTTCTATATACACCCACCCATGTCGAGCACCATGTGCCGACACCCAAATATTTGGGGGGTGTTTTTCCCAACACCTCAGTGATGAGGATGGATGGCTAGATACCCCCTATTTTCCACTCACTCTTCCATGAAATATTTAATGAAATGTGTATGATGGAAAAAAGTAAAAAGTGAACTGTTGTGATGTTTGATGAGATGTCTTATGGTGGGGTTTATTCATGGTAGGAGTATGGCACGAGGTTGATGTCCTTTATGTTTACAACACCCTAATACTCTGGTTATGTGGTTGTATATGAGTTGTGATGGACCAGGTGTCTAAGGGTGAGATATTATATACTAGGTTTTTTTAGGATAGATGTGATTTCCAATTGAATGTGGGGTGCTTTTCATGATGTGATGGGCCAGGTATGTTCGGGAAGGGTTACTATACAGAAGACATGGGTGTTCCAGGATATACGATTTTAGGGTGTGAGAGTGGAAATACCATGGGAAAGCGGTGTGAGGTATCATTTTATTGATATGCTTCTTATTATGTTATTATTCGTAGTTTGTGTTATTTTTTAAGAATGCCATGGTGAGGATGGGATTGGTTAGTTAACCTTTTTATATGCTATTGTTTCTGCTATTTTCTTACTGGTACATTAGTATTATTTATTCCCATGCACACGAGATACCTTGGGTATGATATTATTGAGTATAACTGTATTCTCAACCTATGTATATACAAACTATTTTCAAGTTTTCAGGAAGACTATGTGGACCGTTCTGTACATTACTAGCTCAGAACTTTGGGATGTTGCTGTGTTGATGATTTAGTTTTTTTTGGGTATTTATTTGGAGAATTTTATCTATATATATTTACTTTATATATATACATTGTCAGATGGTTTTGGTTTCCTTTTTCTTATGTTACATCATAGATTTTATTGATAATTGATATCCTATCTTCTGATCCAATTATTATAGAGGGTAATGCCTCCCATTTGTGAGATTTTTATACCCTCGATACTAATCACCAATCTGGGACCTACTGGAGGTAGGAATCAAGGGTCATTATCTCTCATCCTTACTTTTCATCCTAGGAGGGTCACCTTTGGAGGTATGGGTTCATGAGAAGTAGTCTCGATATGATTATCATGAATTATACCATAATCTATAACAAAGATATATTAGCGGGTGAGTATCTTGTTTTATATCTTTCCATCAATGAATTTTAATGAAAGTTCACCCAAAAAAATTGATAACCCCATACATAATAACTATTTAGTAAGACAAGATCCATATTTTACTAAGTAATGAGTTTTCTAGGGTGATTGTCTCACCATTTAGTTATTTAGACAGAGAATCATCCTAATCACAACAGTTGTGATTCAGGGATAGTTGTGTAGACAACTCCTTATAAATATCCATAATTAGGGATTATTCTCAACTCTATTCCTCTGGTATCCTAACCATTAGGTTTATAATATGGTGTAACCCAAATTAATCACCTATAATGAGGCCCTAACTATTATAGTAACTAACGAGGCTTATCTTTTAAGTATCTATTATGGGGAAATAATTGCGTTTTTAATAACTAAAGTGTGATTTAAATGAATAAATATTAAATATTTCTTAAACTATGATAAAATTATTATTCTTTGAATATTTTTATGTAAATTTGTGTTTTGGGTGTTTAAATTATAAAAATTTTCTTTTATTTATTTTCTTATTTATTTTAAGAACAAAATTACTGAGGTTTTGGATTTATTTTCAATCTCTTTTTAAATCATTTAAACCTAAGAAACTAATGTTTGAATCTATCTATATTTTGAAGACACGTGCAATATCTAAGATCCTAAATTGAAAATCAAAGAAAAATCAAACCAAATAAAAGGAGGAAATCAAGCTGAACTCAATGATGGGATGATTATGGAAACAATCAAGTGAACCGATGAAGAATGAAACAAGTTGGAAAATCTCTCAGGTTCATCACACTCAAGTTAAAGAAAGTTTCACATGGGGGAACACATTTGGTTAGAGAGTTTTTATAGAGTCACTTGTGAGTAAAAAATTGACACTAATAGGAACACCATGTGGAAACTTAGGGTATGAGAAAAAACTAGTTGATTGTGAGTAGGAGGATGGAGATGGTGTGTGATTGCTTTCTATAAAAGGGGAGGGCCTTCACATAATCAAGGGATCCAATCATTGATTGATGATAGGGAATCAATCAAACACAACATGTGATCGAGAGGATATGGACTTGGAGGCTAGAACAATATCAAGGAATGAGTTTAGTGAAGACTGAGTTGGAGGAAAGATACTGTCTCATTAATGAAGATTTCTCTTCTCTTCAACATTACTTTTTATATTACTGAATCAAGGTGTTTACATTAAATATTTTTTTCCACTGATACTACTATGTGTATCTAATTATTTTAGGGTATTATGCTGGATGAATTGAAATATATTTTACCTATTCTTGCATGGATTTAAATTAAAGAGGTCTATTGTAATTTTTTTAGAGTTCTTCATTTCTCTTCTTCATGAGCATCTTTTCCACTCTACCCCATTAACCAAAAGATAAATAGTAGAGGTTTTTTACATTTTATTTTCAACTAATACTAAATTAATTAAATATAAAAGGTTATGGATCTATTTTTTTCCATGAATAAGCATCCTCATCTTGATTTTTGTTAGGTATAATAGTTATTTGGAGACTTATTTGGAAGGATTGTTCATCTAGTGATAGTTAAGTGTTTTGATCTTCTTTTCACACAACTTAATCACATCCATGGTTAATCCTATGTAAGATTAGTGTTATTTTTTATCAGTTATGTCTAGTTTAAGTCACATATTTCTATCCACCATTCAACCATTTTCTCTCTTGTATTTGTTCTTAATATTTGATCATAATTTCTCCATCACTCTATCACTTATGATGTATTTTGTTGTTTTTTAGTCAAAAACTGTTAGCCTTATCTATATTTATATCCTAATTTCCATAGTGCTATTATTTTGTAGATTATAAATAGTAAATTCTGTTACTATTTGATGAAATATCTCTATCAAATATGTAAAAAAATTATTTGAAAATAAAATTTGAATAAACACTATAACTTCTAAAATAGAACTGAATTATTTCATTCTTGAAATAAATAAGCACTATTATACCCTTAAAAATAATAAGAAATCTAAATTAAAAAATTTGAAAATTCAAAGAGATGAAAATTTAAATCAAAATAAAAATCTACCAGATCCAATTAGATTCAAACATAGGGAGTTTCAATTGCCAATTTTTCCTATAAATCCTTAATACATAAGAATTTATCCTAGGAATAGGACTTATGAAGTCAAAAGTTCTCATATCTATATACCAACTTCCTTTACTGGTCATTAAAATGAGGATTCAATAGAGTTCATTAGAGATTTTTATAGTTCATTTCGAAAGTTACCTTTGCATGGGATTAGTGAGGAGGAGCTTAGGTTGAGTTACTTTCCGTTTTTCTTGAAGTGAAATTCTAGAATCTAGTTCCATAATTTGGATGAGGAAAGTTTTGACACATGGGACCAAGTTTTCAACTCATTTATTACAAAGTTTTATCCTTGTAAAACCACTATTTAAGTGAGGAATAAAATCAAGGGGTTTGACTAGGATAAGGGATAAATATTTCATGAAACATGAGATAGATTCTGAGCTCTACATAAGTAACTACCAAACTACCAACTATCTCTCCATCTTATTATGTACACTTTATACAATAGTCTCACTATATACCATCAAAATATTATGGATCAATATTGTGTTGGTGATTTCTTATACATGATAGCTATGAGCTCATTTTTTTTATAAAATTACTCAAAAATTGCAACATAAGTTCTCTAGGAAGAGAACTATTCATAGGGGTGAGTTAAATCCTTAGGCTGCTATAATGATCCACTACTACAAATCGTGACTTTAACAACGCTAGTAAAAGGTTTTTTATCAATGATTCAAGAGTGATAATAAAGAGAGAGATATTAAAATATGACCTTTAACAACATTAAAAAAATAATTATTAAAGGTCGTCTTTTAACAACACTAAAAAAAGAGATGTTAAAAATTTTGAAAAAAAATAATTTTTCACGAACCCCCAAACCCCCCCTCTCAGCGCTTACAGCCAGCGCTTTCCACTCCCTATCCACCATCATTCATGCCACCCCCTCCTTAGCTGTATATGAATACCCCAAATACCAGCACACACTTGGATTTGATCTGAGGACCTCTCTTATGTGATTGGATTCTTTTTACCACTAGGTCATGTGTGTTTTGTTGTATATTTAATGACTTTTCTATTTATTTGTATATATTTTGAAATGTGTGATATATATATATAAAATTATATTTATTTAAATACATTATATAATATTATTCATTTTTATATATTAGAATATATATATATATATATTAATACACACACACATACACATATATATATAAATTATATATAAATATTATTGAATTTTTATAAGGTAAATAAAATGGATAATTTTTTACTTTAAATAAAATGAATAATAAATATTTAGTTTATATATTTTAAAAAATATATTTTTATGTAAATATGTTGATATATGTATTTATACAAGTGATTTATTGTAAGTAAATATAATAAAATATGCATATATTTAATTATAAATAAAACTAGGTTATAAAAAACAATAAAATTTCAAATCCATAATATCTATATGAATGTATTCCCTGAGAATAAATTTATTCCCCACTAAAAATGGTCAAAAAGACCCCCTTAAACTAGTCTCAAATTCTATCAAATTTTAAAACAATTGGGGTGCCCCGACTAAAAACTCAATTTTGGAGGCCTTATAGGCCCTTTTTAGCCTAAAAAAATGTTACTAGGGTGACCCTATCACAAGTGCATAGAGATATTCACAAGATTAAGTTTGATATGTGGTAAAGTTCAAATGGACACCCAGATTAAAATTTATGGCCGTTTGAAGTTTGAGTTAATTTTTTAACTTATTTTAGATTTTTTTATTAATTTTTTAATTTTTTTATCTTTAAATTTTTATGAAATGACTATTACTCAATAATAATTAGAAAATTATCAATTAATAACATTTTTTAATTATTTTATAATATATTTTCACAAAATATCTTATATATTACGTGCAAATGCCTATATAACCGTATCTAAAACATATTTAAGAAATATATATTATATTTATATCAATATAAATATATTTATATATTAATATATTATTTTTAATGATTTTTTATGAAATATTTTTTTATCAAATATAACCTTTATCAGCACTATAAAAAATAATTTATAAAGGGTGAGCCTTTATCAATGCTTTAAAAAAAACACTGATAAAGTGTGGCCTTTATAATCCTTTTTTTTCAAGCACTAATAAAGGCCCACCTTTTATCTATTCTTTTTTTCTAATATTGATCGAGGGGGGGAGGGGGTCTTTATCAGTTCTTTTTTACAAGTGTGGATAAAGGGTCCCCTTTAACTATGCTTTTTTGGTGCTATTAAAGACCCCCTTTAACAGTGCTAAAAACACACTGTTAAGGACCCCCATTAACAATGCCTTTTCTAGCGCTAATAAAGGAGGTCTTTAACAACACTTTTGGATAGTGCTGTTAAAGCCCTAGCACTGAATAAACCCAATTTTATAGTAGTGATCACTGAAAATTCACTTAGGTAGAAATGTAATCACTGCGAGATGCACAATCATACTAGGAGAAGTTGTCCCAACTTTGATCAACCTTTTTAGTCTGATGAGAGTGCTCAATTCATATATTATAGGGAGAGGAAAAATGGGATCAATGAACCATTTTCAAATCATTATAATGATTTCCAAAAGAATTATCTAAACCTATATATGAGAGACCAAAGGGTGATTAAACAACCTGATGATACCCCTAGGCACTCAAATTTTCCTAAAAATAAGTACCAAAACATGGATGAACCTTAAAATTATAGTTTTGATTTAGAGAGTTTGGTTAGTTAGCTAATCAGAAAATTAAACTCCCAATAATCTTTTATAGACAACCTATAAACCCAAATGGTCCAAATGTCAAGGTATCTTAGTTTTAAAGATAAGGGAAAACTTTCCAACATAATAGTTATGAATTAAAAAGAGAATATTATGGATTTCACCACTAGTTTATGATTAAAAAATCAATAAAATATTAGTGTGTGGCCTAGTAAAGTTGATATAGAGTATTTAACTCATTTTTAAAATCAAAATCTAGACAATGATAAATCTAGAAACCTGGACAAAAAGATCTAACTTGAAAATAATTAAAAATATTCAATTAAAAAATCTAAGGAATAAATGAAAATAAAATGAGAAATAATTAAGGAAGGTAAAAATAAATTAGGGTTTGAGGAGAAGGTGATAAATCAAAATTCTTTTATAACATTATTCCCCTTTCATTCCCTTTCCTCAAAGAGTCAAATAAAAAATAATGAACCCGACCACCTGAAGTTCCTTAAACTATTTAAAACCTTCAAATTTACCTAACCTTTTCTAAATCCTTAAATAAAATTCCATCATATTTTAAATTTAATAAAATGTACTTAGCTAATAAAATAGATTTATAAGAATTGAACAACATAAATATAATTTTGGATTGTATTACTATAATTCAAAAGAAGTTACTTCCAAATTTTAAAAACCCTGTATGCTTTGTCATATCTTGTATAATAATAGGAAGTAAGGATATTAATTGATTATGGGACTTAGGTGCTAGTATCAATCTTATGTCATACTCCTTATTTAAATATATGGGTCTAAGGGAACATAAAACAACTACTATCTCTCTTTAATTGAATGATACGTCAATTACTCATCCCTACAAAAGGGTTGATGACCTTTTAGTCAATGTGGGGAATCTTACATTTCCCACTGAATTCTTTATTCTTGAAATGAAATGTGATATTAAGGTACCTATCATTCTAGGCAGACCATTCTTAGCTACATGTTGTGTAGTTATTTATGTTTCAAAGGATAAAACGACCCTCTAAGTTTCTGATGATCTAGAAAAGTTTCATGTTTTTGAGAAATACAAACTCTAAGTTACATAAAAAAGTAATATATATTTCAAAGGAAGTCTTTAGATCTATGTTTAGAAAGTATTTTCATCACCCTTGTGATGAAATAATCCAATAATTAGTCAATAAACACTTTAGATACTATTATGTTGAATATGAATCCATACAAGATATGGAAAGATTATGAAGGCTTGATAGAAGGCTTAGGAAAACCATTTCAAAGAATAATGAAGTTGTTAAGCTTGAACAACGATTCTAATTATAGAGTATCACTTAGGTAGTTATTTTACCCTCACAACCACCTATTTGTGAGGAAATTCCTTCACTAGATCCCAACCTAAAGTTAGGATCACAAATTATTTTTTCTGAATTCATTGAACCTATTTATGAGAGCTTTATATCCATGATTGAGTATTTTTAATTCTAAAAATTTAGAGAAAGTTATGGGTTAAAACCTACCGAGGAGCTTGATAGTTCTTAGTTTGAACATGAATTCTATATTAAGAGTTTCTCACCCACTATGTTTTATTATGAACTTAATGATCATCAACCTGTTCATGAAAAATTCAATTATTTTTTTTTCAAGTGAGGATACTGCCTATCATTTTGGTGATTTTTCTAAGCTACTATTTTTAATCATTGTTCCTATTTGTGAGCTTGTTAGTATAGAAATTGTATTAGGAAAAAACATTAGTCTTAGAGCCTTGGAAGATTTTGGGATAACTCTACAAGATTATGGTGTTCTAATTTTTATTAGAGAACATGATAAAGTTTTCATACAAAATAGTGAAATGAGAATAATTAATAAATTTTACCCACTGAAGGAACATGTTTAGGTTTTTGGGGTAAGTCTAGCTGAAGATTCTAAACTTAGCGCTGTATGGGAGGAAAACCATGGTTTTTCAACTTATTTTATTTTATTCTTATTTTCAAATAAATATATCTTGTAATTAGTTTCATGTCGGCCCTCAACCAACTGTATAAAGGAAATAATTTATTATTCTTTTCTCTGTTCGATCATAAGAACAAAGAGAGAATTAACCATGAGGTGAAATAAATGTAAAATCACTCAACCAACCATCCCAATAAAGTGACCACACAAAGAGTGAAAAAAACTGCACATTTAGAAGTTGATCAACCAAGGAAGGCTTCCATATAGAAAATTGGAAAAGTGTTGGATAGAATGCACAATTAGTAAATTAATCATGCATGTCCTTGATTGACCACAAAAAGAGTCAACCGACCATAAAATGGGGAAACTAACATGTTTGAATATCTACATTGTCAGAAAATCAACCACATCAATCCATAATAGTCCACATGAAGGGATCAACCGACCATGTAGTGAAGTGACTATACAGTCATCAACCAATGACCAGAAGGAAGGAGCTATCACAAGAAGAGATATACTGGCCATGAGGAGTAAAGGAACTAATGATCATAGGAGTAAATTCCAGATTAACCATGAATCAACTGACTAAAATAAGAGATAAAGTTCTCATGTGATAGGTCAATTGGCCATAAGAGCAAAGGACAGACCATGCGACAAGTTAATCGATTGTTTGAAGAGATGGTCTGACCATGAATTCAAGTTCCTATGTTATAGGTCAATTGAAATCATGAAGAAATAAAGTGAACATATTAGTACTCAAGTGGCCATGAGATCACTCAATTGACAGAAATAAAGTATAAAACCAACCGTTATATCCAATCTACAGCAATGGATTTCAATTGATCCTCACAGCCAAGAGAAGCTACAAGAGGGATCATTTTGGATTAAACTCCCTCAATCAAAATTTGGTTTTTATTATATTTGATATTTACTAGTTTAATTATAATTTTAATCTAATTTAATTGTGTTAGGACTAAAATTGAGTAATCAGGGTTCTTTCTAAAAGGAAAAGAGAGTGCCTTCATTTGAATAAACATCAATGATTGAAACTTATTTATTAAAGGATTAATAATTCAAATTATACCCTTTGTTTCCTATCATATTTTAAAACTTATTATACTAATTTTATGAAGTTGAATGTTTAAAAATACTTTTGGAAGAATTATGTTGCATGCTGGAATCTTTGATCAGTTTGCTGGTTATTATTGGCCATTTTTTTGAAAATTATTTTTGAAATAAAAGTTTAATAATTAGTATTTTCTAAAGATTCTATTTTTTGATAAAATATTTAACTGGTGACCAATATGATTTTTTTTGTTTTGGATCTATCCGATTGTTTTTGTGAAAAATACTATTTAAGGATCACTTTAGACCCTTTAATATAAATTATCTCTAATGTATTTTGAAATCTATTTGAACTTGAATATGTTTTAATTTTTTCCTCCACCTTAGGATTCAATATTAAGAAAAATTTTAGGTTTTAAGTGTGGGGTAGGGGTCTTAAAATGTATTTAAATTTACTTTAATGAATACAGATCAGAAAACCCCTATGTTTTATTTTCAAATTATCATGTTTTCAAGGAACACTTAGGATTTTTTAGTTAGTGATTTTTTTTATAAATTTGAAGGTTGTTTTTCTACTTTGGGAATATTTTATTCTCTATTACCATATGGAATAAATTAGGTGTATCTTTTCCATTATCCCTTTAAAAGTTTTTTTTTGTACAAACTTTGGGATTATAATTTATAATATTCATTGATTTTTATTTTTTTTACATGATTTTAAACTCATAAGTAATGAATTTAAATAGGCTATGAATTAAACTCAAAATCCTTATGAACTCATTATTATTTAAGCTAAATGAATTGACTGAGTTATTTATTATTATTATAATTTATTAAACTCACTCTTCCACTAGTTGTGTCTATTTATTCTATGTTAAATTATGTGAGTCTGTTAACTTAGAGAAAAAGAGAATTTTGGATGTCTTAGTTAAATGTAAAGTGAAGTGTGTTTAAAACTTTTGAAAAATTTCAATCTCAGTCATTTTTTTGAAAATAAAATAAAAATTTGAAAAACTTTTTTTGAGAAGATAAATCACACTTACTACTTAAGAGATTAAATGAGGGAAAATATATTTGGAAAAAAAATTCTTTATAAAACTTTAAATTTTCATTCTTGAGATCTATTTTCTTTAACTGAATATGCCTAATGGATTTCATGAGGACAAGAAACATTTTATGTGTGGGATAATTTAATGTGGCATATCTTGAATACATTTTATCATATTTATTTTGGGTAAATAATCTTGTTTTTAATAACTGAATTGTGATTTAAATGATTAAATATTAAATATTTGTTAAACTAAGATTAATTTTTTATTATTTGATCATTTTTAAGAAAATGAGTGTTTTGGGGTGTTTGAATGATAAAAATTTTATTTTTATTTTTTTTCTAATTTTCTTTAAGAACATAATTACTAAGGTTATTGATTAATTTTCACTTTATTTTGAAATTATTTAAATATGAGAAAATAATGTTTAATTTTGTTTGTATTTTTAATACACAAAAAATAATTAAAATCCTAAATAGAAAATAAAAGCAAAATAAAACCAAAGTAAAGGAGGATATTAAGTTGAGATGAACCTGGGAATCTTCTAGAAATAATCAAGTGAGTTGATGAATAAGTAACTGAGGTGGGAGCTCACCTAGGTTCATTACACTCAATCTAAAGAAATTTTTACATGGGGGATCACATTCGATTAGAGAGTTTTGTTTGAGTCACCTATGAGGAAGGAATTGACATTGATAGTCACACCACATGAAAAATTCAGGGATGTGTTCGAATCAGTTGACCATAATCTAGAGGCTACATTTAGTGGATGATTTATTTCCTTAAAAGAGGAGGACCTACACACAATAAAGGGTTCCAATAATTGATTGAGGAGAGGGCCTCAATCACACAAAACATGTGATAAATAAGATATATAATTGGATGATATCATAGTCTCAAGGCAGGAGTTCATAGAAGATCGAGCTAGAGTAAGGAGGCAGCCTCATCATAGAAGCTTCCTATACCCTTTCTCTTTACTTTCTATATTTTTGTATCAAGATGTTTACATTGAATAATTTTTTTAATGTTGCTACTAATATGTATAGATAATTAGTTTAAGTTATTCGATTAAAAAATTGAAATATATTTTAATTATTCTTTCATGGATTTAAATCATTGATGTTTTTTGTCCCTTTTGTCTAGAGTTCCCATTTTCTCTTCTTCATGAAAATATTTTCCAAACTACTTAATAAACTGACCGATGAATACTATAGGTTTCCCTTTTATTTTAAACTAATACCAAAATACTTAAATAGAAAAGGTTGTGGATATTTTTTTCTTTATAAATAAGCATCTACATCCTAAGTTCTATTAGGCATAATAGTTTTTAGAAGACTTTTCTAGAATAATTGTTCGTCTAATGATAGTTAGGTGTTTTGATCTAATTTTCACATAACTTTATCAATTATATGCTTAATACTATGTGATATTAGTGTTGTTTTATATCAATATAGTATATTCTAGCTCCCTTAATTCCATACACTGTTCAGTGTTTCTCTCTCTTATCTTTGTTCTCACTGCTTGCTTACAATTTCACCGCCTCTTCATCACTTTTATTATTTACAATTTTTTATTTTGTTTGTTTCTATTTGTTTTTATAGTAGCATCATAACTTGATTTCCTAACATAAGATAATATATGGGTACTCTAATTTTTAATGAAACTATCCAATTGGATGATTGAGGACTTGACAAGAACCTCTTTAGAAGGGATATCACACTTAATATTTGAGGGATTTTCCTTCAATGTCTCAATAATTTAATATAAATCATATGAAGATTAATTTTTAACTATTTCATCTTATGAAATCTTTATTTTATCATATTTTATTCTTTTTTTCATGCATGATTCTAATGATTTAGTTTTTAAATCCATATTCCATCCACCAAATTAATATGTTCACACCACATTAATCTATTTTAAAAAAGTGAATCCCTAGATGTGGCCTTTTTGAACCCTCCACATCATGAACCTACCCTCCCCATGAAGGGATCAATCCGAAGAGAGCCCTATCTAGGAAGGAGCCATTGCCAGCTGAGATTGTAGAGCGTCTCGAAGGGTGACGACCCAAGCGATGATGGTTCAACACAAAAATCTATTAGCACAGGTGGGTCACGCCTCATTTTCCCCACCCAGTCATGAACTAGGTGACCTAGAAAGGTAATTAGATCCTAGGGGAGAGCTTCACTCTGAAAGTGGACTCCCAGGATTTGAAATGTGTATTCAGGTAATGAGGTATAGGTGCAGCCTCACCACCTACACTCCACATGCCCCCGACGAGGCCCAAGGTGGCCAACCTTGGGCTTAGGCTAGTTTCCAATGGGGTAGAGGGGACTATGAGAGGTTATAATGTCATATAGCATGTGTTTCCTTATGAGATACTTGAACCTAGAACCTTGGGGTTAGGACGCCACCTCCAGTAACCAACTCAGCCACACCCCACGGGAAAACATGTATTTAGGTAACGAGGTATAGGTGTGACCCCACCACCTGTGCACCACACATCCCTACTAAGGACCAAGGTGTAAAAACTTGGGCTTAGGCTATTTCCCAATGGGTTAGAGAGGAACACGAGAGGTTATAATAGAATTTAGTGCACATTTCCTTGTGAGGGACTCAAACCTAGAACCTTGGGGTCAGGACGCCATCGTAAGTAAACAACTCACCCATTATCCATAGAAAAATGTGTATTCAGGTAATGAGGTATAGGTGTGGCCTCACCACTTGCATGCCACACATCCCCAGTGAAGCCCAAGGTGGAAAACCTTGGGCTTAGGCCAGTTCCCAATGGGGTAGAGGGGCCCACGAGAGGTTATAATGTAATATATTGCGTGTTTCCTTATGAGGGACTCGAACCTGGAACCTCGAGGGTTGGACACCACTGCTAGTAACCAAATCACCCATGACCCATGAGAAAATGTGTATTCGGGTAATGAGGTATAGGTGAAACCTCACAAATTAGGTGCTACACATCGCCAGCGAGGCCCAAGGTTACCAACCATGGGATTAGGTCAGTTCCTAAGGGGTAGAGGGTCCCAAGAGAGGTTATAATGGAATATAGTGCATGTTTACTTGTGAGAGACTCGAACCCGGAACCTTGGGGCCAGGACGCCATCATCAATAACCAACTCACACGTGCCCCATTAGAAAACATGTATGAGAGTAATGAGGTATAGGTGTAGCCTCACCACCTACATGCCACACATCCCCAGTGAGGTCCAAAGTGGAAAACCTTGGGATTAGGCCAATTCCCAATGGGGTAGAAGGGCCCATGAGAGGTTATAATGTCATATAGTGTGCATTGAATTATGAGGGACTCAAAACCGAATCCTTGGGGTTAGGAAGACACCACCAATAACCTACTCACCCATGCCTTGTGGGAAAACATGTATTTGGTTAATGAGGTATAAGTGAGACCTCATCACCTGCATGCCACACATCCCCAGTCAGGCCCAAGGTGGCCAACCTTGGGATTAGGCCAGTTTTCAATGGGGTAGAGGGTCCCATGAGAGGTTATAATGGCATATAGTGCATGTTGCCTTGTGAGGGACTCTAACCCTGAACCTCAGGGTTAGGATTCCACTACCGGTAACCAACTCACCTGTGCCTTGTGGAAAAATGTGTATTCGGGTAATGAGGTACAAGTACGACCTAACCATCTATGTGACACACATTTCTAATGAGACCCAAGGTGTCCAAACTTGGTCTTAGGATAGTTCCCAATGAGTTAAAGGGGCCCATAAGAGGTTATAATGGAATATAGTGCACGTTACCTTGCGAGGGACTCGAACCTGGAACCTTGGGGTCAGGATGCCACCGCTAGTAACCTTCTCACCCATTCCCTATGGGAAAATGTGTATTTGGGTAATGAGGTATATGTGTGTCCTCACCACCTGTGCACCACACCTCCCCAGTGAGGCCCAAGGTGTCCAACCTTGGGGTTAGGCTAGATTCCAATAAGGTAGAGGGGACCACGAGAGGTTATAATGGCATATAGTGCACATTGCCTTGTGAGGAACTCAAACATAGAACCTCAGGGTCAGGACGCCACCACTAGTAACTAACTCACCCATACCCCACATGAAAAATGTGTATTCGGGTAATGAGGTATAGGTGCGACCTCACCACATACGTGTAACACATCACCAATGAGGCCCAAGGTGGCCAACCTAAGGATTAGGATAGTTCCCAATGGGGTATAGGGGACCAAAAGAGGTTATAATGGAATATAGTGTGTGTTTCCTTGTGAGGGACTCAAACCTAGAACCTTGGGGCCAGGATGCCACCGCCAGTAACCAACTCACCCATGACCTGCGGGCATTCTGACCACATTAATGTGTAACTCTTTACACAACCCAAAAGTTTTTTTATTGACCCAAAAAAATATTCTAAGTATATTCATAAATATCCAAATATATACCATGCACAAGGTACATATAATTTTAATGTAAAGGAATAGAGTTATATGATATTGTAAATATTTACATGAGTAAGACTAGAGCGGCAGATATCCAATCCATCACCTTCCTAAAATAAGGAATAGGCCTCGTGGTAGGTGGGTAGTCCAACCCCAAATCCCTCCCCCATACAAGAATTTACTAAATAGATAATTAAATTCATGACATCTATAATACCTAATATTCACAAACTATATTCAACAACAATTCTCAAGATTATAACTCTAAAGAAACAAATTGAGGTCAAGGTAGATGAAAAACTAAATCTTATGATATTGTACCTAGAAAGGAATGAAATGGTCTATTTCTTAGAATAAATTTATCATATAAATAAAGGAATAAACCATATTCACATTCTATAAACAATTTATAAACATGAATAATATAAATAAACAAACAATTAAAATACACTCTATTTATCGCGAGAAAAAATATGATTTTTTTCATATTTAATTTAGGATTGAAAAACATATTTTATAAATCTTATCACTTACCATTTATAAAAAAATTATAATTTTTTAACAAAACTAATTAAATATAAAAATATTTTTTTATAGCTAATTGAAATTATGTTAGATTTAATATATTGTCAAGTTATTTCCTGAAACCACATCATCTCACAACACATTGTCATAGTAGTTCACTATACTATATTTTTACACAACGTAGTGTCACAATAGAGTGTCAAACTTCATATTATATTGAAACACAATGTAATATCTAGGAGAATCTTTATGATATATTTTCTCTCAATGTATCATTAAGTAACCTAAAATGATACTCTATTTTTCATGGTGTGGATGAAAGTTTTGTTAACCCTTAACATATGTTGTACCTAGACTTTACATTACATTAAATATTTAATGTAATGAAATTTTTTTAGCACATATTATGTTATGTTAATGACATAATGTCATGAACCACTATAGGATACAATATCACACAAAAATATCATCAAGTTCTTATTATGACTATGTTTATGCTCAATGTAGTCTCAAAAGGGTGTGACTCAGGTTTCATTTTCATACAATATAACCTTAGGTAGTGAACTTAAAATTATGTTGACACTCAATGTAATGTTAAGTGGGATAATTATAGTTATGAATTATAAAAATGTTCTTTAAAATAATTAAATCAATATGTTAATTCACTAAAGAATGTATATTTGATACCAGTGATTAGTTTTGGGGGTTCATCCTATGAATATAACAGTAGAACCAAATTTATATTTGCGCCTGATCTATCCATGAAGATATCAAAAATAAACTAATAATGAAGGATAATGTACTTATATAAAAAATGCAACAGTCTCTATCTCAATGGAGTTTTCTTGATGAGGTATCAGGAGTAGAAAATATAGTCTTATTTCTTTTGTAGGTAATCCAATAACCTTTGTGTACTGGTTCACAACAACAGAATTACCATACATCGAGAGGGATTCTAGTGCCTTTACAGGAAGAATGATGCTACAAGAAGTAAGAGTGCTATAAAAATATTTGCATGGAACTGATGACCATTCACATCTAACAACATGAGGTATCACAACTATTTATATATCCCACCTCAAGGTTCATCATTTAATAAAATGCATCGACCATATGAAATGTATCATGTGTGCACCTTACTTACCATTGGATGAATACATTGAAACCATTCAATGTATATGAAATATATAATTAATCCATTCAATGTATCATGTGTGCACCTTAGTCATTATAAATGTAATATATTCATTGATATAACATTGTAACCATAATGTATAAAGTTCATCACACTAAAACCCATTTCATAGGTTTTTTTTAAAAGATAAATTTATCTTAATTAGAATATTAATTATAAAAAATGGACATTGTGTTTTACATGAATAAATAATTAATTATCAATTATATAATAATTAATAAATAATAAAATATAGAAATGTAATCACACATAGAAAAAGAAATAGTATTTATTCAAGATAAAATTATTGTTACATGTATTATATGATTTTATTTAAAAGTTAAATTTATAATATTTAGAATTTAAATTTTATTAAATAGACCTCATTTTTGAAATCATTATGTTGAAATCAATTTAGGACACATTTTTGGTATTTTCCTAAAAAATTTGATTTTTAGTGAATAGTGAAAAATACACTTTTTAAGTATGATGTAAATTTTATGCAATCATAATGATATAAATACGAATAAAAAATTATAATTTTTTTAATTATTAAAATGGATTTAATGATTAAAATAATGAATTTAGAAATAACACACTTAATTTCCAAGCCTATAAATCAATTTTCAAATCCTAAGTCATATTTTATTTATATATATATATTTAATTATTTACTTTATATAATATATTTCCAATATTCCTTTTGATTTTGATCATATTTAAATATAAAAAACATATATTTTTTAGTTAATCACTAATAATCAACACCATTCATATTCTGGATCCTAAATAATAAAACAATCAATTATTTATTTAAAAATGATCATCCCTATTTCCAATATAAACACCACTCCTCCACACATTTTGTAACACCTTGAGATTTTAGTTTAAAAAGAAAACTATGTCATATTGTGTGTACCACATGCAATACCGAGCTTAAAACCAATTGCGATATATAATTAAAATATTATTATTTAAATATAACCATTATAACCCTAGAATTGGTTTGACAGATATGAATAGGAATAACCAAATTATGAAATATATGTAGGGAAGGTTTTCTTTAATAAAAATTTACTGATTAATTCATAGGTAATAATAAATCATTTTTTAAAAGTACATATAAGATTAAAGGAGGTATTTTTCAGTAAAAAAATTTATATATGTATTGCTTTTTTATCAAATTAAATTAAGTTATTAATTATATATGAATGATTTTAATATAATTTATAATTTATATATTTAATAAAATAAATTAAAATTCATATAATTGTAACACCCCAGGATTTCAGAGTGTGTTATTTCTTAAAAATAATTCAATAACTTGCACTACACGCAACACCGAGTTCAATCACACCATTAAAAGAGGTCATGAATAGTATTAACTACATTTTAAACTTTATATAATCCTTATAATTTTAGAATCCATATTATGAGTTTCTTAGTCATAATGCAAGAACAGATTCATTTTCAGTATTGCACTTTTATCAACTTTTGATAGTGAAACCTTTTTAAATACAATATTTTAAACTTTTTGACTAAATGGAGACATCAAAAAATTTAAAATGAAACATCCCAAGCTTCCACGGTACGCTTTCTTTTGAATAAAACATTAGCGTGTGTTGTACGCAACTTCGAGTTTTAACACACACCACAACCAATCAAACTAGCCGTTATGAATAGTAATACCTAAATTTTGAAATAATATATATTTTATATTTTTAAATGGACTTTATTTTTGGATTCGGAATATTGAATTTAGCCTAAGGTGAAATTTTGGTACTTTTCGGATAACTTTCATATTTTGATGAATAGTGAAAATTACTAAATTTTAATTAGAAACAACTTTTTTAATCAAAATAATTAATAGTGATAAATTATGAATTTGAGTGGTTTTAAAGTATATTTAGAATATATTTTTACAATTTAATATAATGTTGGTCATTGGACATAATTTTACAATTAAACTGAACATAAACGAGTGTCAATCTTTTGATAGTTATTACCTCTTAAAAACACGCTTTTTGTTTTGACAGCGGGAATTAATTTTAAATTAATTTCTGCCACTTCTGTGTTTTGAATTTAGGAAAATGGATTCCATATTTGGAATCAGGATGTCCAAATTATGTAAATAGGTAACTTTTATTTTTACACATTTTGAATAATTACTGCGGTAAATATTTTATTTACCATGGTTAAAGGGTAAATCCGGTAAATAAGTGTTAAAAAATAATATTATAATAATACAAAGTTACCCTAAAACGTGTCCTAACCTTATTGGTGGACACATAACCGACCATGATCATCCTTGGGTCAATTTGGGGACCCCTTGGAGCCACTTGTATGTGGTAGGGACACATTATATTAATAAAGTTAAAATAAAAATAAAAATGGCATAAGCTTACATCTTTTAGAAGAACAATTTTTACATAGGGTTATACATGTTTGATTTTCGATTATAAATATTCATTAGAAAGCTAAAAGGATTTCCTACATAATGATATTTTATTTATAATTTTTAGACATTAAATAATTTATTTTATTTATGACACAATGATGATGCAGTAATTACTAAAATAGTGAAAAATTAAAATAATTGATCTTATAAATACCCAAATAATTATAATATGAAACTTTTAATGAATTAAACTAATTTTCTAGGATAATATGATATATTAGGATTGATTTAATGGACTTTTTTCGAAGTAATCAATCTGTTATGAGTTTCAAAAAAATCAACTATTGAATAGTGTCAAAATTGACATAAAAGAGTTCTTAAAACAAATATTATATTATTAATTGATATTAAATTCCTAAAAATCTAAGGTTCGGAGAAGAGACTTATATCATGATAGGTTCATCATTAATGTACCACTTGGGGGTCGCTTGGATGTATATAGTAAGTTTATTAACCATATTATATAAAAATACAAAGAGACATTGTAAAAGTGAAACTAATTAACTTAGAGTTAATACTTAAAGATAAGGTTAATATAAGTACCCAAACCTGTCTAAATTCTATTGGTTGAGTGGTTTTCGACCTATCCACACTTTAACCTTTGAATAATCAACTTTGGAGCCATTAGAAACCGAATATGAATTTATTATAAATTAATATTTCTAGCTTTTCCAAAGGTGCCCCTCACCCCTCTTATAAAAGGGCACTCCTCCTTCTCATTTCTTCACACCTCTAAAGCCTTTTGGTTCGGCGAAACTCTGCCCAAATACTCTCCCAACATCCCTCACTACAACCTAGAGGCCTTAGTTTGATCAGAAAGCCAACCTAAGGATCCCTTTTGATCAAAACAAAAGGAAGAACCCGAAGAAGAGGTAATGATTTCACCACCCTTTTCTAAGTTCATTTCTTCTTCCACTTCTTCTTCCTTTGTTCTTACCATTCTAAAATAATAACTCCAGTATCTCACATATACTGTGATGTTATTATAAGTATGGTACAACCATATTCAGTATTCTATCCACCCTTTGAATAACATGTCACCATACGTGCGTACGTACGGCTTACCGTCTCCACGTCGTGGTGTAATTGTTATTCAATATAATATTATTTGGATGGGTATAATAATGATGTGTAACTCATGTAAATAATAAATATAACATGTTAATGATTCTGTATATATGATATACCATTCATTTATATATTATTTTAATATCAAAAGAATGATATTGTCGCTCGTGCGTACGTACGGACTACCGTCTCCACGAACGCGATGAGATTCATTCTCCATCGTATCCATTCAAGTATAATTATCATTTTATGATTTAAAAATGATGTTTAAGGACTTGATATCATTCTGGATATGAATAATATACAACAAACATGGCTTATGTAACAAAACATATAAAAGAAAATGAGTAAGTTAACACCCGAAACGATGATAATTCTAAGATATTATTAATAAATCAATGTTAAAAGATCATATATGATATCATATTAATATATATGATTCTTGTATAATTTAATAACAATTATTTCACCATTATACAGGAGGTTAACCTACCCCAACCAAGGAAAAGTACAAGGTAAGGGTTATTTCACAATCTCTTCATTATCCGAGGTTGTTTATATGTAATAATCTACTGGGATCTCTTTATCATCCACATCCATGTTTTCTTAAAAATGTTTTTCAAAACATTTTTACTATTTAAAAGAATATGGGTTAAAGTCATTTATACCCTTTTTTGACTTTTTATAAGAGGTTTATAAAGGAATCTTTCCGTCGTTTTCAAAACAAGGTCCTTTTTAACCTTTTCGACAGAATTGAGGTAAGAATGTTTTTTTAACTTATACGGCGGGTGCGGTTATTTTACGCCGTTATAAAATCTTCAAAGCTTTCCTTACAAGCTTATAAGAATATTTTCAAAGAAAATGTTTTATTTTATATGGATCTTAAATGATTTCAAAATAAAAGGAGATATTTCTTTAAAAAGAATTTTGATTTCATCTATGTCAACATCCTTTGATGGATTTTAAGATTATTTGAAGTTGATTTATTATGATACAAAACTTCTATATTGTATTGAAGGTTTTGTGATATGTTTGACTGTGGATGTGCTATTTTTATACCATTCATAGTTTATTGTGAAAGTATTGACATTTCGTATGCTAGTTTTAATACGAATGTTTATGTTATGTTTAAACCTTTTCATATGGGAATGCATTGGACTTAATAAGTGACGGGTGGAGCCCGCTATAGCTCCTCGATGCATCGGTAGGTCTCATGAGACAAACTAGTGTCTTGGCACAAGGCCTTGACAAAATCTTATTTGTAGTCTTGGCACGAGGCCTTGGCTATGTGGTTATGATAGTCTGGCATTATGCAAATCCAACATTATGAAAGTGGTTATTGATTTTTGCATGTGATTATTCGATTAGTAGAATATCCATGTGAATAAGTAAATGGAATTATTTCATTTTTACTTTTGCCATACTATGTTGAAGTTCATGTTTAAAAGGCTTTTGTTTTAGTTATACATTGCCTTAAATGTTTATTTTTATTGATGAAAGTTTCCGCTATATTGTTATCCTTACTGGGCATTTGAGCTCACCCCTTTTCTATGTTTTATTTTTCCCAGGAAGTGAAGATGTAAGTTATGAATGACCTGCAGGGATATTATGAGGGGATTATAGTGTGGACTGTGGAAACATTATGTTGTTGTAGTAGTTTTTCATTTTATGATGTAATGTAAAACTTATGAATATATCTAGTGTTTCCAAGGCTACTAAACCAATCGGTCTTTCGAGATTTGATCTTTCTTGTGATCATGCCAATGTTATGTAAATAATGCACCGACTCTGGGTAGCTGGGGTCGGGGCGTTACAGTTGGTATCAGAGGAAGTTTAGTACAAACCTTGGAAGCTAGATTTAGATAAACTCTGATTAGAGCACGTAGACCTAAGATGAACTTTGAGGATTAGTATAGAAGAACTTCCTAGAATTTTGGTATTGTAGAGATTTTGTGAGTTTTCCGAGCAATACATCCCTGTCTGGATACGAGCAGGTAGAGGCGGCTCTGGCACAGATGTACCTAGGGGTAAAACCCGAAAACACCGCTTTGAGCTAGACTCGAACGGGAACTGGTGCACGACAACGGGCCTTGCTGCACTCTTGGTTACGACACTCCCGAGGGATATGATTAGGATAACTCTCATTTTCTTTACAAATCATTATGAAGTGTTTATGAGTATATACTTCCTCAAAGAAAATATTTTTTATGATTATAGATTATATCCATAAATAGTTCAATTTATGTTAAGTGTTTTATAAGTATGGGATTATGTATTTTGATTCATAAACTGATCTAGTTTATGCCATTGTTTAGAAATGGCGCCCAGTAGAAGGAATGAGAACTCCAGAAATGCACATGATCCAAAGAGAAGGAAGGATCATATGTTTCATGGTTTTAAGCTAGAATTGATAAGAGAAATAGTCTCCCATGTATTATCATCATATGAAGAAATAATATCATGTGTTGATAAGATAAGTAAAGAGTTTACTGAGTCCTATGTCTTTGAAGGGAAGCAAGAGAAGAAAAGGATGGAAGAGAGAAAAATGGATAAAGGGAAGAGGGAAAAGAAGAATTTTCCCATATGTGGTAACTGTGGAAAGAAACACCCTGGAAATTGCCTGAAAGGAATGGGAGTTTGTTATAAGTGTGGAGGAAAAGGGCACAAAGTACATGACTGCAAGGGTAAGAAAATGGTTTCAAATGTACAATGCTTCATTTGCAAGGAGTTTGGACACTACGCGAACCTATGTCCCAGTCATCAGACTATGCCACAAATGATGCTATTGGATAATAATCAAGTTATGATACTACCACAGATGAAGAAGAATGATTAGAGTTCTTATGTTGATTATGTCAATTGAGTGTTGTATCAACAATGTACTTGTTATAATAATTATGGAGTATATAAGGATTGTACTGCAGTACTATTTCATTAAGGACTTGAGATTATGTGGAACAATGAAAAGTGACTCAATAGCAGGATAAATTTTTGGAAAATATATGGTTGAGAGAATGATAAATCATAATATAGTTCTGATACTGAGGTAGTGATTTTGGAATAATATGTGATTGTTTTGGATAAATTATATTGGATATTCTTGACTACCTTGGAACTAATAAATGGTTTGTATATTCCATCGTTGTTGGGGTTTAAACCATTTTTGGATTAATGAAGTCTATCCAGCATTCTATATGGAATAAGGGAGCATGAATGTAATCAATAAGGAATATGGTAATACATGATGAAGGTATTCATATGCTATTACGGGGTAAAAAGGATCTATATTATGTTTACCTTCCTTATAAATGTTAGACTGTGAGTTTGGACAGAAGTATTTTGGATAGTTCTAGTCTGGATTATTTTGGATTTCCATAAAAGGACAACCCGGAGGTCGGGCGGCAACCCGTCGCATCCGGCAAGGCTGTGAGACTTGAACCCGCAACCGAAGGGCGACAAGGGTGTATCACCTACCACTGGCCCATGAGATGTCCTGGATTAAATAATGTAGTTTTTATTAAAATATCATGTAGATGAATTATAAATTCGTTTATTTTGGAACCCTATACGAATAGTGTAAATAGAATTTTTTTTACATTATATTATCTTTTAGAGTGAAAGATGAGTTTGTGGTAGAAATTTATTAATGGATAAAACTCTAATTATAAAGTAAGTATATCTCCTTATGATCTTATCCAATCTCATAAATAAGTTCCTCAATATTAAGAAAAGCAACTTAGAACAAAAATGTTTTCCTAGATGGTACCTTAAATCATCACTAATTTATGGCTTTGGGACTGTTGGCCTTTTCATAGCCATGTTCTCTACCACTCTCCATCAGATAATTGATGGTTAGATTTCTCTTCCATATCCATATTTTCCTACATGGAACCCTAGTATGTGTTATTTTCGGTAATCTTCATACTTTCAACTTTTTTTTTAAAATAGAGGACTCATTAATTCATTTTTCGATGTGGGATTTCAACTAAGAAATTTTGAAACGTAAAAAAAATGTGTTATCCTAATACCCTATGTTTTGTTGAACCGATGGTATTTCAAATCATCATAGATTGATGAGTTTAAGGACCTCAATTTTATACTTGTTTGTGATTGATGACCTCAATCACTACCTATAAATATTTACATTTTTCCTCCAATTATATGTCTCTAATTGCCACCAATGTTCTCCTAATCGAGATCATAATTTGGTGGTGGCCCTTTTATTTCTCTTTTCCTCATATTAAGACTAAATTTTAGTAACCCAATTTCCGATGTGGGTTTTCCCACAAATATATCTTCTATTTTCAACCTTTTATTTTCGAAGAACAATTTCAAATTGCGAGGACGCAATTTATTGAAGGAGGGGAGAATGTAACACCCCAGGATTTCAGAGTGTGTTATTTCTTAAAAATAATTCAATAACTTGCACTACACGCAACAACGAGTTCAATCACACCATTAAAAGAGGTCATGAATAGTATTAACTACATTTTAAACTTTATATAATCCTTATAATTTTAGAATCCATATTATGAGTTTCTTAGTCATAATGCAAGAACAGATTCATTTTCAGTATTGCACTTTTATCAACTTTTGATAGTGAAACCTTTTTAAATACAATATTTTAAACTTTTTGACTAAATGGAGACATCAAAAAATTTAAAATGAAACATCCCAAGCTTCCACGGTACGCTTTCCTTTGAATAAAACATTAGCGTGTGTTGTACGCAACTTCGAGTTTTAACACACACCACAACCAATCAAACTAGCCGTTATGAATAGTAATACCTAAATTTTGAAATAATATATATTTTATATTTTTAAATGGACTTTATTTTTGGATTCGGAATATTGAATTTAGGCTAAGGTGAAATTTTGGTACTTTTCGGATAACTTTCATATTTTGATGAATAGTGAAAATTACTAAATTTTAATTAGAAACAACTTTTTTAATCAAAATAATTAATAGTGATAAATTATGAATTTGAGTGGTTTTAAAGTATATTTAGAATATATTTTTACAATTTAATATAATGTTAGTCATTGGACATAATTTTACAATTAAACTGAACATAAACGAGTGTCAATCTTTTGATAGTTATTACCTCTTAAAAACACGCTTTTTGTTTTGACAGCGGGAATTAATTTTAAATTAATTTCTGACACTTCTGTGTTTTGAATTTAGGAAAATGGATTCCATATTTGGAATCAGGATGTCCAAATTATGTAAATAGGTAACTTTTATTTTTACACATTTTGAATAATTACTGCGGTAAATATTTTATTTACCATGGTTAAAGGGTAAATCCGGTAAATAAGTGTTAAAAAATAATATTATAATAATACAAAGTTACCCTAAAACGTGTCCTAACCTTATTGGTGGACACATACCCAACCATGAGCATCCTTGGGTCAATTTGGGGACCCCTTGGAGCCACTTGTATGTGGTAGGGACACATTATATTAATAAAGTTAAAATAAAAATAAAAATGGCATAAGCTTACATCTTTTAGAAGAACAATTTTTACATAGGGTTATACATGTTGGATTTTCGATTATAAATATTCATTAGAAAGATAAAAAGATTTCCTACATAATGATAGTTTATTTATAATTTTTAGACATTAAATAATTTATTTTATTTATGACACAATGATGATGCAGTAATTACTAAAATAGTGAAAAATTAAAATAATTGATCTTATAAATACCGAAATAATTATAATATGAAACTTTTAATGAATTAAACTAATTTTCTAGGATAATATGATATATTAGGATTGATTTAATGGAATTTTTTCGAAGTAATCAATCTGTTATGAGTTTCAAAAAAATCAACTATTGAATAGTGTCAAAATTGACATAAAAGAGTTCTTAAAACAAATATTATATTATTAATTGATATTAAATTCCTAAAAATCTAAGGTTCGGAAAAGAGACTTATATCATGATAGGTTCATCATTAATGTACCACTTGGGGGTCGCTTGGATGTATATAGTAAGTTTATTAACCATATTATATAAAAATACAAAGAGACATTGTAAAAGTGAAACTAATTAACTTAGAGTTAATACTTAAAGATAAGGTTAATATAAGTACCCAAACCTGTCTAAATTCTATTGGTTGAGTGGTTTTCGACCTATCCACACTTTAACCTTTGAATAATCAACTTTGGATCCATTAGAAACCGAATATGAATTTATTATAAATTAATATTTCTAGCTTTTCCAAAGGTGCCCCTCACCCCTCTTATAAAAGGGCACTCCTCCTTCTCATTTCTTCACACCTCTAAAGCCTTTTGGTTCGGCCAAAATCTGCCCAAATACTCTCCCAACATCCCTCACTACAACCTAGAGGCCTTAGTTTGATCAGAAAGCCAACCTAAGGATCCCTTTTGATCAAAACAAAAGGAAGAACCCGAAGAAGAGGTAATGATTTCACCACCATTTTCTAAGTTCATTTCTTCTTCCACTTCTTCTTCCTTTGTTCTTACCATTCTAAAATAATAACTCCAGTATCTCACATATACTGTGATGTTATTATAAGTATGGTACAACCATATTCAGTATTCTATCCACCCTTTGAATAACATGTCACCATACGTGCGTACGTACGGCTTACCGTCTCCACGTCGTGGTGTAATTGTTATTCAATATAATATTATTTGGATGGGTATAATAATGATGTGTAACTCATGTAAATAATAAATATAACATGTTAATGATTCTTTATATATGATATACCATTAATTTATATATTATTTTAATATCAAAAGAATGATATTGTCGCTCGTGCGTACGTACGGACTACTGTCTCCACGAACGCGATGAGATTCATTCTCCATCGTATCCATTCAAGTATAATTATCATTTTATGATTTAAAAATTATGTTTAAGGACTTGATATCATTCTGGATATGAATAATATACAACAAACATGGCTTATGTAACAAAACATATAAAAGAAAATGAGTAAGTTAACACCCGAAACGATGATAATTCTAAGATATTATTAATAAATCAATGTTAAAAGATCATATATGATATCATATTAATATATATGATTCTTGTATAATTTAATAACAATTATTTCACCATTATACAGGAGGTTAACCTACCCCAACCAAGGAAAAGTACAAGGTAAGGGTTATTTCACAATCTCTTCATTATCCGAGGTTGTTTATATGTAATAATCTACTGGGATCTCTTTATCATCCACATCCATGTTTTCTTAAAAATGTTTTTCAAAACATTTTTACTATTTACAAGAATATGGGTTAAAGTCATTTATACCCTTTTTTGACTTTTTATAAGAGGTTTATAAAGGAATCTTTCCGTCGTTTTCAAAACAAGGTCCTTTTTAACCTTTTCGACAGAATTGAGGTAAGAATGTTTTTTTAACTTATACGGCGGGTGCGGTTATTTTACGCCGTTATAAAATCTTCAAAGCTTTCCTTACAAGCTTATAAGAATATTTTCAAAGAAAATGTTTTATTTTATATGGATCTTAAATGATTTCAAAATAAAAGGAGATATTTCTTTAAAAAGAATTTTGATTTCATCTATGTCAACATCCTTTGATGGATTTTAAGATTATTTGAAGTTGATTTATTATGATACAAAACTTCTATATTGTATTGAAGGTTTTGTGATATGTTTGACTGTGGATGTGCTATTTTTATACCATTTATAGTTTATTGTGAAAGTATTGACATTTCGTATGCTAGTTTTAATACGAATGTTTATGTTATGTTTAAACCTTTTCATATGGGAATGCATTGGACTTAATAAGTGACGGGTGGAGCCCGCTATAGCTCCTCGATGCATCAGTAGGTCTCATGAGACAAACTAGTGTCTTGGCACAAGGCCTTGACAAAATCTTATTTGTAGTCTTGGCACGAGGCCTTGGCTATGTGGTTATGATAGTCTGGCATTATGCAATTCCAACATTATGAAAGTGGTTATTGATTTTTGCATGTGATTATTCGATTAGTAGAATATCCATGTGAATAAGTAAATGGCATTATTTCATTTTTACTTTTGCCATACTATGTTGAAGTTCATGTTTAAAAGGCTTTTGTTTTAGTTATACATTGCCTTAAATGTTTATTCTTATTGATGAAAGTTTCCGCTATATTGTTATCCTTACTGGGCATTTGAGCTCACCCCTTTTCTATGTTTTATTTTTCCCAGGAAGTGAAGATGTAAGTTATGAATGACCTGCAGGGATATTATGAGGGGATTATAGTGTGGACTGTGGAAACATTATGTTGTTGTAGTAGTTTTTCATTTTATGATGTAATGTAAAACTTATGAATATATCTAGTGTTTCCAAGGCTACTAAACCAATCGGTCTTTCGAGATTTGATCTTTCTTGTGATCATGCCAATGTTATGTAAATAATGCACCGACTCTGGGTAGCTGGGGTCGGGGCGTTACATAATGATGGTTATTAGATAAGGAATGTGTATAAATTCATTTTATACTTCAAAAATAGATTTTCTTCAAAAATGGTTTTTATTGCATTTTGTTTGAGGATATTATGATTAATTTATATAAATTTTAGAAATTTTATTTGATAAAATGGAAATAATTTTTTTAAATAAACATGTAAAAATAAACATAAGACAATTCTAAGATATTTTTCTAAAAATGTTGATTTTTGGGTGAATAGTGAAAAATACTGATTTTATAAAAACTGTCAATTATTATCTTTTAATCAAAGTAATATAAATGTTATGTTTCGATTTGGATTTGTTTTAAATCCAAATAAGTTTGATTTTTTTAAAAATAATTAAATTAATTCTTTATGAATCAACATTATACATAAGTTTGGTATAGAATAATTTTTATGCTTAAAATGAGTATTTTTCTAAAGATAGTTTTTCATTGCGTTTTTTGAACTTATAATAATATTTATTCTTTATGCTTATATAAATTTAATCTTGAAAAATGGGTTTAATAATTGGAATCATAGGGTTTAATTTTATCAATGGGGTTAATTTTTTTTTTGGTCACAATGAATAGTAACCATGGTAAAAAGTTTTCGTCATATTAAGGGGTCAAGCAAGTTAATTAAGGTTATTGTTTTTGATAAAGTTACAAAATATCATATCAATTATTATTATATTATATTATTTTGAACCTTATCATCTTAAATTTTAAAATATATCATTTTTTTCCACTTTCCTTTGATTACAACCTTTATATTAATTTATGTTAAGAGTAATTACAAAATGTCACTCTCTCTCACTTATTAAGCTGTCACAATATGGATATAGATAACGATGATATATGAATGAATATAGATGATAAATATAAATTTTAATATTTATTTTATTATATTAATCTATTTTTAATTTTTAGTGATGGTATAATTACCTTGAATGCTTATACAATGCTGATTTAGCGCTTGTGCAAGCAGTATAAAAAACAAGAAAATTATTTTACAAACTTTAAAATTAACATGTTTTGGATTAATTTTGGAATTTCATGAATTTATTAGATAATTATAATATATAATTTATAGTTAAAGTTTTTATATTCTAATTACATTTTTATCTTGATGCCTTTAAAGTCAAGATATGTGAATAGTCATGAAAATGAATTTTAATGTTGTTTAATGTTTAAAAATTATATTTAAATCATCATAAGATCATAAAAATCCGATAATAACTCAAATTTATTGTAATTTTTTAATAATATCTTTAATAATTCATTTATTTTCCACTTATAATTTTTAAAATTACTTTCATGACCCTTAAAGATTGAAAAATGTATTACAACAGTTAAGGGTAAACATGGTTAATGAGGGGGTTAAACCAAAAGATAAGGTTTAAAATGAAAATTAAACTTGTATAAATTTTATTGTTTGAATTTATTTTGAACTTATTCTCCTTATATTATATTATATGACACTTTTTATCTATTTTTCATGAGCTAGATGCATATTATATATTAATTTTTCATGTATTTACAAGATTGCCACCCACCTCACTTATAAAAGGGGACCTAGTTCCCTCTCTTCCTCACACATATTGAGTTATTTATATTGAAAAATATCTTAAAAATTACCTTCCCAACATTACTCCACATGTATTATGGGTTTTTGTCTCATAAAAAGACCAAACTATATGGCTTATGGTGTAAGCCAAATTAAGTTTCTCAAAGATGAGGTATAACTCTTAATTGTCTATTTTTATGTTTATTTTTTCTTCCACATACTCTAAATATTATATAAACATAATGATATAATAAAATAATTATCTTAAATATATTTAAATTTTATTATTTTTATGGAAACCCCATTTTCATCTTCTTTTCCATCACATGAGAAATGAAAACATTGCTCATGCATACGTGTGTACTACCATCTCCACAAAGCGATGTGTTCCATTTTTCATCACTAGATCATATGGATAGTTAAAATTATGGATAAAATGAATATATATATATATATAATATTAAATAATTATGATTCTAAAAATATAATATATTACTTACCTTCCACCCTTCTATTTATGGAAAAAACGATAATGCCACTCTTGCGTATGTATGGACTGCCACCTTCATGAAGTGATATGATTCATTTTTCATGTACACATTACCTATTTATTTATAAAAATATTTTTAATTAATAAAAATAATATTTTTTTAATGATTAATATTATTAAGATGATGGAATCATGATCAATTTGACCATATTATACCCACTGGAGTCATTTTGTACTTATAAACTGAATGTCCTAAAAACATCAAACTTGAACTTAACTGATTTCATTTCTAAATAAAAATGGTAATAAAAGGAATAATGATAATATAATGAACATGAAAAAGGTTCTTAGTCAATTATAAAAATAATATAATTTTATTATTCTGTATTTAGATAATTCATGAAGATAGACGAGACTTAAGGTAAGATATTTTTCTTTAAAACCTTATTTAAAAAGTTTTAATGTTTTTCTTCTATTTTTCCTCCATAACCATTTTTTAAAATTTTTAAACTATGTTATTAATATAATTAAATTCATGTAAAAATACATTTGAAAACTTTATTTACTCTTATTATGATGGTTTTAAAAGAAGTATTTTAATGTTTTCAAAACAAGTATTTTTTGAATTTTTTCCAAAAGTGTGGATGGAATATTTTTTTAATGAATGCATAATGAGTGAAATTTCCCACTCTCATGAACAATAATATTTAATAATATTCCTATAAATGTTTAAATTATTTTTCAAATAAAATTTTATTTCCTGTTCTTTTGGGGGATTTTCATTTTAAGAGTTTTCAAAGAAAATGGGTTTTTATCTTTATTTTTAAGTTAAGCCTAGAAGTGCTTCTATATACATGTTAAATGGAATAGTTTATGTGATTTTAGGATTTAAATTCAATATTATATGTCTTTTCATTCATTTTATGGTCCTTTTACATTTTTCATAATGATGGGTGAGCCTGATATAACTCTACAATGCATTGGGTAATGATTTTGTTCCCTAAGGAATTTATGTTTGAATTAACCGAATATGTTATTCCATTTATAAGAATAATTGTAAGAGTGATATTAAGATTATATAACAAGATACATAATTTAAATTTCTATTCTTATAAATGAGTTTTTATGGAAGTATTTGATTTCATAATGTAAGTTAGTGAGCCTCTGTTTAAAGAAAAGTTTATGTCCTTTTTAAGGGTGAAAAGTATGTTTTTTAAAGAATTTTTTTTCATGAGTGATCATGTTTTAAAAGAAAACCTAATGATTATGATTTTTATTTTGTGATTTGTTATGAGATATTTTATGAAACATTTAGAAAATAAGTTGAATTATTAGGTAATTAAATAATTATTTGAGCATAAAATTATGAAAAAGAAAAACTTTCCCGTGGGTTTTCATGAATTTTCAAATATACTAACGAGTTAACTTTTTTTTATATCCCTTATTGATATTTGTATTGATCATCCCATTTTTTCAAATGTTTTCATAGTTTTTAAGGATGATTAGGAACTATATAAAGGTCTATCTTTTCGCTATGATTTTTCTTTTATGATTTCATAGTTTTTAAACTCATATTTAGGGGTTGATTATAGTACATGTCTTTATAGTTGGTATCTGAGAAAGGGTTTAGATAATTTTAGAGGTTAGGAATTTATAAAGTAAGGATAATTTAGGAATTTTAGATACCATCCTAGGTTACTAATTCTAAGATTGATCATGAGTTTAAAGGAATGTATAAACTTTTTGAGGTTTTATGTTATAGGAGAACTTTGGGAGAATTTTATTGAGTTTTAATAAATGTTTGTGGTATATGTAACCCTTACGTTTAACTTATACTGTAGTGAAAAGGTCATATGAGGAAGAATAATTTTATATTTTGTGGACATAATTTGAAAACTATTGATAACCTTTAGGGTTAAGATTATATTCTATGTTGAGGTAATTACAGATAATTAGGACAAAAGGGTTATTATATTTTGGGAGAATATTATTTACCATATATATAACCTTGGGATTGAAACATGATTTTATGACTAAGTGATTAAAGTTATTTTTTAATAATTTAACTATATTAGGAACATTATATGAATAAATTAAATGGAAATATTATTGGCTAAGATGATATATTATTTTAGAAATAAATATTGAAACTTTTGTAGAAATATATGATTTTATAATGGCTTTATGGTAATTAAAGTTATCTATGGATAATATTATCATATTTTAGAGATTATATGATTAGGTAATATACAATTTTGGTATGTGATTTTCATATTTATTGATTTTATTTATAGATAAATGTTAAGTTTATCTTGAAAGAATATGTGATCAAATCATCATAATCTTTGGGATTCAATTTTGTCCTGGAAAAATTTAAAGAGTTTTGAGAATGATTTAAGTTTAAATTTGGGTTTAATTGTAGATAATTTTTATATTAGTGTAATATTTATTCATTTTATATTATCTTTTATTGTGATAACCATTTTTAGTTTTGGTCAATGGGTAGAAATAGAAGAAATAATGTGTTATCATTTTGTGGGTCTTGTGAGCTATTCAAAGTTAATTTTAGTTCTCCATGAATGAAAAATTTATTATTGTTATGATATGAAGCAGATGTGTAATAATTATTCAAACAAAATTGAAGGATGAAATTTTGGAAATAAATCAAATATATTCTCTCACATTCTCTATCCTGATGGTCAAATAATTCCTCAAAATCAAGTAATAGGAAGATAATTCTATCGATTCTTATGTAGAAAGTAACACTTAATTATCTAGGTACACTTTAGAAACTCATATAAAATTATGAGTCTTATATAGGTACATTATTTTGTGAAATAATTATTTTCCTGGTCTTGAGATAGAAATTAAAGGTCATGGTAAAATCTATATATGATTTTATTACTATGTTATGGTAAATTCATTTTGAGAGAATAAAATTAAAATTGTGAGGATTTAATTTATTTAAGAGGAGGAGAATTTATCACCCCTATATTTTAGTTTAAAATGAATTCTATGTCCTATTTCATGTACCACATGTAATGTCAAGCTTAAAACAAACTATGATATACTATTAAAATATTATTATTTAAATATTGTCGTTATAACCTAGCCATTGGTTTTCTAGGTATGAATAAGAGAAATTGCATCACAAAATATTAATAATTAAATTTCTATTTAATTCAAATATACTTATTAATTCCTAGGAAATAATAACTCAATTTTTTAAAAGTACATATATGATTAAAGGATATATTTTTTAGAAAACTGTTTTATGTCTGTCAGGTTTTTTTATGAAAGTAAATTAAGTTAATCACTATAAATGAATGTTTCTAATGAAATATATGAATCATAAATTTAATAAAATAAATTAAAATTCATATAATGGTGGTTACTATATAATAAATGAGAATAAATTCATTTTATACTTCAAAAATACATTTTCTTAAAAATGATTTTTATTGTATTTTGTGCACATATATTAGGATTAATTTCTGATACTATTAGAAATTTAATTTGGTAAAATATGAATAATTTTTTAAATAATCATGTAAAAATAATATTAATATAATTATTTGGGTATTTTTTTTTGAAAATATGGAGTTTTTGGTGAATATCAAAAAGTACCATTTTTTTAAAACTGTCATTTCTTATATTTTAATCAAATTAATTTCAATGTTCCATTTTATTTTGAATTAATTTTTAATTTAAATAATTTTAATTTTATTAAAAACAATCTAAAAAATTCTTTTGTAGTCAACATTATACATGATTTTTGTATAAAATCATTTTTATGCTTAAAACAAGTGTTTTTGTAAAACTAATTTTTCATTGTGTTTTTGAACTTATAATGAAAGTAATTTCTTCCAGTATTGTATATTTAATCTTGAAAAATTAATTTAATATTTTTAATCAGGTTGTTAAGATTTATTAATGAATTTAATTTCATTTATGGCCATAATTAATAGTAACAATGGAAAAAAGTTGTCACCATGGTAAAGGGTAAAACAAGTTAATTAAGATTAAAACTTTGTGATAAGGTAAACAAATATCATATTAATTATTATTAGATTATATAATCTATAAAATTATCATCCTAACTTTGAAAATATGTCATTTTTATGCCACTTTCCTTTTATTAAATCCTTTATATTATTTAAAGTTAAGAGTAATTACAAAATGTCACTGTCACACACTTATTATGGTATCATTATATGGATATAGATAAAAATTATGTATAAATGAATCTAGATGATAGAATTTAATTTTAATAAATTATTTTTATTATATTAATTTACTGTTAATTTTTATTTATGGTATAATTACCTTTAATACTTAATCAATGCCGACGTAGCACTTGTGCAAGTAGTAGAAAAAACAAGTAAATTATTTTAAAAAATTTAAAAGTAATATTTTTGGGTTAAATTTTGGTGTTCCATGAATTTATTGGATAATTATAATATATAAGTGATTTTTAAAGTGTTTATATTCTAATTTCATTATTATCTTGATGCCTTTAAAGTCAAGATATGAGAAAAGGTGTGAAAATGACTTCAAATGATATTTAATGATTAAAAATTATTTTTAAATCATTATAAAATCATAAAAATCCCATAATAACTCAAATGGATGGGAAAGTTTTTGAGAATCATTAATTATTTATGTATATTACACTCATAATTTTTAAAATTAATTTCCTGAACCTTAAATATTGAAAAAATTGTTACAATAATTAATATTAAACCAAGTAAACGATGGTGTTAGACCCAAAAATAAGGTTTAAAATGACACTTAAACTTATATAAATTTTATTTATTGAATCTATTTAGAACTTAAACTCTTTATATTTTACTTTATTTAACTTTGGATCCATTTTACATGATTTAGAACCATATTATATATTAATATTTTATGTATTTACAATATTTTCACCCACCTCACTTATTAATGGTAACCTCTTCTACTATCATACTCACACATATTGAGTCATTTAGCTCATCCAAGGTCTAAAAAAATACTTGAAAAACTTTTTATACATTTTCTAGAAGTTATGGTATCACCAAAATACCAACCTAAAAGGCTTAATGTGTAAGCCCAATGAGGTTTGTTAAAGAATAGGTATAACTCTTAATAGAGTGTTTTCATGTTTATTTATTATTCCACATCCTATAAATATTATATATACATTATGATATAATAAAATAAATATCTTATATATACTTAAATTTTATTATTTTTTGGCACAACCCTTTTTCATCTCATTTTCCATCCTATGGGAAATAAAAACATCGCTCGTGCGTAAATTTAGACTACCACCTCCACAAAGAAATGTGTTGCATTTTTAATCACTAGATCATATGGATGATTAAAATTATGGATAAAATGAATATATGTAACATATATTACATAATTATTATCCTATAATGATAACATATTACTTACCTTCTTAACCTTATTTCCTTTGAAAAATGATAACGTTGCTCGTGCGTACGTGTGGACTACCACCCTCACAAAACAATGTGATTCATTTTTCATACACATATTACACGGATGGTCATAAATATATTTTTAGTGTATAATAATAATAATTTTTTCATGATTAGTATTATTGATATGATGTAACCATGATCCATTTGACCACAGTCATCCTACTGAAGTCATTCTGGACTTATGAACCGAACATCCTAAAAAAGTTCAACATAAACTTAACAAATTTAGTAACTAAATAAAAAATAGTAATAAAATGAATAATTATAATTTAATGGGAAATAATTTTTTATGAATAATGTATAAAACTAATATAATTTTATTATTCAGGAGTTATAAAACATATGAATCTAGATAGAACTTAAGGTAATAGAGTTTTCTTAAAAACCTTATTTTAAAATTTTAAAATATTTTTTTCTATTTACACCATATCCAGTTTATTTAAAATGTTTCAATTATTTTATTCATATAATTAAATTTATGTTAAAATAAAATTTTAACCATTTTGAATTTATCAATGAAAATTTTAAAAGAATACCTTTTAACATTTTCCAAATAGGTTATTTTTGGCATTTTTTTACCAAAGCGTAAAATTAATTCTTTTAATGTATATGACATGGGATAAATTTCCTGCCATTATGACCTTTATACATTAAAAATATTCCTCTAAAGGTTTTTATTTCAAAGAAAATATTATTTTTCATTTTTAGGGGAAATTTTTATTTTAAAATTTTTCAGTTAAAATGGATTTTTATCCTTAATTTTATGTGAATCCTGAAAGTGATTTTTTATATGTGTTAAACAAAATAATTTATGGGATTTTATGATGTAAATTCAAGATTATATGTGTTTTATATTTTTTATGTCTCCAATTAAAAAAATGGTTTTCAAGATTATGGTGTAGGGATTTAAGGGAAAGAAATAATGGGCCTTCATCCTTTTAAAAATTGATAAATTAGGGATGGGTGGATGGGTTATCCTTGTGGGGGGGATTATGACCTAGACTCCCAACCTATGAGTTAAGGTTTGTGTGTGTGTGTTTCATTGTATTTTACCCCCAATAAATGAATGTATTATATTTTTTATAGTTCTTAAACATTTTTCATGATGATTAGTGAGCCTAATATTGCGCTCCAATACATTGGGAAATGATTTTGTTCTATAAGTAATACATATTAGAATCAATTAAGTATGTTATTCCATTTTAAGAGTGATTTTAAGTGTGATTTTATATAATTCTCAAAATATGTTATTGTAAAATTACATGACTTAAAGAAAATATTTCATTATAATACATACCCAATATCTTTTTAGGTTTAGTTTTTTATCGAATTAGGATAAAAAATTAACTAAAAAACCCATGTTTTTTCAGCCAACAAAGATTTTTACAACTATATGAATGACTTATTAATCTATAACAAGTATTCAAAATATCCCAGAAATTTTCTACATAAGATAATCTTCAATATATAACACAAGTATTACTTTCCTTCTTTACCTGAGGAAAATGAAAAATAAGAAGGGGTGATCTCAAATGATCAATAAGGGTAAGCACAAGTGATAAAAATCAAAGATAATAATTTAACATAAAATAAACATATAGGTATGAGAATTTAAGAAAGTAAAATGAAAACAATTTTCATACCCAATAACACATAGATTTTGATCCAAAAATCATATCATAATGATTTATCATAAATAAACTATTATCAAAGGATCTTGGCATCCTAATATTGAAACCAAAATATAATTTATGACATCATTAACATAAGTTTAGGTTTACTCCCAAGAATTTAATTACTTTTTTGAAAAATTCCCATGGTGGATTGAGTTCACTACCTAATCCCATACATAACATATCATGATATATAAATCTTTAATCAATGAATCAGAGGGATAAATAATTCTAGTCCCACCTAAAACAACATATTATATACACTCATAAGTGTTCTAAATAAAAAACCTTCATAATTTAATCAAATAAATATTTACCTAAGAAAGAAATGGGTTTCATGATTATTTTCAGAAAACAAGACCATAAACCATCTGTAGAAAAAATGCGGATGGTTATAATAGAAAATATCCCTAAATGGACAAATAAACTATGAAGGATGTTGGCATTGATGAAAAAACACCCTTTAAAAAAGAATGCTTCAAACATTACTGCATAAGAGATTAAGAATTGGGGTATTTTGGAACCCTGAGTTTAATTTATAATAAAATATTATCATATAATTCAGAGGTTAACTTATAAAATAGAAATCATATGAGGTTAATTACTTTTTAAAATTAAAAGAGAAATTAAACGTAAAATATGAAAGAGTTTTTAGAAAACACTTTTAATATTTCCATAAAAGATGATGTTATGGGTCATTTTTTAAAATCATTTTAAAAAAGGTGAAGTGAAATCCTTTGTAAACATTGATTTTAGAAATAAAAATCAATAATAAATACTTTAAAGTTATATAAAGGTTTATCTTGAGGAAGTGTAGTGTTAAATACAAAAATTTGATTATGAAGTGGATGGAAAACCTTTTTTGTACCTTTATTGAAATCCCACATTATACAAAATAATAAAAAAAATATTTTTGAAATGGGGTGAGGATAAGTATGAATGGTATAAGAAATAAAAAATTATTGGTATTCTAAATATTATGGAAAAAAATTGGTTGGAAGAGGAACACAAGTACATAGATGATAAACCATAATTTAATAGGAAGATAATTATTCTTTACATAGTTTAATTTTCAAGAAATAAAAAAATTAATCAATAAGGATAATTTTGAACCAAACTTTATTTACAAAGATAGAAATATGGAATACCATATTAAATAAAAGATGAATCTCTAAGAGAAACATTATAACTCAATAAATTAGGTTGTGTTATGAAAAATCCCTTATATTTTATGAAAGATATCAAACAAAATTTAATAAAAGAATATAATTAATGGAAGTGAAGTTTTTATGATAAAAAATTATTAAAAAAATTAAAATTCAAGGGGTAATAGTCACACCATTCAAAAAAATATTGGTTCATAATATCAAAACATGCCTCAATAAAGGGTGATAGAGATGAAAACCCTTATGATTTTTGAAATTTTTGAGTCAAAATCCCATGAGTGAAAGAAATTTTAATAGATAATTAAATATAATGTTATATAATAGAATCAAAATTTAAAGAAATTAAAGTAATGTAGATAAACCATTCTAAATAAAACAATGCATATAATAAGAAATTTTTATCATGGTGGTAAAAATTGAGACAAAAACCCTTACAAGTGACACAATCTTTGAGGTTAGAATCATTTGATAATGAGGTTATAAGGAATAACTATAAAAACCTAGAAAAAATGAAGAAATTCAATAAAAATTATTAATTAGTTATAATAAATTAAACTTTTAGTAATATATTTCAATAAGAAAGTTTGTAACTCGATTGATGAATATTGAGTTAGCACAAACCCTTACCTTGTTCCCGATTCATCTGGCACTTGTGCCTAAATTACTGAATAATAAAATTATGTTTATTAGATAAATTATTTGGAAACTTATTCTTCTATATTTTATTTAATATGTACTGTTTATTTTCATATTCTATTAATTTATTATATATTTGTTTCTTATATTTTCGTGGATATTAAACTGGTTTCTACTTATTCCTATCATTTTTGTGATTGAAGTTGATATTTTAGTAATAAGTTAAATACTTAATATAAAAATTAATGAATCAAAACAAAGATTATTAACTTATAATAATATTTTTTTTAGTTCCCATAGTCATCCATGATATATTTTTATGGAATTATTCAAGTTGGTGGTTAAACCGACCCAAACATGAACATGCTATATCCGAATGAGTGTGTAGAGTAAAGGAAGGCAATAATAACATTATAACAAAGGAATAATGAAATTATTTAAATTTGTTTATGTTGGTGAATCATATTTTAATTATTTTGGTTAAATAATGAAAATCAAGAAGAAAAACAAAAATGTTACTTCGTGGGGGAGATAGTCCGCACAACGCAGAATTAATGTTGTTTTGTTCTTCTATGTAGATGGAATGAAATAAATATTGTTTTTTACATTAATATAATAACAAATAAGTATTATAAATATGATTATGTCATTATATTACTATATTTATGGTAATTTTAGAATATACAGATTAAGAATAAAAGGAAAGGAGTAAGTAATACTCACTTTGCTACCTTAAACTTTCTCTTGATAGCCTCCTTATAAATGAAGGAATTAGGATTAATAATTGAGACCATAGGATTATTAAAATAATAGAGGATTATAGGATTATAAAAATTTTAGAGTTTAAATAATTAGTTTAAAGGAATGGGTGTGGAATTAGGGGTGGAAGTGTCGCCTTTTATAAGTGAAGAAAAGGTCACTTTTGTGAATAACCCAGTACTTTTCAATGATATAATTACACTATTATAAGGTAAAATACTCAAAACGTTTTAAAAAATATAGTTCAGGGTGATCTTAGTGTAATAAATACTCAACAAATAATTCCCACACATGTTTTAAACATATTTTAAGTCATTTATTCTTATATTTTTGACTTTTACCTTTTTTTGCTTTTACTGGGGTAACTAATTTTTACCCAAGTAACTAATGTTTTACCAAAAATATGAAATAAACACTATTACCAAATTTTGGTTTTAATTAAACTAAATTTATCCTCCATTTAATCTTTTTAAATTTTTAATTAAGATAAAGTTAATTTTTAAATTAAAACATTTTATATTTATACAAACTGTTTTTTATAAAAAAATTGTTTTTTCCATTTAATGTTCTTGATATTGTTTCGTATTGATTAAAAATTTTGTGAGTGATAATTTATTATAATATAGGATTATAAACTAAATTTATTTCACTTTTTATAATATATTAATTTATTTTATTAGATAAAAATTACATAATATTATAAAATAATTCTTTGAAAATAACAGTTTTACCCTAATCATGGTCTTTAAATTTAATCTTTGTAATCATTATTTTATAACCAAAGATGAATTTGGAATTATTAAATAATATTATCATTTTGATACAAAATATTAAATACATTTTTTGTATTTAATTTCTATAAGTGATGAAAACTAATTTTTTGATAAAAGTGAATAAATTCATTATTAGAATAAAATATTACTCATGTTTCAAAAATGATATAAATGGGATTTATAAATAAAAAATAGTAATCTTAAATGATTTATTTTACTTATAAATTTATATATTTTATAGAACAAGGTTTAAAAACATTTAAGTCATTATTGTATAATGATAATGTCATAAAAAGAATTATTTTAACAACATTAGTATTTTTCCACTATTAACCTAAAAACCAATGATTTTAGAAAAATAAAAAAATATTTGCTAAGATAATTTTGATATTATAAATAAAAAAACTTAAATTATTTTTATCTAATTTAAATTCTAATATTTATAAATTTAGTTTTTAAATATGAAATTTAATGAAAACTATTTTTATAGAAAATAAATTTCCTTGTTCTTTAAAAGTCAAAATGGAAAATATGAAAAATACATATTATAAATAAATTATTAAATAAAAAAAGAAATTTTTATATTATAATAATTTCTAGTTACATATCCACTCAATATTTACACAGAATATCTAAGAATAAGGTATGCTCTAGTGGTAGTCAAGGGTGCTGATTTCGCTAGCATAGATCTTAAGGGAATTTATGTGAGATCGAATTTCTCTCACATATGATTTTCTCATACCATAATTATTCAAATTTTTATTTGGATTAATTCAAATAAAACCCTAATAAATCCACTTCCTTCCTAATCTCATAAAAAGGAGCTTTATATGGAAGGATCCTACTACTTGATGCCATTTATTTCCTTCATAGATTTCATAATATGATTACTTCTTTTTACGAATTGTAATTTAATGGATATATTATAATGGTCAAATTTTATTTTAACATATCAAGGTTTCATTTTAGTTCAATTTTGTGTATTGAATAATCTATTAAAATAATATTTATTTAAATAAAATACCTAGTTAAATATCAGGTTGTTACATTTTCCCTCCCTTAAATAAATTACATCCTCATAATTTTAAAACTCATATGATGGGAGTAATTTATATAGGGAGATATTAATTTACCACAAACTAGTAGTTGATCATGGGTAGATTTAGGATATTAATTGTGATTTACCTATACACAATTTTTTATAATCCCTTTATAAAAGGAGATAATCCATTTCTAATAGAATCCTAATAAAAAGAAACTTACACAAAACTTTAAGAAGATCCTTTTACTATGGATATAATAGTTATACATATATATGATTTTATTTTAAATTAGATATCTAATAGTTTAAAACTTACACAACATAATATATACTCAAATCTATAGTGAAAAATCACTTTATACTTTAATAGAAATCATTGCATAGGATTTTCCATGTCCCCTCAATTTAAGCAGTTGTTGGTGCCTATTTTTTTATTAGAATTTTGATTGACACATTGATCTGAATAATATCTAATTTCATTGTAATTGAATCAAAATATTTTTTTATATTCTCTATTTCCTTACAGTTTTGAGTTTTTTAGCCTTCATCTACACAATTATAGCATCTACCAATCACTTTAACAAAATTTCCCCATTAATCTTTCTGTATTTATGACACGTAGAGTATTGGATATTATTTTCTTCATTATCCTTGTTAAGATTAACCTACATAAGATTCCATCCTTATATTAATTGGTGTGTTTGGGGATTTGACTATGTTCATATTTTTAATCATGTTTTGTGATAGCCCATTTGACATAATCACATGGATTCTTACTCAATCTCCCATTATGATGGGTTGTTCATTAAGGTAATCTTGGAATTTACCTTTAAACCCACATTTCCTTCTAGTTATAGCCATTAATAAAACCAAAAGGGGTTAAAATGAGTGAATAATAACTAACATTATAATATTATAATCATAAATGGCCATGGGAAAATTTAACCACAAAATATTGTACTTTATGATACCATCATGTTAACCTACAATTATTTTAGTTCAACCTGTACCAATATTAGTTACACCTGTATCATTCTTGATTCAAAATAAGTTCTTTTAAGTTTAATTTTATCATACTTCTTAGCATAATCCCTTAAAATAACTTTGGTATAAATTATTCACGGTGGTTCATAAATAGCATATGATTAACTAATGAATATCCCCTAGGATTATCAAACTAGGTGTGCAGTTTGGCCTCTTTTTCATGCACCAGGTGATGATAAAGTTAATAACCAATCCATTTTTTTGGGATATTACCCCCAGTTACATCTATTCCAAATCCTATATCCAATTGTAGTATCCAAATAGATATTTTATTTCCAGGAAAACTATATACTCAAAACCTTCCAAAATTTCAGGATGTTATCCTATACTTAGACTTATCCCTAGGGATTTCACTAATTTACTATCATATTAATCCATAAAATATTCAAAATTACATCAACTAACCTAAATTATAATCTATACCTTGTAAATTGTGATCAATCTTAGCTTATCAACCCTTAAATTTTCCCAAACCAACATCTTAACCTCTAAAGATATCTAAACCCTACTCTGATACCAAATATGATGCCCTGAGGACTTGATCATCAAATTACACGACTTAAGAAAATATTACACTATAATACATACCCAAGATCATTTTTGGTTTAGAGTTTCATATAATTAGGATAAATATTTAGCTAACAAAACCCATGTATTTTTCAACTAATGAATATTTTCCCACTATATACGTGTTTAATTAAGCTATAACAATTCATCAATATCTCCCACAAATATTTTGCACAATATAATCTTCTATACATACCACATTTATTACTTTCCTTATTTACTTGGGTAAAAGGAAACATAAGAAGGTGTGGGATCAAATACTCAGTAAGGGTAAGAAAATTATATAACAATCAAATAACATAAGTTATCTTAAGATAAACATATGAGTATGAGAATCTAAGAAAGTAATACTATCATAAAATATATAATTCAAACCCAATAACACATAGATCATGAACCAAGAATCATAGTGCTAGGATTTATAAAAAATAAACCAATATCAAAAGATCTTGACATCTTAAGATTGTGACCAAAACATAATGCATGAAAACATTCAAAAAAGTTAAGGTTCACTCCCAAGACCATCATCACATAGTGTAAAAATTACCATAGAGGATTAAGGCCACTCCCTAATCCCATAGATAACATACCAGGAGATATAAATATTCAACCAATGAATTTTTGGGATATATAATTTCAGGCCCACCCGTTACATTATATTATGTACATTCATAAGTGTATCACATAGAAAAAATTTATAATTTCATTAAAGAAATATTAAACCATGATATAAATGGGTTCCATAATTATTTCAAAAAAAATGACCAAAATAAATTCATAGATATAATTTGGAATGTTTGAAAATAGTATATACCTAGTTAGAAAAATAAACTTATAAGGATGTTGGTACATATGGAAAAACACCCTTGAAAAAAGAATTCTTTAAATGTTACCACATAAGATATTAATAATTGGGGTCATCTGATTACATGATTTTAATTACTAAAAAAATAAAATAGTACCATGTAAATCATAAGGTAAATAATGAAACATAAATCCAATGAGAGTAATTACTTTTAAAAATGAAAAGGGATATTGGATGCAAGAATATAAAATTGTTTTTAGAAAATAGTTATAACATTTTCATAAAAGATAATGTTATGGGTCATTTTCAGAATTAATTTTAAAAAAGGTGAAGTTAAATCCTTCATAAACATTTATTTTAAAAATAAACATAAATGATAGAGAATTTAAAGTGAAATAAAGTTTTATCTTGAGGAAGTGTAGAGTGCAAGACAAACCTTTGATTATAAAGTGGAAGAAAATCTATTTTTTACACCTTTATTGAAAACCCACATCATGAAAATAATGAAAAAAATATTTTTGAAATGGGGTGAGGATAAGTATGAATGGAATAGGTAATAAAATATTCTTCTTATTCCAAATATTATTGAAAAACATTGAAGGGAAATGAAAACATAGACATAGATAATAGACCATCATTTAAGAGGATGAGAATTATTATTAACATTTTTTCATTTTTAAGAAGGAAGAGAATTAATCAATAATGATGATTTTAAATAAAAGGCAATTTAAAAATATTTAAATATGGAATTCCATATGAAATGGAAGATTAATCTCAAGGAGAAACATTATTACTCAAAAAAGAAGGATGAGTTTTGAAAAATCCCTTATATTTTAGGGAATATATCTATCATAGTCTGAAGTAAGGAAGAGCATGAATGGAAGTTAAGTTTCCTTAATAAAATATAATTTAGGATATTATAAGTTAAGGGGTAGTAAATACACCATAAAAAATAATATTGGTACATAATATTGAAACATTCCTCAATGAAGGATAAAAGAGACAAAACCCCTTACGACTTTTGAAATTGTTCATCCAAAACCTCCTAAGTGAAATAACTTTGAATACATAAAATATAATAAAATAAAAGTTAAAATATATTAAATCATAGTATATACACTATCCCAAATAAAACATGGTGTATAATATCAAATATATCTTAAGGGGGTGAAAAGTGAGACAAGAAACCCTTATAAGTAACATAATCTTTGAGGTAAGAATCATTTGATATTGATGCTATAAGGAAGAAATATAAGAAACTAGAAAGTAATGAGGAAAAACAATATAAATTATTAATTTTTTATAATTAATCAAACTTGAAACAATAGAGTTCAATAAGAAAGTTTGTAACTCAATGGAAGAAAATTGAGTTAGTACAAACCCTTACCTTGTTCTTGATTCATTCTGCACTTGCATCTAAATTCTTGAATAATTAAATTAATTATATTATAAAAATTATTAATAACCTTATTATTATATATTTAATTCAATATTATTAATTTATTATAATATGTTATTTTTTATTATATATTTTTTCTTATGTTTTCATAAAAATTGAATGAGCGTCAACTCATTCATGTAATTTTCACGATCGAAGATGACATTTTAATAAGATGTTAAGTAATTAATATAAAATTTTAATAACTAAAAACCAATCATTAATTTATTATTTATTTATAATAATAATATTATTTATGTTCCTATAGTCTTCCATGATAGAGTTTTATAGCAATATTCAAGTAGGCGGTTAAACCGACCCAAACATGAACTCATTATATCTCATTGAGTGAGTATGGTTAAAGAAGTGTATAATATAATTATAAAAAATATGTTCATTTTATTTAATTTTTTTAATTTTATCAATCATATATTAATAATTTTGTATAAATAATAAAAATCAAGATGAAAAACAAAAAATGTTACTTTGTGGAGGTGATTGTTCACACAACACACAATTAACATCATATTGTTTTTATAAGTGGATGGAAATGAGTAAATAATGTTTTTTTAATTAATATAATAAAACTTAAGTATACTGATTATACTTATGTAATTATATTACTCTATTTAGGGAATCATTTTAATAGAATTATTAAGAAGAAAAGTCAAGGACTAAGTAATACTCACTTTGGTACTGTGAAATTTCTCTTAAAAGCCTCCTTAGAAATGAAGGGATTGGATAAATAATTGAGACCATAGGCTTATTAAATAAACAAATGTTTATATAAGGATAAAAAAATTCCATAGTTTCAATAATTAATTTTAAGGAATGGGTGTGGCATGAAGGGGTGTAAGTGTCCCCTTTTATAAGTGACGAAAAGGGCACTTTTCTGAATACCACACTACATTTCAATAAAATCTTTAACTATCCATGGGTAAAAGACTCCAAGAGTTCAAAAGAATAGACTTTAGTTGTGATATTGAGTCAATAAATCCTAAACCAATACTTACCACACATTTTTTAAACACGTTGTATTTCATTTGTTCTTATTTTTTTACTTTTACCTTTTTTATGTTTTTACTAGGGTAATTAGTTTTTACCTAAGTAACTTATGATTTACTAAACACAATAAATAACCCTATTAAAAAATTTGGGTGTTATGAAATTATTTTTAATCTCTATTTAATATAATTAAATTTATAATTAATATAAAATTAATTTTAAATTAATTAATTATATATATGAAAATTGTTTTGTAGAAAAATTTTGTTTTCACTATTAAGTGTTCTTAATATAATTTAGTATTGATTACCAATTTAATGAGTGATAATTTATTTAAATATAGGATTAAAAATTATATTAAATTCGCTTTTTATAATATATTAATTTATTTTATTAGAAAAAAATTATACAATATTAGTAAAATAATTATTTTAAAATAATAGTTTTACTATTATTATGGTCATTACCTTTAATCGCAGTAATTATAATTATATAACCAAAAATTAAATTAAAATTATTAAATAATATTTTTATGTTGATATAAAATATTAAATAATTTTTTTGGATTTAATTTCTATAAGTGATGAAAAATAATTTTTTAATAGAAGTGAATAAATCCATTATTTGAATAAAATATTTATTATTTTTCTAGAACAATATATATAGGTTTTATAAATACAACATAGTAATTTTAAATTATTTAATTTAATTAAATTTTTTTATATTTTTTTAAAATAATTTTAAAAACATTTCATTCATTCTTGTATTATGATAATGTCATAAAAGTGATACTTTTAGCCATATCGGTATTTTTTTTCACTATTCACCTAAAAACCAATGCTTTTAGAAAAATCCCTAAAATTTATACTAAGATAATTTTAACATTATAAATAAAAAATGAATTTAGTTATATATAATTAAGATTATAAAATTTATAAATTTATTTTTTAAATATGAAATATAAAGAAAACCATTTTTATAGAAAATAAACTTCCTTTTTATTTAAAAGTCAAAATGTGAAATAAGAAAAATACATGTGATTAATAAATTATTACATTAAAAATGACACATTTATATCATCTTAATTTATATTTACATATCCCATTAATATTTATTTGTAAGATCTAATCATAAGGTATACTCTAGTGACAATCGAGGGTGGCGATTCATCAAGCATAGATTTCTTGGAAATTTCCACGAGCTTGAATTTCTCTCACATACGATTTAACTCATATGAAAATTGGTTGAGTTTTGATTGGGATTGGTCTATAGAAAACCTTAATGAAGCTACTTAATTTCTAAGCATATAAAAATTAGCTTCATATGGAAGAGGTTTTCTACTTGTTGTGTAACATCCCGCCCCAACTCAAAGGCTTGAGAGGAGGTAGATTTCCACTGACCTTAGCTGAAATACAAAAGACACAAAAGTATAGAAATAAATATGACATGATTAAGAGAATATTTAGGGTATGATTCTCCCTATGGAAACCAAAAAACTTTCCAAGAAAAGATATAAACAACAAAACCATCTATATGATTCATGAATATAAACAATACAACTCAAAGTTAAAACCAAATATACAAAAATATTTGAGTAACAATAGAAAAAAGTTACATCAACTAAAAAAGACTAAAATATGACATAACCCAATGAAACCAGTGTGGCATCACCCCCAAGAATCACCTGAACTAGCTGCAAGCTCTAACTCCACATGCCTCACCCAAGATATAAAGATGTATCATTAGAGAACTAAAATACCTTTCCATTTCCTATGTTCTAGTAAATAATATGCACAAGTTAACCAAAGTTACCAATCAGGGGGGTGAGTATAACACTTAGTATAAAATATTTAGCGACTTCACAATATAAACCACTAGGATAAGAACTGGTTAGCACATTTTACAAAAAATAGTTTTAAAGTTGATTTTTTTAATATAAATCCATAAATAAAATCTATGAGATGAAAAAATAAACAAATTATTATCATTTTATTATTAATTAGTATAACCATTTGATGTTCACTCACATATACACTTACACTAAAGCTTGGTGTCTCACATTAACAGTGGTACTTCATAACCATGCTTCACCCCACTTTGAAAGTGGTACTTCATGACCATGATCCACCCCTAAGAACACATGCCAACCCAATTATTCCAAGTTCAATAACAAATCATTCCACATAAACAAATCCTTAGTATTAATCATTTTATTGGGAAATTTTCTTTCATTAAAAAAACCATAATTTGAAACCATAATTTAAAATCATAAAATAATGGGGGTTTCCCCAAATCCACCAAATTCCCTTGTTCCCAAAATATAAACCAAAGTGGATTTAATCAAGAAATCACACTATGTTTCTTTTTCAAATATAATAAAAAAACATTAACAAAAGTAAACATTCAAGTTCTAGAATATGTGAAGATGAGAGATAATCCACCTACTAATTAGTGAATGATGAAAATAGAGAATGAGGCAACAACAAATCTAGATCCAAATTCAAAATACCTTCCCTTCAATATATCCAACAAGATATCATCAATATACACACCATATTTTATAGATCTATCTATGATATATTAGATCTATGGCTCCAAGATAGAGAATAAAAATATATTTAGAGATAATAATAAAGAATGGGGACTTACCATTTATTATGGATATCCAACACACATTGATTATTAAAAAGTTTTTTTAGATAAAAAGTAACTTCTAAATACACATAGGAAGGAAGAGGAGTTTAGGAGCCTAAGAGATGAGAAAAAATAAGGATTTTAGAGCCTTAATCCTAGTTAAAGATTAATTTTTGGAGCATTTAATGCACATCACATGGTTAGGTTTCATGGTTTTACAAACCATAACCATGCACATGCTATTGAGAAACTCAAAGAGAGCCAAATGGTTGTGCCACAAAATTTATAAAACCATTCTCCAACTGTGCACTGCTAGTGGAGATTAGTTAGGGGGAAAAATGATTATGTCACATGGTTTGGAAAAAACATGCACCAACTATGAATTTATACTATTTAAAGGTTCCCAAATCACAAATTTTCTCTTGGTAACCTATATAATTTTTCTAAACCGTGCACCAATCATGCACCTACCTGGTGACTCCCAAAACTATTTTTCACAGTTTCCTATAGATAGTGCACAATTTCTTCTTACCATGATCGAACTTTATAGCTTAATAAACACTTCCAAGAAACTAAAAAAACTTAAGAACTCCAAAAAATCAAACCAACTATTATAGAACTTTAAAATACATAATAAAAGTGTAATGTACCAAAAAATGGGGGGTGTTTTATTCTCCCCACCATTGGTATTTATATCCTAAGAAAATGGGAGGTTAGTATTGCTTTAAAAGATCTTGAGCCACTATTCTAAAATATCCTTCCCACATTACCATGTATTTTTTTAAATATGACCATAATGCTATAAAACTCATTCCAGGATGATACTTTTCCCATGAGAGAGCTTCTCATGTCTATCCAAAATTAGTATTTGTATAAGAATCAACATAGCATGTGTCTCAAGATCAACATAGTCCCATTGAATGACATGGTTTGGGTTAAGATGGTACTTCTTCAATTAATATATATAAAAAACATTATGCAAAGAACTAAACCATGGTGTTAGTGACAACCAATAATACATATAACTAATATGTTCTATTATCTCAAAAGAGCTAATGTATTGAGGAGAAAATTTTCCTAACTTACCAAAATTATGATATCCTATACTTGGATATATTCCTAATAAAACATGATCACCCACATCAAATAATTATGATCATGATGATGATCCAATTATGATTTTGGATGACTATGAGCCATCTCTATTCTCTATCAAATCATCTAAATTTTCTCTAATATCTCATGAACAAGTCTTAGTCTGATAAGTGAAGTCTCACCCATTTACACTCCAAAAAGTGGATAATGACAAGGAAAACCATACAAATATATTAAGGGAGTCATATGTATCTATGATTGGTAACTATTATTGTATATAAACACCACTAATGGTATATGATCCTCCCATGAGACTCAAAAATCCATAATGAAAGATTTAAGTATATCTTTTGATGTTTGGATTGTCTTCTCTGACTGGACATCCATTTGAGGCTGAAAACTTATGCTCATGGATAACTGATTTTCGAGGGATTTCTGTAAGGACATCCCAAAATAAGGTGTAAACATGGGGTCCCAATCAAACACAATTGAAAAGTGAGGCATCTAAAGACAAACACTACGAAAAAATTACAACATACCATCTATCCATTAATTCTATACCTTGACTTGATAAAAAGTGAGGCATCTAAAGAAAAAAACTATGAAATTTATTTTCATTATAGACCAAAAAAATGTGTTCTTATTAAATTATACATATTATAGATGTCAGTATCAATAAACCATATTGAATGGTGGTAGGTATAAATAATCTAGTCCTCATATGTTGGAGGAACTACAATCTAATATCTAAAATATAACATAGATATCCCATATAGTGTTCATACCTTAATGGTTTACCCACTATTTATTTTTGACCTCATGGTTATATATTTATAATTAGATTTCAAATAATATTTAACCTGCTCAATCAATTTAGGAATAAAAGAAACTAGAAAGAAAACTGCAATACCACCTTACTCATCACAATCTAGATGCAGATCTGCTATGACCTTCTTCAGCTTCCACTGATCTAAAGCTTCTTTATCCAAATAATTATATGAATTCCTACTCAATTAATTGATAATATAATTCTATTAACCTTGTGTATACATAAATTCAAAATCAAACATTTAAAGTATTCTATCCATATTCATTACTTTAGGTTCAAATCTCTTTGTGAGAAAATGTGTTTCAATCTTTTATGATTCATGAACACTGTAAATTTCTCACCAAAAATATAATAGTGCTCAATTTACATGGAATGGAATAAAAAAAATAATTACAAATCATATGTTTAGTAATTATTCTCATGCGCCCATAACAGTCATGAGCTATAAGCTATAACATGATATCATTTTATGAGAACACAACCCAACCCAGATTCGTATGCATCACAATATACCACATATCCATATTCTGAGTCTTAAAAAAAATATATAAGTTCTATATTAATCCAAACCTTATGTTATTGATTTTTTTTGATTTTCATCACTCTATTAAGAAGGAACACCTTTCCTTTTCAAAGATGTTAGCGATGAGGCAAGTCATGAAAAATCATGAACAAAACATTGGTAATATCATGATAAGTAGAGGAAACTATATATATAAAATCAATTATTTAGTGGTCTCCAAGAGATAAAAAATTCCAACTTTTAGAGATCTAATGAGACTCATGTTTCAGAAATTACATGATAAGGAAATGTACCGATTATATCTAGAAATTACAATTTGAAATCATATTAAAAATTTGACTTTCTCATAAGATTCCCGACAATATGTCCAAGTTTTTTTTATGATTGGCCTTTTTCCTAGAATACATCAGGATATCATTAATGAGTAACACCATAAAGAGGAAAATATACCTATAAAATATCCAATTAATCAATTCTATAAACATGATTGGCAAAGTTTTAAGACTAAAGGGCATGCCATATATTTTTAATGGCCATAACAACTATAGAAAGTTATCTTCGGAATATAGACCTTTTTAACTCTATATAGGTGATACCCTGACTAGAAATAAATAATATAGAACCATGTGGATCCCCTAAATTTATAAAAAAACCATTAATTAATGTTATAATATATAAGTTATTTATATTAAATTGGTTTAAATTATGATAATCCATACAAAGTTGAAGAGTTACATCTCCCTTCTTTACAAAAAAAAGCATTTCCCTTAGATACGTGCTTAGTCAAATGAACCCTTTGGGTTAAAACTCTTATATATAAACCTTCAATTCTATTAATTCCTTTGGTTACATCCTATAGGATGGATGTGAAATATTTTTGTTCCCTGGTAGGTGATTAGTTATAAATTCCACTTATCTTTTAGGTGGTAACCTAGATAAATTTTTAAAAAATACATCTAGAAATTGGTTTATGATGGTTGGAAAATCTCAATGCGAGATTTTATTAGAAAATTACAAAGTAGCTATTTTTCATTGGCAAGACATTTTCCTAACCACGAGTACCAAAGGTCATAATCTACTTGCATTTACATCCTAATCTCCATTAAATAGATGTTCCACACCATCATAAAATATGAATCTAAACTAACATGCATAAAAGTTGATGTGGGACTTGAAGGATGTCAACCAATCATTCCAAAAAAATTTGGTAACAAATGTCCATATCAAGAATAGATAAACCTTATACAAACTTATAATCATTGATTGTTATAGAAAATTCCACACACTTAAAAGATAAAAAATCATATTAGACTAAATGTGTGTGAAGTTTAAAGACACGTGATGTCATTTCAACATGAAAACCCAAATGATTCACAACATGAGGAAAAATAAAATTGTGGGATGTGCCAATATCAAAAAAATATTGTATGATAATATATTTTAAGATAATAGTACCTCATAACATCGAAGTACTAGATTGATCCTCTATAATCATCTTCTCGACCCCATAAAACTTCGTGCTCAATCCTCCTTGATCCTTATTTCCTTGCTAATATTGCATTGACCGAGGATCCCGATATTCCTTATATCACCTTGTATCACTTTTTTATGAGGATAGGAATTATTTTAATGTTATTATATAATTGGGGAATAATATTTCTAAGAATGATGAATGCTTTGAAGGAAACACTAGCAAATAATTCTATAGAAAAGTGAACTAAAGTCATGAACTTAGTTGCATACTCTATCACCAATAGATTTTATTTCTTTAGGATAATGAGATATGTTGTTCTTACTATCTTGAATGTGTGAGGATATAATTGTTTGTTAAAAATTTATTCAAGTTCCTCTTATGTTAGTACATGTTTGACTTTAGATTGGATAGATAAATCCCTCTATTGGCATGCAAGATCCCCCTAGCATATACACCACTAACTTAAAATTTTGTTTGGTTGGTGTATTAATAAAATTTAAAATTTGGTTCATTATGTTGAAACACTCTTTATATTTTTTAGGTTCTAAATTCCCCTGAAATATTAGTGGATTATTTTTATGAAACTACACATAATGATTTACCTATTGAGGTTCAACATTTAGATTTTCGCTATCAATATCTTGAAAATATTGAATGATTCTTTGGACAAGTTATTGGTTCACCTATGAATTAGGTGAAACCATATTTTTCATAGCCACTTCTTTCTAATTAATATGATGTCTACCTAGTTCCATTTTCTATAGCCATAAAAAACTCCATTTATTTATCACTCACTTCAAACTAAAGGCTTATAATATTTTGACCCATGAAAAGAAATAATCAACATAACCAATTTTCAAGAAACATAAAAATCAACAACCACTATAACCATTATATAGAAATCATCATAGTCATTATGAATAATGTATTCCCAGTGGGAAGTCTTAGTACTAATGCCTTATATGATACACTCATCAGATAAACCCATGTCGATGAGATAAAAAACAACTGAAAGTGTCTTAGAGGGATTTTTATACCCAAATGACCTTGGTTACTTGAAGTTCATTATAAAGATGCTAACTATATATTTTTATGCCATACATTTCATGTTGCTACATTCCTATATCCTCACTATTTTCCTAAGATAAAGGAATGAACAATAATGATACCATTTGTAACATACTTCCCCATATCATTGTCCCGAGAGGAGGCAGAGTACCACAAACCTTAAGTGACACCCAAAAGACATGAAAATCTAGAAATAAATTCCAAGAACTTAGAAGAACACTTGTGGGATGATTTTACCTTTAAAAAATAGTCAACCTATCAAGATGAAATATAAACAACAAAACCATCTATACGATGAATGAGTATAAACAATATAACTCAATGGTAAAACTAAATAAACAATAATATCATAGTAATGACAGAAACAAGATAAATCAACCAACAATGGATGAAAAATAACATAACATAACGACACTGATGTGGAATCACCCCAATCAACACATAAACTAGATCCAAGATCCAATTCTACATGGCATTCCAATGGTATCAAGATGCATCACTAGATAAGTAAGTTACCTTCCCTTTTCTATGTCCTAGTAAATAATTTCTATAAACACACCAAAGTTTCCAAGTAGGAGGTGATTATAACATTTAGTAGGAAATACCTAGAGAATTCCCAATACACACCACTAGGAAAAGAGTTGATTAACACATTTTATATAAAATATATGAAAAGTAGATAAATAGTTTATATAAATCCATAAATGAAATCCATGAGAGAGAACAATAAAAAAATTATTACCATTTTATTATTACTTGGAATAACCATTTCATGTTCACTCATGCACACACACACACACACACTTAATCTTGATGTCTCACATTAATGGTGGTAATTCATTAACATGATCCATTACACTTTGATTATAGTACTTCAAGACCATACTACATCCCCAATAACACACTCAAACCTAATTATCATAAGTTCTATACCAAGTCTTTCCATATAAACAAATATTTCCTTTTAAACATTTCATCAAACACTTTTCTTGAATTAAAATAAAACAATAATTTTATATCATAATTTAAAATTATAAAAAAGGGCGCTTCCAAAAAGCCACCTAATTTACATATTCCTAAAATATAAGCCAAAATGGTTTTCATAAAGAAATAACACACTGTTTACTTTGAAAATACAAGAAAAATACTTTAACAAAACTTGGACTTCTAGTTATAGAATAAGTGGAGATGAGGGAGAAGCTATCTACCTCTCAATGAATGATGAAAACATAGAACGACACAACAATAAATCTAGATCCAACCTCAAAATACCTTCCATTAAATAAATCCAATAATATATCAGAAAGATACAAATCATAGAACATAGATCTATGTATGAAATATTAGATACATGGATTAGAGATAAAGTAAAAGAATAGATATATAGAGAATAAGAAATAATGAGGAATTACCATTAATTTAAAATATCCAACACACTTTAATCATCAGAATTTAATTCAAGATCAAAAGTAATCACCAATGATGCCTAGGGAGGAAGAGGAGTTTGATATCCTATGACAGGAGAAAAAATATGAGGGTTTTCGGGCCTTAATATGAGGTAAGATTAATTTTCAGTGGATTTAATTCACGTGAAATGGTTTAACAAATCGTACACCAACCATGCATATGATACTAAGAAAATTCTAATGAGACGCATAGTTGTGCTATATGGTTTGGCCAAACCATGCACCAGTTGTGCGCTAGATTAGTGAATCCCAAAACTATTTTTATGGATTCCAAGATATATTTCATGGTTTCCCTTAGCCATTATGAAACCATGAAACTATAGAAACACTTAAAAAACAATCAATAAACACCTTGAAATAAACCTAAGTATTAAATAAAATAAAAATATATAATAAAAGAATAAAGTACCTAAAATTTAGGGTGTTACAAGATGCTATTTATTTTCTTCATTGATTTCATAATATTATTACTTACTTTTATACTCGCTAATCTCATGACTATATTATAATGGTAAAATTTTATTTTAACATATCTTTTTTTTGTTTTAGTTTAGTGTTACATGTAGAACAAGCTATTAACATAATATTTATTTAATGAAAATACTTATTGAAATCTAGGGTCGTTACATTGTAAGAGTGATATGAAGATGATTCCCCAAGGTATCTACATGAATTTTCTATGCTTGTAAACTAGTTTTCATATAATCAATTGATTTTATAAGTTATGAAAATGAAATTGTGTTTAAATGAAATTTTATACCCCTTTTATGGGTGAAAATATGTTTTTTCAAGAAAATGTTTTCATGAGTGCCCATGTTTTACAATAAACACTGATGATTATGATTTTTTCCTTTATGATTTATTATGAGATATTTTATGAATATTCTGGTAAATAAGTTGATTTCTTGGTTAATTAAATAATTATTTGAGCTCAAAATTTTTTATGAAAAATAAAAAATTTATTACTGGTTTTATGAATTTTTAGATGGACTAAAGAGTTTCCCTCTTTTTTATATACCTTACTAAGATTTTTTTCTCATCCAATGTTTTCAAATATTGTTCATAGGGTTCAAGGATGAGAAATAAATATAGAAAGGTATATTTTTACCCTATGGGTATTTGAATTAAAATAAACAAACATGTTTTGAATGAAATAAGAGTTTAAATTTAAGAATCCTGTTTTGTAGAAAAAATAGACATTGATTGGAAGTGTCCACCTTGTATTATAAGGGTTTGATATGCAAGATTTTTTTTCATCATTATCTAAAAATATAAACACAACACTATATTCATCATATTATACAACACAACCAATCCCTCACTTAGGAAGTATCAACACTAGAGATGTAGTTAAGCTCCTATTCAGCTCAAGAAATACCTCTTTACACTAGTCCCACTAATATAATTTCACTCCCTTATTCACCAGTGAAGTCCTAGGTACTGATAATAGGGAGAAGTACTTGATAGATATTGTTAGTTTCCTATTAAACCCATAATTCTCATGATCTCAAACTAGTTCTAGATATGTGTCTAGGACATCATTGCCATCACTTTCTCTGGGTCCATGGATATTTTTGTCTCATACACCACATGACCCAAGAATTTTACCTCTTGAATCCAAAAGTTACACTTATATCAGTTAGCATAAGTATAATGTGTTCAAAGCATACTCAATAAAATATCAAGATTTTTGGAATGATGCTCTAGGGTTGGTGAGTAGTTGAGGATTTCATTAATAAACATGATGTTGAACAAGTCCAAATATGGATGGAAGATCTTATTCATGAGATCTATGAACAATATCGGTGCATTATTCCATCCAAACATAATAAAAAAGTACTCTAATAACCCATACCAACTAAAAATTGCTATATTAATGATTTCCTATTCTCTAACCCACAACTGGTGAAAACCCAATTGAAGATAAATCTTTGAGAACCACCATGCTCTCTATAACTAATATAAAAATCATCAATCCTAGGAAAATGATATCTATTATTAAATATCACCTGATTAATCTTTTGATAATATAAAAAAAATTTAAATACTAAATTCCACATTCTTGTAAAATAAGACAGGTACACCCCATGATGAAGTAATCAGCCGGATAAATCCCTTCTACTTCAAGTACTCAAGCCGTACCTTGAGCTCCTTCAAAATAACTGATGCCATACGATAAGGGGGTATCAAATTGATCTATGCACCTAAAAAAGGATATATATAAATTTAAACTCCACTATTAGGGGGAATACCTATGAAGTTTCCTAGGAATACATCCTAATAGAAGTCTATGACTAGAGGAAAAGACAAGGGGGAATCCATAGATCCTACTGATAGATCTAAGATTGAAATCTTCACTGTGATCATTCTAAGATGACTCAATTCTAGACCAAATATTTCTGCCCGCAATTCCCATTCTCCAGTCATTATGTACTTATCTACCTTATGATAAGTAAATCATTACCATTTTAGATAGAAATCAATGTGATCTTAGAAGTTAGTCAGCTAGTCTAGGCCTAGAATTATATTGAAGCTAATCATATCTAGAACCATGAATTCCAAAAAATGACTATAACTAACAAAAAATATAGGAAACTCTGGGTATTAGTTAATATGGTCAACTTTCATGCCCAATGGCGTATCAATATAAAGAAAATCATAAAAAAATTGACCAATAAGTCAAGTCCAATAATAACTTTTGTAGATATAAAGGAATATAAATCACTGGCACAAAAAAAAGAACCAGGCAACATAGAAGTAATCAAGAGCATACCTTGAATAGTATAAAATCTATCACCACCATCTACTGGAGTCTGATCCACTATATAAACATGTCCCACCACATCTCCACAAACCTATACTTGAGATGCATGACTACTTCGAGTCATTATCATCTGAGCCTAATGATAAGGATATCATCTAGATCCTAGGTTTCCTAACTACGTCTGCCTCAATACTATATAGAAAACTGAACTCATATATCTTTAGAAAAACTATTGGAGATACCCTAGATTTCTAGATTATTGATACTGGCTCTGAGTTACTGTGTAAACTCTATGGTAATGATGAAATCCCCATAGTTCACGCACTATTGTACCCCTCTTTAGAAAACTGAATAATTCAATCCCTACTCTATTGGAATACCACTACTCTACTTTACATCCCCTTTCTTCCTCTTATTACTAATATAAATGGTACTAATTGGAATAGTAATATCCCCTATTTGCTGAGTACTGAAAGGTGTAAGAAAAAAAACTGCTTGATCCTCCTCTAGACCCCCTTGATAGTCAAGGCCTTATGTAGAACCTCATGATATATCTCTAGATTGAAGGTATTTACCTATAAAATGAAGATGTAATGTAGTCTAATCTTGAAATTCATGGCCTTTTATGCATCATTATTGACCAATATAGGAGAAAAAGTGAACAATCTCATTGAAATGATAAGAGTATGGGAATAACCTCATTGACTCATACTGTAGATACATATAATCCTATACTTTATCAAGGTTCAGCATATTGGAAAATAATTCCACAAAGAATAGGTCCTTGAAAGTCTACGTGGTGAGACCCTCATGTATACCTACTAGTCCTATTATACCCCATTATCGTATGGTGGGTCCCTATATTATAAAAGATGTTAGCTTCACCCTCATGTCTTCAGGCACCTCAATAAGGTAGAATACAACCTTTATGATGTCTATCTAGTCCTTTGCATTCTGTGGCCCTCCAGTTCCCTGAAAGGTTGGTGGATGCTAGAGCCAGATGTATCTGGAATAGTTGGCCATGGAACTTAGTGCCCTTATACCCTAGGAAAGAACAAGTAAAAGGACTTCTAACTAAAGTGGAAATACTACCAGCACCACTGTATTAAGTGCTAAATTGTTCCACATTACACCATCTTTCATAGTAGGTAGTGGAACTGGGTCATCCTCCTTAATGGGATCATCCCGACCCATGTCAAAATGAGATCCCAGAGTAATATCTATTAAAATGTGAAAGGAACATTTACATAAGAACAACAGAGTCATTAGGATAAACCATATCAAATCTATAGGATCATAAAATGTTTTCCTAGGAGTCTACCCATTACCCAAGGTGTATCCCTCCTAGCACTAACCAAGGTCTCCATCCCTACACATTAGTTATAATTATATATATTCAAAAATAACAGCATGATCAGGTTCTATAAATTAATTCCAATATAGATATATCACAACACCAAGATAAAATAGATATATCACATAATAGAGAACAATTCTATCATAAAAATATAGCATAAATCCAGGGATTAAATTTAATAACTAATATACAACAAAAAAATAGGTATATATTTTTCATGTGATTCTATGTAAACAGTAACATCAATCCTATCAATATCATAAAATAGTAACATCAATCTCATAAAACCGTAACATCAATCCCATCAATGGAGACTCATAGTTTTATTACACATGTGTTGGATAGGAACATGGAAACACTCATACTTGAGTATCATATAACCTGTCTTCTTTATACCATGTCCCAGGTTTCTCAAAAAGAAAATAAGAAAACTATGATTTGATACCATTATGTAACGCCACATCCTAAACCACTGGGTCCGAGCTGAAGAGTCACATGACCTCATGCACGCTTCACCATATGCAATAGGTTACTGATTAACAGTGAGGGTTTGAATACCATCAGTAGAGAGACTATACCCTCAATATCATTTCCTTGAACAAATAATAGTAAATAAAATATAATATCTTAGAGTAAACAATGCCAAAGGAAAAATATCAAATGGAATACATGTCAAAAAAGATAAATGGGCTCTCAAATTGGAAATCCAAATCGGAGTAGAAGTGAAGGTAGATAAATAAATAAAACTATGGAATCCTCCATAGTAATTCCTAACACCACTAAAAACTCCATTCTCCTCAACTAAAACATCTTCCCTGGGACCCTTTACCTTACTTAGATCCCTATACATGAAATATGTTTGTGTATTGAAATTACCATGCAAGTTGTGGTAATAAAACCCAATAGGACACCACCAATGTGTCCTTAATAGATGTTCTCACGTAAAATAAGTGCATTCCATGATAATAATAAATGCATAGAAAAACATAAAACTCACATACCAAGAACTTGTGTACTAACCAATCCACCATGATCATTGGTCGTACTTGATTTGGATTCATACTAGAGGGAATATTTAGGTATTAGGAGTAATAAGAAACTAGATAAAAGGATAATATACATGAATCTATACATCATGTAAACATACTACTCAACATCCATTGGGCATCAAGTGAGTCATGTTCTTGGCATCCACTAGGCATTTAGTGATATAACTGCTTGACATCTATTAGGCATCGATTAAAATTATACTTTTAATCCTCTAGGAATTGATTAAATGACATGACATCCATGAGTCATCATCATATCCTAACCCTGTGCTTAGGTCCATCATCGCTATTTTCATTAGTCATGTGATCCCCCTCTAATGGATATCCACGCCACAACGGTCCACCCACTTAGAGTACAAAAAAATACCTCCAGAGGCACACATAATGGGTCGCCCATACAAATAGTCATAACATATAATCATGATAAAATATCAACAATATACAATACATGTGATCAACAAAAAACATGAAAAAACAAGATACAAGCATACTCATAGAAACAAATATCATATATGTGTCTCACAGGCTATGAACACATCCATATGTGATCATAATCAAGAAAAATTATCAATTTTTCCAAAAATTTTAATTATACCATGGAAAAAAGTGTAAATAAGAGCCTTAAAAGGTAAGAAACTTTCTACCTTAATGTTGTTGATGAATAACTCCAAAGTTCATCAAAGGATCGATGACTGAACCACAATATACACCCAAAAAGAATGACTCACACATAAAGGATGTCAATATATGGTTTCATTTAATCAAATAAATATATTTATAAAAAATATTGTACCACCAAGATTTTTTAAAAATAAGACTATGTTTGATATCATATACAACATGCAACACTAAGCCTAAACGAACTATGTAATATTATTATTTAAATATGAACGCTATAAACTATCTGTTAAATTAGAGATTATGAAATGGGTTAACTAATTTATGATATATATATATATATATAATTTATACTCAATACAAATTTATTGATACATTCTTAGTAAATAATGATTCATTTTTTTAGTAAATTCATTTTATGTTTCAAAAATACATTTTTTTTCAATTTTTTTTATTTTTTTGCAAGTGAATATTATAATTATTTTTTAAAACATTTATAAATTTAATTTTATAAAAAAATATAATTATTTAAATCATCTTGTCAAAATTATCTTAGAGTTATTTTTTTTATTTTTTTTCTAAAAATATTGATTTTCTAGTGAATAGTGAAAATGCTGATTTTATTGGAAATTTTATTTTTGTTTCAAGTTTTTAAAAAGTTAAAATTTTGTTTTAAAATAGTTTAAAATTAAAAATAGTTATATTATAATATTTATAATTCAATTATGTTCATTGAAATCAATTTTATGGTTGAATTTGGTATAAAAACATTTTTTATTCTTCAAAGGCATTTTTATAGAAAATTGTTTTTCATTTCATTTTGTGTTTAAATGTTTAATTAATTTCTTCTACTTATAGAAATTTAATTTTAAAAAATTAATTATATATCTTAAATTAGGGGGTCTTAATTTGGTAAATAGTTTCCTTTTATTTTTATCATTATGAATAGTTACCATAGAAATATTTTCATTGAAAGAAGAGACACCCTCTCACATGAGCCCCCTATGAAAGGGAATTAAAATAGAAATTTTCTATTAAAAATGTTCTTTAATAATTTATCATTACACTAATATCCTGTGTGTATGGATGAGTTTAAAAATTTAGGTGGAATATGAATTTTCAATTTGGTGGATGGTTCATTATGGGAAATAGGGTTCAGATAGATAATCCAAGAGTTTGAGAATCCTAAGATGATATTTTTGGGTAATATTTGAGGACCAATAGGTGACTTGGGTGTTTGAGAAAGTATAAAATGTGCCAGGTTTAATTTCAAAGGTTCTAATGAACTCTAAATAGGGTGAATTGTTTAGGCTACATAGTTTAGAGAAAAACGTGAATTTACCCTTATGTAGGAGAAGATTCAGTTCAACTACTATAGGACACAGTTTTCTAACATGGTTTGCACATGGTTTAAAGGAAACCATGTGGTTACTATAGTAACCTATGTTTGTTAGTTTAGAATTTGGTCATGGAACTTGGTTTGTAAACTATTGTAGAAAAAATATGCAAAATATTGCATACTATGACATTTCCAATTCACATGGCTAGCGTACAGGTTGGAAAATCATGTAGCCCAACCATGAAAGGGGGTGTGCTAGTATAGAGCCTACCACACGGTTGGTACATGGTTTATAAAACTATATTTCCAAAACATGTGTATCATTGAAATATATTTTTATCTTTTTACCCTTTTAAATTTTAAGATGGGTATTCCCCATTTCTCCACTACCTCCTTATACACAACTTAGCTAACCCCACCCACTCCCTTTAATTCCACTCCTTTTGAGGTGATTTCCGGTGCATTCTTCGATGATTCATGGTGATATTAACCATACTCCATCCTCATTTCTTATTCCCCTTGGTTTTCTCCCCTTTTTTCTGCCATCTAGGGTTTTTGAGATGACCCCACAAGATCATGGTGGAATCATTCTATTCACATAATAATTTTTCTCATCCTAGGAAGAGGATATACAGAGAAGCCATATGAATTAATTTTCTTGATGTTTTTTTAAAGATATGACACTATTTGTAATTTTATTAGGTTTTTATATAAAATTCATATTAAATGTTCATGTAATTGATGCTACGTGTTAGGTATTTTTCTCAAAATTAGGTCTTTGGCATGATGCAGTTTATTGGAATTTGTTTAGTTGTGGTTCTAGAGTATCGATCACATTTAGTGATAATTTGTGAATTATTAATAATTGGTTAAAATTTCATAATTAATTATAAATATATTAAGGAATTAAGTATTACTTGGTGTTTCATAGGTGATCGAGATCACAGGTGGTGATTTATTGAACCGAGATGAACTTGGGTGAGTCTAGGAAGCGAGTTTCTAGGTGCTGAAAAAATAGAAAGGGATTCAAATTGAGGTAGGTGGTCACACATACTTCCCCATGTAATTAATTTGTGTTTATGATGCATGGTATGTGAAGTCATTCCACTTACAGTTTTGATGTATTTAATTAATATTATTTATTAATTGAATTAATTAGTTTAATTAAAAATTAAATTCCTTGAATAGGATACACAAAGTTCAAAAGCTCAGATGGACTTTGTTACTTTCTAGTTTTCCTTGGATATTAGTGTATGAGGCCTTAACTATCTTAATGTGTTGGGTGGTTTACATACCCATATGAGCATCAAATTAATTTTTCCAGTGATTATGATATAGTGACCCTAGGTGTGGGAGCCTTAAGGACCCCCGAGTAGAGGTTATAGATGGTTTGAGAAGAGTGACCTAGGGGTTGGCCATGTGAGACCCAAGTTATGCTCGTACACCTTCAAGAAGGTTAGATATCCATGGGATTTTCTTTCCCACTAATACATGGAAACCTATGAGGGGTGGACTCTGACAAGATGAATGGATAGGTTGGCATTCAAACAAACCTTGAGTATTTTGGATTGGGGATTGGTTTGAGGCCATCACCCTTGTGAAGGGTGTTAATTTTAGAGACAGTTTTGGATTAAGGGACCCTTATGAGGTGTCTGGGTCATGATGAGACATAGGGGACCCAATGGTTTCCCCAATTATCTTTTGGTAAAAGAAAGGGTGTTTGGGTTTCAGTTAGTGATGGTGGGTTTAATCATTCTACCAACCCATGTTTCCTTTTGTTTATTTTTATGTTATGTGGTACAGACCCTCGGGGATGATCCTTTTTTATGGTTGGAAAATACACAAGGGGTGGTTTTTTATATGCATGGGATACAACTAGATGAGAAAAATCTTGTAAGAGAGGTCTATGATACATGTGGTCTATTCCATTATCCGAGAGAACTCCTGTAGGGGAGGTCTATGATACAATTAGTGGGGATACCATAGATATGAAGCTGGGGTTGATATAGTATACTAGGATGGATCTTTCTATGAGTATTCCCTAGGTTTGTGATACTTACGACTTATACCGGTCTGAAAAAACAACTGTAGGGGAGGTCTATGTTACTTGATATGTATACTAAGGATAATCATGTCTATTATATAGATGAATGATGACCAAAACATTATTAGATACACCCTTTAACTAATAAAAGTTGGTATAGACAATTGAGGTCACAAAACTAAGGATCAAAACTAGAGTGAGACTCAGTCCCCCTGTGAGATATTGGTGGTTTTGTATATTTTTTTAGTATTTATTTATTTATTATGATCATGTCACATTAACATATCACTAAATTTATATCTATTTATGGTACCACATTGATATTTCACTATTAGGTTTTGTACTTACACCATACTTGGGATGCCATAGAACTTGGGTACATAAGATTTTTTATAATTATTTGAGGTATAGTTTGGGATGAGGCTTAGGATCAAGATTATCGTGGTCAAGTGGAACTGCTCAAATGAGTTCAGGTGATAATTTTTTAGTCAGGATCAGGGATGTAGTGGAGCCTCATGTACTTTTATTTTGTCTTTGTATTTAATTTTGTATGTGTGATTGTCCCAGTGGGCGATCTTTATTTTATAAATGTATACCCAACATCATTTTTATTATTGATATTTGTATTATATTACTTCAATTTACTCTATTTATTTTATATTGATAATTTATATTTAGTTATTTATTCATGATTTTTCACTCTGATACTGGGGGTATGACCTCCCCACAATACCTCTGTAGACCCCCGTTTCTAGTCGAAAATCTACGACATTCAAGGAGGCATGCCTGAGGTTATGTGGTGGTCCTGTTTGGTTACTATTTAGGGTGAGATAAGCTTATATGTTACAAAATGACATCAAGGATTGTTTTTTTCTTTTATATCTATTTAAGAATATGGTAGAAAAGATACAAAAGAATGTTTCAAAGCTTGTGATGGAACCCGGACTGGTGTATTGCAAAAACATTTACCAGTGTAGTTCCAGGTTACTATGGGTATGGTATTGCTGTTTTTGGCTTGCGTTGTTATGCTTGTTATGATTTTCACATAGTGTAATGTGCATGAGGTTTGATTTTTATTGTTTTCAGGCTTTTATATTTTTGGGTCTTGGCCCATTAGTATGAATCAAGTTGTGGATTTTGTATCTCTGTCTATAGAGGAAAGAGGCATCTGTGTATGGATCATTCTAAAAATGTAGGATTAAAATTATTTGTAGGGGATAAATAGTGTAATTTTTATCACTGATGACTTTGGATCATATATTTAAACCACCACCAACTGCTCATATAGTGTTTTACCGTACAATTAAGTTGTTGAATTATACTTAGTTGGGCCGAACTGCACATGATTTTCCTTCTGATTGTAGGTTATGTGAATCTACAATGAGATTTTCATTAAGGATAATGATGGTAGAGAACTCTGTGCATAGGAGGTACAATGACCTTGGTTGGTTAGTAAGGCACATAATTCCTTAATGTGAAACCATAACCAATGGTTATTATTTTAGTATACGTTATTTTAAGTGTCAATAAATACATATAAGTTGTTTTACCATGAATTTTGTAATTAAATTATACTTAACTGATCCATTGGTTGTGTTTTACTTTATACGGGTTGTCTAGGATGATGTCACTGGTTGAGGCAGTAGTGGACAGTAATCTATGATTCTCTAGGGGACATCCTGTGTGTGGATTCTCATGATAATCACTATCCTTATGGCCAGATTTTTTGAAATGGGATGTCTAATGTTTTATGTATGTGAGACCCATGAGTGGGGTTTTTTGTAAATTTAATGATGGGTGGTATTTGAGACAAGATATTCTATGACATCCCATGAGTTGTGAATTTTCTTAATACTTGACCTATGGGTATGGTGACAGACCCTATCAACACTTGAGACAGAAATTAGGATTTTATTGAGCCAATTAATTGTGTGACAAAGTGTGAACCTCCAGAGGGGTTATCCCAGGTTGTGGTTTCTTTAGTGATGGGAAGAATGAGTGGGTGATTTCATTTAAGATAAGTTAAAAAGAGGTTCAATTGGGGATGTGGTATAATCATAGATATACCTTTGATTTTTGATGAGGAAATCACCCAGAGTGCTACTATTTTCGGTACTAAGGTTTGGTCTCAAGGGAAGGATCAATAGGATGCCCACCCTTATGTATTTTGGACGTGTTACAATTAGAATAATGATAGAGCATGGATGGATAGCTATGATTTAAGAATGAACCCATGTTGTGAGTGATCATTGTATAGACCATGGCATAGGTAAGGTGCTAATTTAGAAGAGGAGTGCCAAGGGCTCTTCTAGCTAGATGAGAATGATCTTCTCGAGGACCAAGGCTAATAGTTTTGGCATCTCAGCCTAGTTCTTATGAATTATAACTCACGATAATTTAATTCAGGCTCTAGGATTGGGAAGTATGAAAATTTACACCTGTTATGTTTAAAGGAGATTAGGGTAACACGTGTTTTTTACACATGGGACCTATTTAATTTTGAATTAGTGATGTCCATGAGTATTAATAATATTGAAAAGTATTTGTGGAGTGCTATGATCCTATTGGATCATAAATCCAATGAGCATTACTCAGGAGAAGTGACATGATATCTTGGTGATATAACTAATTGAAAGTTGAGATTGTTGTTATGAGTTAGAATTTAGAGGAGGTTGAGGATGTCATTCCATTGGGTTGGGAGTGGGTGGTTAGTTATGTTTTGAGTTTGAAACATGAAATGAGTAGGTTTTTTCATGTATTACCATGATATTCATAGATGTATGAGATGTAGGTTGTGGAGATTAGGAATTTGTCCCAATGATGTGATGAAAAGGATACTCTTATGTCAGGGAGAAAACATTAGACATGGTGATACAACCCTCACACTAGAGGGTATGGGACACATGAAATCAATCTTTAAATTATTATTTTGTAATTTTGATAATGATGAGTAAATAGAAATGGGTTCATATGGATTCCTCAGTGACTACTAAATATAGACTTTTATGTGATGTAGGAAAGAGTTTGAGAATTTATATCAAGCATGATATGAAGTAGAGATGGTTTGAAGGTGGTTTAAATCTAGGGTGCATCAGTGATCATGGTACAACATGATGAAATATTTGATCTGTTGGGAATCCACCATATAATTATATATATATTCAGGTATAGGGTTCGACGAATGTGTTTAAATAATCACGAGATGCATTTAGGATGAAAGGAATCATGATCAGGTAAATTAGTGATACAACACAATAAGGATTTGATCATTTTCATGACAATTAAACTGAAGGTGGTCTGAACGATGATTTTGTGGGGTTTTAGATGTCGTGAGATTAAAATCACATCGATTTCATTATTTTGGACACGGTGAATATTATTCATGTTTTTTATAAGGTTTTTTGAGGAAAATAATGACATGATGATGTTATGATTGAATAGTGTATACATGTCCACCTTGGCTTAGAGTTCAAACAATGAGAGCGAGTTCCAAAATCGAATGGTATTCTCATGTGTGATTGGGCATTAAGAGATAGAAACTATTCCATGAGTGTCATTGGAGCATGGTTATAGAGTTTCTAGGGGAAATTCTAAGGGAAGAATCACCAAGAATTATAAATTAACAGTTTTAAGTTAGAGATCATGGTGGGGAGCACTGTAGGCTAAGTGATTAATGGGATGAGGAAAAATTGGGTGTCATGGGATAAAAGAGTGAGTTTTGACACTATTTTTTGTATTTTTTTAATTGTGGTAGGTGGTAACTTGGATTTTGACAAGTTAGATTCCCTATAATTAGATTTACACATGCATAAGCTCATTTAGGGTTCTAAAAAATATAATGTGGTGGATTAAATGTGAATTGAAAATTGATGGAGGTAACGATGTTTAATTTGATGACCAAAAAGAATTATGATGGGCTATAAGTGTTATGGTAGGGTGTTTTTAATATACTGTGTGTACATATGATTTTAAAAGTTCAAGAGGAATTTTAATTTTTAATTTGGTGGATGGTTCTTTTTGAGAACCTGGGTTAAATTGTTAATTTTAGAGTTATATCATCATGAGACGATGCCATAGGAAAATTTTTGATCCCCAAGAGATTCTCGTGTGGTTGGAAAAGTCTCAGAAGTGTGGGGTAAAAATTTTTAGGTTTTGGAGAACTTTGACTAGGGTTTGTATTTTGGGATCCATGGTTTATAGAAAACTGTGAATATTCCCTTACACATGAGAAGTTTCAGTTCAAATTCTATTGAACATGATTTCCTGGAATGATTATCACATATTTTAGAGGAAACTGTATGGATATTATCATAAACTATATTGTTTATTTTGGTCTTGTGTCTTGATTTATGGTTTCTAAAAATTGATGAGAAATGTTTTAAACTAGGAAAATTTCAAATTCACATGATTGGTTCAGGGTTTGGTAAACCGTGCAACACAATCATGCAATAGGGGTGTTCTTTGGCAGATCCTACATTATGGTTGGTGCACCATTTTGGAAACCTTATAGAAAAACTGTGAGGCTCATTAAAAGTGGGTTTTTAACTTTTTTACCTTTTGAATTTTAATAGGAGAAACCCCCATTTCACCTCCTCCTCTCCCATGACCTAGTCAACCCCTTCCTCCTCCCTCCTTTGATTATCCTCCTTTTGGGGTAATTTCGTGTGTTTTCTTCGATGATTCAAGGTGATATTCACCCTAATCATTCCTATTTTATTTTTATTATTGGGTTTATGAAATTTTTGGTTTCCATAAGATAGGGTTTTTGATATGATTCCACCAAAGAATTGTGGAATTGTCTGATTCACATGGGGATTTTTCTTATCCTAGTAAGTGGATGTCCCAATATTCTATCTTCACATATTCACTCATAAATTTGATATATGTATATCATTGTTTAGAATTTTTATAGGTTTTTACTTAAAATTAATACAAAATTTTCATGGATTTGATGTTGCATGTTAGGTATTTTTATTGGATAGAATTTAGGGGCACACCACAGGTTGTTGGTGTTTTTTTATGGTTTTAGTGTGATAATGATGATCAATGAGAATTTGGGTATTATGAATAATTGGTTCAAATTACATAATTGACTATAAATTATTTTTAATAATTTAATGTAATACATTGGAACAACATAGGTGCTTGGGATTGACGGAAATAACCGGTTGAACCAAGATGAGATTTGGTAAGTTTAGACAACAAGTTGTTAGGTGGTGTAAAAATTGAAAGGGATTTAAAATGAGGTAGGTGTTCTCACATACTTTCCCTATAGAATTTATGATTGTTTATAATGCATGGGATGTGTAGTAATTCCACTTAGGACATTGTCGTGTTTCATTTAAATTGTTTATTAATTGAATTAATTTGTTAAATTTAAAATGATATTCTTTAAATATGATGCACAATGTGCCATGGTCCTGATGGACCATGGAACATGATGGTTTTCCTCAACCGCTAATGGGTGAGGCCTTGACTATCATAATGTGTTGGGTGGTGTACAAACCTTTATAGGTGGGAGCTTAATTTTTCCTAGAAATAGTGATATAGTGAACCTAGGTGTGGAAGCCTTAGGGACTCCTGAGTAGAGGTTAGAGATGGGATTGAAAGAGTAGCCTATGGTTTGTCCATGTGAGGACCAAATGATGCTTGTACATGTTCGGGAAAGTGAGATTTACATGGGGTGTTTTTTCCCGTTAAAACATGGAAGATTGGGAGGGTAGGATCTGACATGTTAAATGGTTATGTTGGTAATTTATACCAACCTAGAGTGTTTTGGATTGGGGATGGTCTTGAGGTCATCACCCTTGTGATGGGTGTTGGCATGAGAGATAGTTTAGGATTGAGGGAACCTTATATGGTGTGCAAGACATAATGAGAACTAGGGGACCCAGTGGGAACCCCATTGATCTTTTAAACATTGTAAGGGTGTGGTTGTGCTGTGGTTGGTGATAGTGGGATTAAGAATTTGAACAACCCATGTTTCCTTTTTTATTTTAATTTTATGTGGTGAACACTCTTGGTGGAAGAATTTTTTTATGGATGGAAAATACCCAAGAGGTGGTGTTTTTATTTTTCTAATATGAATGGGATACCATTATATTAGAAAAAACTCTTATGGGAGGTTCGTAATACTTGTGGTATTTGACCTTGGATGAGAAAACTTCGATAGGGTATGTCCATGGATATAGATCCAGGATTGATCTAGTATACCATAATGGTGATTTATAGGATAATTACATATGTCCATGATATATACAACTTATTCCATGCTAAGAAAATATCTGTATGGGAGTTTCATATTACTTGATATGTATTATAGTGAGACCTGGGTCTTTTATATAGGGGAGAGGAAATCAAAATGTGGTTGGAGACACCCCATATCTGGCTGAAGTAGGTATTGTAGATTAGGTTCACAGACCTAAGGATCAACACTTGGGTGGGACTTGGTCCCTTTATGAAATATTGGTGGTTATTTATTTATTTATTTCAAAAGTTATTTATTTATTCTAATCATTTCACATGAACATATCACTGCATTGTTAGTTATGTATGATATTGAGTTGGATGTTTCCTATTTTGTTTTGTTCTCACACCCTAATTAGGTGATCACACTAGTAGAAATAGTGGATTCAAAGTCGAATATATGGTGTCAGTTTTTTATGAACTGATGAAAAATGTATCTATGGGAACTTTTTGGCATCGGTTTAAAAAAAACGATGCATTTTTTTTTATTTTTACTTTTGGTGTCGTTTTTTCTAAAAATAGATTCCAAAAACACTACTGAAGTTGATTTATAGTGTCAGTTTTTTACAATAAGTGACACCATAAATCAAAAAAAAAATCAACATCGGTTTTTAGTAAAACCGATGCCATAAATAAAAAAACTTTTCAACGTTAGTTTTACTAAAAACCAATGTTATAAATGAAAAAGAAATTTTACATTAGTTTTTTTGAAAACCAAAATTGAAAAGTTTTAAAAAAAACACAAGATCATGAAACCCCCATTTTTTAGAACTTTGAAACCCTCTCTAGACTCTCGATGAGCCCGACAACAACCCAGTGATCCCAACAATGATTATTGTTTATTTTCTTTGATATTTATTATTCTTTCATGATCTCTAGTCTCGATTATCCATCCTCTATCATTATTTCATCATCTATAAAAGTATTTCTATTTAGAAACCATTTTCCATCTGATCGTCATATGTGGTTTGATTTTATTTATTTTTTCTTTTTTTATTATTCATTTCTAAAAACATTTTTGATAGATCTTGCAGGGTCTATTCATCCAATTAATTTGAGGGAGAAAGTTCAAATTAGGGATACATTTTTTATAGTGAAATCATAATTTTGTAAGTTTATTTTAATTTTGAAGTTAAATTATTTATCATTTAGTTATATTGTTGAGTTACTATTTCAATTATTTTTTTATAGTTGATTATTATTTATAAATGTTGTTCTTAATGTTTGTTTATTTGGATAAATTTTTTATTTTATGAAATTATAAAATGGTTGTGATGATATATACTATGTAATGAAAAATGATATATTGTTTCATCGTTCACTACTAGAAATTAAGGCTATAGCCATGGTTTGGAACCATGGCTATAAGCCCAAAATTTGTGGCAATATGTTATAGTCATAGTTTAATGAACTGTGGCTAGTATTGGTAGGAATATAGGGAAAGGCCTATAGCCACGGTTTGAAAATATGGAATAAGCTTAAGCCACATAGTAGTTATAACAATAGTTTGAAACCATGGCTACAAGCCTTCCCATTTCATAAAAAAACAACCCCACCCTCCCTCCTATATAGCCCCCACTCCCCTTGTAGTGGCCCACCCCTGCAAAGCCCCCCCACTCCCCCTATAGCCCACTTCCCCCTAAAAATCTCCCTTCACCCCCTAGATAGCCCCTCCCTGAATATAACCCACCCTCTAGAATAACCCCTCCTTCCTGGATAGATCCCCTCCTTCCTAGACACCCCCTTCTAGAACCCCTCCCTCATGGACACCCCCACCCTCTCTCCTGGACCCCCTCCTTCCTGGACACCCCCACCCTTCCTCCTAGACATCCCTTCCCTCTCACAAACCCCCTTGGATTGCCCCCGAACACCCCTCCCTTTTGGATACCCCGCTCATGGACAACCCCCTCCCACTAGAAATCGCCCTAAGATACCCCTCCCTCCCTCTATAAATCCCACCCCTCCACCCCTCTACACCCAAGACACCTCCACCAGTCCTGGACACCCCTCCCTATGAAATGCCCCCCCTACACCCCATGGACACCCCCTAAACATGGAACAAACAAAAAAACAAAGGACCAAACATGAATAAATAACACAGGAACAAACAAAAAAAGGAGAATCATTTCAACATTGTGATTTATAGGGTCCAAGAAGGAAACTCTAATAAATTATAGTGTTATTAGTAAAAATAACTAATAAATTAAAACATGAATGAATAAATCTAGCTCTTCAAGGAAAAAGAATTAGATAGTGTCTACATATAGAATTTACACACATATAAAACACTTGAAATTTGAGTTATATGATACCGATGAAAAGAACTTTTTTTTAAAGTTAACTAACCCAATAATTGAAACATGAATAAAAATACATCAATTTTTTTCTCTTTAAACATCACCTATTAAAGTCGGAGAATCTATATAATACAATGATGGAATGTGATAAATTTTTAATGATAAACCAATCCTATGTAATTAAATTTAGTTTCAAAAATGTATAAAACTATTAAAAAATAGTTCAAACTATAAAAGAACCAATTGAACTATTGTATGCAGACCAATAGTTTGATCTCCCCAAAAATTTTTATAGCAGAATCCTCTATAGTAAGAGCATCATTTAAAATAACACCCTGAAGCATTTGCAGTGATACACATCATCATCATAATAACATGCGATATAATATGTTTATTTAAGCATATGAAGCTTTTGAAAATGAATTTTGAGATACTATAAAAGTTTAGAAAAAGTGAAACACATATATTAGTTTTAAAAAACTGTTTAATAAGATATTATAACAATTCAAAATATACATTAAAAGCATAACAATACTGGAAAATGGACCTATCCCCACGGTTTACCCTAAAAGTGCGGGGATAGACCCCCCTATACCCATGTTTTTGAAAACCCTGGGCATAGGTAAATTTTCAAGACCTATACCCAAAGTTTTCCAAAACCGTGGGTATAGGGGGGTCTATCCCCAGGGTTTTCAAAAACCATGGGGATAGACCCTGAAAAGTCACCTATACCCACGGTTTCCCCCAAAACCGTGGGGATAGGTCTTTGATAAAATACATATACCCACAGTTATGAAAAACTATGGGTATAGGTTTCCCGTGTGTGCGCGGGAATTTTTTTTTTCTGCGGGAAGGAATTTTTTTTGGCGGTAGTCCTATACCCATGGTTCTTCCCTCTATACCCATGGTTTATATAACTATATTTAACTAAATATAAATATATACACACATAGGTGATGTTAGGGTAGTTGTTAGATGCAGTGTTTTTAGTGAAGAGGTTGCGGGATCGAAACTCGCCACCTGCATTATTTTAGGGTCTATACCCACGGTTTAGAAATCGTGGGTAAAAGACTTTGACACCGTGGAAATTGGGTATGTTTCTTTGACACGGTGGCAGAACACCTATACCCACAGTTTTGGAAAACCATGGGTATATACTATAGCCACGTTTTTGGGGGCTATACCCACGGTTTAAAACCATGGGTATGGGCCATTTTTTCAGTAGTGTAAAACAATTTCATATATGATTTTTTTTAATGTTGTTCAAAATATATTTTAAGTGTTTATGTTTCTTTTTTTCAAACTCACTCATAGAATCCTTATTACCTAGATTTTTTGGAAGGAATATGGATTTCATAAAATGGGATTATCAAGGATTCATATGAAATCAACGTTGTAGGAATTTATTTCACGAGATGTTAAAATAATTAAAATATTATTGGAACTACTATTCAATCTTATTGGATTTATTTTACCAAACCCAACCCAAGGGATGTATAAGCTTTATCACATAAACAAAAGATAAATAAACTAAATTCCGATAAGTTTTGGGAAAAGTTCTTGGAACAAGAACTAGGTTGCGGCGAATCACATGCAACGCACAATCACTCATTTGGAAGCTTCACTTAAATAAAATGTCCTAAACCCTCAGATACTAATCATAATCACATATAAAAGTTTGTGTTAATGTAGGAGGAGAAGTGAAAAAAATAGTATAATAACAGTTAGAATTTTCATAATTTTTGTCACTTTAAAAGTATTAACAAACCGTGTAAGGGTCAGCTATGAATATCCTTTCAATTAGAAGTTAAAATTACAGTTATACATGAACAGATTCAGGAATAGCTTACTGGAAATTTAGAATTCACAATAGGAAAAATTCAATAGCTTAGAGAAATTCAATTTTGATATTTTATAAGAAACAATAGTAATGTGATTTAAAGAACTTACACTTATTTTTTTTTTCTGAAAGTTCCTTGGATCTTAAGGGTCCTCAAAAGGAGTAAGATTGCTTTATTTGGAAGTCATCCTTGATGATTTGATTGAGAATATTTATAATAAGGGTAAACTAAAAGATAATGAGGATAATGAGGTTGTGCGTGGAAGGTATAATAATTCTGAAAATATTTACACAATTCTTGATTACTTAATGAGGATAGAGTGACATACAAAATAGAATGTGGGAAACACCATTCACTCATCACGTAAAAATTTATAAAAATATATTTTTCTAGTAGTGACCCTTGCCCCACACCCTCCTCACTACACACCCCCTTGAACCCCATACCCCTAACGCTACCCCCTACCTTGGACACCCCTACCCCTCCCCCTTGCACCCCCTGCTCCTACCCCACCCCTCCCCCTGCCTCTTACACCCTCCTTCACCATCCCTTACTTCTTATACCCCCATGTCCCCTCCTCACTTCACACCCCCTACCCCCCTCACCCTGCCCCCTACACTCCCCCAAAATCCCCTCCTCTGTACAACCCACCCCCTCCCCTGCACACCCCCATCCCCCACCACTCCTACCCCTTCCCCAACACCAGCACCAGCACCCCCCCACACCAAAACCCCCTACCCCTACAGACCCTCCTTGAACCCTCTGCCCCACCCCTCCCCATTGAACCCCACCTGCACCCTCCTCCTCCCCTTCCCCCTACCCCCTCCCACCTTCCCCTGCCCCCTGCCCCTACCCCCAACCACCTTGCACCAAACCCCCGCCCTTGTAGACCCCCCTTGCACCCCTGACTCACCCCTCCCCCCTTGCACCCCACCTTCCCCCTCCCCCCTCCCCCTACCCCTATATACCCTCTCCCATGTCCCCCTCCCCTATTCCCCTATAGACCCCCACAACCTCCCCTCCCCCTACACCCTTATAGAAACTCGTGGCCTCTAGTCAATATTTTTGCCTTAGAATATCAATAAATCTTTTGTGTATCTGTTAGTTTCCCCTTTCATGGAAATAAGAAACATGATTATTGACTTATTTAAATGGAACAATCTATTAATTGTGAATGAAATAATTGAATGTGAGATACTAAGTAACCCCTATGGAATTTTTTTTGGTCATGGTAAAATGGTCTCCCTTATCCCCATGCACTATTTTTGGGTGGGGCATGAATGATCTCTCAATTACTAAGGGTGGTCATCCATGAACCAAAAATTATCATCACACCAAAAATTTGTCCAAAAGGAAACAATAAAACCTTGAAAACTAGATCTCATATTAGATATTACAAAATAAAACAGACCCAAACCAGAGCTCACATTAGATATTACAAAATAAAACTAACCCTCATTAATCAATCCATCAACAAAAAATTCATGGAACTAAACCAATAGACCTAAAAATATCAAAATGATGCACTAAAGAAACACTTCCACTAAAAAACCATGTCACCTCACTTTGAGATGAAAATGACACATTCCAATCCATTAGGAGGCTGGGTAGTGTTATATAAATGAGGAAGAACCCCTACAACACGTACTCTACTTTTACACATGACCTTTCTAGCGGTGAGAGGTAAACATAAAAAAATATATGAAATAAACCCTTTCATGACCATGCCCCAAAAAATCACACCAAACATTCCCAAAAAACAAAAGGGTAAAAATAAAAAGCAATATTTACTGTAACAAGATAGGATTTTTCAAAATTCCCACTTCGAAAAATATCGTACCGATAAAATTAGTCCTCTATTTAAAAACAAAAAGGAAAACATTTTGAGAATTCAAACCCACCATGTCCTAACCTAACTTGGTAAATTTTTAAATGTATCCAAAAATGATTAAAAAATAAAAAAACATTTTTTAAACCTCAAATATCATTCTTATTTTTAAAATGGGACACAAAATTTTCTTTTGAAAGGGTTTGGAAATCACGTACCCTTTTAAATTACAAACACCTTGGGTAAAATCACAATTTGAAAAATACTAGTTTCAATTAGAAGAGGAAACACATATTTTATAAAATCATACACTTGTTTAGAAAAATCAATCACATGTAATTTTTTTCCAAATTTCAATAAAAAAACTATTCCAAAACATTTTATGAATCCAATATCATTTTAAAAACAATCTCTAAGACCTTGTTTTAAATCCAAAAACATTTTTCTTATGAAATATATTTTTCACCAACACAAGTTAATTTCAAATCACATACAAAATAGAATAATAAAAGTTATACCACATGCCTAAAAATAAATCAAATTATGCCAACATATCATAATATTGACAATGAACCTTATTTTTTTCCCTCACACACACTAGAAAATCAAATGTTCAATAAGTCTAAATAGAAAAATAAACTAGGATGAGGAATTGTTATTGAATTATACAAATGATTATCACCCACATGCCAATCATACAATGGTTCCTAAATCATATCCCGGGTCAATAATTTGGTTGTATTATTTTTTTAATCCCTACCAACAGAACTCATACCCCAAGTTACTTCATTGTGACCATCCAAATATATTACTTACGTCCCCCAATGAAACCCAATCCATAATTATGAGGGTAAAAAATTTACCATTACATTCCAACCATCATCCTAATATTATGTTGAATACCAAACTGAAATATCCTTAAATTAAGATTATCATTTTTAATATACTCAAGTGAAAAACAAACTGAAAAAAATGAGAAAAAATTAATTAGTTTATACCCACATCAGAGGATGAGGAGGATCCCAAGGAGGTGGGGTGGACGCATCAGAGGCACGTCGGAGGAGAAGGTGGAGCGGCTGTCTTGGAGAAACATTAGCGGGGTGGACTCATTGGGTGGTAGCATCAGGGTAAGATAGTCATAATGAGGAGACCTCACATGTGTAAAGGACACCCGCATTAGAGGCATGCAGGAGGAGGAGGTGGGGAGGTGCTGTAAATAGTGTCAGCCAAAGGAGGAAGAGCGCACAGAGAGGTCAATCGACCGGTGAAGAATGATCCCACCGTGAACAAAATTGTTTGGAGGAGGGGGGAATGAATATGAGTAAAGGAATTCGATGGGGAGGAGGGCACAAAGAGGTTGAGGGAGGAGGAGGTTCGCAGATCAGGGGAGGGAGGATCCCGACGAATATGAAAAAATATTTGCCACAATTTTTTAATTAAACCGCTCATATAAACAGGCTATAACTATATACCTATAAAACTGTGGATATAGGCTAAATTTATAGTAGTGGTTCATAAATATAATGCACATCTCATGTAATGAATTCATATTTTACACTAGTTAAATTAATACAATATTCAATACCTTTTGACACACGAGACACTAAACTAATGTAAAAACTATATAATATGAACTAATTCATGTTAGATGATTGAAAATAATTATATTATAATATCAATAAACTACATGTATATAATATGAAAATAAAAAATTTACTATATGTAAATTTAGAAGATATGTAATTTATATTATAATAATATTTTTTTTCAAATAAAATATGTTAACATTTTGTGTAATTGACCTTAATAAATTAAATTGACCGATTTTAAATGATTGGAAGAAATATTTCCATATATAAAATAATATATTGGCATTAATTAATTTTCATATTCTTTTGAAATAATATTACAAAACAATAAATGGTCAAATGGTCATATTTCAATTAAAGTTGTTCTTCATTATATATAATACTTAATTTAAAAAATATGTTTGTATAAATTTAATTTGGTTAAATTAACTTCAATTATTGATTTATAATTTCAATATTATCATCATATAACTTTGTGGGATTTTTTTAAATAATTTATTTTTTGTAAATAATTATTAATATTGTTTTTACCAAAAAGTTGTTTTTGATAACAGCTGGGGTCTAAGGACTTACCATGGGGCAACTATACACCTTTTATTTGAATTTTAATTAGTAAAATAAGTAACCATTTATCATACACAAAAAAACAATAGGTTATTAAATTAAATAATCATCCTAAAATATGTGGTGTTTAAAACATAAATATAGTTAAACAATCATTATTTTTCACTAGTACATTAGTTTTTTTAATTTTTTCCTAATCATCATTGATGTTTCCTTTTTATTTAACAATCATTTTTATTGAATGTGTTTATGTTTAAAATTTATATATTTATATATATATTTAAATTTTTATATGTTTTAATATATTCACAGATCATATTATGATATGAGATATTGAATGAAACATAATTGGATAAATTTATGAAGAACCACTAGTGAATATGAAAAAGGAGTTGATGATTTATCATGATTTTATTAATGAAATCTTTGAAACATAGATTTGATTTTTTTTTCACGTGTGAAGTGTTTAAAATGAGAAAGTTAAACTCTAGATAAATCAAGGATCCTATCATTTTCTATGGTTTTAGCCTTAATTATACATGTTAGATCTATCATGGTAAAATAACTAAAAATTAAATATCTAATGTTGATGACAATATTCATAATGAGGTAGAGGATCACATTGAAGAATTAATTCTTGATTTATGTGTTCAAACCATAAAAAAATAGAAACTGTTTAATGATTTTATGGAGATTATGAGAAACCATTATTCCCAGTTTACATTAAATAAACAATGTTATCAATAGTTTTGAGATTAGTTAACTTAAAATAAATAAATGGGTCGAGTGATAAAAGTTTCTCTAACTTACTTGATCCTTTAAAAGAGCTACTTCCAAAAGGAAATGAGCTTCCATATTCCAATTATAAGGCATAGAAAATATTATGCCCAATATAATTGTGGTATAAAAATATACATGATTTCCCTAATTATTGTGTGTTTTATAGGAAAGAATATGAAAATTTATCAAACTATCCTACATGTGGGACATCATGATATAAGATTGATGAAAAATTAAACTCAGATTTATTCTCACGTATTGGCATCTAACCTCATGAAAAATAAATTATGTATACTTTTTAAAAATTTCATGAAATAAACCCTTTATATAATTTTGATAATTCAATTGTGATTCATTATCAGGTACTATAATCAAAGCTCATACTAAAGAAGTTCCATACCTTCTAATAATTCCTATTTTTAAGTGTCTATTTTCAAATTCAGTTGATGAAAAAAGATTAATATGGAATTCAGATGAGATCATATCTGATGGTAACTTACGCCACCCTACTGACTTGCCACAGTGGAAGATATTTGATAAACAATTTTGTGATTTTTTAAGTGAATTTATAAATATCAAAATGGGATTGTGTACTGATATAATGAATCCATATCAGAGACTAAGTATCCAACATAGTTCATGGAATATTTTGTTGGTAGTTTACAACTTTTTCACACATATATGTATGAATAAAAAATATGTTATGATGAGATTGATTATTAATAGACCAAAACAGCTGTGAAATGATATTGATGTATATCTTTCACCATTTATTGATCATTTGAAACTACTATAGTAGACATGTGTTAAAGTTTTTGATGCATACAAGAAATAATATTTTCTTCTTTTTTCTATGATAATTTTCACTATAAATGAATTTCCTACATTTCGAAACTTATCTGAATACAGTGTTAAGAGACATAAAGCATTTACAATTTCTGCAGAAGATACTTCATATTATCAATTATAGAATGGAATAAAGACAATGTACATGGGACATAAAATATTTTTTTCCAGTTGACCACCCTTATCGTAGATTTAAAAAAGAATTTAATGGTTTATAGGAATAAAATATTATCCCATTACCATTGTTAGTTGTATAATATTATGACAATGTGAAAAATATTGATGTGAAATTTGGAAGGAAAAGAAGTTCCAGTCTTCAAAAAAATATCTAGAGGAAACAATCTATCTTTTTCAAACTACCTTATTTGAGATTTTTAGAGATTAAACATAATATTAATTTTATGCATGTTGATAAAAACATATGTTATAGTTTGATTGAAACTTTTTTATAAATAAGAGGAAAAATGTATTGAATTCTAGATTAGACTTGATATTAATGGGAATACATTTAGAGTTATCTCCCACTGTGAAAGGAAACATAACATATTTAGCTCTGACTTGTCACACATTAAGCAAGGTTGAGAAGATGAAATTTTTTCAGTGTATTCATGGTATTAAAGTACCCAGTGGTTATTCTTCAAATTTAAAGAATTTTTTTTTCATTGAAGTATTAAAAATTAATAGTTATGAGATATCATGATTGTCATGTATTGATGCAACAAATTCTACCAGTCGCACTTTGTGGTTTATTGCTGATAACATCCAGAAAATCTACCATCAGGTTATGTAATTTTTTCAAATCCATTTGTATCAAAGTATTTGATCCAAATTTGTTAGATGTACTGGAGAATGAGTATTCTCTTATTATTTGTTGACTATAAATGAATTCCACACCAATGTTTTTTGAAATAATGGTTCATATGGTGATTAATTTGGTGTGTGAGATAAGAATATGTAGGAAAATTTATTTATGAAGGATGTATCCTTTTGAAAGATATATGAAAATTTTGAAGGTATATGTTAAAAATACTTATCGACTAAAGGACTATAGTATTCAAAAATATTTATCAAAAGAGGTGATTGAGTTATGTTCTGATTATTTGTATGAAGTGAAGCATGTTGATCTCTCCATATATCGACATATGACAGTTGATAGTGAAGCTAGAGGGATTCGTGGCTTAAAGATAAATTTTATTCCACATGATGAAGCGATGCAGACACATTTATACATTTTGAACAATAAAAATTAGGTTCAATCATATATATCATCACATATTACTAAATTAAAGTTACGATATTCGAAAAGAAATGATAAGTGGATGATGATTGATCATAAAAATACATTTGTTTTATGGTTTAAAGATAAACTCATCATAGATATATCTGCATCAGAAACATTGAAATGGTTGTAAAGGGGACCATCTCTTAATGTGACCACTTTGTCTAGTTTTGATATAAATGGGTACACATTTTACAAAAAAAATCTTTATTATAAGGGAACCATTAAAAATAGAGTTTTAATGGTCATCACTAAAGCACTGCATTTTTTAAGTGCCAAAGATAAAAACACAATTTCTATATTAATGTCATATTTTGGAGTTCTTAAAGACTTATGTTAAATTGATTATATTAAATTTAGATTCATCATGTTTAAGTGTAATTGGGTTTCAAGTAATAATGGTGTAAAACATGATGAATATGTGTTTAAAATGGTTGATTTAAAAAGATTTAGTTTCAATGAGGAACCATTTATCAAGGCCACACATGAAAAACAAATATTTTATGACATTGATCCATAGAATGATCAGTGGTCCATCATTTTTCAAGGTAAAATAATCCATTTGGCTGATGAGGATGATGATGTTATTGATTTATATGAGGCTTCTTCACCTATTAAATGATTTTCAGATAACAATAACTATAAGACAGACAAAGTGAATTCAAAATGAAATGATCGTGCTAAAGGTATATGGGAAAACAATAAATTAATCTCCTAATTAATTTGGTAATTATTTACATCATTTTTATTTTTTTAAAATTACATGTGTAAAAACTGTATTATTTAATAACTATTCGATATTTAATTTTTTAAATGTTTCTATCATTTTATATGTAATTTATATATTTAATAGTTTAACTTCTATATTTTTTTGGTTAAGAATCATAACATCATTATTTTTTTCTTTAACTTACACATGTGTTACCTTTTTTTAATTACATATTTTAGCTTTCCTGTTTTCTAATTATTCAATTATCTAATAACTTGTAGGTCCACAAGAATTTCATTACAATTTCCTATTTCAATGATGGATACATATACAGATAAAAAGGAACATGTAATGAGGTATTTTTTATTTTTAATTTTATTAAATATCCATCAATATAATTATTTAATTAAAAAGACTTTTAATTTACAAAAAATAATTGTAGGACTATTGATGAGACTTCAGTGGTGGAGTCCTATTCTTTTACTGTTAGGAAATAGAGTTATCTAGTTAGTAAATGTGGCATTAAAAGTTTACCAAAAGTGTAACTTGCTTGTGGATATGAGAGATTATATATTAATTTTGATGATAAAAATATTACAATTGGACCAAGTAAAACCCAATTTATCAGCTATATCTCTATATAGAGACATTTTAGGAATAATATTTTATATCCTAATTGGTTTTTTGTCGACAATATGGAGAAAGATCAGCTTTGGGAGGTCATAGCAATATAATATCTTAATTTCTTTCTTTTATATTATTTTTCGAATATGATATATTTTAACTGACTAACTTTTATTTTATTCAATTGAATACTAAATTCAATTTTGAAGAAACAAAAGCAATTAAGAAAAGATGTCTTACTTTTTTGGAAGTTTGATGGAGATATTTCAAAATGTAGTTGACAAAAAATTATTCTATTAAATAGATACAAAATAAAAAACCATGCGTCATTATGAGTTTATAGATGCAGATACATGGAATAAATTTGTTTCTAGCCGACATGATGAAGCCTTTCTAGTATGATAATTATATTATACTATAAAATTTCATATATATGTATCTATTTACTCATTATTTTACTTTTTGTATAATATGCCTCAAGGAAATACTCTCAAGATATCTAGTTGCAGAATGTTTACCCTCAAACTTTATCACATGGATGGTATCATTTATTGGAGTAAAAAATGATTTAGAAAAAATTTGAAGTACTAAAAGATCACTACGCTAGTGGTTTTGAGGAAGTCCAGTTCAGTCCTCCATCTCCCCCACTCGCCATGAAAAATGGGAAAGTGTGAGAAGAATAAAAAATAAAAATTATATTACAGATAAATCTAAAAAATTAGATGAAAAAATTGTAAGTAAATATTATTTATTTTTCATGATTTTTTCTATTTTATAAATTAAAAACTCTATTATAACATTTTAATTTTTCATTACAGGATGAACTTCAAGATCAAGAGACACAAGGCCCTTTTATCTCTGAGGGTTGGAAGGACATCCTAGCCACTACTTTAGGAAAGTTAGAACACCCCACCCATATAATACGATATCAGATGGGTGTTAGTATTCAGAAATATTTTGGTCATCAGAGTAAGCAATAAAGAGACCCATAAATTGATTCTTTAAAATATGAACTGAAAGATATGTAAAAGTTTATGGGTGATCAAATTCAATCATCTATGTAGGAAATTTTAGAAAAATTGATGAGATAATCATAATCTGCACAACCTTCCTAGCTTATCCAGCCTTCCCAGCCAGCTGTGCAACCTATATAACCATCCCAGCCAAAACACCCTACCTATCCAACTTACTCATACCCTCTACCTCCTCACTCAAACCCAACATTTTATTGTGAGTTATATGCTAGAGATCCTCATTTACATATTGTAGCATTAGGACTCTTGAATTTTTTTGGGGATTATATAAATCACCAGCCTATAAATGTGTGTAAGGTTAGAGCATCAATCTCTGATATTATTGATCCTACTACTATACTACCATTTCCTACGGAGGAGGTTACTGGATTTGGGGATTGTCTGGGTCATTTTTTACTTTGTCCATATGGCCTTCTTCATTATCTTTCATATGAGGTATGCATTTTTTAAATATTAATTACATCTAATTAAAAATTACTTATGTTTTCTAACATTTAACTCATATAAGAGTATATAGAAGAAAAATAAATGGAAAAAATGAAACAAAAGGTTCAGGAACAAAAACCTGTAGATACTTATGATATTTCTAATGGGATATAAATATTATCTCATGATTCTTCTTCATTGTGTAATATCTATGAGTTTCATATGACATCTGATATATGAGGAAGATACTATCCATTGAGAATATTCAGAAAAGACATCATAGATCTAATTTATTTTGAAAATTTCAACATGCCTGTGTTGTAGTTATTTTCCTTGTAATTAAATTGACGTTTCAATTTTTATTTTTTTTAATTATAGATGATTAAAATTGGATATATATATTAAATTTTAAATTAGGTATCTACACACACTTCTTATACAAAATGACACCACATGCATTTATGGTTTTATAGATCCATAATTCATTTCCATAGATGTGAAATATTTAAAGAATACTAATATAATTGCATATATAAATATATATGTAATAGATTATCACAGAAAAATATTGGGTGTCGATTTCTTCCAATTCTTGATAAGTAAGGAAAAAATAATTATGAACTAATGTTCATTATAAAGTCATTAATTTTTAACTTTTTATATTGTAGGGGGCATTGGATGTTAGGTGTATTATTCCCAAGTGAATGAACCTTATATTAGTTTTTCACTTTATTAGGTGGTGTTCATAAAAAATTTACCACATTGTTAAAAAAGTATATTTTATTATTTTTTTGTAAGTTAATTATATTTAATTATTATTTTATATACATGTATTATTAGTTGATATATTTAAAATTCAGGTCATGGAATAAATTTAACCACGATCACATGTCGATAAAGAACCCAAATACAATATAATATGTGATAGTAATGGTAATTATTTTTTATATTAAATATTATTCTAATTTTTGATATATATATATATATATATTGGTTTCTATTATCAAGTTAATGTTTAATTACTTTAGTTTCATCTTAAAAAAGTACATGTTGAATGTGGTTATTATGTTCTACGATTCATGTATGAGAGAATCCTAAATGGGGTAACTAATGAATTTGATAAGGTTAGTTATATTAATTATTTTATATTTTCTATCATAGTATTCTATTTTTTAATCTCATATTGTTCAATGTTATTATATACATTCTATAATGCTGAGTTATATATGCAAAATGAACTTAACTATCTTCGATCTTTTTTTGAGAACTATTTGTTTAGTATGATTATTGTTTAAGGTATGTATATTCTAATATTTATGATTAATATTAAATTTTTCTAATAAAATGTATTAAAAAAACTAATTATTTTTTTATAATAGGTGTTTGAATGTAATGATATCAAACGAATGCTTCAACAATAACCAACAAGGATCATGTTGTAAATTTCCGGTATGTGTTTTTTAATTCTACTTTATAATAAAAATGCGTAGATAATTTTTTGATTAACTAGATACATGTATGTATGTTTTTAAATATTTTTAGTCAATGATACATGTTGTTTGATTGTTATTTTATGTTTTTATATTACATGGATTCTAATTATTTTGGGCATGTATTATTAAAATATTTATATTTTTTTTAAAATTTTGGCATCAGTTTTTTTTTGAAAACGACGCAAAATCATTAAAATAAAATAGGAAAATTTTTAGCATCAGTTTCTTTAAGAAACTGATGCTGAAAACCAAATAGATTAACCTTTTTGGAATTGGGTTTAAAAAAACAATGCCTAAAACCTTATTTTTTACATAACCTTTATAGACATTGGTTAAAAATCGACGTCTAAATTGAAAAAAAAAATTGATGATAAATCTATTTTTTTCACCAGTGTCATGGAACTTGGTCACCCAAGAAATTGTACAATTTTTGTAGGCATAGTTGAGGCTAAGGCATGGGATCCAGATTAGCATGGTCGAGTGGGAAAACTCGAATGAGTTCAGATAATGAGGGTGTATCCAAGTTTAGGGATGTATTAGAGCCTCCTATACTTCTATTTTGTTCTTATATTTAACTTTTTTTATGTGTGATTAGCCTAATATGCAATATTTTTTGTATTAGTGTTTTACCCATGTTATTTTTATTATTTATGGTTGTATTATATTTCTTTTGTGTATAGTGTTTGTTTTCTATTGATAATTTATGTTTAGTTATTTATTTATGATTTTGCACTATAATAATGGGGGTATATCCCACCCACAGTACCACCATAAAGCTCTGATGCAAGTCGATAGCCTTTAGAGTTTAGGGTGACATGCCTGAGGTCATGTGGTGATTCAGTCTGGTTACTATTCTAGGTGATCCATACTAAGAAGTTAAAATTATTTATCATTTATTTTATTTATTTGTCATTCTATTTTCCTTACTTTTTTCTCTTTTATTTTTTATCCACCATTTATCCTCCCCATGTAAGGTCACCTAACCCTATAACATATTATCCTATAGCATATTTCCCTAATTAATTATAAAAAAATTATTATTAATTAATGCATTTTAATTAGTCACAATTTAATTTATTATTAATTTCACAATTTATTCCACAATTAATTACATAATAAAATTATACAAAATAAACAATAAATTATTGTAAAATAAGTTACCCTATAACAACTTACCCTTTATAAAGTTACCCTGCAATAACTTACCCTATACCATGTCACCCTATAGTAACTTACACTATTGTAACTTATCCTATAGTAAGTTACACTATAACAAATTACCCTATAGGATGTTATCCTATATTAACTTACCCTATATAAAGTTACCCTATAGTTACCTATACTATGAAAAGTCACCCTATAGTATCTTTACTTATATAAATTTACCATATAATAGGAGAGTATACTTACAATAAGGTAAAATACCTCGATGAATTTTCAAAAGAGAACAGAAAAATTTATAAGGCCGACTCAAAACTTGGAGCCCGTATAGAGTTTATACCTCCCTTAGGTAAAATCACCCATTTTATACTCAACCATGGAGTTAAAAATTTAAACCAGGGACTAGGTTTAGGAGATATACATGTATACACATTTAGGTATATTTTATAGTTAATAAAAGAAGATTCAAATATCTTTAAAAAATATGTCAAGATTAAAATTCCTATAAAATATAGCCTTTCAGTAAACAACACTTTTGATATTAACAGAATTATAAAAAAAATATTTTCGATACATATTTTAGGGGAAATTTACATTTTTTACCTTTTAATATTTTGAGTCAAAAAATTCAAATTTCCCCTAATCTTAACAACCCAGAAAGACATGGGTCATTACATGTAGGGAGACTATATCCTCTATATCCTGGAATATAATAAAAAATAAATCAAATAATCATCCATAATAGTTATAATATCTGAATACAATATATAATTATAGTGAAAGGTATACCATGATAAATAAATAATCACAATGCTTTAACAAAATGAAACACATATAGATCATATAGTTATACATTGATGCAAGATCTCCTGATGGGTTAATAATACCATACATAAAAAAACTAAATAAATAAGTATAACATTATAATCCTCATGATCCATGGATCAAAACACCCTTCACATATCCACTGATATTTTTTAATTTTTTTACTTGGGCCAATGTTGTTTCCCTGATCTGTATGCTAATTGTGACATGTACATGTCTATTAAAGAGAATGTAATGAGTGTGAGAAGAATCCATAACATTCCATAATAAGTAATGATCCCAATTATAAACATAAAACACATGGATATATATACATTGAATAATTATAGTGGTAACAATTACATTCATAACACCACTCAAACCATTAGGTAATCTTTAATCCACCCTTACGGCCAACACCATCTTGATTTGGTTAGTATGAAAATATGGGATGAAAATTTCCTGGGTATATTAAAATAATTAAGTTATGGATTATATTAAATGAATAATCATCAAGGTGTGATATAATATCAAAAAGTTTTGGTAATTAATCAACCAAAGTAGTGAATGAGATATCACCAATTACAATTAGGAAACACTCTCTACTAAAAAAGCAACAGATCAACCTTAGATAGGTTGCAATATCAATACTTGAAGGATTATAGGTATTGATAGAATATCATTTATAAAAATGAGTTAAAAATTGATTAATCTATCAATCATTAGATAATATCACTGTTTATAAAAATAAAATACCCACTTCCTTAAAATTAGCACATTCATCTCAAAAAGGTAGTACTCTCTATCTTAGGGATATCATGTTATACAAAGGAACAAAAATCTCTCTACATTAGGTGAATAGAGTATCACCAGTCATAGGTAGGAAAAACTCTATATCCAATGATAAATAGTTGTATTAAAAATCCCATAAAATTTACTAGTTTGCCTATTTTTTTTTACTGTTTTACTTTTTTTATTCTATGTTTTATGTGTATTTTTATTTTCAGTAGTTTATAGAAGTTTGTAGAATTTATTTAGTTCCATGAATGATATATTAATATGAATAATTTATCAATATATTTATATTAATTCAATAAATTTTTGAAATTTTTTATGTTTGGAGATGAATCACTAATATTAGGGTGTATTTTGATGTAATTGAGTTGGTTGAGGATAAAAAAAGTGAAGAGGGAATAAAGTTGTCAAATATTTTATTAAAAATGTTTAAGACTACATTGGGGGAAAATAATCTATACTTGAAATGTTTATTCTACCACCCCATACAATATAATGTCACAACCTATCATGAGAAGGCATTATGTAACCCATATAGTGTCATGTAAAACTTTGAGCATCCATTAAAGACAACAGATCCCCACATATAGACCTGAGAATACTTTGATGCTCGAATGTAATCCTATTATCTTCATTGTGAGACTACATTACTAACTCAATATAAATTTTTCATCTTACCAAAACCATTCAAAACAAAACTAGTGTGGGGAAAACCTTTGAGGATCCATCAATTACAAGAACACCTCATAAAAGGTGACACACAATATGTTATCAAGGTAATATAATGGGAATTTCATCCCCTTGATTGGTAGGAATAGAAAAATACTAATATTTGAGGCTATGTATCTAATACTAACTTTTTTACACCTCAATGATATGTCCATTATCCAATGTGGCACCAAGAAGCAACACAAAATCCTCTCCCATCTCAACAATGCCTCAAGCTCCTCCAATGTTGTGTCAACCCTTGCAAATGCAATGTGGGCCAAACTTAGCACACTGTTGATGTAGTAGATAAAAACTAATTCTATTGGGGATCCTCAAGATAAAATAAAATCCATGGATCTAATCTAAATAACATGCGAGAAGTATGCTAGAGTGGAATAATTTCTATATGTTCTTATTTGACTAGATTGGGCAATTCATTGTTGATAATATATACCAGATGAAAGTAGATAATTGAGAGAGAGAGAGAGAGGATACTAATATCTTCCACTTGAAGTTTGAAATGATAATCTCATAGTACCTTTTGAAAGTAGAGGAGATCAAGACACATTGAGAAATCACATACATGAGAGGATTTTGGGAGGAAATTTAGAATTCATCCAAATTTTAGGGGAAACCCTAGGCACTATAGATATATTACTATTCTTGTACACATAACCACCTCCACTAATCCACTACCTTATATTACACCCTCTTTCAATCCTCAACATTCATATAGGAATATACCCTCCATCTATTCAGACTCCATCGTCTATTTTTTTAGTAGCAAAGGTGTAACTATAGCTTGTAGAGGAGAAGAGGTTGAGAACATCCATGAAGGGGATCCTCTCTCTCTCTCTCTCTATGTTTTTCATTAATTTTATGATTCTAGGATTGTCAATTTAGGGTGCATGTGTTCTTATCTTGTACAATATAACTTGATAAACCCATATTATTAGTAATTTACAATTTTTAGCTAATAATTTTAATTATTAGGATAATGGTTAAAGTAATATAAGGGTGAGGGTAATAAAAAAATATTTTAAACCATAACCATGAACTTAATTAATGATCACTTCATCCTAAATAATTAAAGTTTATGGGATGATGTAGTTACCTAATCATAGTAAAATAGCATGAATCACTCATTATAATTCACAAGACCAACCTCATGGTGACTCTTGACTTTAGGGTTATGTTCCTAGGCTACCATGATAGTGAATTCTACTGAGTTTTTGATGTTGTTAATTCATATAAGTTGACTTGGTATCCTTCATGTGGTAAATCAATAACCCAAATTCCCCACACATATTAAACATTATTTTAACTCCTTATAATTATTTTTATCTTATACTGCCAACCTATACCCATTATAAACACACACACATTAAAGAAAAAAACAAAAAAAATTATATTTTTTCATGAAAAATACACATAAAACCTTTTATATCATTGTTTCCATTCAATATACATTAATTATGAATTATTGTACTAACCAACATTTCCAAATTGAAATGACCCATTTACTCAATGGTATAATTTTATTTGAGGTCACATTTACTGTAACCACAAATCAACATTGTTAGATGGGATAAATTTTAGTGAAACCATTGATTTTATTTTTATATAGAAGGAAAAAAAGAAATATAAATCTATTATAGAACTATTTACATTTTAAAACAGATCTAGAATACTGATCATTAATTGATGGAATACTTGTTTTGGGTTCATTTAAAGTGAGTTTTAAGGACATATTTCACATAATTTGTGCCATTTATTTGTTGATATTGAAGGAAACATCATAGGATAAAGAATTAAACACTTTGAAAGCATGAAAGAAAAGGTTACCTGACTTGATGTTTGGATATAAAACTATAGGAAACAACTATATAATGCAACAAATTATAATTGGAATAAAACTTAACCAAGAATGAGATACCTAGAAATATCCCAAGTGAGGGGGAATAAATCATGCATCAGATTAAAAATTGGTGTGGGGAATTATTAGCATAATTCTAATAATTTGGATTTTTATAAAATTTAAATTGTGCACCATAAGAAGATTCATTAATGTTTATCAAGGTATTCATGATAATAGTGAGTAAATTCCCACTTAATTGATTAATAGTGAATGATCCCAAATTTAATTGTTTCCCTTAATTCTATAATGGGAGGAAAGGATATAATTCTTCAATCAAGAGGAGGATTCCTTTGAATAATGGAAAGAAATAAATGATTCATTTTTAGTGAGATACATTCTAATTATGAAAACCAAGAAATTAAGTATCATTATGACAGATATAGTCTAAGATTATGATGATAAATTTCATGAATATTTGGGGAGGTATAAGTGATAATAAAAACAATTCCCAATCAATCACATCCCACCCCTATTGATCATTTAATTTTTATGTGATGGAATTACCTTTGATGGAAAAATGTTGTTGGATATAACACATAGAGTGTATTTTTTAAATAGTAATACTATGGATATCATGATTATATTCACTGTTTTATCCATGAGTTCAAGGGAAAAGGCTACGAGAGTAAGAAAAACCTTGACCAAGAAGGCCACTACCCACCATAAAATTCTATTTCAACTTGAAAAACTTTAATAAAACCTTAATTATTGATTTCTAAGACAAATAAAATGAAGAGAAATGCTTTATACGTGTGGAACTTAGTAGAAAATCAACATAGTGAAATAATTTTGGTATTATAGTAGTATTCCCACCCATTAAAGTTGAGGAAAATCACATGAGAAGTGATGAAAATCATCTAGTGAATTAAGATATATTCCAAATAATATATGAAAAATGTTGGAGGATAAATTTAATAATTTAAGGGATAAATTTCAATTCCAGTTGGTTGAAATTTTTGGAAATAAACTTTTTTTTAAAAGGTTCGGGCAGAGACCTTTTATTGAAAAACAAAGAAAGTAAAAAAAAGAGATGGATGGGGTCATACAAGCATTATGTCCTCATGCCAATAGATACCAAAGTAGATCAAATATCATAATCAAACTCATAAGAATCCTCATAATCACCATACCATTCAGAATCAGATTCTAAGGGACCATGATACCTCGTAACCATAGTTGGTTGTATATAGGAATAGTCTCTCCTACATCTCGCTTTTCTGGGAGGAACAGGTTGAAAAACATCATCATACACAATAACATTTTTCCCTATGGACAATACCTAACTATAGGATGGTTTTTTGGGGAACCATCCTTGATATCCTGCCACCTTCCATGGATTCCATGAGTATCCCTAAATTTAATAATTTCCTCTCGAATTCGTGAATGATTCCCTTCAGCACTCGGATTTTTCTACCCCTCTTCCAATGTAACACCTGGTAAAAGGCCATACTCATCTATTTGAACCCTCACTCCATCCTATGACCCATGAATCTCCGGTGGCAATCCCTTGGTCGAATGTGATGAATCAGCTCTAGCCTGCATATCTCTTTTGTCAAAAGTGGGTTATCTATCACTAAGTGGGTCCAAATTATTTTATTCCATCCTCTATTTCTTCCTACAAGAGGCTTCATGATTCCCTTTTGAACAAAAAAATAGATCAAACCAAATTCTTGTGACATTTATCCTTGGCATGACCAATAATCTAACACTCCGAACAAAAGTCAGGAAGTCGTTCATATTCCACTTTCAAAGGAATTTCATCATCAAGTGCTGACAAAAAAACATTATGAATCAAGAAAGAACTCAAGTCAACCTCCACCAGTATCCTAGCATAATGTCCAAATTTGGAAGCCTCAGTGTTCTTATCCATTTTAATAGGAATTCCAACAGCAGATGAAATATCAAATAAAATTTTAGGATGCCATAAAATCAAATTAAGGCCAATTATTTTGATCCACACTTGAGCTCTAGTATTTTTAATGGAAAAGGGATTAAAACAAAAATCCCACTCTTGGAAACATAGCATACCTGGCTTCAAGTTGATTGAGCCAAAACCCCACGCTCTCCTCTTTAGCGCCTCTGATGAAAAAATGATGTGGAAAAATCCCCGACCAAAAGGAATGCATCTCCAATCAGAGAAGCCCCATATATAATTCAGCTTCTGGAATAAATCATCAACTTTCCAAGACTTTCCTCCAATGGGAAGAACAGGACTTGCAATTATAGAATGTTCAAATATTTTAAATCTGTTGAGAATAGCTTCTCAGTTTGCAGTCACATGAGCAGTATCCCCTTTCTTGACGGTTCTCTCCGGAAAATCATCCTTTACATGTGAAAAATACCTGCTCTTGAGAGTGTCAGATTGAGATTTACCAGTCTTCATATTTTCCAAATTCTTCACCCCCTGAAGAAAATCAAGTGGTCAAGTCACCTCTGCAGCTACTTTACCTGCAACAACATTGTTCAAATCCAAATTTTCTGCCACCAGAATTCATGTTCCATTCGTTGTCGCTACAACAGCCACCCCGCTCGCGCCTACCGCACCAGGAATCATTACTATAACAGCGCCACTCGAGATGGCCCCCATCACCATAAACAAACCTCTCATATTGACCACATCAGACACCATACCTATAGTACACCCCGCACCGACTACATTGTTCGTCGTCGCGCCATGTACAGTCATGGCTACACCAGTCGCCTCTGTAAATCTAGACTGGTAGCTATCGAATCGACCACATGGGAAGAGAAGATCCGTCGCAGGCATCTCAGATACTATTAGAAACCCAAATCCACCGCAACGCCGGGAGAGAGAAGGTCCCGACCCGCCATCATTTTTGGAAATAAACTTAAGAATGTTTCATTTCAAAATAATTCCAACTATTTGGGGGTGGATCAACACACCTTTTAAGGAATATAAGGACTTCAATAAAGTTTTAAATTCATTAATTAAATGGAAAATAATGTTTATCCATCACGGGGAACTAGGTAAGAATGGTTTTCTCTCAAGGACAGTTTACCCATATTTGTTAGATAAATTAAAAATTCTTTTGAGGGATCATGATGGCTTCTACCGGGATAAAATATTGGTTTAAAGGGGTATTTATAGCCCACTCTTCCAAGAATAAAGGAGAAAAACCTCCACATTCAACTATGAAAGACTAAGTAACTAAAATGATATTGGAATATATTCAAGGAATTAAAGATAAACTCTCAAAAAATGAAGATATATTAGATATATTTATCCAAATAACCATGGATAACATCTAAGACACACAAACCAACTTCTCAAGGATGGACACAAGGATATAACAACTCTCAAATAACACTCAATATTGTTTCTAAAGCTTTGAAACTCATATACATATATTGGAATAATAAAAAATTATAGAGAACCATAAAGTAGGGGGTTACATAAGATGTAATCTACCCATAAGAGTGTGTTGTGGATATCTCTCTGAGGAAAACAGTTATTTTGATGAGGGAATCCCAAAAAAATATATCCAAGAGATGTTATATGATGAAAATAACACTAATTTTTTTGATTTAAGTAAAGTTAAATTTTATAAAGAAAGTGAAGAAGAGACCTATAGAATTTCAAAGAAGGGGGAAAAGTTGAAAAATGAAATTTAAGTGGTTAAATAACCCAAATTCAAGGGGTAAAAAAGATAAAATGAGGTTGAATTTTTCCAAAGCGAGTCAAATAAATTTATTAACCTTATTAAAATACCAAAAATTAACTTGTAATTAAATAAAAAAGGGACATTAAAATTTTTAAAATAATTTTCACATTTAAAGGAAGAACAATAAGATGAGCATAATTAGAAATATATTTCTCATGAATGAGAAGAAAATATGAAACCAAATGTTTCAAGATTTATTATAAAAAATGGGTAAAGGAGAAAATTTTTTATATTGAAATGATATCTCAAATTAATCTATTAGATTAAGAATTATTCAAGGTATTTTTATCCATTGAAGCAGTTGGCATTCAAAGTGGACAAAATATAAAGGAAGTCTATATGATTGAAGTATAATTATAAGGGGACTAATTCAAGGTGGTTATGTATGATATAAAAGCTACATTCATAAAATAATATACACATTGAAGAAATAATTAGGTTCCCACTAGAAAAATCCATTTTCCATGGGACTATAACTGAGCAGAAAGAGGAAAAAGTCAGTGTGGTAACCTGAAAATAAGTACTTCTTGGGAGAAAATATAAGCATACTATTTTTTTGTTTTTTAGTTTAAATACATTTCTTGAACTGATAATCTAAATTATTTCTTGAAATTATATAACAGATTAAATATAGGAGAAAATAAGCTATCATTTGAATAAGAGGGGACACACACTATAAAAGAAATAATCTCCAATGCAAGGAGAATGTTTTACCATCCTATGTTTATTTCAAATATGGCTAAAATGATTGGTTAAATTATTAGATATATCTCCCTAATTTTACATTTATGTATTAAACATTCGTATTAAATTATAAGGTAGGTAAGAGAAAGTGTGTCGTGTATCATGACTAAAATGGAACAAACTCAATAAAAATTTGTTAATCAAAACTCATAGAGAAAAAATAACCGTAAAACATTAAACTTATTATTTGTAAAACTTTTGTATTGATGGTTAGTACTATATGACTTATGTGTGTAAAAGTTTGAAACGTTTTCATTGAATAAATGAACCATGTCTTGAGTGATTTATTTTGTCTAAATATGAGTGAAAATTTAATGGTTCAACTTAAACAACAATAACATAAATCATTGTAATTAGAGTAGTGTGAGAAACTTGGATTTAAAATACATTTTCTCAAAATAGTTTGGAATAAGTTTGAGTGTGTATGAAAAATCTAAATCCATCAATAAAATTTGTATTATATAAGATCCAGCTACCCAACCATACTTTCACACCTCAACTATTTCAATTAGTTTCATGGGATTCTTGTTTCTTGGGATTGCTTATTTTCAAATTACCCCCACTCAAATATTGAATAGGTCCATTGCATATCACATGGATAAAGAGAAAGTGTAAAAAACATTTCAAGTTATTGAGAGGGATGAAGGGGAATATGAATTTTAAAATCATGTACACAAGAAGAAAATGAAGTTAATTAGGTTATTCATAGTGAAGATTTAATGATTAGGTGAAATTGTAATGTGGCATGATTATCTTTAGTGAGGAAGATTTAAATTATTTTTTATGTTAACATTGGGATTTAAATAATTCATTGAAAATTAATATTCATTGAGTAATTATTGAACTAGATAGGATATTAATTCTTGAGTGGAATCTTGTTGAGAGGATTTACTTGAGGGCATGTAATGGTAAAGTGTGGGGGAATTTAGTTTTCTTAAATTTTTCATTGTTTTTACTTTTTTTCTCTTTTCATTTTTTATATATTTTTAATTTTTATTATTTTATGGAAATTTCTAGATTTTTTTTAGTTTTTTGAAGATTATATTAATATAAACCATTGATTCATCTATTCCCATTCATTCAGTCTATTTTTTAAAACTTGTTACATTTGCAGATGAATTAGTTATGTTAGGGTGTATTTAGATAAATGGAAGAGGGTTGATGATAAAAGGAGTGAAGAAGTATTGAATTTTTTTTGATATTATTGAAAAAGGTTAATATTATGTTTGGAGATAATGTAATCTATGGTAGAAAAATTGAAGATACATCCCCTATCCAATGTAATGTTGCATCCTATTATGAAAAGTTATTAGGAAGACAACATAGTGTTGTAGACAACCCTAAGTATCTATTAAATCCAATAAATCCCCACATTAATACCTAAGAGTATACCATCTAAAAACTAGTTTAAGAGAAACTATTGAACTTTAATAAATTCCGTTTCTTCCTCAATGAATCAAATTAAAACTATGTTCTTGAGCTAACATAATAGAAATGTGACCCCCCATTTAGTGGGAATTAGAAAAGACTAACGGTTGAGGATACATTACCATGATAATGTTACCTGTATCAAAACATAAGGACATGCCCATGCACCAGTATAAAACCAGGAAGCAATGAAATATTTGTTACCATCCCAATATAACCACAAAATCCTCAAATGTAGTATCATCCCATGCAAACACTATTCTTACCAAACTAGGTACACTCTTGATGTAGTTGAGGAAAACAAATTCAATTGGGGACCATTAAGATAAAATTATATCTATGGATCTCATCTCAATAACACATAAGATTCATTAAATAGTGGAAGAATACTTATGCATTTTTATTTTCCTAAAATGGGTAATTATTTGGGGTGAATTTTAGATGGAATCAGATCATTGAGAGAGAGTCTGATTATTTCTTCCACTCAAAGTTAAAAATGAAAAGGTCATAAAGTATATTTAAAGTAGATAAGATAAATCTATATGGAGAAATATTATGCATGAGGTGATTTTGGAGGGAAACTAGAAATTTACCTATATTTCAGGGGAGCCCATGGAATTATAGATACATCTACATTATAACATATATAACTACATACACTGATCTATTATGATCTATTAAATTATATTTCACTCCCCAAAATTCCTTTAGGAAGATCCTATCCATCCATATCGACTCTATCATCCATTTTCTTGGTATTAGAGGTTCAATTTTAGGCCAAGGAGACAAAGATGTTGCGTACATCCCTGAGGGATATTTTCTTTATCTTTATGTTTTTCAATTATTTTTAAATACTAGGGTAGTCACTTTGTGGGGGATATAAAGGATATGATATTCTCTTGTAATGTATAACTTGTAAAACCAAAATTTATTGTTATTCATTATTTTATACTTAATTTTTTTAATTATTAATCCAATAATAAAATTATTTTAGGGTTGGGGTGTGGAAAAGAGATTTGAAAAATTTATCATGCACTAAAGTCATAATCACTTTATCCTAAAGAATGATATTTATAGGGATGTATTGGTAACCTAATAAAAAACAAATAGATTTGACCATTGCTTATTTTAGATAAGAAAAACCTCATGAGGACTCTTGAATTTATGTATAAGTCCCTAGTCTACCATGAGAGTAGAGTATGGGGGATTTATGATGTTGATAATGAATTTCTATTGGAAATTCACTTTGTTTGATTCATGTGATTAATCCCTTACCCAAATTCCCCATAAACATATAACATTGATTTAACTCCTTGTGTTTATTTGTTTCTTTAACTTCCAATCCTATACCCATCAAACACACACGCATACATTAATGAAAAAAAAAAAAAATTATATTTGTTTATGAAATACACACATAAAACCCTCTCTATCATTGTTTCTATTATATATACATAAGTGATGACTTAGTGTACTGACCAAACTATCCCTGTTAAAATGACATGGTTACTCACCAATGAATTTTTTTTCATCTCACACTTAGTATAACCATAAACAATCTCTATAGAATATAATGTAACATGTAAAGATTGGAAAAAATATCTACCATGGAAATAGGCATGTCATGTTTAAAAATGTAACGTGTATGTAAATCCTATGGATAATCCCAAAAACCTTAGCCCTATATATCTAAATATCCACTTAATTTCCCCAATATATCATCAATTATCACACCAAATGCACCCTGAAAACTGATACACAAGGAGAGGTTCAGTTATACCTATCTTTACTCATCACCCCCAATAGTCATGTCACTGTTGATGCTGGCCCCCAATGAACCATTATTTGATAATGATATAACAATATATCCTTGATAGATAATTACTCAAAAACACAATAAACCACCACTATTTGTAACAACCCATGATTTTAGAAAATATTTATCCTTAAATAAATATTGTATAGAATAAATTTCATTATACTCAATATCAAACTAAAATATGAACCATGATACCTTAAAAAATTAAAATTATTAAATATGAAAGTCATAATATATCTGTTAAATAAGAGGGTATAAATAGAATTAACCAAATTATGAAAAATATGTAGAAAGTATAATTTAATATAATACAAACATATAATTATTAATATATTTTATATTATGAATAAAAAAGGATATATCAACACAAGAGTCATTTTTTGTTTTCCATGATATGCATTATTTTATTGAAATAAATTTCAAACAATTTTAGAATTTTAATTATATGAATGAAGTTCCATTTTGGATACAACATTTCATAATTATCCTAAGGGGAATTTTTGGGATTTTTCTAGAATGGTTGAATTTTATGTGAATAGTGAAAAATACAATTTTGATTAGTACAATAGAGATTTTTACTTTTTCATGATCTAAGAATGAATTCAAATTTTTATAAAACATTTTTCATAACTAATAATGTATTTAATTAGTTAAATTATTCATTTAAAATTACTATATTGAATTTAGAAAACCCATTTTTACCATTTTTGAACTTAAGTAATCTTTTATCCTAATAAAAAGAATTTTTCATCTTTCTATTTTAGTTAGGATTTCTCTAAAAGGAGTTATATTTTGACTTAATTTGGAATCTACATAAATCTTATTTTTATAAGAATAAAATAATTAATGTAATATGAATCAATGTCATCAATAATTTTATCCCAATCATTATTTCTAAACTTAAAATAAAATTTCTCAAAAAATGGATTTTACACATAAAGTGTGCTAATATTAAAATTAAATTTTCTCATTATTATATTTTTTTTGAAAAAGGTTTATATATTTTAAATTATAATTTCCAAATTAAGTAATAAGTGTCTTTTAGTTTTTAGTCATAAAAATTTGTTTCCATGGTCAATATTTTTGTCACCACATGTAAAGGTAAATTAAGGAAAAAAAAAGTTTAACCAAGTGTAAAAGATCTAATATGCACAACCCAAAGATTTTATGGTATGTATCTTTTAAATTTAACATCTTCAATATATTATGTTGCACACAACACCAAGTTTAAAACCACGATATACTATAAAATATTAACATGACCATTGAAATAGTAATGTGACCATTAGGAATAGTAATCCAGCCAATAGAATAGTAACCTCACATATGAATGTATAAATAAAATTTAGGTATCTTATGGATGAAAATATAATATATTTATATAATTGAATAATTAAATAGATTTTTTAAAAATGATAATTTAATTATTAGTATTTTTGTGAAATTTAAATATTTATTTACAATTTCATAATTAATATAACGATTTAAAAGAAAATTTATTTTCACAAAATAGATTCATAAATTAATATTTTGTTTTCTTATGATTATAATATAATTTTATGATACCTTAATTAATTTTTCAAAGTGTTATAAAATCACTTATAATTTTAAAATCAGTATTTTTGAATAAATGATGATTTTATTTAAAAATTAAATTTCACATACTTCGAAAATTATTTTCGTAAAATGGAGTTCATTTTTTAAATCTACACATTAAAAAATGATTAGGGTGAAGTTTTGATATTTTTATGAAATAATTGATTTTTTGGTAAATAGTGAAATTCGATAATTTACGGTATTTAACAAATACATGAATTATTGAGTCACAGATAATGTATGGATGATTTAATCACCCATTGGATTAAATTAAAATTCAATATTTACTATATTTAGTCAAAAGAATCATCACTATTGATATTGTTGAGCCAAAACAATAAACAAATCAGTAAAATAATCAAAAAGCACCCTTCTCCTCCATTATAAATACCACCCCTTCCCCTAACACCTTCTAAGCCTCAGATTTTGCTTGTATTTAACCCAATTAATCTCCCAAATCTCTTACCTACATCTTGGCCTTTCTTGTCTCATCAAAAGACCAATCCCAAGTGACTTAAAGAGGTTCTCAAGGAGACGCTATACAAGAGGTAAAATCTTCTTTCGTTCTCTTTTGATTTCTTTTATTTTTTAATCCTCTCCTTACCGCCTCTATAAAAACATGAATAATAAGTAAAATATATTAAATATACTATAACTTTATTATTTTAACTTAATATCCATCACCAAACCCCATCTCATCTCCCTTTTATTCTAAAAATGAAAACACTGTCCGTGATGTGTCGATTTACCACCATCATGGACAATGCATTTTCATTTTCCATTATCGCCATAAAGTTTGGTCATAAAACTATTATTATTGTTAAATAGGATTTCATTATACAAATTATAAGTTATATAATTTTATGTAACCAATATATAAACATGATATAAATAAAATGATATAAGTTCATGATGGTAGTAAAAACCACCAAAATAAATTAAATCATTTTCATTAATATTTTATCAAATGAATCATTATCATACCATATAACCAAATGATATATATGATCATTTAAAAAATTTCAATTTCATTAATAACATGTAATTTCAATTTTGGAGAATTATTTCCATTTTATATGAACTTACATACCTGTATACAAGCAAACCGATCATGAAAAACCAAGAAAATGAACACTCTCGTACATGAAATTAATAAAATTATAATAAATAAAATACATTAATAATAGGTTCTTAATTAATTTATTAATGAATATAATTTCATTATCTATGATATTAAGCAAAATCTCAAAATGTTTTCAAACATATGGTAAGAGATTCTCTCTGATCCCCCATCTTTTTTCTTTTCGGTTACGCTCTCTCTCTCTATTTACCTGAATTTAATTATTAATTATTCTTATGTACACTTCCTAAATTCTATGTATATATTCCAAGATTATGTACCTATCTCCATTATTCTTTCATTTATTGGGAAATAAATGCTTTATATGGTTCCTTTCTCAATTCCTTCTGATAACAATCTCAATTGAAGGGAACTTCCTAATTTCTTACCCATTTCAAGTACAATCCATAATCTGTTTTAAGACACTAGTATTTTTCTAAAATCACTATTTTTATCATGAAAAAATTTCTTTTTTCATTTTTTGTTTTATTCAAATAATTATACGTCTTTTTTCTTTAAATAATTTTTTATATTTTCCCTTAAACCCCACTAAAGTGGCTTATTTCTAAAGTTTCTTAAACACATTTTTACAAGTTTTCACTTCAGTTGAACATAAATTATCATGATATATTCCTATTTTTTTTATTAATGTCCATTTATGGTTTGAATCAATTTTTTCATGTACACCTTTATGATTGACTAATTTGTTTTTCCTTTCAATATGATTACGATGCCCGTTTCTTTCCGTGGGTAACAATTATGTTAATTTATTTTGATCAATTGAGGTTGATATCTTATGATACCATCTAAAATATTTTATTGAATGATTTTTGATCATTTTTAATGGGTATGTGCTATCTTTTTAACATTCTCCATATTACACTCGATAGTTTTTTATTATGTTTACTGTTTGGGGAAATTAATTTTTTTTCGTATCCTAGTTTCAATATGAATGTATATATTGATTAAATTTCACCCCTTTCATATTAGTAATGAATTATACTTAGTAAGTGTCATGCAGGGCCTGCTATATCCCCTCTATGCATCAGTAGGCCTCATGAGACCCATTTATGTGGACTTATTGGATGAGGCCTTGATGGTATGATATCTCGCATTATGAATTTCCTAATTATGAGATTATTTATTAATAATCCATGTAATTTTGGACTGGTATAATATCATGGTTAAGTATCATTCTCATGTGATTATGTATATGGATTTATTTTATAATCTTTTATTCCAGCCATATTATTATCAAGTTTTTGTTTTAATGGAATGTGTTGTTAGTTATTCATCTTACCTTTTTGTTTATGTTTATTTATGATAGATTATACTGTATTGTTTACCCTCACTGAGTATATGATCTCACCCCTTTATTTTGTTTTATTTTTTCCCAAGATTCCAAGATGTATATTATGATTGACATGTAAGTATAATCTAGTTGGATACGGATGTTTTCAAAGTATTTTATATGTCGTATTTCATTTCAATTTTAAATTTAAAACTTTTGTTTGTATCTGGTTTTGCAATGCTACTAAACTATTTGATCATTTGGTATGCAATCATTTTTTCATAGTACTAATGTAATAAAGTAATGCACTGGCTCAGGATTACTAGGGTCAGGGTCTTTACAGTTGGTATTAGATCAGATTTAGTAGAAACTTTGGAAACTATATTAAGAAAAACATATTTTAGGGAAATATAAACCTATATCTAACTTTGAGAATATTCTCAAGGTAACCAAGCTTATTATTTTGAGATTAGTTATACTTTAAGTGTTTCACTAGTTTAAAAATATCATAATCTAATCTAGATTTTTCCATTGTTTAAAAATGAATCCTAGTGGAAGGAATGGAAATAATATCAACTAACGTATTCCATGTAGGGATTTACCTTCTATACAAGACATTGATGTTAATGATGGTGTTGAAAATAGAGCTGAACAACTTATAACTATACTGGGACAACTAACTTAGTTTATGAGCAATAACCTTACTTGCCTAGAGCATCCCAATCCATAATGTAGTGAAACAATGTTAGACCTCTTCATGTGATGAAAAACTCCATCATTCAATGGGAATATAAACCCATTTGTAGTTTGACAATGGATAAGTACCTCAGAGAAGATATTTCTCAGTTTTGGAAGTAATGAAAGGTGTAAGGTTATCATGGAAGTTTATCATCTCTTTGGAGATGTAGATCAATGGTGGCTATTAATTCAAAACAAAAATGAGTAGGATGAAATTCAAAATATGTAATTGGAGGATTTTAAGGAAGTTTTATTATAAAAATATTTCCCTCATGAATAGTGAGTGGATATGGATATACAATTCTTGAGTCTATGATTAAAATACTATAAAAACATTTCTAAGTATAAAGAAAACTTTACAAGGTTAACAACGAATTCTATAGACCACGTACGTAATCCAAGGAGAAATATTGACCATTTATTTTATGGTATTAAAGGAATTATATGAAGGGTAGTAGTATCCCAAAAATTCTCATCATACAAGGATATAGTGTAATGTTTCATCAAAACAATGAAAGAATTTTCCAAGCCATATGGCTTCAATGTGAAACAGGATAAGAAGAGGGATGCTGAGTACTCTAAAAAAGGAAATAAGCTATAATGTAATAAGTAAAGAATATAATTTTCAAATTGTAATAAATGTGTAATGAAACATCATGGAAGATTCCTATTGGGAATGGGAGTTTGTTATAAGTGTGGAGAAAAAGACCACCAGACCCATGATTTAAACGGAAATAAAGATGTCAATAATGTGCAATGCTTCAATAGTAAAAAGATGGGATGCTATGAACATGAATGCTCTAGATGTGAAGGGAAATTTCCCTCAAAAATTCCAAGGGAATAAGGCCATGCTTATGCAGTCACAATAGATGAGGTTGAAGTTCCTAATGATGTGGTGGTAGGTACTTTAATAATCTCCTAAAACTTAGAAAAAACTTTATTTGATTCTGGATCATTGCATTCTTTTATATCTCTCAAGTATGGTATAAAAATTATATATTTCTAATTCACATTAACAAGGGATTTTTTAGTCAAAACTCATAGTGGAGACCTTATTACAATGAAGATGTGTCGATTAGTTCCTATTATAACTCATAAACATGCTCTAATTTCTGATTTTATTATGATACTTATGGTTGATTTTGATATAATCCTTAGTATAGGCTAACTTTCAAAATACATTGAAAAAATTTATTTCAAATAGAATGAAATTATGATTTTGGTTGAAGATATGAAATTTATTATCTTTATAGGGGAGAATTTATCATCTGAGTCATATTTGGATCCACCTCCAGTAGCTCTTCTAAATGATATTATTGAATAAGAAGAGTAGATAAAACCTACTGATGAAAAATGTGATCTTCATGTTTACGATGTACCCATTATACATGAATACAATGATGAATTTCTAGAGGATTTACCTAGAAATCCTCTTAAGATGGAAGTTAAATTTTATATTGATTTAATCCATAATGCAAGACCTATATTAAATACTCCTTATAGAATGAACACAATAGAATTAATAGAGTTAAAGAAGCAACTAGATGAATTGAGTTATAAGGGATTTATACTCCCTAGTGTTTCACCTTGAGGAGCTCAACTCTTTTTGTTAAGAATAAATATGGATATATGAGGCTGTTTATTGACTATAGGGATATCAATGATATTATGATAAATAACAAGTACCTACTACCTCACATTGATGACTTATTTGAATAACTTAATGGAGATCAATATTTTTCAAAGATTTATCTTCATTCTTGATATCATCAATTTCATGTTAATAAGGAAGATATTAAAAAGACAATATTTTGAACAAGGAATGAGAATTATGAGTTTATAGTAATGCCATTTGGAATGACTAACACACGCTCTATTTTTATGGATCTAATGAACATAGTATTAAAGGGATATCTTGATATTTTTATTTATTTATTGATGATATCTTGGTGTACTCTAAAATTTGTGAGGACCATGTGAACCACTTCTGTATTGTTTTGGAGACTCTTATAAGAAAAGAGTTATATGGTATGTTTAGAAAGTGTGAATTATGGTTTCAAACAATTTTTTTCTTGGCCATATTTTTTCCAAGCATGGAACTCAGTTGATATTGCAAAGACAAAGGCAGTACTAGAATGGCCTACACCAATAAACATAACTGAGGTATGTAGTTTCATTGGTTTAGCATGTTACAATTAGTGTTTCATTTAGATTTTTCCCGATTATCTAACCGGTTAACTTAGATTACTTGTAAAGAGGTTAAGTTTATTTGAAAAAATAAATGAGAATAATGATTTTAAGAATTGAAGAGGAGATTAGTGAATGCTCTGATCTTAACTATACCAATGGTAAATGGTGGATTTGTAATTTATAGTGATACATAAAAGAAAGGACTTGGTTATATACTTATACATAATGATAGAGTAATTGCCTATGCATCAAGTCAGTTAAAAACTCATGAATAAAACTATATAACTCATGATACTAAGTTAGTTTCTTTAATATTTTCTGTGAATATATGGAGACACTATCTATACGGTGAAAGTCGTGAGATTTATACATATCCCAAGAGTTTAAAATATATTTTCTCATTGAAATAACTCAACATGAGACAAACCGATGAATAAAGCTACTCAAGGGTTATGATTTTTCAATAAACTACCACCCAAGGAAGGAAAATAAGGTAGCATATGAATTGAGCAAGAAGGATCATCAAATTCTGAACAAAATCAGGATCGATAGGGATCTTTTGTAAATGGATCTAGTAATAATAGATATGGTAATTATTAAGGAATGTTAAACATCACTACTTTTTAAAATGGTTTCAAAACCATATTTATTGGAAAGTATTAAAATCTCTTAGTCTAATGATGAGAATTTTAAATAGAATATTAAAGCTATGAATGAGGGGAAATTGGTATACTTCATATATGAAGATGGTATTTTGAAATTTGGGAAGGGGATTTGTGTCCCCTCTATACCCGAGATAAAAATATAATTATTATATGATGCTAACAGCTTGAAATTCTCTAATCTATTAGCACTAATATGTATAAATATTTAAACTAATTTTTTTGGTGGGATAATATAAATAGGGAAATTGATTATTATGTATTAAGATATTTATTTTATCAATAGATTAAGGATAAAAGGAAACATCCTAGAGGAGTTATGAAACCTTTATTTATTTCTACATGGTAATGGGACGACATTACTATGGATTTTGTTAATGGATTACCAAATAATCTAAGAGAGAATGATTCAATATAGGTAATTTTTTATTAACTTACCAAATATGAACATTTCCTCACTATGAGGGATTATTTCCCACTGGATCGCCTTGCATGAATTTATATCAATGAAGTTGTAAGACTTCATGGAGAACCTCATTCAATTATATTTTACAATGATCAATGATTTACATAGAAATTCTAGAAAATTATTCAAAAATATTTGGATTCTGAGCTTTATTTGAGTTCTTCTTATCACCCTCAAATTGAAAGAAAGTCTGAAAGGAAAATTTAAAAATTTTAAGACTTGTTGAGATCATGCTCAATTGAATTTCAAGGTATGTGGGATCAGTATTTACCTTTGGCATAATTTTCCTATAAAAATAGTTTCCATTCAAGTATTGAAATGGTTCCTTATAAATCATTATATGGAAGGGGATTTCATACACAAACTTGTTGGGATGAATTTGGTGAAAGGAATCTTGTGGTCCCAAAAACTTGTGGTGGAAACAAAAACAAAGGTAAATACTATTCAAACCCATATCAAAGTAGGAAAAGGGGTTATTATAAAAACTAAAGGAAATATTTGGATTTTTAAGTGGGAGATTATGTATTTTTGAGGGTATCTCCATGGAATGGTATAATAAGGTTTGGTAAGAAAGGGAAACTGATCCCTAGGTATATCAGACCATTTGAAATTATGGATAGAATTGGAGCCGTGGATTATCATTTGTCAATGTCACACAACCTTTTTAATGTACTTGATGTTTTACACATCTCTTTGTTAAGAAAGTACATCCCATACCCAATGCATGTTATCACTTATAAATAAATTGAATTGGAACCTAATTTATCTTACTTTGAAGAGACTATCCAGATTTTGGACACTAGGGAATAGGTTTTGAGGAATCATACGACTCAGATGGTAAAGGTACTTTGGAAAAATCATAAAATTGAATAGGTGAAATGGGAATAAGAGGAAATTATGATGAATAACTACCCCAATATTTTTATGAGGTGACATTTTATAAATTTTGAGGATGGAATTTTTAAAGGAGGGTAGAATGTAATACCCCAAGATTTTATGGAATGTATCTTTTAAATTTAATATCTTTGATAGATTATGTCGAACAGAACACTAAGTTTAAATCCACGATATACTATAGAATATTAACATGACCATTAGAATAAAAATGTGACCATTAGGAATTATAATAGGGAAAATAGAATAGTAACCTCACCTATAAAAGTATAAATAATATTTAGGTATCTTATGAATGAAAATATAGTGTATTTATATCATGGAATAAGTAAATAAATGTTTTAAAAATGATAAATTAATTATTGGTATTTTTGTGAAAAAATGTTTATTTAATTTTTTTAAATTAATATAATGATTTAAAAGAAAATTTATTTTCAAAAAACTAATTCATAAATTAATATTTTTTTGTCTTATAATTATAAGATAATTTTGTGAGACCTATTAATTTTTCAATGTGTCATAAAATTAGTTATAATTTTAAAATCGGTATTTTTCAAATAATTGATCATTTTAATTAAAAATTAAATTTATAATATTTATAAAATTATTTTCATAAAATGAAGTTAATTTTTAAAATCTATGAGTTGAAAAATGGTTAGAGTGAATTTTAAGAATTTTTTTGAAATAGATAATTTTTTGGTGAATAATGAAATATAGTAATTTGCACTATTTAACAAATACATGAATTATTGAGTCATGTATGATGTATGGGGTAGGTAGTAACATATTTTTTCGAACTAAAATTCACTTGATATGGTAATTAGTCAAAATAATCATCACTATTGATAGTCTTGAGGCAAAATAATAAACAAATGAATAAAATAATAAAAAACCCCTCTCTCCTCCACTATAAACACCACCCCTTCTCGTCAAACCTTCTAATACTCGGAGGTACTTATATTCCACTAAATTCATCTCCCAAACCTCTTACCCAAATCTTGGTCTTTTTGGTCTCACCAAAGTACCAATTCCAAGTTTCTTAAGGGGGTTCTCAAGGAGACACTATATAAGAGGTAAAATCCTCTTTCGATCTCTTTTAATTTCTGTTCTTTTTTTACCCTCTCCTTACCTCATATATACAAAAATTAATGAAAAATATAGAATCTTATATATAATTTAATTTTATTATTTTAATTTAAATCCATCACTATACCTCTTCTCCTCTCCCTTTTATTCTGAAAATGAAAACATCATTCGTGATGTGTTGTTTTACCGCCACCATGGACGATGCATTTTCATTTTCCATTACCACTTTCAAGGATGGACATAAAACTATTAGTATGGTTAAATAATATTTTATTATACATATTATAAGTTATATAATGTTCCTAAACCAATATATACACATGATATTAAATAAAATTATATAAGTTCATAATGGGTGTAAAAACCACCAAAATAAATTAAACCATTTTCATTAACATTTTATCTAATGAATCATTATCATACCATATAAAAAATTAAAAATAAGATACTTTAATTTTTTTAAGTTCATTAATAATATATAATTTTAATTCTAGAGATATATTTCAATTTTACATGAACTTTCATACTTGTATACAAGTGATTTGATCATAAAAAACAAAGAAAATGAACACTCCTGAAACAACAAAATTCAATGTTATAACTCATAAAAAAGTCTATACATGAAGTTAATAAAATTATAATAAATAAAATAAATTTATAAGAGGTTATTAATTAATTAATTAATCTAATTTTATTATATACTATATTAAGAACAAGTTCAGAACACTTTCATACATAAGGTAAGAGATTCTCTCTGAACCCCCATATTTTTCCTTCAGGTTATTCTCTCTCTATTTACCCCAATGTAATTATTAATTATTATTATGAAATATTTAAAAATTATGTGTTTATGTTCTAAAAATATTTACCTATCTTTATTATTATTTTATTTATTGGGAAATACAGGTTTTATAAGGTTTCCTTCTGAATTCCTCCCAATAAGTAATCCCAATTAAAGGGAACTTTTCAATTTCTTATCCATTTTCAAGAAAACTCCATAATATTTTTTAATCCAAAAATATTTTTATAAAATAAACCTTTGTATCATGAAAAAATATCTTAGTTATTTTCAGGTTTTATGCATACAATTATTCCTTTGTCTACTTTAAAGGATATTTTATATTTTCCCTTAAACCGCACTAAAGTTGCTCATTTATAAAGTTTCTTAAACAATTTTTTACATGTTTTAATTTAATTTTGGAATAAATTATCATGATATATGCCTATTTTACCTTATTAATTTCCATGTATGATCTAAATCCATTCTTTCATGGACACCTTTATGATACGTTGATTTATTATTCCTTGTGACATGATTAAGATGCCCATTTATTTCCATGGGTAACCCTTATGTTAATTTCTTTTGGTTAATTAGGGTTGATATCTTATGATATAATCTAACATATTTTATTGAATTTTATATGATCATTTTTACTAGGGATGTTCTATCTTTTTATCACTCTCTATATTACTCTGGATTTTGTATGATTATGTTTACTTCTTGGGAAAATTATTTACATTTCATATTCTAGTTTCAATATGAATGTATATGTTGATGTGTTTCATATCTTTCATATGAGGAATTAATTGGACTTAGTAAGTGTTGATTAGGGCCATCTATATCCTCTGGATTCATCGATTGGTCTAATCAGGAAAACTAGATCGGGTTTGGGCCAAGACCCTACCCATTTATATACACTTCATGGTCGAGGCCTTAATGGTATGATGTACCACATTATTCATTCCATAATTATGATATTAGTTATTGATAATACATATTATTGTTCAAATAATATAATATATATGGTAAGGTATCATTATCATGTGATTATTTATACGATGTTATTTGATCATCTTATATTCGTGACATATTATGCTCAAGTTGATGTTTTAATGGCTTGTATTGTTAGTTATTCAACTTTACCTATTTTTTATGTTTATTTATGATGAATTATACTATATTTCTTACCATTACTGAGCATATCATCTCACCCCTTTCTTATGTTTTATTTTTCCTCAGGATTCCAAGATGTATATTATGATTGACATGTCGGGATAGTCTAGAATAATAGAAATGTATCCAAATGAGTTTCTTTATTGTATTTTATTTAAAGTTGTAATGTAAAACTTATTTTTGTATCTAGTTTTCTAAATATACTAAAAATTTATATCATTTGGGATAATATCTCAGGTTCATATCACCAATTTAAGAAAGTAAGGCATTGGTTTTAGGCTACAGGGGTAGAGGTCTTTACATAAAACATGTTAAAAACATGTCTCAAAATGAGTGGTTGAGGTGTTCCCCAAGAAAAACTTATGTAATATCCATTATTTTAAAAATTTTAATTGATTTTCCATGTGAATAATGTGTTCCTTTTATATAAAGAGGTTATATTTTAAAAAATTTCATTCCCTTCACTTATAAATGGTTCTTTCCACCACCATTTCAAAGACATTCTAAAAGTTTGAAGTTTCCTTGAAATTAAACCCAATTTATATCCCCTAGAATTCTCTTCCACATACATTTTCATCAATTTAAATGAATTTTATCTATGTAATACCTTTATAAGAAGTAATTTAAGATAAAGTCCAAATTCTATATAAGGATAAAGTGATTTTAAGGAAGTCAACAATAAAGGTAAGGGATTCTCATATCAATTTTCTTTATTTAAGACTTATTCCATATTCAACACTTGTTTAATTTTTTTTGTGGTGTATATATTGTCTGTAGATTTATTTTTATCATGTTATTTATAAAATTCATGGAATTTATAGATCTATCTCATGTTTTATCTTTCATGGGTTTTAATTTAAAGGTTACCAAATCCAAAAGGGTCTTATTTATAGTCTAATTATGAAATCAAGATGTCTTGTGAGTGGTAATCCATCTAGAGAATTTGTATGATATTTATCTTTTAAAAAAAATATTAATATTCTCATATAGTTATTCTTGAATTTGTATATGTCCTATAATGTTTTTATTTATCTTAAATACATAATTTACCCAAGACGGTGTGTGTCATTAAAATAGACTTGACCTATTCTTATAAGTTTGGAACATTCTACCTCTTTGTCCATGTTTTTAAACGATTTTTTGGATGTACCTATCTTTGTTTCAATAATTTACTAATTTATTTTTCAACAACCTTAACTTTCTTAATAATAGTTTAAAAGGAAATCATTTTACATTTTCCACATGGGTAATTTTATAAGTTTAAAAAAGAATATCTCTTTAACATTTCTAATGTGAACAAATATTTCTATAATATTTTTATTTTTCTATTAAACTTACTTTCCATGTTTTCATGTTTTTCAAAATAAATTCTCATTATACTTTATTTATAAATAATACCATTTAAATAAATGTTTTCAAAGGTAAATATAATTTATTATAATTTCCAAGTGATGAATGATTTTCATTTACATCAGTATCCTTTATAATATCATTTAAATGATCAAAGTTATTCTATAATTCTTACCCTGGATGACTTATGATAATGTTTTATAGAAGTATATCATGAAACCTGTTTCTTTTACATGGGTTAAACTAGTAATGTTATAAGTATGAATATTTTCATGTTATGGTGGTAAAAATATATGGATTATATTTATGTGATGTTTGGGATCCTATATCACCCCTAATGTATTGGTAAAGGTTTTATTTCTCATTAGATAATGATGTTATGTGTGAGATTGGTTTTAGTTATTCTTTTTCTAAAAGGCCATGTGTGAGCCCAATTATAGTTATTATATGTCTACAAGACTATGTGTGGGGATAATTATGGTTATTATATACCCAAAATACTATGTGTGGGCCTAATTATGGTTATTCTATGTCTTCAAGACTATGTGTGGGATTAATTTCTGTTAGTATATGTCCAAAAGGCTATTTGTGGGCCTAATTGCGATTATGCTATGTCCACAATGATGTGATATTCTATAATCATGATTGTACCACAATCATATGTTTTTCAAAGTTATCATGGATTATGTTATGATTAGATCCTCACCATATATTTATGATACATTTTTATTTTGGTATGAAATCCATATGACAAGCTCATAGACCTTGATTATGTTCTCATAACCACATGTTTTTCTTATGGTAACTTATTATCTTTTATTATTTTCTATAATGTTTTCCATTACTGTGCATTTGAGATCACCATTTTTTTATGTTTATATTCCCCTAGTTTTGAAGGTGAATGTAACTAAGGAGAAGTCTAGATGGGGTTTTACTATGGTTCAGTTATGGAGAAATGTTCATGTGTATTGTAAAATATGTTGTTTCTGTAGTTAGTCATCAAAGACACTAAACGATCAGGTCTTGGGATTGTGATATTGTTTATGAGATGGAATTATTATTATTATAAAATATTAAATTAAGTATTCGTATTTATCTCGTGTCACCTAAGTTGGTATCATATCCGATTTTAGTTATTTTTGGGGATTGGTTTAGTTATTTTTGAGGATTTAGTTAAGATAAATTTAGTGATAAACCTTGGGAAAATACTTTTTATTCAATAAATTTATGATTTTTTGGTAAGGTATAGATTTTGTGGATTTCTAGTAATGAAATCCATGTGTGGATACTACATGTAGATGTAGTATAGAAACCCTACTCTTCTTACATGATTATTACATCATTTTAAATATAAAGAAAATTAAAATGTTACAAAACTAGGATCCAAAGGTTTAGTGTCTTTAGAAAATTAGGACTATACATAAAATTTAAAAAATAAAACATAATAATTTATTTAATTCCTTATTATCTAGTTTCTTATTTCCCCTTGTTTTTTCCTTAGTACAAGTAATCACCTAAGGATATACATCAAATAAAGGGGTGAGATAAAAGCCCAGTAAGATGATGAATAATCACTACTATAATTTAGACTTATAGATATGGATCTTTATCTATAGACAATAAAAATCGTCGCTATAGATCGCCTATACGCACAACTGTTTTTGATGTCCATGGAAATAGCGCCCCACACGATCCCTTTCCCCCCCCCGCCCTCGCGAATTTCCCATCCCCACTGCCCCTGCGATCCTCCTCCCTCTCACAATCCTCCTCCTATTCCAACATCTCTGATGTGGCCACCCCACTTCCCCGTGACCCTCCTTCTCCAAATCGGCTCCGAAACGGTTTTGATGCGGCTCCGGCACGGTTCCGATGAGGCTCCAACACAATTCCAAAGTCGCTCCGGCATGGTCTCATTCCTCCCTCCTCAAATCTCAAACCCAGCATACCAGCAGCGGCTGCTTTGTTGCGTGCCTCCACTGCCGCACCTCTCCGCCCGAACGCCTCACCTCCTCCCCACCAACCTGATCCTCGTAGTGCCCCCTATCCTTGCTTCCCTATCTCCTCCACCCCCTTCACCTTCTCCATAATGATATCACTCAGCCACACCTTTATTCTATGGCTTTCATCCCTGATAACGCATCACCCTTCTATGCCTCCTTGCCTCCTTATTTTTTACCTCATTACGACTTGGTTTTTCTAGGGTTCTTATCCTTTCTTAGCATATAGCTACAACGAAGTCCATTTCCTCTGTAAGTACTTTAATTTTCTCCTTTCTCTTTTTTTTCAGAAATTTTTGATGAGGGGTATTTTTCTGATCTCATCTAGATATGTTAATTTAATTTTAATTCATAATTATTTTGTTATTTGGAATGTTTATCACTAATTGTAATTTTAATTTAGTCATCTTTCGTTATTTTGATATACACAACATTAATTTAATACATATTAGAAAGTATCTCAGAAAGTCATGCAAGTCGTAGAGTTCAGTCTAATCAGAAAGAATGTGATAACCAAAAGGGGTTTTTAAATCCATAAGTATTTTAAAACCTTTTAAATTAGGGAAATAACTTGTTTCATTTAAATTATATAATGATAAAATGCATATGGGTATACTGGGATAATCACAAATTATATTTGAAATGGTGTGTCTATTACCATACCTTTGAAAAATCATACCAAGGATAGATGTTGTCCAAACTTTAATTATAGGTTCTACTATATTGTTATTGAAAGAATATAAGATTATTGGGTCTTATCCTTCAGGGAAAGGATATTCCTTTGGTTGGTTACAGGTAGGTTAGATACATAGTGTATTTACCATCTCCTGATAGAGGTGTCTGTCAAGATTTTATGTACACATTACCAGTATACATGGAATTTTTTTGGGAACTCAAATGCTCAAGTTAAAAGTTATGTTACAAAGGAAAAAGATATTTTAAAGCTAGTTTCTAGTTCAGAGTTGATTAGTATTATGTCCTTGAGTAAAATTATGGAGGAGTTTGAGTGGATTAAAATTTAAAATTTAGACCAAGAAAGGTTATATGGATGTCATTATATATCCTAAAATAATAGTAATCAAACTATAGATATCTCTGGGATGGCATAAGAATTCCTATCCTGGTGTAGGGTTGATGAAGGAAAATACTACGAGAATAAGTAAACTTGAGTGTCGTAATATTGATGGGAAATGGGATGGAAATGGAATTCCTGGATGAAACTTAGATAAAAAAAATCTTGGGGTTACAACATATCTTATAATAGAAAGACTAAGGATACAAATAGTTCTTGGTAAAATGGTTCCTATGCAGATCTTGATTAAACACAAAATAAAATGAAAATATTTCATCCAAATGAAGGGTTATTGGAGAAGAATTTGTGTGAATCAATGAGGGACCACATACCAAAATAAGATATGAAATTGGTGGGAATGATACTTGTGGTTGGCCCCAAGATAGAGTGTCCTGGTTTCACTATATATCCTATGACAATAGTAATCAATCCACATATAGTTCTTGAAAAAAGTCTATATATATATATGGATTATACATAGTGGAAAGGGTAATGAAATATATGAGTGTCATGGTGATAGAAGGAAGAAAACATGATGTGAATAAGGTCTCATCACAAGGAGAAATTAACATAGTTCTATCATAATGTAGGGCCATTGGAAAACCTTATATTAATGAGGTAAAGATCCAAAACACTAGGATAGATGGGGTGGTTTGAATAATATAAGAATTTTGGTTGACCCCAATATAAGTGATTTGGTATTCACTGCATATATAATGACAATATGAATTAAGTAATATGTGTTTATTTAACATGAGGGTATTTTTATCTTGACATTGGGTCATAGATAGGGGAAACCGTATTTTTGGAATCTTTTATGGATCTCAATCTCATGTAAGTAAACCTTTTCATATGAGAAAAACCACTCTATGTAGTTTAAGGTTCATGTGGGGTGGATATGTTGTCATTTAGTAAAAAATCATGTGATAAGGATTATATACTATGCAATTTGACATCATGAAAAATGGAAATTTAGTTCTATTAATTTATAGGTTATATGACAAGGACCATATCCAAGTAGTTTAAATTCATGTGAAACACACTTTTAGATAAGGCTATGTAATTTATTTCATTATAAATCTTATTTTGGTGGAAGGTTTGATATTCCCTCCATCCATTGTGATCAGGGAATAATCCCATTAGAGTGGAACTTATGGACAATGTAAGTCCATTACCATTTCTATTCTAGAATTGGAGGCTTTTTTCCATGTATCACTGGCGTTCTCATGGAAAATACTAATTCTCCATGACTGAATTAGTAGATGTGAACCTTCTGGTTAAATTCTCATGTGACATTATTTTAATAGACTCCATGGTTATATAGTGTGAATAAAATTTTCTCTTAAACTCATTATAGATCATCAATCTATGTCTAGGACTTTCCATATTCTGAAAATTGATCAAAAATTAAAGTTTAAAGTGAACGAAAGTAAACTTCTATGGGTAGGGATACTTATCTCCTATATATTAGACAATATGGGGTTTCTTGTGTACCAGTATGTTTTGTGTTTTGATATTCCCCCAAAGCATGAAAGATATTATTAGAATAAGATTTATTATCCTTGTTCACAATAATATTAGAGATATTATATATGGTATTATTGAAGTCCATTATTTATCCATTTATAGTTGCATGATATTAGGACAAATTATTATATTGAATATTATAATTATGGCATTAATTCTTCAGTTTTAATGCATAGAAGTTAGTGCTTTTGATACAACATTGTGTGTGTTTTATTTTTTCCAATGATTTTGAAGTTTCAGTGAATATTAGTGTCAATATGTAAGAAATAAGAATTTATGGATAAGAATATGTTGGAAGTTGGTTAACGAACTTAGTTTTGTTGAGAAGAAGGGTTACTAAGAGAGGTGTGACATTATTTTAAGTAAATGAGATTTAGAGACACATATTTTATGTTTGAACTTTGATTATGAAATACTTTTCATTCCTCATATTAAGATTTAATACCTTACCTTTGGAGTTTTGTAGATTCATTTATATAAAGTAAAAAATGTTTTAAGTGTTCATGAATTACTACCAAGATTCTTTTTTCTTGGAATATTCTAGTTTTAAAATGGGAAATTGAAAAGGAAATTTCAATAAGGATTTGAGTTTCGTGGAGAATTTATAATGATGAATCTTATATGTGTATGATAAAGGAATTTTAGAAGTTCCTTTCTTATGTATATAATCTTGGAAATTAAAAAAATATTCTTGAAAATACATAGATGAATTCAATGAAGATTAAAAAAATGTTGATATTATTGGAGTATAGGATATTGTTATATTTGAAAAGTAATGTTTATGTTTGAGTTGTTTTTTAACTTGGATTATGAGTGAATTTTTGCTGAGTTGACCCTTATGATTTTTCAGTTTGTTTTAAATTTTAGAGAAGGATTTATAAAAAAATACCTTAATAAAGCACTACACAAGAAGCTAAGTCATCAGATACAAGTGTCCAAGATTAAATTCATTCCAGTTAGGATGGAATGCATAAAAGCCCGTGTTGGTCAAAAATGACCTGAGGAGAGTGCACCAATTTTTTATTGGTGGGGAGTGAAGGTTAGAACCACTGTACATAAAAGCATGATAGAACCGTGACCATAATGGATTTGAATGACAGACTAAGGAGTGTTATAGGTAATAAATAAGAGGTCTCACAAACAAAAGTCTGGTGTGGGACACAACAAATAGAAATATTGTTCATCATTTAAAAAATAAGGCATTGGTACTTGATATGATATATTATAGGTTTTCTTCTTAAATTATTCAGTTTGTGTCATGATTATAGTTTAGCCACACTATAAATTATAGAGTGATCCATAATGTGAGATCATGAGAAAATCATGCCATATTCAAGAATCGTAGGAATTATAAGGTATGTGAAAATATCTTCATAGGTTATATTTTTTAGATGCAAATGGAAGAATATTGGTTTTAAATACTTTTGAGGAAATTTCATAAGACTCGAACTTCATAAGACTTTTGAGGGAATTATGTAAGACTTTATAAATTATAAGACTTATCTGAAAGTCTTAGAAAATTATTCTTAGCAAAAGAAAATGAAATATGATAACCTAAATATGATGATGCATAGTGATCTATTCTTCATCAACATAAATATCATAAAGAAAGATTGTTATTCATTCTTCCATTTCATAACTTCATGTTTTACAGAAGTCTTTACACCATGAAATGAGGAGATGAAACCTTGAATATTTTTGTATATAATTTATGCATACATGGAGTTTTTTATGAAGTGGTGTCTACATGTCTGTATATAGTTACAAAAAATTGTGAAGAGAAGTAGTGGGAGTTTTGAAATGTCAAGATATTAGGAATTTTGAATTATTGAGAATTATAGTAATTAAAAATGTAGTATTCACATGGTATAATGTTTACAGATAAGAGAGAAAGAAAAAAATTAATATAATGGACATTGTTTCATGTATCATATATATATATATATGTATATTTCATGTCAAAGAAATTGTCAGTTTGAAACTGTCATTCCAAGAAAGAGAAATCCTTGCATCAAGAAGAGATAACTCATATTGAATATTATTCTGAATAAGTTTTATGGATTAAGGATAATGTACATAGGATATCTAGTGCAGATTGGTTTCACTAAATAAGAAGAAGAATAAGAATAGGGAAGAAGATTTATGTGAAGTACAATTTTTAAAGAAAGAAGTGTATTTTATTTATGAAAGGGAAGAATAAAATGGTTTTTTCATTTTATATTTATATGGTTACGACTAAGAAGAGAGTTAAAAAAGAGTTATAGTTTTTTAGATTAGATTAATATTTGAAAAAAAATACCTAGTAGGAATAATGGAGATACTTAGTTGAGAAAATTCCCAAAACCATTCTGTTCACATTGAGGAATAAGAAGTTTTATCTTATTCCCTATCACATGTTTTGTATGTAAAGACCTGTAAATTTCAAGGAAATTTTTTTTCTTAATTTTCTTTGGAATTTTACAAGAACGCAGCTTCTTACGGCACCTGATTCTGAGGCCCGGTGTGCCCAGAATCATTTTTCGAAGTTTGGCTCGGGTACGTTCAGTGAATGGACGATCGGGTTTTTCTAACTTTTGAACTGGTGCCCGGAATCGAATTCCGAGGGCACCGATGGAATCACAGCGCCGGTATTTGCTTAGAAATTCCTCTTCCGGAGTTGCGTTTTCTCGGTTGTGGTTTTTAATTTTTGGGTTTTAAGTTATGAAATAAAATAAAGTTGTGCGACAATTTTATTTTTATTTCACTTAAAGCCGCTTAAAGACCACTTTAAGCTGTTTACGCTCAGTTGAAATGGATGGGGTGAAATCCAAAATATCCTACCCATTTGGTAGTATATTTGTGGGGTGGGGCCTACACGAGCCCCACCGTTTCTTTCCGCTAAGTAATGCACCCGCAAAAACCCCTATTAAATGAAAGTCAACTGACGCCTTTTCTTAATTCTTAACACACCATTTAATTGGGCGGTTAACTTTGTTGAATTAATTCTATGAATTAATGGGTCGTTACTTATCTCGTTTTCGTTTTGTTGGCATGTTAATAAAATAAGGCCAATACACCTTCCTTTTGAAATATTGTGTTAAACCTCTGAAGAATCTCTAAGGATCTTCCTCATTCTTCGCGAAGAACGTGAAGAACGCGAAGAACGCGAAGAACGCCGGCCTCCGACGAAGAACGCCAAACCCGCGGAAATCGACGACGCGACGCTATGTGCCGTGACGCCGACGTTTCCTCTCCCGCGATGTTCTTCTACGACGTTCCTTCCTCCGCAACAAAAATCTTCGATCATCCGTTAAGGTGAGAGATTGCAGTTCTTTAATTTTCTTTGTGGATTATAACTTCAATATGGATTTAATTATTAAAAATTAAATCTTCATGTTCTTGAACCTCAGAGTTCGTCGATGCTTCACCGTATTCCGTGATGACGTGACGCCCTTCCGCGACGACGTGACGCCTTTCCGCGACGACGCGACACCCTTCCGCGACGACGCAACGCCTTTCCGTGACAACGCGACGCCCTTCCGTGACGCGACGATCGCCTCCTTTCGCGGCGATCAAACCTGCGAAGAACGCACGTGCGGCGAATTGACGAGGTAGGGGTTGTTGTGAAATAATTTATATTCCCGTGATCGTTTCTTTTAAAATGAAGAACCCGGTTCATAAGAACAATTTTAATTCATTAAAATTGTTTTTGGTTATTTTTTCTATGTGTTGATTAATCCTCCCGATTGATACCGCCTAACGCAGAGGGTGCGGGCCAAACGAACACAGCCCGATAACCCTCTGCAGTTCTTCATTATTGTGTGGATTTGGCGGGCGACGATAAAACGTGACGCAAGGGCGATTTGACGTTTCCGCAGTAAAGAACGGGACCCAGGAGGAGCAGCGGCGCAGACGGGAAGGAAAATGGACCACCAGAGCAACTCCGGTGGCCCGCGAAAGCCTCCGGTGGCGCCCCGGCGCGCCGTCGGACAAGGCCGCCGCGGCGGCGGCGGCCAGCGGACCCGCGGCCGCGCGGTTCCGGCTCACACGCACGGGACGCGGCCTTTGCCGCATCCGTTGACTCCAGTGCGGCCCCTCGAGGGCCGGGACTTCTTCATCCCGCGGGGGCAGCGCCCCACGGCTCCCTCGGTCGGCCGCTCGGCCGAGCCGAGCCAGGCCAGTCTGACCGGCTGGGTCGGGTCGACCCAGGGGGGGTTGGGCCGGGTCAGTCCGGGCCCAGACCCCCTGTCTTCGGACCATTTTCGGTCTTTTGCCTGTAACTTGAGCTATGGGCCTTAGAACGACGCACTGTCAGTGGTGATGCAATCCTTGGATCAAGACGGTCGTTTCGGTATATCACACTCAAGGTTTCAGAAAACTTTGGGTTCGGCCGGGTTAGTTCGTTCACGAAACCAACCGGGCCCTCGGAGCGAAAACACTCATATCTTGAGCTTCGGACGTGCGATTGACGTGCCGTCAACTTCGTTGAGTTCCTCTAAGTGATACAGATCTTTTGGCATACTCCGACCGAGGTTTGGACGTAGGTGGAGTACGGTCGGGTTGGTTTTGCCTTAAAAACCAACTGGGCCCCTGGGACGAAAAAGCCAATAACTCTTAGACCAGGCGTCCGATTGACGCGTCGTCTGCGACGTTGAGTTCCTATTGACGATACAAAACTTTTGGATACATCAACTTTGGACATTGTGTCAGTTGATGTATCATCCTCTCGGCTCGTGGAGCGGACCCTCCCGAACGAGCTTGCTGTGTGCGAGAACCCTAGTGCTGGCTGCGACTTCGACGACGACGATTGTGCAGAGATCCTCAGTGGACTACGACGATGAAGAGTGCTGGTCTTATATCCTATGTGGGTCCCAGCCATGCTGGTCTTGTATCCTTTGTGGGTCCCAGCTTAGATGATTCAGTGCTGGTCTTGAATCCTATGTGGGTCCCAGCATAGATGAATCAATGAAGAGTGCTGGTCTTGTATCCTATGTGGGTCCCAGCCATGCTGGTCTTGTATCCTTTGTGGGTCCCAGCTTAGATGATTCAGTGCTGGTCTTTAATACTATGTGGGTCCCAGCATAGATGAAACAATGAAGAGTGCTGGTCTTGTATCCTATGTGGGTCCCAGCCATGCTGGTCTTGTATCCTATGTGGGTCCCAGCCATGCTGGTCTTGTATCCTTTGTGGGTCCCAGCTTAGATGATTCAGTGCTGGTCTTGAATCCTTTGTGGGTCCCAGCATAGATGAATCAATGAAGAGTGCTGGTCTTGTATCCTATGTGGGTCCCAGCTGTGCTGGTCTTGTATCCTATGTGGGTCACAACTTAGATGATTCAGTGCTGGTCTTGTATCCTATGTGGGTCCCAGCATAGATGAATCAATGAAGACAGCTGGTCTTGTATCCTTAGTGGGTCCCAGCTTAGATTATTCAGTATCTATATCTGATCATCCCTTTCACCTTTTTGATGAAGTATTCCTGTGTGAGCTGAATCCTGTTTACTCTCCTTTGTGGATTGTGTTGAACTATCCTATGTGGATTTACTGTTTACCCTCCTTTGTGGATTGTTTTGAACTATCCTGTTTGGATTTACTGTTTACTCTCCTTTGTGGATTGTGTTGAACTATCCTGTGTGGATTTACTGTTTACTCTCTTTTGTGGATTGTGTTGAGCTATCCTATGTGGATTACTTTTTCTCTCCTTCGTGGATTGTGTTGTGCTACTCTGTGTGAGTATACGTTTTGCTTTCCTGTGTGGACTGGGTTGTGCTTGGGCTCGGATGTTGGAGCCGAATGGAATTGATGACTTAGGTATATGTATGGGCATATACCTAAGCAGTGTCGGTTGTTACTTCGTGATTGTATCTTTCCTTTGTGGTTTATCCTTTGTGGATTTTGGGAGAGCTTCGGGGGTCTTGGGGTCCCTACTGAGTAGCTTATACTCACCCCTGCACGGGCTATGCCCGCACTTTATTGTGTTGGTTGCAGACGATGGACAACGCTAATCGTGGTGGAGGCTTACGGAGCAGGACGGTACCTGGAGGTGGACCACTGGGCATGACGTACTCGGAGCGGACGGTTGGACCGAGGAGCTGTGGAGGCTATTTGTGCTCACCCTTCAGGTGGGACTTCCAGAGGACGGCTCGACGCTGCGGCTTTTCTTTTCAGTTGCTATTTTTCCCCTTTCAGTTGTACTTTACAGTTGGGCTTGTATTTCCGGCCCCTTTTACTTTCAGCACAGCTTGTTTCAGTTTTTACTTAGTGTTTACTCTTTCCGCTTTCTTACTCTGTGATGGTTGTTTACTTTACAAAGGCAATGCCTTTCCTGTTTATTGAGATTTACGCCTTGGTTCTAGTCGCCAGCCCTTGGCCTATGGAAGGCGGGCTTGGGGTAGTCACGACACGGGCCCCGAGGACGGGTTGTGACATTGTACATATGTGCTTATAGTGTTAGCATTTGAATTTTTACCATGTTATCAAGGAGAGAAATAAATAAGGTTTGTAAGAGATCAAAAACTATAAAATAAAATGAATAATTCCCCATTATGAATTGATCTATCAACTGGTATTCTAAAGAACATATGGTGAAATAATCATCCTTAACAATGATGAAAAAGATATCAACGTTGGAAGGTAAGGTGAATATGCCCATCTTGAAATTGATTGAACATTTAATACTATTCAAAATTGGATCATTATTAATTTTGAAAACTGTAGTGTCTCCTTAAAGGTTAGAAAAGTAGAGAAGGTTTTGAAGAATCTTCTACAATTATCACTTCATCAAAATCCAAATTTTGGAAGGTGATTGAAAAAGGTATTATTAAAAGGTTATGATTTCATAATATCTAATTCTTGATTAAAATAATAAAATACTACTATACGGGGGTATGATGTTTTAAAATTAGTGTAATTTATATGAAATATTGAATAAGTTTCGGGGCTATTTTCTGAAATTAAAACATGCTACTTAATATGAATGTTTTAACCTGTGTGTTAAAGTGGGTAAAAAAATAAGTTTGAAATTTTCCATGAGAATCATTATAACAATTTGTATCAATCAATTGTCCCAGCCTAAAAAATAGTTTGGTAATTCTTGAAAAATGTGATGAGTAGTTTCATTTCATATTGGAATCATATTCTTTGTTAAATGGAGAGCTTTGATGTCTAAATAAAACACAACTTTTTTATGTATTTATCATGACTCATGTGGACTTAGAGTGGAATAATTGACAGAACATTACTTGAGTATGAAATTAGACCATTATATCTTCTATAAATTGTATTTTTTATCAATAAGGGTGAGATAAAAGAATGAGAAATTAAAATTTCTAGGTATGGTTGCTCGGGCCGGCTCTCTTGGTACCCTATCTAGGTTTGATCCCACACTTTGAAAAGTTTCTAGGTACGGTTGACCATGGGGATTAATATTTGAAATACCCAAAAATTGAAATAGACATCCTAAAATCAATTCCCATTCCTTCTATTCAAAAAAATGCGGAGAGGATCCCACACTTGGTGTGTTGGTTTGCGGGTGGGGTGACATCAATTACTAGAAATAAAACTTGTTAGTTCATTTTCACTTCATCCCTGGATTCCCAATCCCTCACATTTACTTTAGGAATGTGAGAATAAACCCTGGGTTTATATCAGCATCCCTCGATGAGGATCATAATATTTTTTATTATAGGATTCATATGCTCGACGAACCAAATATGTGCACATTCTCAAAGTTTACCTTAGGATAATTTAATGCTTTGGAGTTTCACTTGTTATTAAGATCCAACCAGGAGCATGATGAGTGAGTGAGCAAAGTCTTGTTTAAATAAATTCCAATTAGGTTGAACATACATTTCTAGAGGTTCTGAAATAAGGGCATACCAACTGAAATTAATATCCATAGAAAAGTAATTTAGATACCCTCACCATGTATGTGTTGTGAGAGGTTAAAATCTGAGTTAGTCTAGAAGTTATTTTTTTATGTAGAATGAGTCTGATTTGCTTGGTCCCTTGTTGGGAAATTTATGGGATTTTAATTTTAGGGGAGATAAATCTCTGACTTTTTGTGTCCATTATTTCAAAGTGTTGAGAAACATTCATATATGGTTAATCTTCATGTAATAGTGTTTTCAGTGGTGTGTTAGGTGATTTAGGAGACAAGTAACAAGGGCCACGAAGGCAAGAACTGCTCCCTCTATTCATTCAAGTTCATGTGCTCTCTCTCATGGAAAAAATAGGTTCCCTTCTTCCTATTGAAAATAGAATGGCTACTAGTAAGGGGATCCTCCCTAGGGATGTGATTGCAAATGATAAAGCTCCTCTAGGGTGGTGGATCAAGTGGATACCCCCCAATGTTGGAATAAAACATAATGTGAATGGGTCTCATAAATAGGGAGTTATGAGGAGGGATTGTGCATGATTCTAGGGGATCTATGGTTATTGAATATTGTTCCTTTTATGGTTTAGGTAATTCTATCTGGGTGGAGAAAAGATCCTTACTTAGCGGCCTTTAAATTTGGAGGATAGATAACCTCAATATTTGTATGGTTGAGTAGAACTCCAAGATTCTTATAAGATTTCTACATAATGATGAAAGTGATCCTTGGTATTCAGTTTATAATATTAGGAAGTGTAGGTCCCCCATCGATCAACACACAAATTCCATTCATACATGGAGGGAGGGTAACTTTTCAGCATAAAATCTATCTATTAAAGAGATACCTTTTGAGATTCTTGTTATCTATCATATTACAGGGGATATTCCAGATTACTATGAAATTATTGTTAGCGGTGAAACCCTCAGTCTTCACCACTTTAGACTCTGAAAGACAAATATTTTCCAATAAAAGGTTCTTCTTGAGTGACCGATAATTTCCCAACAATTACATCAATCAAGGAAGTTCTTATAGGGATACCATTAATGGAGGCGAATGATCTGAATACTCAAGAGATTTATGAATAAAACAATTTTAATCACATGTACAATGAAAATACTAAATTCAATTGGTTGGATAATCAATTACCCAATCAACAACATGGTCTAAATCTTAACCATCTGAAAAATTTTCCAACCCATGACCAATTTCAATCCCAACCATCTCAACATAGAATCCAATCTTTTCCATATAAATTATTAGAATAATTTTTTAAAAAAATATTGAAAATGAATTATATGTTTCCATAATTGAGATTAGATATATAAAACATTGAAATAATTATGTTGCAGCTATGTCAGTTCTTCCATCATTGCAACAAATTTTACAGTGAAACATCATTCAAAGAGTATGCTTGTTCTTATCTTCTATGTCTGCTTTATTAATGGTCACATATGTTTTACTATGACTCATCTATTGTATGTGTACAGGTTTATGCAGCGTACACACAATATGTAATTTTTTTAAATTAGATGCGCATGCATGCATAATGTATGAATACATTGTTTGAAGGTATATACACCTACACACATATAGTAAAATGTATGTAGTATGGAATTTCAAGATACCACACATACCATGCCTCTTCCAAATTAATAAATTGCATGTGGTATGCATAAATTGTTTGAATTTACCTACGCTTGTACACATACATGCACATTGTTTAAAAAACATATGCATTCATAATTGTATTTTCTCACTTATTGACCCCCCGTTACATTGAACACTTTATTATGTATTCACTTATAAATATTCACTCTATCATAGGGTCTAGGTGTCCTTTCATGTGTGTGAAGGTGCGTATACCCAGTGGTGGAGCAAAAAATCTTAGTTAGAAAGCTCCAAGAGCCGAAGTGGATGGTTTGGTTCCACCTTGAGGTATGATCCCTCTTCTAGCCTCTTTAATTCGAGAATGATTTATATTGAATTTAGCTTCTTTCTTAATTCTGCTTAATTATATTGAATTGAATATCTTGAATAAGTGTTCATTAATATAATTGTTTCACTTGGTAAATAAATTCATGCTTTTATAAATAAATTCATGTTTTTATTATAAACCAATGCCATGATTTTATAATAAAACCCCTCCAATGGAGGTGCACTATCTTCTAAACCAAAGAGTAGTGATAGTTATTTGTATCATGTTTAGATTTGGTTTGAGTCTTTCACATGCCTATTGTTGGTGTTTGTTTTGTGGCTAGTTAGTTTTTGTTTTCTTTGAATAATATAAATTGGATTATCATACTCGTTTAACTCAAATGACATTGCCCGAGTAGGCATATGCCTTGACCATGTCACTTTCCTTTTCAGGCTTTGAATATTATAAATAAAATTTCCATGTTTAGGCAATGTAAATGAATTTTTAAATGGTTTGTGTAGGGTGTATGCTTCTTTTTCATCGTTTTGTTTCCCTTTAGACCTTGAGTCATTGTGCCTCTCGCTACAACCATCTCTGGCGATCCCTTGTTATAGCATATTAAATAGTTGATCTGTTCTATCATCTACTGGCGGGGCGACGATCAGAATGTTTCCCCTCCTCCTCCTACTCCCTTCACTCCTGGCCAGAAGATACTGCCTCGCGAATGTCGCTGGATCGGGCCAACATGCCGCGGTCAAGCCACGGTCACGCCGCGGTCACGCCGCGATCACGCCGCGGTCACGTTGTGGTAATGATGTGATTTGGCCCTGCTCCATGATGACACCCCACGGCGGTTCACAGTGATAGTGTTCTATGAGTCTTGTGATCAATGTTGAGACTGACTAATCACAATTTCTGCCGGAGGAGCGATGACTGAAATGTTGCCCCACCTCCTCCCGCTCCCTTCGCTCCTGGCTGGAAGATACTCCCCCATGGATGTCGCTAGACTGGACCAACACACCGTGGTCATGCTATTGTCACTCCGCGGTCACGCCGTGGTCACGCCGCGGTCACGCCGCGGTCACGCCGCGGTCACGCCGCGGTCACGCCGCGGTCACGCCGCGGTCACGCCGCGGTCACGCCGCTGTGACGTTGTGATTTGGCCTTGCTTCCGGACGACACCCCACGACAGTTCGCAGTGATAGTATTCCATGAGTCTTGTTATCAATGCTGAGACTGACTAATCATAATTTCTACCGACGGGGCGACGACCGAAATGTTGCCCCGCCTCCACCCGCTCCCTTAGCTCTTGGCTGGAAGATGCTGCCCCGCGGATGTCACTGGACCGGGCCAACACGCCGCGGTCACGCCGCAGTAATGCTGGGATTTGGCCCTGCTCCAGGATGACACCCTGCGGTGGTTCCCAGTGATACTATTCCATGAGTCTTGTGATCAATGTTGAGACTGACTAATCAAAATTTATGCCAGCGGGGGGATGACCGAAGTGTTGCCCCGCCTCCTCCCACTCTTTCACTTCTGCCCGGAAGATGCTGCCCCGCGGATGTCGCTGGACCGGGCCAACACGCCGCGATCACGCCGGGGTCACGCCGCGGTCACGGCACGGTCACGCCACGGTCACGCCGCAGTCACGCCGTGGTAATGCGGTGGTTTGGCACTGCTCCAGCCACATCCAACCCAAACCAGCCCCCTTCCACCTTCATTTCAGCCCACTGCCACCAGCATTCTAGCCCACACCATCCCCCCAGCACCTACAACCAGACCCCTTCCACCATCATTCCAGCCCCCTTTCCACCTACATTCGAGCGCACACCAGCCCCTAGCCACCTACAATCTAGCCCGCACCGGCCACCGCACCTGCCACCACCCCCAGCCTCCTGCAAAACTCTCATGCCGTCCCTATGCCACCTGCAAAATAGCCCCATCCACCAGTTCCATCTCTCACCAGCCCCCGACCTCCTACATCCTAGCCCGCACTAGCCCATTCCACATGCCCAACAACCCCCAACCACCTGAAATCCAGCCCACGCCAGCCCCCTGCAACCTATTCCATCCCACACCAGCCCCCTGCCATCCCCCTGCCGCCTACCTTCCCACCCGCACCTGCCACTCCAGCCCGCACCAGCCACCACACCAGCCCCCAGCCTCCTACATTCTAGGATGCGTGAGAAAAAATCCATGCAAATAACAAAAAGGAAAGGAGAAAGAGGATCCCCTTTCCTGAGCTCTCTTTTCCCCAAAAAATAGCCATGTAAACTGCCATTAATGTTCACCGAGAACATTGGGGTAGAGACACATCTTTTAACCCAAGACGAGAACCTATCCGGAAAGCATAAGATCTCAATTAAATTTTGAATGCATAAAAGTGCCATGGGGGTGACTATTTATAGCCAAGGGCATGGTACAATAGTAAAGGGTCTAATAAACTAAAGTCATAAAGGCTAAACTACTTTGTTTCCTTAAATTAAAAAAGATAAAGTCTACCAAATACTTTTTGGAAAAGTGGAATACAACTTTTCAACTATTTCCCACCAGATTTGACTTTGAGTGCATAGCCCACCGGAATTGACTTTGGTGTCTAAAGATGTCATTTTTTAAAATTCTCCATGTGCGAAAGGATTCCAAATTCGTGCAACAATGTGGGTCAAGCTTTAAAAATCATGTTTAGGCTTGAATAAGTGAGATAATAGGCCCATTTTCTCAATCCATGTAAGGAAAGATCCATTGGGCCTTTAATGAAGCGAGATGAGTTCCCATTGTTGTATTCAACCTCTTTAATCTCCCACGTGTCATTGGGCCTTGAAAATCCAACTCCTCCACTCGGGTAATCGACTTAGTGCCTTCCACATCAGGTAGAGAACCAGATGACTGCTTGTTTATATTAGAATAATGTGTTGGAATTATAGTGGAGTAGAAGAATGGAAGTAGAGTAGAGACACTACGAGAGCACTACTGCTCCCCACCCAAGCTGAAGCGGAATCCAAGCCAGAGGCCATGTTCCTAAATATTCCTCCTCTCTTTTCCTCACACCAACCTTCCCCTTGTAACAGTCCCTACATGGTCCCATCTCCCCCCAACACAAACAGAATTAGTTATTCCCCATATTCTTCCCCTAACAAACTCACAAAGACACTATCACTCTTACTACCCTTTCCTGGTCTTGATCACATCACCGCCCATTAAAAACAATCTTGTCCTCAAGATTGAAGAAGGGTGTCCATGCTACGCAGGCAAGCCAAGAAATATTCTAGATACGCCTCCCTGCGTTTTGGGCAGAAGAAATAAGCACCACTACCATAGGAAAGAGTAGTTGTGGTTCATTAGTAGGTCCCTTTTTTTCCCAGGCATACCGAACTATCTCTCAAACTTCTACATGGGTCGACTTCTGTTCATCCAACTTCAAGAAATAAAATGTAGCAGACTGGATCGACTCCCTGAGTGCAGCCTGAACGACATGTGCCAATTCCATTAACTCCTATTAATAAACAAACTTATCCAAGATGAACTTGGAGAGAGATTTGCTGAATAATGCCAATGGCCACCCTTCCTGCATAAGAAATGGTAACACCAAAACTGGTGTTGTAACCATACAGCGCTTGAGCAGTTCGAAAGCTGTCTGAGGTTGGCCGCCCAATTGAAAATTATTCTTTTGGGTAAGGTCATTAAGAGGTTTGACTAGCTTCCCATAGTCCTTGATAAACCTCTTGTAGTAGCAGGTGAGACCCAAAAACACCACACCTATTTAACGGTCTTAGGAACTGGCTAGCAGAGAACACATGAGATTTTATTTGGGTCCATGGAGACCATATCCTGGGAAATTTGGCCCAAGTAATCAACCTCAGTTTGGACAAAAGAGTATTTCTTCCCATTAATATGCAATTAGTTGTTGTACAAGATCACGAATACCTGGGCCAAATTCTGCAGATGTTCAGACCAACAACTTCTATACACCAAGATGTAATCAAACAAATCTAACACACTCTTTCTAAGTAGAGGCTTGAAAATGGCGTTCATAGTAGCCTAAAAGGCAGCAGGAGAATTCATGAGGCCAAAGGGCATAACCAAATATTCATAATTCCCATCATGTGTCCGAAAGGCTGTCTTCTCAACATCCTCATCACGAACCTGGACCTGATTAAACCCAAACTTCAGATCAAGCTTAGTAAAAATGCTGGCCCCAAACAACTCATCCAACAGCTCCCACTACCACAAAACAAGGCAAGGGAAGTGTTTCCCATTATCAGTGATAAACAAAAAGCGCTGATAAAGGGGTATGCCTTTATCAGTGCTAGTTAAAAGTGCATATAAATCTAACCTTTATCAGCGCTAAAATAAGAGTTGATAAAGGTATATCCTTTATCAGCTCCTTTTTTAGCACTGATAAAAGGGTACATTTATCAGCGCTTATTTTAGTGCTGATAAATTTTTTATTCTTAATTTATATAAAATTATAATATTTATCAGTGCTAAAATAAAAGCGCTGATAAAACATAAATTTATCATCACTTTTTCAGCACTGATGCTAGTGCTTCGGAGAAATATATTGATGATACTTCTGAGGAAATGGTAGGAAATGAAACCCTGAAAGTGAAAAAAAACAATAGCACCATAGTTTGACAATGTTAGCCAAAATCCTTAAGGCAAAAGAAAAAGGCATTAAATTTGAGGTGGGATGGAATAAGCGAGGCCAAAATGTTAACCCCAACAAAGCCATCTTTAGTAGCTATATTGGAATTGTCACTCAGCAATGCGTGCCGATTGATGTACAGTAGTGGCACCATGTTGACACCAATATTAAGACACTAATGTGGGAAGAGATTACGATAACATTATGATATCATTTTTTTAATTTATTAAAATAAAATACTAAAACATTGACTTACTCTTCATCATCCATTGCAGAGTGCATTTATAGTAGATGCCTCGCACAAGGAATATGTATTAAGAGTTATAGAAAGGATTCATAGAGGTTTCCACACAATTTTAATGAAATATCATCTTAAAGATATTGAAGGGAAAATCAAGCCACACCCACCTCCTCTTTATGCACACTTGATATCCCAAGGATCATGGGACGCGTTTATCAACTATCTTGGGGAGCACAATTTTTAGGTACATTGTGTGGGGTAATACGTTGTTTGACGTTGTTTGTATTCATCACTTTGATTGACAGTTTTTTATTTATGAAACAGAAACAGAGTGCTGAAAATAAAAAATGCATAGCAGAACCAGCGTACCCTTTCCATAAAGCATGGATGGGGTACGCTTCACTTGAGCAAAAATTGGTACGTCTTTTAAATATACCGTACTACTTATATGTGACATAAAAAAACACCATAACCCTATTTCTCTGTTTATATGCAGATTGATGAATTGAAATCGAAATCCAAATCCATCCCATGCCATGTGCTATGGAAGGAGGTTCGTGTAAATAAAGAGGGGATACTGATAGATGAAAACACACAAAAAGTATGGGAAACATGTGTAAGTATGACATAATATAAATTTAATTTGTTTTAAATATCTATTACATCACAATGACTACATATTTTTATATATTTTCTATCTGACATAGTCACAGGAATCAAAAAAACCCACACCAGATGCATACATACTTTCAGCAACCTTGAAGCAGCCAGACCAGTATGGCTGCGTCAGAGGTGCGTGTTTTGGGGTGACACCCCAAACATATTTTCAAAAACAAAAACAATCGGAAGATGAAAATGAAAAAATAGAAAAGATGAAAGAAAAATTAGCTATTTTTCAAGAAGAAATACAATACTAGAGAGAGATGATAGAATCATTGATGGGGGAGAGGCAAAGAGAAGAAACAACTCAACAACAGCCCGTGTGTAACGATCCCGCCCCACCCCCACCAGCTTTGAGGCAAGCCATTCCCCTAAAAAACCTAACTTAGATGAGTTAATTAATGTTTTAATAATTGTTTATGTGAAATTTGATTCACATATACACTGATACCTTTCCTGTACTAATATTCTACAAGGTGAAAATGACTGTGATTTATATCTATCAACTCCCACCTATCTCTTTGTAGAAAGGACGATAGTGTTCAATACGCAGAACGACATGCTACGCAACAAACAACTTCCAAAAGAACATTTCAGAGTATCAATTAATGTATCTAATGAGTCGAGTGCCGAGATACCTATTCCAAATGATGATGATGACATTCATATGGTTGAACAAGCTATTGGAACATTCATCACATGGCTGTCCGTTCTTTTTAAAAAACATGTTGATAAGGAGGTATGCATTTCCAAGTTATTTTTCAAGATGGACCTCTAAAATTTAATGAAAAATGGTCTGAACTGATGAATGTTATTAGAGAACAACAAAGAGAAGGGGGTGAAATGAAATATCAGCTCAAAACTATCTCAATGATCGACCAACTGATTGAAACGGTTTACTGAGAGCACCTTCACCCCACCCGTTCTATATCCACAGTTAATATCATTACAGGCTCATATGGATACAAAGTTGATAGACAAAAATGCTCACACATTTGATTTTGAAAAAAATATGTACGAAGAGGAAACATCAGATTTCATTAGTGCTGAAAATGTAAATGAAATCCTCAAGTATGAATGGCTAGGTGCCTCAGTTGTAAATGTATACATTAGGTATGTTTTCATGATTTGATTTTACAAAAGATGATATACTCTGATAATTATGACTAAATACATTTTATATTTTTCGCAGGTGTATATATGAATAAAATTGAAGGGATTTCCCCATGAACATAAATTTGGACTCGTTAGTCCTCACACCACCTCTTCAAATGAAGAAATAGATTCTGATAAAGAGGCTACAATAATGTCATCCCTACTCAAATCATTTGAAGACAAAATTATGGATAAAAGACTCTTTTTAATACCAACGATGCAGGGGTAAAACTCTATAATTTAATCATATCAAATATATTTTCATTTATTTCTTTACTTATTCCTTTTTGTATTTTTAGGGAGCATTGGATGCTGATTACAGTCAATTTGGATACTCTAAAGATTTATTTTTTGGATTCAACGCATGGATATCCAACAAACCAACCACGCATGATGGCGTTTGTTAATTTGTAATACACTAGATCCAAAATTTTAAAACTAAACATCTAATTATATAATTTATGTTATCTTTTAATGAGTATTCTCTTATGATAGGGTGGTGCATCAATATCGTCTAATGCATGGAATGAATCCAAGGCATAAGGATGAGAAATCCTACAAGATCTACAACTGGAAATGTATCCAAGTATATATAATAACATTGAACTATCCAAAAACATATCAAAACAAATTACTTATTGTTTTCGATGTTTCTACAGTGTCCAAAACAAACAAATAGAATGGATTGTGGTTATTATGTTTGTAAATTTATGAAAGAGATCATATTTCATCAACAAACTAGCATCCCTGATGAGGTATTTTCAAAAATAATTATGAGTTCATTTAAAATATTTATTAATCCTTTGTGTATTTATATTTTTTCATTACTACCATGACTATCGCAAAAAATCATATTCAGAAGATGATATATATGTGTTTAGAAATGAATGAGCAACATACCTGATGGAAGATTGTACAAAAATAAGATAAAGGTGAATTCCTACTAATGTTATCCATATATTATCGTTGATATCTCCCTTTTTTACACTTATTGAGAATATATGATCACCCTTTATTGTTTTTTATATCCTCTATGTCACACTTCACCAATACCTATATGGAATATCCTACTCATCACACACACCATGACTCTTATATATCCTTAAGAGGGTGTTCCCCATCATACGTGATATATAAAACTATATTATCCTTGTTCTTTAGGACTAAGACTCTAATACCTAATCAAATATCCTTAGAAAACCTAACTAGGCTATAAAAATCTCATACCAAACCCAATCCTCTCATAAAAACAACTAGAAACCTCAACTCTATGGAGACATAATCTCTAGATGATCACAAAATCAAAAAAATTCAATAGAACCCTCACTCTATCTCTTGGTGGATAAAAAACAACCTATTTATTTAGTTAGGTTGCTCTTGATTTCTATCCCTTTAACTGGAACACATATACTCATGCATTAAACAACTATCCATGAGTCATTTGTGAGGTGTACGAATCGACCGCACCTCAATCCGACGCACGGTGTGACCGGTATGACTAAAAGTATTTGATATCAGTTTCAAATTGACCTAAACTTTAGAAAACAACACAAGTGACATACATAAAACTGATAAAACACATTCGTATTGTTTTGATACTTTAGGAAAACGATCCATGAGTCATTTGGGACGTGTAAAAATCGACCGCACCTCAATCCGACGCACGGTGTGACCGGTATGGCTAAAAGTGTCTGATATCAGTTTGAAATTAAGATTAACTTTAGAAAACAACACAAGTGACATACAGAAAAATGAGAAAATGCATTCGGATTGTTTTTATAATTTAGGAAAAAAATCCATGATTCATTTTTGAGTTTTACAAATCGACCTCACCTCAATCCGACACACAGTGAGACCGGTATGGATAAAAGTGTCTGATATCAGTTTGAAATTGACATTAACTTTAGAAAACAACACAAGTGACATAAGAAAAACCAAGAAAACGTGTTTGAATTGTTTTGATACTTTAGGAAAATGATCCATGAGTCTTTTGTGACGTGTAAGAATCGACTGCACCTCAATCCGACGCACGGTGTGACTGGTAAAGCTAAAAGTGTATGATATCAGTTTGAAATTGACATTAACATTAGAAAACAACACAAGTGATATACGGAATACCAAGAAAAGGTGTTCGGATTGTTTTGATACTTTATTAAAACAATCCATGAGTCATTTTTGAGGTGTACGAATTGACCACACCTCAATATGATGCACAGTGTGACCGGTATGGCTAAAAGTGTCTGATATCAGTTTGAAATCGACATTAACTTTAGAAAACAACACAAGTTACATACGAAAAACCGAGAAAACACATTCGGATTGTTTTGATACTTTAGAAAAATGATCCATGAGTCATTTGTGACGTGTAAGAATCAACTGTACCTCAATCCAACACACAGTGTGACCAGTATGGATAAAACTGTCTGATATCAGTTTCAAATTGACATAAACTTTAGAAAACAACACTACTAACATATGGAAAACTGATAAAACACGTTCGGATTGTTTTGATACTTTAGTAAAATTATCTATGTGTCATTTTTTATGTGTGTGAATCAACCTCACCTCAATCCAACACACGATGTGACTGGTATGACTAAAAGTGTCTTATATCAGTTTCAAATTGACATAAACTTTAGAAAACAACACTACTGACATACAAAATACTGATAAAACAAGTTTGGATTGTTTTGATACTTTAGGAAAATGATCCATGAGTCATTTTTGACATGTAAGAATCAATCGTACCTCAATCCGATGCAAGGTGTGAGTGGTATGACTAAAAGTGTCTGATATCAGTTTGAAATTAACATTAACTTTAGAAAACAACACTACTGACATAAGGAATACTGAGAAAATGTGTTCGGATTGTTTTGATATTTTAGGAAAAATATCCATGAGTCATTTGTGATGTGTACGGATCAACTGTAACTCAATCCGACGCATGGTGTGACTGGTATGGCTATAAGTGTCTGATATCAGTTTGAAATTGACATTAACTTTAGAAAAAAACATAAGTGACATATGGAAAACTGAGCAAATGCATTCGGATTATTTTGATACTTTAGGAAAACAATCCATGAGTCATTTTTGAGGTGTACGAATTGACCGCACCTCAATATGATGCACGGTGTGACTGGTATGTCTAAAAGTGTCTGATATCAGTTTGAAATTGACATTAACTTTAGAAAACAACACAAGTGATATACCGAAAACCAAGAAAAAACGTTTGGATTGTTTTGATACTTTTGGAAAACGATCCATGTTTCATTTGTGAGGTGTAAGAATCGACCGAACCTCAATCTGACGCACGGTGTGATCGGTATGGCTAAAAGTGTCTGATATCAGTTTGAAATTGACATTAACTTTAGAAAACAACACAAGTGACATACAGAAAAGTGGGAAAACATGAACAGATTGTTTTGATACTTTAGGAAAATGATCCATGAGTCATTTTTGATGTGTAAAAATTGACCACACCTCAATCCGACACATGGTGTGACCGGTATGACTAAAAGTGTCTGATATCAGTTTGAAATTGACATTAACTTTAGAAAACAACACTACTAACATTCAGAATACCGAGAAAACACGTTCGTATTTTTTTGATACTTTAGGAAAACTATCCATTAGTCATTTTTGAGGCGTATGAATTGACCGCACCTCAATCCGACGCACGATGTCACTGGTATGGCTAAAAGTGTCTGATATCAGTTTCAAATTGACATTTACTTTAGAAAACAACACAAGTGACATACGGAAAACCAAGAAAATGCATTCAGATTGTTTTGACACTTTAGGAAAATGATCCATGAGTCATTTGTGACATGTACAAATCAACTGTACCTCAATCCGACACACAGTGTGACCAGTAAATATTTTCATTAGATAAAGAATCAGTATTTATTAAATGAAATAAATCATCCAAAACATATTGATTTTACATTATTCCCTTTCATTATTATCAGAATGAAAACATTTGAGTTTATCATTTCCATATTTTAGTTTCACATTTCCATATTAATGTATTCCTTCATATTAATGTTTTAATTTATTTCATTATTGTATTACTAATATAATATTTGTTTTCTTATATAGGTGAATTTTTTTCCTTGTGTTCGGATGCTTTGTTCGACAACAAATACTGTGGACGATAATTTTTGAGAGAGGATCACATATATCAAAGGACAAAACATTAATGTTTATAACTATTGTTGGATAATTCTAATTTTAACCATGTAAAACATTGTTTGAAATGTATATAGTAGTGTGTTTTTTGTATTCATGATGTTAAGTAAATGTATATAGAATTGTTTGTCAAAATATTGTGTGCGGGTGCTATTTTGTATATGTGTGCAGGTACTATTTTATGCAGGTGTGCATGTGCTGGTTTGTGAAGGTGCTGGTTCTGTAGGTGCAGGGGAAGGTGCCTTTATCAGCGCTTTTTGAGTGTTGATAAAGAACACCTTTATCAGCGCTATCTTGAGCGCTAATAATAGGGCCCTTTATCAGTGCTGAAAAAAGCGCTAATAAAGGTTTCCTTTATCAGCGCTCAAGATAGCACTGATAAAGGCACCCCTTTATCAATGCTAAAAAAGCGCTGTTAATGTCTGCGTAGATAAAGGGGACCCCCCATTTATCTTCGCCGCTATTAACAGCTCTTTTCTAGCGCTGTTAATGTCAGTTTTTAGCACTGATAAAAGGAAAAGTTGTAATAGTGTCCTCAATTAAAGGTATTGGAACCGATATGGAATAGTAAGTTTATTTAATGCCTGAAAATCAACACACATCCCTCAATCCCCATATTTTTTCTTGACCGGGATTATAGGACTAGATTAATGGTTGGTGCTAGGTTTGATTACTCCCTACTGCAACAAATATTCTATCTTTTTCTCAATATCATCTTTCAACTAGTGTGTAATGCAGTAAGGCCTCATATTAAATAGACTGACAACCTTCTTCAATTGAATAACATGATCAGTAGGCTACTGTGGAGGTAGCCCGGTGGTGTGCGACACTACTGGATGATAACAAAAGGTGGATCATGAGGACGGAAGCTGATAGAAGAAGACCGTCAGTGGAGTGTCTTCTTTGAATGATGAGTCAGTCGTGCACATCTTCGTTGATCAAAATTATCTGACAGTGGTTTTGATAGAAGCAGAAGAATGGCAGTGCTTAGCTAAGTCATGCACGTCACCTTCTAATGAAGAAGTTGGAGCGTGACAACTGTAGGTCGGACCAATTTTATAGGAAACCAAGAGTCGGCTACTTATGTTTTAAGAAAATAGGAACTGAAATACAATGAAAATAGATTATAGTATTCTCCATGTGGGCCCAATTCCCCACTCCCCTAACAGCCTAACTGTACTCCCAACCATGACCCTTTACCCTTACTATCATGGACCCTATCAGAATCCAAATTTTTATTCTTCTTACAAGTCTTAATGTTAGAATCTTCAATATCTTACTTCTTCCTCGCAGCATGAAGTTCTCCCTCGGGTTTCTTAATACTAAAATCCTTCTTCAATTGAGCATCCAACTTCTTTAACTCTGAGTTTCCTTCCCACCTTCTTTCTTCTAATCGAGTCTCGGGAGAGATAATGCTTTCCTTTAATTCATTCTTGGCAACCATTTTATTTTTCATTTATTGAGAAATTTCTTCAACGAGGTCACCCTAATCTTTTATCTTGTTCATACTTGTGATGGTCTTATTTGAAGCCATCTCTTCATCCATCTAATTTCTGTTGGCTTTCTCCAAATCTGCTATATAATCTGAATTCTTTTCATCTTCAGTCTTTAAGAATTGAGCTTCATTCTGCAACTTGAAACTCCTCTTGTCTTCTATATATACAGTCACCAGATTTACAACATGATGTGGTCGTCTTCAAAAAAATTCATTTCCAGACTTCGAACTGGTTCACATTCTGAATTTGCAAAAACAATCTGATTCTCTTCACTCAACATAGAATCTTCACCATATAATTCTTCCAACTTCATCCAGATATCATTTGAAAACTTGCAGTGATATATCTTCTTGAATATATCACATCTTTCAGGGCATCCTTTAAGACCTTTTTAGCATAATCATTAATTTCCAAAATTCTTTGACCTGTCTCATATATAATTCCATGCCAAATTTTTAATAAGATACCATCACTCAAAACATGACAAGGGATGTTTAGGGGGGCTGTTGTCCAGTAGGGGGGCTGTTCAGGGGGTCCAGTGGGGGGGCTTCGATCCAGGGGTGTCCAGCTGGGGGGCTGCTGTCCAAGGGGGTCCAGCAGGGGGGGGGCTGTCCAAGGGGATCCAGTAGGGGTGGGAGGGCTACTCTCTAGGGGGGGGGGGGTCCAGTAGGGGGCTGTTATCTAGGGGGGTCCAGAAGGGGGTGGGGGCTTCCCACTAGGGGGGCTACGGTCTAGGGGGGTCTAGCAGGAGGGGGGGGGGATGCTGTCCAGGGGGGATAGGGCTGCTATTCAGGGGAGTCCAGCAAGGGGCAGGGAGGGGGAGAGAAGTGTGAGTACATGGGATGATCACTACTATATTCTACCTTGTGTTTTAGGTACTTTTGAGCTGGTTCCGAACTTATTTGATAGTTTGTATTATAGGGAGACTCATGTAAGTGTATTTATGTGTTTTTTTATATTTGGATTTGTTTATTCTTATTATGTAAGTAGATTTTGTGTATAATTTTATTTGTAGGGGACTTGCAGGGGGAACTGGCAGGGGGTGCAAGTGGGGTCTGACAATGGCACGTGGGAGGGGAAACAGGCAGGGTGGAGGGGGGGCATGACTGGCAAGGGGAAGGGAAATGGGCAGGGTGGGGGTGGGGGCAGGACTAGCTGGGGGGAGGGGGGAACTGGCAGGGGGAGGGGGGGAAATAGTAGGGGGACTGGCAGGGGGGAGGGGACTGGTTGGGAGGGGACTGGTAGGGGGACTAGCAGGGGGAGGGAGTAACTGGCAGGGGGTGCAAGGGGTGGGGTGTCCAGGTTCTGGGGGGGGGGGGTTTCCATGGTCTGGGGGGGGGTCTGTCCTGGGGGGGTTTTCCAGGGTCTATCTAGGGGGGGGGGTCTGTCCAGGGGGTCTGGGGGTGTCCAGGTTTGGGGGGGGCAGGACTGGTAGGGGGGAGGGGGGAACTGGTAGGGGGGAGGGGGGAACTGGCAGGGGGAGGGGGGGGGACTAGTAGGGGGAGGAGATTGGTAAGGGGACTGGTATGGGGGTAACTGGAAGGGGGTGCAAGGGGTGGGGTGTCCAGGTTCTGGGGGGGGGTGTCTAGGGGGATCTATCCAGGGTCTATCTAGGAGGGTGGGAGGGGGGTCTGTCCAGGGGAGTGAGGGGGTCTGGGGGTGGTGTCCAGGTTCTGGGGCGGGGGGGGGGGGGGGGCGTTCTAGGGTCTGTCTAGGAGGGGGGATGGCTGTCTAGGGGAGTGGAGGTCAGGGCTGTGCAGGGGGATCTGTCCAGGGTCTGGGGGGTGTCGAGGTTCTGTGGGGGGGGGGGTATCCAGGGTCCGGGGGGGGGGGGGGTCTGTCCTGGGTCGATTTGGGGGGGGGGGTGTCTAGGGTCTGGGGGGGAGGTTTCTAGGGTCTGTCTGGGGGGGGTGTCCAAGGTCTGTCTGGGGGGGTGTCTAGGGTCTGTCCAGGAGGGGGGATGTCCAAGGGGGAGGGGGGGGGTATGTATGGTGGGGGGTGTCCAGTGTCTAGAAGGGAGGGGGCTGCAGGGGGGTGGGCTACTGCCGAGGGGGGGGGGGGGGGCTGTGCAGGGGAGTTTTTTTTATGATTTTTCAGACCCTATATCCAAGGTTTCTAACCGTGGCTATAGGTATATTGCCATGGTTTTTTACCATGGATATAGTTCTAATGCCACGGTTTCTAACCGTGGTAATAAATTGTGTCACTCCTCTAGTATAGACATAGTTCTAAACCGTGGCTACAATGATATTACCACGGTTTGAACCGTGGATGTATACCTATAGAAATGGTTTGAATCGTGGCTCTAGACCTATAACCACAGTTCCAAACCATGGCTATAAGTCTAGGCCTATATCCACGCCAAATTTATCCATGGTTTCTCAAACTGTGGCTATTACCTATAGCCACGGTTTGAGGACCTATAGCCACGGTTTTAAACCGTGGCTATAGCCTGAATTTCTAGTAGTGAATAGACATGAAACATGGGTGAGAATAATAATCATCATCATCACAATATAGTCAAAGAATCATAATTATAATAATGAAAGGAAACATTAGATAAAGTAATGGAAAGTGTAAATGCATAAAAATGAAACATCATGTCTTAATGGTCAAATACCGCACATAGTTGTGAACAAAGCTAGAATCTTGTCCCCACAAATTTCTCTTTATCTCATGATATTCATCACATTACCCAATGAAATGAAGAACTATATAATTCTGAGAGCACCCATCACATCATAAAATTTTCATGCGCCTTATAATTCTAGGTGCACTCATCACATCATAAGATTTACACAATCATTCATCCCAAATAGAATGTATATAAATATTGGGCATAATATAACCCATGGAATGAAATGAGTTTCATTTTCACAAAGCATACATTCATAAAATGTTTGGTCCCCAAATTAAAGATGGAATAATATAATTTTAATGTGAATCATCAATCTTGAGTGAATAAGAAATAATCTCACAATAATTAAAAGATGTTTTTTTAGAAAGAGGAGTTATTTAGAGAAAATCTTTGCATTTATCATAAAACCAGATTAAAAACATGTATATATAGAAAATAAAATAAAAGGAAAAATAAGTTATCTTTAAGGAACATTAATAGAACATCCATATTGAAAATGGTGTGAAAGAGGGAAAACCCAAAGGAAGAGGTTGGGTTTGAGAGTCCCCTTACCTTATATCTGAATGATTTATTCAATTTAATATCACAGAAAATCAAATTAAATTCATTAATTATCAAATAAAAAACCTCTAATAAATTCATTTAATTCATTATAGTTTTATTAAATTCATTTATGTTCTTTTTTATGAGTTATAGAGTTCAATTTCATCATTAAATAGTGTTTGTTTCATCGATTTTCATGATCGATTCACTTGTATATGAGTATAGAGGTTTATGTAAAATGGGAATGATTCTCCAAAATTGAAATTATATTTTATTAATGAACCTACCGAAAATTTAATTTTAGTTATTCCATTAACATAATATAATTCTAGTATATAAAATATACTGTAGTTATCATTCCTCTTAGATAGGTGGAGGGGAGGAGAGAATAAGAAAAGAAATGAAATTAAAAAGAAATTAAAAGGAAAAGAAAGAGGGTTTCACCTCTTGAAATTTCATCTTTGAGAACTTAATTTGGAAAAAAGGGTTTGGTATTTTGATGAGACAAAGGGATAATAGACATGGGAGAGATTATTTTTAATAGGATTTGGTATAATTTTTACAAGGCTCAAATATTAGAAGGTGTGAGGGGAAGAGGTAGTGAGGGATTGTATTTATAGGGGATGAGAGGGGTGTTCTCACATTATTTTATTCATTAGTTTATTATTTTGGCTCAAGACTATGAGTAGTTTGAAAATTATCACTAAATATTTTAAAATAATGAAGGATATTTCAATATTTTAGTCTTACATCAACCTTACATCATCTATTACTCAATAATTCATGTATTTAGTTTTTATCATAAATTATCATATTTTACTATTCACAAAAATTCAAGTATTTTAGAAAAATACAAAAAAATCACCCTAAATATTTTCGATTAACTCCATTATAAGAAATTAATTTTCTAAATATGAGGAATTTAATTTTTAATTTAAATCATCTTTTACTTGAAAAATACTGATTTTAAAATTATTACCAATTTTATAACACTTTGAAAAATAAGAAGGGTTTCAAAATATTATCTTATGATCATAAGACAAAAAAATGTTAATTTATGATTCTATTTTATGAAAATAAATTTTCTTTTAAGTAATTATTTTAATTATAAAATTATAAATTCATATTTATATTGTATACAAAAATACCGACCCTTAGTTTATAATTTTAGAAATCTTAATTTACTTATACTATGATATAATTATATCATATTTTCATTTATAAGATGCATAATTTTTTTTTATACTTTCATAGATGAGGTTACTATTCTATTGTCCAGTTTACTATTCCTAAGGGTCATAATACTATTCCAAAGGTCATGTTACTATTCCATCAGGATAGGTTCCTTAATTTCTAGAAATAACTATTATTTAATTTATTATTCATTTATAAAGTTTGTATTGTGTTATCTAAATGATTTTATGTGATTTATACAATATGACATAATTATAAGAAGGGAATTTCTATTGATAAAATTTTGGGTTGTTGCATCCTATCCCTTATGAAATTTTCCCTTGAAATTTCATTTTAAAAACTATGGTGAAAACAGGTGAGGGTACTTCTCCTTCACCACTTCCTATGGTTCCCATGTTGAATATTCGTTATTATGGATCTTCCATAGTACTTTGACAAGGTGAGGAGTCTTGTTGTGTTGGAATTTATCTCCATGATTGAAGATCTTCATTGGATGCTCCTCGTAAGAGAGATCATTTTCCAACTGTACCACCTATGGATTCAGTACATATGAGGAATCTGGTATGTACTTACTCAAGAAGGATACATGGAATACATCATGTACTTGAGACATGGAAGGTCGAAGTTCCAGTCGATTGAATATAGCTCTGAAATGATCGAGGATCTTGAAGGGGATGATGTACCTGGGACTCCGATTTCCTTTCTTCCCAAATCTCATGATCCTCTTCCATGGAGATATATGGAGGAATACCATGTCTCTGAACTTAAAATCTAGGTCCCATCGATGATTGTATGCATATATCTTCTATTAAATTTGGGCAACCTTGATGTATTGCTGAATGGTTTTCACCTTTTCCACTATTTATTCAACCATTTTAGGTCCTAGAATCTTTTGTTCAGAAAATTCATCCTAGTAAGCTGATGTTTTATATCTGTTCCCATAAAGGGATTCATATAGAGCCATTTGGATGCTCGAGTGGAAATTTGTTTTGTAAGAAAAGTTGACCAAAGGCATATTTTGGTCCCATACTCCTTTGAAGTCTATAGAACATTCTCTCAACATGTCTTCCTATGTATGAATAGTCCAGTCTGATTGGACATCAGTTTAAGAAAGATAATCCATACTGAAGTTCAACTCAGTTTTTATAGCATGTTGGAGAATTTTCCAGAACTTAGAGACGAATCTCAGATCTCAATCGCATATAATAGATAGTGGAACTCCATGGATCCTTACAACTTATCTAATATATATCCATTCAAGTTGTTTTAGTGAGAATTACTCTCAAATTTCAATAAATTGATCTGATCCGTCTTTGTAAGATGATCCACAAAAACCCATATAGCATTGTTTCCTCTAGATGTCTTCTAAAATCCGATGACAAAGTCCATAGTGATATTTTAAAATTTCCATGCTGGTATGGGTAATAGTTTCATCAACCCCTTATAATTTTTTATTTCATCCTTAACTTTCTGTCATATCAGACACTTTTATGTATAATCAGTGATATCCTTCTTTATATTGTCCCACTAACAGTTCTATCAAATATCACGATACATATTTGTGCTCCCGGGGTGAATAAAGAAGGTTTAGCTATGTGCATAATTCATAATATCATTCTTTATCTCTGGATTTCCTGATACACATGATCTTGATCCAAATATTACAACCCCTTCCTCATCAATTTTAAACTCTATGGATTCCCCCTTTCTCAAAGATTCCACCTTATTCTAAATTTCCACATCATTTCTTTAAGCATACTTTATTTTATCCATGAGGTATGGTTGATCAATCCTTTGAGAAAGTATTAATGATGTTCCTTACTTAATTATTCCCATTTACATCCTTTTTAAATCTAATAATATTGTATCCTTCTAAATTATTATCATTGATTTTGTTTCAGGATCCTTTTTACTTAGAGCATCCAACACTTTATTTTCTTTTCTAGGATGGTAGTGGATTGAGTAATCATAATCCTTGATGAGATCTAACCATATTTGTTGGAGCATATTAATCTCCTTTAATGTGAATATATATTTTAGGATCTTATTATCAGTATACATTTAACACTTTTCCCCAAAGAGATAATGATACCATAATTTCAATGAAACTATCACATCGGCCAGCTACAGATCATTTGTGAGATTGTTTTTCTCATGATTTTTCAACTTCCTTGAGGCATAGGATATCAATTTATTGTTTTTCATTAGTACATAGGCTAAGTCATTCTTTGAATCATCGTTGTATACTACAAAGAGTTCCCCACTTGTTGGAAGTGTGAGTACTGACACAGTGATAATACTATTTTTTAACTCTTTGAAGAAGTATTCACATTCAATAGTCCAAACAAAGTTTTCTATCTTCTGATTCACCTTGGTTAGTGGGTTTTACAATTGTGGTAAGTTCTTCAAAAATTTCCAGTAATACGCAGCTAAACTAAGGAAACTACGAATATCCAGTACAGATGTTATCCTGGGACACTCTTAAAATTTTCTTTGTCTTAGAAGGGTACAAAGATATTCCTTTGTTGGTGATAACATTCCCCAAGAATGATACTTACTCCATCCAAAACTCACATTTACTATACTTTTCATAAATTTTCTCACTTCAAAAAGTATTTAAAACAGTATTCAAATGCTTCTCACGTTTATCCTTCCTCTTGGAGTATATAATAATATAATCAATAAAGACTGCCACAAATTTGTAGAGGTAATATCTAAAGACTCTATTAATTTAGTCCATGTTGAGTCTTAAGAGAAACTTTATGAACTCATAGTGTCCATACGTCATTCGAAAGGCAGTCTTGGGAATATCTTCCTTCCTCGCCTTTAATTGGAGATATCTCGAATGAAAATCAACCTTAGAGAAATAATTTTCCCCACAAAGCTGATCAAAAAAGTCATAGATCCATGGAAGGGAATACTTTTTATTTATCATGATTCTGTTGAGCTCATGATAATCAATGTAAAAGTTCATTGATCTATCCTTCTTCTTGATAAAGAAGACAAGTTCACCCCACTGTGAGGCACTTGGGTATATAAAACTGTTGTCCATATTATCTTGTAATTGCTTCTTTAGTTCCTCTAAATAAATCATGTCCATTCTATATGGTGTCTTTGATATTGGAAGAGATCTAGGAATAAGTTCAATTGAGAAATCAACCTCTCAATCCGGATGGAGACCAACCAATTCTCTGTGGAACACATCAGTGTAGCCCCTTATAACGGGAATGTATTTGATAATGATTCTATCCTTCGTCTTTGAGCCAGATATGATTGATCATAAAGAAATCATATCAACACTTGCGATAATGGATCTAAAGAATATTTATCCTCCTCCTTAAAATTTCATAGAATTTGAGGATGATTTGGGGTGTGAAGAGTGATATCAATTTTCCAACAGTTGGTGTTTTCTTTGTATAAAGACAACCAATCCTTGCCCAAAATAGTTTCAAACTCTAGTAAAGGATGTAAGACAACATTTTATAGGAGGTTCAGTCCAAAAAAATTAACTGGGGAGGAGTTATATACTTTGGATGCAATAATTTCTCTATTTTATATTCTCACAGATAACTCAACCTCTATATTTTGAGATGGTGTTTGAATAGTTCAACTAAACTTTCCAGATATAAAAGAATTAATATAACTAGAACCACATTGTATATTCACTATTGTTGAATGAATAACCAACATACCTATCACCACATAATTTTCCGGATCCACCTTTGTAGTAGTGATGGCATAAACTGTCACACCTGCTATTTATAAATTATTTATTTTTATTAATTTTTTGGCATCAGCTAGTTTGGGTTGAGTCCTAACTTAAAATTTTTAGCTCTTACTTAAAAACACATGTTTTTGACATTGCAGTGTTCAGTGCATGGGTAGGGTGCGGTCGAAGCCGCTCGACTTCACCCAGGTCACCACAAGGCCTACCCGATGTCTAGAGTAGATAAATGAAGTAAAATGACATAAATGAGTGTTTTGGTTTGATAGTGATGCAATCAGGGCACGGTCGAAGCCGCGTGGCTTCTCAAAATCCCCACACGGCCTGTCCGGTGTATGGTTAATTCATTAATTAATGAGACAAATAAAGAAGTTTTTTCAAAATAAAATGAGAAGAATAAAATTATTTAAGCGTTTTTCTAATAATAATAATAATATTATTATTATTATTTTTAAGATTATTATTATTATTATTATTATCCTTTTTGTTAATGTTTAAATTAAGTTATTAGTAATATGATTATAATTATTATTTTAGTTGGTATTTTCTTAGGTTATCATATTTTTTTATTATAATTACAAATAATTATTATCATTAGTTATTATTAGGATTTATTTATTTTTCTTTTTTTATTATTTATTTCTTTTATTAGGGTTTCACCCCCCATTTTCGGCGCTCGTGCTACCCAGCTCGCGACCCCCTTACCTCCTGGTGTCTGTTGCACCTCATCCCCTCTATAGCCAGCTAGCTGCCCGACCTTCCCCCTCCTACCCAGCTCAATGCACAACCCCTCTTCCCCGGACACTGCCGTCGCGCCCTGCATCTTCCTTGGACACCGCCGTCATTCCCTTCTTCTTCCCGAGACACCTGCCATCACACCCTTCTCCCCCTTGTGTGCACCAATACTGACATTCCCCCTTACAACCAGCACCATTCGGCCTCCGACTCACCACCATCCAGCGCAAAACCCTCCAGCACTACCCCCCTTTTGGCCGGCGCGAACCTCTTCGGCACGTTTCCCCCTCCCAGCGCAACCACTTTTTGACGCGTTTCCTTGCCGGTGCATTTTGGATCAGTCTTGTTGGGGCGCAGCGGAGGTGCGAGGTACCTCAAACACACAAAAACGGAACAAGAATGGAGGAACACAAGATTTAACGTGGTTCGGTCGTATGACCTACATCCACGGGAGAAGGGGCTGGCTCTATATTATCTCTCCGGTCTCGTCAGAGGATTAAAAACTCATACACCACAATTTTTCCCTTACAAACAATGGGATTTTCATCCCATTTAAATAGAGAAAGAAAACTAGGTCGTTGGAGGGTAGCTCATCTACCCTTGAGAAGTCCTCCCGCCGCCTGCTGTGGTCCACCGTGTCGGCTGCCAAACTTTGACTCCCACCAAAGAAGACTCCTTCTCCTTACCGGCAGAGGACTCTTCCAGCTGAAAAATCCACCCCACATTGGGAGTGGCCCCCACATATCTCCCCCTCATGACCAATTTGGGGTAGACGCCAGACCTGCATTCTCCTTGCAGGTGTTGAAAACTTCATCGGCAAAATGAACACGCTTCTTCATGCCAGATGACGTGGCACTTCCATCATCTTCACTCGATCTCGGGCTGACTGCGATCCCCATCAAATGATACAGCCCCTGGGACTCCTTCCCAGTAAACATCGTTGCATCCCCACGTGAGACTTCTAATACTCCACCTGATATGGAAATCTTGAACCCTCTCGCATCGAGCCTACTCAATGATATCAAGTTCCGTCTCATCCTCGGAACGAATTTCACATCACCCAGTTTACGAACTCCTCCATCGGGTGTCTTCAATTTCACCGTCCCGACTCCTCGAACCTCGCATGTTGACCCATCACCAAGTCTCACCGAGTCCTGCACCTACTGAAAAGTATCAAATGTACCTCTCATTGTACATATGTGTGTCGAGCTCCCCGAATCCAGAACCCATCCGTCTTCCTTTGGATTTTGAGCCCGCACGTTCTTCCTTCTCGGAAAACGACATTCCCACTTCATGTGCCCATATCTTTTGCAGTAATGACACTGCACTTCTTCCCGTTCGACTCGGTCATCTGAGTATGAGCTTCCCGTTGTCACGCATATTTCATCATCTGCTGATAATCCTGTGATGTTCACATCCTCCTCTTCAACTTTCTTCTTCCCAGCAACGTACCGTTTGCGCTCTCCACAGTCACTTTTATAGTGACCCTTCTTCTCGCACCAGAAACACGTGATTTCGCTCGGATCACGTCCCCTGGATTTTGGCCACCATTCTTTACCTCCTGACTGTCGATGTCGTCTCCTCCCACACTGATCATCTCGCATTGCCATGATTTTCTCTCTTGAATGCGTCGTGGGTCTTCGAAATGCTTCCGAATCTTGAAGTGACGCCATCACATCGTCCAGCTTCAATGTCTCCTTCCCCATGAGCAATGCAGTCACAATCCCATCAAATGAGCTTAGTAGTGATGACAAAAGCAAAAGTGCTTTGTCTTCCTCTTCAACCTTCACACCGAGCCCCAATAACTGCATCAGGATCTTGTTGAATTCATTGGTATGATCCAACAAATTTGCTCCCTTGTCCATGCACAATTGGTACAGTTTCTTCTTCAGGAACAACTTTTTGGTGAGCGACTTCGCCATATATCGCTGCTCCAACTTCTTCCAGATCTCTTTCGGTGATGTCTCATCCAACACCGAGTACTTTACCTCATTCTCCAGACATAGCCGAATTGTGCTGACGACCCGCATCTCGAGCTCTTCCCAATCATCTTTACTGGTTTTCTCGGGCTTTTCTCCGATCAATGGTCTGATCATGCCCTGCTGCACCAAAAGATCCTTCACTGTGCTTTGCCACAAACCGAAATTGTTTCGACCATCGAACTTCTCGATGTCAAATTTTGGTAGTGCTCCGCCACCCGTCATCGTCGTTGTCGCAAAATGCGATCACCACCGTCGATGTCGCACCCTTTAATAACCACCTGAAAGAGTGCGAATTTTCAAAAACTAAACGTACAGATGCGTCCGGAACGGTCGAAATAGTCAGAATCGACTCCTGGATCACCGAAATCGGACACCAATTGACCGAGATATGGTCAAAACACGTTCAACGGTCCATATCACCCGCTGACGTGGCACTGACGTGGCACGCCGGAGCTCTTGCCGGAATCTTGCCGGAATTGTCGCCGGCGGCGTGAACAGTGCCTTCTTCTCCGGCAAGGGTTTACTGTTCACCTGCGGGTTTGACCAAACTTTGACCGACCATATCTCCTTCGTTTCAACCCCGTTTTCCTCACCGCTTGTGCCGTTGGAATCGTCTCGCCGTCCTCTTCCCGAATCTGCCCTCGGAAAAATTTTCCGACCACTTTCAATTTTCCATCCACCGGAAAATTTGACTACGTCCCGTCGGTTCACCTCCGTTCGCTCCGCCTCGCATCTGATACCACTTGTTGGGGCGCGACGGAGGTGCGTGGTACCTCAAACACACAAAAACGGAACAAGAACGGAGGAACACAAGATTTAACGTGGTTCGGTCGTATGACCTACGTCCACGGGAGAAGGGGCTGGCTCTATATTATCTCTCCGGTCTCGTCGGAGGATTACAAACTCATACACCACAATTTTTCCCTTACAAACAATGGGATTTTCATCCCATTTAAATAGAGAAAGAAAACTAGGTCGGTGGAGGGTAGCTCATCTACCCTTGAGAAGTCCTCCCGCCGCCTGCTGTGGTCCACCACGTCGGCTGCCAAACTTTGACGCCCACCAAAGAAGACTCCTTCTCCTTACCGGCAGAGGACTCTTCCGGCTGAAAAATCCACCCCACATTGGGAGTGGCCCCCACAAGTCTTCCTCTTCCCTACCTGTGTGTTTTTGATCAGCCTCCTACCTCATATAGTGACCGCAACCCTTACCGGCGCCCCTCTCTCCTTTCGTGAACATAGGTTCCCTCCAGGTAAACCCCCTCCCTTGTTGTAGGGTTTTTCTTAAATTTTGTGGTGTCAGTTTAAGTTTTATGATATTTTGTGGTTTTTTTGGGTAAAACTTGTTTTGTTAGGGTTTGTTCATAGTGTGGTTATGGTGCGAATGAGGTTTTTCACCACTCTCTGAAGTAATATCCATGTGAGGTAGGTGGTTCCACGTTTAACCATTGTTTGATGAATTAATTTTTTCTTAAATTAATTTATCATATTTATTAATTAGTTTGTTTAATGAGAATAAAGTTTTTAATTAAATTTGATATGTATATGTAATATAGGTGTGTTTTATGTGAAAGAACATGTTGAACTGTTTATTATCATTTTATAAACAATGTACATTGTGTTACAATTTCGCGTCAATTTGCATCGAGTCATAGAGGAATTTTTGGTTGAATTTTCTATATTTTGAGTCATGCAAAATGTTTTAAAAATTGATTCATAAATTTTCTAGTGGTTTGTTCAACTATGGAAGTGGTCTTTTAAACTGTGAAGTTTATTTATTTTGTTTTTCAAGCGGTGCAAATACAGTTTTAAAAATAATTATTTTGTTATGAAATTGTTTTTATTAGAATGAATTTTTCCTGTGGAAGTAGGTGATCCCATGTAAAATTGTTAATTGGTGAATTATCTTGTACATTTAATTAATTGAGAACATTTGTTAAGTAGTTCACATACTACGAATGTGATTTTGACTGAGTTTTGTTATGCATTTACTTTGTTAGTAGAGTGTTTATATGATGCTAATGTGTTTTGTTGTGAAAACCTACATTGAGCTATTTATTAGTGTTCAACTGTGAAATTAGTTTTTTAGAATGTGAAAGAGTTGTAGTGTGTGTTTTCGATGTGGCATCAAAGTGAGTTTTGTCATAAAAGCGGTTTTGAGTGCATTCTACTTTTTAAAGTCATGAGACAAATTTTTGAAATTGCTTAATAAAATTTATTGGTGGTTTTCTAATTGTAAAAGTGTTTTCTTTAAAATTGCAAGTGGTTTAATTGATGGTGTAAGCGATGCAGATTAAGTTCTAAAAATATTTTCTTGTGCACTTAATTCAAAATGGGGATTTTGAGTGTGTTTTCATATATAAAGCCTGATGAGACTCTTTTAGAATTGTTTTATGAAAATTTTCAAAGGGTTTATCAAATTATATCAATGGTGCTAACCTTGACTGGGCAAGGTTTTAGTGTGCATAATATTTAAAAATGGAATTTGGGAGTGAAAATGGTGGTTCTGTGATTGTAATTACCCTATTTAGATTTTATGCATAAATGCGACATGTGACGTGAACTTAGATTTAAAAAGTGAAATTGTCGGTGTAAATGGTATCTTGAAATAAAGGGTGTTTTAGTCAGGCTGTTTATGTGATGTGAACTTGGAACTTGTTTGAGCACAAAGAGGGAAGCTCGGGTAGCTGGGAAGATGGACTAGATTAGTTGGCTAGTGATTTGAGGGTGGCTTCAGCCCTGTTTCACTTTGTAGGATCGATGACTGGAACACTAAATAAACATATGAATAACTTTGGGTAGTGGTTTCTAAGCCACGTTTGATGAGGGTCAAGTTTTCTAAGCCACATTTGCTGAGGGTTGTGTTTTCTAGGCCATGTTTGTTGAGGGTCATGGTTCCTAATCCATGTTTCACTGAGACACAAAGATCTAGGGACCCATGCTAGCTAACACCCACAATGTCTTCCCCATATTTGGTTATCCATGTTTACTTTATGCTCACTAGCATGACACTTTTGTTATCTTAAAAGTATGTGTGTGTGTGTGATTTGATTTAAGTTTTTTTCTCTGAAACTGTTTTCATTTAAAACATCTATCATTTACAATTGTTTTCTTTAAATACTGTTCAATCATTTATTTACTTTTTTATTTATTTAAGTAGAAAATGTGTTTGTCATTAAATGGTTATGTGTGGAATCTTCTCCCAATGGCACCCTACTGGGCTCTTGTCTCACACCCTACATATAGCTTTGGGTGTTTGTAGACCTTGTTCTTTGTGTATCCCATATCGAGGCATCCTGATTAGCGATGGTGGTTTGGGTTGTTGATGGTATTTGCGTGCATGTTGTTGTTGGTATCTTGGGGACGTGGCTTCTCGTGTTGCTTAGAGGTTGGTATTGAAGTTTTAGTTTTATATCATGTTGTAGTCTCCTTTGGGTCTTTAGTTGAATTGTAGACTTTGGTTTTCTGTTTCCAGTTTATGTTTATTTATCTTGTTAGTGTTTTTGTGTTTATTGCTTCAGGTAAATCATTCCCATGTATTGTTTTTGATACCTGAGCACTTGTGATAGCCCATGGGGATCGGGAACGCCCTTTGGGCCTTACCGCGGATGGGGTCGGGTGCCGGGTCAGATGGAAACCCGACCTAGTTTGTGCCAAAATGGTATGAGAGGAGGTTTTCTTTATTGGGTCATGTTCCTTTGGTATAGATTCAGGGTATAACAAAGTTGAGGGTGTTAGAACTCAATGTTCTATCTACGATAAAGGTGCCTGACCAGAACACCTCATGGCAGGACTCGAGTTACTAGGGTAAGTTGAGGTTTGTCTGAGTCTTTGGTCCTTATGGTAAATCTTGTTTAGGGGAAATGAAAAGGGAGTAGGTTCAGTGGTCCTAGTGTGCTCTCAAGGTCTGGAAAGCCATGTAGAGTTGGGAATGACGTCCTAGAATAGTCTCTATGGTGGTGGCGTGATTTTCATATGGTCGCCAACCATATGTCCCAGTCACTCGCGGACACTAGTCTTCTCTTACATCATTACTCGTCTCTTTGTTTTGGATTCATGGGAATTTGGTTTTTAAGTAAAAATGATTTGGTCTTGGAAAATGTTTTTAAATGAAGTGCTTTAAAAATAAAATGATATATGAGGTTTAAAAAGTGTGGTTTGAATTTTTTTTTTTTGAAAAAAAAAACAGAAGGGTCTGGTTTTGATCTTTGGTTCTCTCATGGGAAACCACATGCATGGGTATATACAGAAAGAGAAATGGTTAATGTATGACCAGATGAGTTCCTAGTTGGACATGAGGTGGGTGCCTGTGTGGCATGGGAACATGCATGTGTGAGACCCATGTGACACCATTAGTGTTTGTGCAACCCACCAGCTTCGTTCATTTTCAAAAAGTTTTGTTAAAGGAAAATCTTGTGTTTTAATAACCGATGATTGTGTGGTGTTTCCTTTTGTTTTATAAATGTTGGATGTGAGGAGTTTTGAGCCGAGAATCCTTTTTGAATGATTTTTGTCTTGAGTTTGAATTCAGATTTGTACGTTGGTGTGAAAATGTGTGGTTAGTGTATTATTTTGTAAAGTGATTCGGGAAGCCCTTGCAGTGGTTTCCCCTACACATTTAATGTTTGTTTGTGGTGTATCTTGGCCATTGGACTAGTTTAGTTGGGTCCATGGTTTTCTTTCTTGTCTAGTGTACACCCCCATAACGTATTAACATGTGTTTGATGTGTGGCCATAGGTAATTCACCATTGGCCGACCCTCTAGTTGATTAAAGTAAGGAATCTCCCTTTTTAGTGATAGTGCCAAGTCTATCCCTTTTTTACTTTTTAGTTAAGTGGATCCTATCATAGTGGGATGACCGAAATGAGGGGAGTTGAAGGTATTTTTGGTCTCTTTGAGTTTTCTGAGTCATCTGGTATGAATTTTTACACCGTTGTGTTTGAAGGTCCCCTTGAAAATGCTAAAAGGAATTCCAGCCAAGAAGGGTGTAGGCAGTTTGGAGTTATCGGTGCTGACTGATGTCTTGAAAGGCTTTTATTTCTTTAATCGTCTTCATGGGTCAAGTTTGGTGATGTCTTTCAGCATGAGTTTTCTTCAAAGTGTAAAGGTGGATTTCATAAAACCCTCTGAGAACCCTTGTTTTCATAGGAGTGTTTCCTCCTCTTAGGAAGTTTTAATTTTTTTGTTCAAAAGGGGAGTGTTTTTCATGTGTCTTTCCTTAGTAGCTTTCTTGGTTAAGGTGAATAGGTGATGCGTGTGCATCATCTAAACCCCTATTCTGGTAGATGTGTCATGAGGGAGTAGTTTGATGTCATGGTGTGTTGTGTTTGTTGGTTTTGTCTCGGTTGCGGTGTGATTGCGTGTGGCACCAAAAGGAGAAGCTCCATTCGGGAGTCTTCAATGCCTGACTGTGAGTTAGGAGATTATTTGAACATTAGGCTCTAACCATAGGCCTCAGAGTGAAACTAGATCATGGTTAGGAACCCCAGTAGTGTATGGAACCCCGACCTTTTTTTTCCTGCTATCGATATTGAATGTGGAGGAAGTTTAAATTGCTTTATTTGGTTGTTCCATTCTATACGGCCCGTTTAGGCATGTGGGGTTTCCCATGGATATGAGGAGGCATGGTCTTATCATTACCTTAAATTACTAGGTGTTGCGCCCCACCAGATGTAACCTCTTTTAGTGTTCCTTATGGTAAATTGGCCTCAAATTTGAATAGTTCTTATCCATGGATATGTAGATGTTGGTTTGTCTTGGGACGTGGTTTTGAAAACCTGATAGTTGGACCCCTCCCTCCCCATCCCTTGTGGTGGGGGTGTTTGTTAACTAGCAGGAAATCTCAAAGTTTTGTATCTTCTAGGAGCTCAAATGGTGGGGAGTCTACCCGAGCCTCCCCGTGTCTGTTTTACAATCTCATCTTGGGTGTATATGGGTTTCTAATAGTGGGGATCCCCTTTAAGCTTCCCCTTGTCACCTTTTGGTTCTGTTCTTAAATATGGACTGGTGGTAAGTGATACGAGTTTCTTTGGATGTGGTTTGATCTTATTTGTTCATTCCAGTCAAATGATGTGGTTTTTATTCAATGGTTCTTGAGGTGTTTTGGATTGTGAAGTTGGTTTCTGTGGGTGTGAGAGTTCCTTTCCTAAATCAATCAATTTGAGGTGTACTAGATCTTTGATGTGGGTGAAACTTAGCAGAAAGTCTTGTTATGGGTTACTTGAGATTTTCATTTAAGTCAGCTTCTCTAAAAAAGATGCGTTTGTCTCCTTTTGCTTGCTTTTAGTAAGGATCCTCATTGAAACTTGAGGGGGTATCATTTTTTTCTTTGGTGTTTCAGCCTTAGTTGTCGATTTCTGGGGATGTAATGTACTATGGTGGGGAGAATTATCACACCCTCCATTTCTGATTTTTTTTTAAATTTCTTGGCATCGGGTAGTTCGGGTTGAAGCTCGACTTAAAATTTTGAGCTCTTATTTAAAAACACGTGGTTTTACCTTGCTATCATTCAACGAATGGTAAGGGCATGGTTGAAGCCACGCGGCTTCACCCGGGTCACCTAAAGGCCTGCTCGATGTCCAGAGCAAATAAATGAAGTAGAATAACATAAATACATATTTTGTTTTGATAGTGACGTAGGAAGGGCATAGTCGAAGCCATTCAGCTTCTCCAAATCACCACACAGCCTATCTGGTGTATGGTTAATTCATTAATTAATGAAACAAATAAAGAAGTTATCACAAAATAAAAAGATAAGAATAAAATGATTTAAGGGTTGTTCCAATAATAATAATAATAATAATAATGATAATGATAATAATAATAAGATTATTTTTATTATTATTATCCCTTTTGTTAATGTTTTAATTAAGTTATTAGTAACATGATAAAAATCATTATTTTAGTTTGTATTTTATTAATTTATCATCTTTTTTTATTATAATTATGAGTAATTATTATCATTAGTTATTATTAGGATTTCTTTGTTTTTTTATTTCTTTTATTAGCGTTTCACCCCACATTTTCAGCGCCCTTGCTACCCAGATCACGACCCCCTTACCCCTTGGTGTCCGTCACGCCTCACCCCCTCCATAGATAGCATATTGCCCGACCTCCCTCCTCTTACCCAGCTCGAAGCGCGACCCCTCTTCCCCGAACACCGCCGTCGTGCCCTGCGTCTTCCTCAGACACCACCATCATGCCCTGCTTCTTCCCCGGACACCTTCTGTCACACCCTTCTCCCCCTTGTGTGAACTAAGCCCAACACACCCCCTTATAGCTAGCGTAATTCAGTGTCCGACCTGCCACCAGCCGATGCAACCCCCTTTTTGGTCAGCGCGAACCTCTCCGCCGTGTTTCCCACTCTCGGTGCAACCCCTTTCCAGCATGTTTCCTTGCCAGCGCATTTCCGACCGGTCTTCCTCTTCCCTACTAGTGTGTTTTTGACTATCCTTCTACCTCCTCTAGTGACCGTAACCCCTACTAGCACCCCTCTCTGTAATGAACCAACATTTTGAATGAATTTTTGTTTCCTAATTTTGTGTGTTATTTTAGTTTATACTCAACAAAACTATATTCTTTAATTAATGAAGTGAGTATAATTAAAATGAGACCATTGTGTTTCGACTGTTATATGACCATTGGTCAATATGACTATTGGAAACTAAATGTTGCGATTTTTGTCTCTAAATACAAGTGATCTTGGTTAATTAATACAGAAAGAATATTCGATGGCCTCATCCTGTAGTCTCGGGCCGATCGAAGCCCATCTGACAAAACTTGGGAAGAGGGTATCACCACTGGGATTTGCTCTGGACCAAACCCAAGCTGAACTTCATCGTGTGAAGCTGGAGCGGAATCGCCTTCGGGAAAAGTTCAAGCTTATAGAAATCACTACTTTGATAATGTTGGCCGAGCCACCCTCAGATTCTTTCACCTTAGCACACTTTACACTTAGGCCCTATGCTGGGGTTATAACATGCTATGTAACAATACTATAGCTATTATGTGTAATCCTTTGAGATAAATAAAATTGTGATTTCTTCCTATGGTGAAGCTTGTGTTTTTTCTGATATTCAAATAAATATAGGATGTATATCGATGGATATTGGAAAAAGGGGATATTTTAAAATATTTATTTAAACCTTAAATAATTAATGATGTGTAATGATTTTTAAAATATGGTCTTCTGAAAATGTGTTCAGTAAGAAATTTAGAATCTAATAAGATCAACTTAATTTTTTGTGAATAGTAAATTATGAATAGTGATTTTACGCTTAGGATTAGTAATGTGAGCAAATGTATTAGAAATATACTTTAAAGAAAGTATTAATATAATTTAGGTACCTTGATTAAGTAATGTGATTCAATAAAATAGGTAAATAACTGTTTCAGAAATTATTAGTCAAGTATTAGTTTTTTTTCGAGTGAATAGTTTTTTTAATTAAAAATTAAATTAAAAATATTTCGAAAATTATTTTTATAAAATGGAGTTCATTTTGGAATCAAGAGCATCGATATTTGGTTAGGGTGATTTTTGGGTTTTTTTCTGAAAAAAATGAATTTTCGGTGAATAATGAAAATACAGTTTTTAGTTTCAGGTGTTTAATGACATCATTAAGGATGTAATAATTATGTAATAATTCTGGTCGATTTATGAATAGTAAGATAAGTTATGAGGTGTCCAAAGGGGCTAAAACCATGGTCAAATACCATGGGGAAGCCCATGGTTTTTCCAATACCACCGATGAGGTGTCCCTTGGCCATTAATGACATGTCCCCTCACTTCTCCTATAAATACCAAGCCTTTCCATCATTATTTTCATTTCAAAATCCTTCTAAACGAAGTTATGGTCTCATTACATCCCAAGGAGTCCTTACAAGATTTCCTAAAGCCTCCCAAGGTCCTGACCTTCAAGATTTTGTAGTTACTCTTCAAGGTAAGAGATCCTTTCACCCTCCTTTTAAGTCATGACTTCCTTTATGTTGTGTCTTATATTTTCCATATCTTTATGTTGAGGGTATGTTCTTATATGTTCTTATTATTGTCAATTTTATGTACAAATTATGATAGAACCTTTCTTATCTCATCAATTTGTTTTCTGAATTTTTAAGTGACGCCGTTAGGCTGCCAGATTTCTCGTAAAAGGAATCGCGCCTTCTCTTTTCTTTCATGTTTCCTTTTCATGTGGTATGTCATTAAAATTTTCATACCATGTTCTTATCTCCATGTTGTTCTATATTTGTACTATATTATAAGTTATTTATGAGTGGGTTACTCTTGTACCCTCTCTTTCCAATGTCTTCCAAAACCATGTTATATAGCTGTTATGCTGCCGAAATCTCACCTCAAAATTTATATCTCTTTCTCTCAAGAAATTCTATTGTTTATTTATGTGAATACCTAGACTTATTTAATTTCCGTGGGTGTTAATAAATATATAAATATGATATATTTTATTCTTTAATTGACATAGATATAACCCTCACTCCCTTTCCATGGGTTATAAATGACATAATGATCTTATTTTTAAGCTCTTTTTAAACGTCACGATTTTGACATGAAACCCATTTCTTTGATTCCATTTGGGTTATTTATAAAATGTTTGATTATGATCTATGTGGCTCACATGAAAGTAAATACATATTAAGGGTGTGCCCTGATAGCACTCCAATTCATTGGGTAAAGAATTAATCTCTAGAGATGACAAGTTTTACGATACCTTGGTGAATAACCTTGGTAATTTTTATGACACCTTGGGGATGGAACTTGGTGATATGTTCATGAATGTCTAAATGAAATGTTTTAGACACATATTCAAGTTATGTTCCAAGTTATTTTCTTTATGATATACCTATTCTTTCATTGCTCATGTCTTTATGTTTTTATTCAAGTTCTTATTGATATCACAAGTACATTGACTCCCTTGTTTACCCTTACCGGGCCTTCTACTCACCCTTTCCTTTGATGTCTATCTCTAGGATATGAGATACAGTAAATGTAAATAGTATTAACCTATGATGAATCCTTTCAAGTGGTTTAGAATAATTTTTTATGTTATTTTCCTGTATTATGTTCCTGATTTCCAAGACACTTGACTTTAAAGATCCTCTATATGTAAAATGTAATGAAAAGTTATGTATTAAAAAGGCGGGATGCAACAGTTGGTATCAATGAATAGTTTAGTTATTTATGGAAATTAGGCTATGAAAACTTTAGGAAGAACCCTATAGAAAAGTTTAAATATAAGGAAAACTTCCTTGTATTTTAGTGAGTATTGAGTAAGTGATTTATCAAACAAATACATCCCTGTCTGGATACAAGCAGGTAGAGGCAGCTCTGGAACAAATGTATGTAGGGGTAAAACCCGAAAACACCACTTTGATCTAGAGTTGAACGGGAACTGGTGCACGACAATGGGCCTTGCTGCACTCTTGGTTACGACACTTCTGGGGGATATGTTTGTTTAATCGAAAGCTTTTTATGAATCATTATGAAGGAATTATAGAGAAATATAATTTTTTAAACATGAAGTTTTAAGACATAGAATCCTTCATAGTTAAAAGATTCATAAATGAAACAAGTTTCTCACTAAGATATTTTTATTTTAGAAAATGGTGGGCAATAAGAGGAACCATGCAAATGGTGATCGTAATGGACCATGTGCTGATGACCCTACGATGGAAGCCGAAATGGAAACATTCATGTGAATGATGAACCAACTGACTCAAGTTATGAGTAATAACTTGAATCAGGCTGAGAGGCCGATCTCACAATGAAGGGAACAACATTCTGTTGAGTCCTTTATGCACCAACGACCACCAACCTTCAGTGGATCGACTGACCCATTGATTACTGAGCAATGGATTAGCTCTATAGAGAAGATCTTTTCTGTGCTACATTGTTCAGAGCAAGAGAAGGTCACCCTGGCTATTTGTCGCTTAGGGGGAGAAGCTGATCAGTTGTTGGAACTGATAAAAAACATGAGGCAAAGAGTGGAAGTTGAAGCTATGGAGTTGGAAGAGTTCAGAGGGATCTTTTTCAGTAAGTATTTCCCTCGTTCCATGAGAACAATAATGGAGAAAGAGTTTCTCGAGCTGAAGCTGGAGAATGAATCTGTGGGAAGCTACGAGATGAACTTCACAAGGCTTTCACAATATAATTCTAGCGTTTTCATGGATCCAAATTGTAAGGTTGATAGATTCTTCGGTGGACTGAGACCTCATCTATGGAAGAATCTAGCCAACTGAGATTATGATGGCTACGAGGAGATCGTGCGGAGTGCGATGAAAGTGGATCTAGAGTTTGGTGAGACACAGTGGTCTCATAAATCCAATGATAAGAAGAGATCAATGAAACCCAGCTTAGGGAGGACTTTTGATCAGGGAAGAGGAGTAAATCAAGTGAAACTTCCCATGAGTAATAAATGTGGGAAGAAGCATTTGGGGAACTGCTTGCTCAGGATTGGTAAGTGCTACAAGTGTGGAAAATATGGCCACATTGTGAGGAATTGTCATGGTGAGGTGAAAACTCAACCTCCAAACACAAACGACAAGGGGAATATGGTGCAGGCCCTACCTAAAGTCCAGTGCTTCAAGTGTGGACAATGTGAGAACTTTTCCAATCACTGTCCAAATCCGAGGACAGTGGAGGGGAACCGCCATCAACCTCAGCAAAGGCCAAGGGATCAACGCCATTATTTTTCTATCGCAACAGATGAAGTCGATGCTCCGAATGATGTGGTAGTAGGTAATCTTGTTGTCCTCTAAAATCTAGCAAGTACTTTGTTTGATTCTGGTTCTATGCATTCCTTTATTTCCTCTAAGTTTGCAATGAATTTAGAATTAACCCCCAAATTGCTAAAAGTAGAGTTTTCAGTCAAGACTCCTGGTGGGACTATCCAAGCATCGTCAGTGTTTAGAAACTCTAGTATTTACTTTAGTGAGCAAAATCTTATCACAAATCTAGTATTCATTCCCATGCTAGAATTCGACATTATACTAGGGATGGACTGGCTCTCAAAGTATAATGCTAATATCAATTGCAGAAGAAAGTAAATATTAGTAGTCTTGAATGGAAAACCTATATTTATCTTCTAAGGAGAGATATATCAACCTGATCTTTGTCTAAAAGAACCCCCTACTTCATTCTTTATGGAGTTGATCGGTGAAGAAGAAGAAGAAGAATAGAGTTTAAGAATAGAAAGTGTCCCCATTATCCAATAATATGTTGATGTATTTCCTAAGGAGTTGCTTGGACCTCCCCCAGAAAGAGAGGTAGAGTTCTCTATTGAGCTCGTACCAGGATCTCATCCAATATCAAAAACCCCGTATAGGATGGAAAATGTGGAGCTTGAGGAATTAAATAAACAACTAGAATATCTTTTGGAGAAGGGGTTTATCCGACCAAGTGTGTCTCCTTGGGGAGCACCTGCTCTCTTTGTGAAGAATAAGGATGGATCAATGTGGCTATGCATCGATTATAGAGAACTGAATGAGATCGCAGTGAAGAACAAATACCCTCTTCCAAGAATTGATGACTTATTTGACTAACTTCGTGGGGCTCAATTATTCTCTAAGATTGATATTTGATCTGGTTATCATCAATTCAGGGTGGAGAAAGAAGATATTCCAAAATCTGCCTTCTAATCAAGATATGGGCATTATGAGTTTGTTTTTATGCCCTTTGTACTGACTAATCACTACTACAAATATGCCCTTTAGCATCGCTAAAAATGGCCTTTAACAGTGCTAGAAAAGCGTTGTTAAAGTCGGTGAAGATAAGGGGGGGTCCCCTTTATCATCGCTAAAAAAAGCACTGATAAAAGTACCCCTTTATCAGTTCTTTTTTTAGCACTGATAAAGGGGTCCTATATCAGCGTTGATAAGGGACCCTTTTATCAGCACTTTTAAAAAAGTGCTGATAAAAGTTAAAAAAAATTAAAAAATTAAAAAAAATTACAAAAATTTAAAAAAGATTACAAAAATCATGCCCATCCGGGGGGGCTTTATAGCGCTTGATCCCCACTTTTAATAGCGCTTTCCACCCCCTCCAGCGCCCCGTACGCACCCCCTCCACCCTTTATCAGCGCTAACCCCCCACATCCACCCCCATTCGCGCGCCTCTGCCTCCAGCAGGTTTTGAACTCGAGACCTCCCCCCTGCGTGCCTAAGCCCTTACCACTACTCTATTTTGATTTGTTTGCTATTTCATGATATCTATATATATATAGTTATATTTATTCATATAGTAATATATATTTATATTAATATATATATATAGTTATATTAATATATATATAGTTATTTTAATATATATATATATAGTTATATTAATATATATATAGTTATATTAATATATATATATATATAGTTATATTAATATATATATATAGTTATATATATATAGTTATATTAATATATATAGTTATATTAATATATATATAGTTATATTAATATATATATAGTTATATTAATATATATATAGTTATATTAATATATATATATCTATATTAACATATATCTCTATTTATATATATATAGTTATATTTATTAGTATAGTAATATATATTTATATTAATATATATATATAGTTATATTAATATATCTATATATAGTTATATTAATATATATCTCTATTTATATATATTTATATATATATATATTTAGTTATTTATATTCATATAGTAATATATATTTATAGTAATATATATTTATATTAATATATATATATAGTTATATGAATATATATATTTATAGTGATATTAATATACATATTTATAGTGATATTAATATATATATATATAGTTATATTAATATATAGTAGTTATATAAATATTCATATATTGGTATTTTAAATAAAATGGATATTAGTTATTATTTATATAATGCTAATATATTTTATATGTAAATATGTTTAATTATTTATTTTAAAATTTAATTTTTAGGTGTAAATATATAAAAAATATGCACATATAGTTATATATTTGATTATAAATAGTAGTGCATTATAAAAAACGATAAAAATTCAAAGACATAATATCAATATGAATGTAATACCTTGGAATAAATTCATTCCCCACCAAAAAAATCCAATAATACCCCCTTAAACGAGGCTGAAAATCCACAAAATGTTAAAAAATCGGGGTACCCCGACTAAAAACTAAGTTTTTGAGACCTTATGGTCCTCTTTTGGCCTCGAAAATCCCTTGATTGGGGTCCCCCGGGGTCACAGAGACGTAGAGCTCGTTGCAGGCTTTGATTTGAAATGTGGTAGAGCTCAAACGGACACCCGGATCAAAAGTTATGGTCGTTTGAAGTTTGAGTTTCATTTTCAACATATTTTGGATCTTTTTTTAATTTTTTTAATTTTTTGGTCTTCAAATTTTTATTAAATGACTATTAATCCATAATAATTAGAAAATTATTAATTAAAAATATATTTTTTATTTTTTAAGAAGCCATTTTCACTAAATATCTTATATATTAAGTATATTAAGTGTAAATGTACATTTATACTTATCTAAAATATATTTAAAAATTATATATTATATTTATATCAATATAACTATATTTATATATCAATATATCAATATTTTTTTTTAATTTTTTTTTAATTCGACCCTTTATCAGCGCTTTTAAAAAAAGCGCTGATAAAATGATCTCCCTTTATCAGCGCTTTTTCGTTAGCGCTGATAAAGGGGGGCGCTGGGAAAAACTATTTTTGTGGTAGTGAATGCACCTGCTATTTTTATGGATTTGATGAATAGAGTCTTTAAGGACTACCTTGATAACTTTGTGGTAGTTTTTATTGATGATATTCTGATATATTCCAAAAGTTGCGAGGAGCATGAGGATCATCTAAGGGCTATTTTACAAACTCTACGGATAGAGAGGCGTTTTGGGAAGTTCAGTAAATGTGAATTCTGGTTGCAACAAGTTGCTTTCTTGAGGCACATTATTACCAATGAAGGAATCATAGTTGACCCTGAAAAGACAAAAGTTGTAGAGGAGTGGCCTCAACCTACAACAATAACTGAGATTCATAGTTTTCTTGGATTCGCAGGATATTATAGGAGGTTTGTAAAAAACTTCTCACAACTTTCTAATCCATTAACCAAGTTAACTCGAAAAGGGGTCAAGTTCATCTAGACAAAGGAGTGTGAGGAAAGTTTCCAAGAGCAGAAGAAGAGATTTGTTACTGCACCTGTGTTAACTCTGCCCTCAAGTGGATAAGGATTCATTATTTTTAGTGATGCATCTCTAAAATGGATTAGGTGTGTCCTCATTAAAAATGACAAGGTCATTGCTTATGCATCTCGACAGTTGACGATTCATGAGCAGAATTATCCTACGCATGATCTGGAGCTGGCTGCAGTCATTTTTGCTCTGAAGATATGGAGGCACTATCTTTATGGGGAGAAATGTGATATATACATAGACCATCAAAGTTTGAAGTATATTTTCACACAAAAGGAATTGAACATGACACAAAGGAGATGTTTGGAACTTCTTAAAGACTATGATTGTTCAATTCATTATCACCCTAGAAGAGAAAACAAGGTTTCTAATGCATTAAGTAAGAAATACCCAGTTGTTCTTTCCATGATGAGGATTCAAAAATATCCTTTGATCAATGACCTAGTAAAGATGGACATGGGAAGTATAAGGAAAGACACATCATCAACCCTAACCCAAATGATTTCTCAATCGTCATTACTAGAGAAGATCAAGAAGGCTCAGAAAGAAGATCCTTTGTTACAAGAGAAGTTTGAGGCTGTAAAGGATGGAATGTTTCCTGAGTTCAATATTGATCAAGAATGTGTACTGAGATTTCGTACAAGACTATGTGTTCCATCTGTTCCAGACATAATGAAGGAGATGATGGATTAAGCTCATAGCTCTACTTTCTTTATACATCCTGGAAGCACAAAAATGTATAGGGACCTTCTTGATCATTATTGGTGGGATAATATGAAAAGGGAGATTGATGACTACACTTCAAGGTGCCTAGTATGTCATCAAGTAAAGGTAGAACGACAAATTCTTAAAGGGGGTATTGTAACCACTACCCATACCAGCATGCAAGTAGGACAACATCACTATGGACTTCGTCACTGGTCTTTTAAAGACTCCCAAAGGAAACAATGCGATATGGGTTATTGTAGACCGTCTCACCAAGACTGCCCATTTTATCTCTATCTGGGAAAATTTATCTCTTGATAAACTTGCCATGATTTACGTGAAGGAAGTGGTAAGGCTGCATGGAGTTCCACTTTCTATCATATCTGATCGTGATCCAAGGTTCACATCCAAATTCTGGAAAATTCTTCAACAAGATCTGAGAACTGAATTGAATTTCAGTACGGACTATAACCCCCAAACTGATGGCCTATCTGAAAGGACTATTCAGACACTCGAGAACATGCTGAGAACATGCTTAATGGAATTTAAGGGTGGATGAGATCAACATATCCCTTTAGTTAAGTTTTCTTACAACAACAGCTTCCACTCGAGCATTCAAATGGCACCCTATGAAGCTATATATGGGAAGCGATGTAGAAATCCTACTTTTTGGGATGAAGTTGGTGATAGAAAGCTTCTTGGTCCTGATCTTGTTCAAGAGATGACCAAAAAAGTCCTTGCCATCCAGCAACACATTAAGGCTGCTCAGAGTCGACAAAAGAGCTATGCCGACAACCGTTGAAGGGACTTGGAGTTTGATGTCGGTGACAAGGTCTTTCTTTTAATTTCAACTTATAAGAGAGTCATGAGGTTTGGAAAGAAAGGGAAGCTTAGCCCTAGGTTCATTGGCCCCTATGAAATCTTTGATCGTGTGGGAGCAATGGCTTATCAGCTTGCACTTCCTCAAAATCTAGCACAAGTTCATGATGTCTTCCATGTATCCCTCTTGAGAAAGTACATACCTGAACCTTCACATGTACTAAACCCATAGGTGGTACAACTAGAACATGAGCTCTCTTATGAACAGCATCCGGTGGAGATCTTGGATCATAGAGACAAGGTTCTACGGAACCAGAGTACCCACCTTGTTAAGGTGTTGTGGAGAAACCACAAATACGAAGAAGCCACGTGGGGACTAGAGGAGTCTATGAGGTAGAAGTACCCACACCTTTTCTTTTATGATGATACGAGTTAAAATTTCGGGGATGAAATTTCTTAAGGGGGGAAGAATGTAACGACCCAAAATTTTGAATGAATTTTTGTTTCCTAATTTTGTGTGTTATTTTAGTTTATACTATACAAAACTATATTATTTAATTAATGATGTGAGTATAATTAAAATAATACCATTGGGTTTCAACTGTTATATGACCATTGGTCAATATGACCGTTGGAAACTAAATGTTGCGATTGTTGTCTCTAAATACAAGCGATCTTGGTTAATTAATACAGAAAGAAGATTCGATGGCCTCATCCAGTAGTCTCTGCCCGATCGAAGCCCATCTGATGAAACTTGGGAAGGAGGTAGCACCACTGGGATTTGCTCTGGACCAAACCCAAGCTGAACTTCATCATGTGAAGATGGAGCAAAATTGCCTTCGAGAAAATTTCAATCTTATAGAAATCACTACTCGGGAAATGTTGGCTAAGCCACCCTCAGATTATCTCACCTTAGCACACCTTAAACTTAGGTCATATGCTGGGGTTATAAGGGGATATGTAACGAGAGCATAACTACTATGTATAATCCTTTGAGATAAATAAAATTTTGATTTCTTCCTATGGTGAGGCTTGTGTTTTTTTTCAGATATTCGAATAAATATAGGATGTATATTGATGAATTTTGGAAAAAGGGGTTGTTTTAAAATATTTATGTAAACCTAAAATAATTAATGATGAGTAATGATTTTCAAAAATTGGTCTTCTGGAAATGTGTTCAGTAAGAAATTTAGAATCTATTAAGATCAACTTAATTTTTTTGTGAATAGTAAATTATGAATAGTGATTTTACGCTTAGGATTAGTAATGTGACCAAATGGATTAGTAATCTCACATAAATAAAGTATTAATATAATTTTGGAACCTTTATTAAGTATTGTGATTCAATAAATTAGGTAAATAACTGTTTCAGAAATTATTAGTCAAGTATTAGTTTTTTCGGGTGAATAGTGTTTTTAATTAAAAATTAAATTAAAAATATTTAGAAAATTATTTTTATCAGATGGAGTTAATTTTTGAATTCAGAACATCGATATTTGGTTAAGTTGATTTTTGGGGTTTAAACTGAAAAAAATGAATTTTTGGAGAATAGTGAAAATACAGTTTTTAGTTTCAGGTGTTTAATGACATCATTAAGTATGTAATAATTATTTAATAATTCTGGTCTACTTCTGAATAGTAAGATAAGGTATTAGGTGTACCAAGTGGCCAATACTATTGGCAAATACCATGGGCAAGCCCATGGTTTTTCCAATACCACCGATGAGGTGTCCCATGGCCATTAATGACTTGTCCCCTCACTTCTCCTCTAAATACCAAGTATTTCCCTCATTATTTTCATTTCCAAATCCTTCTCAATGAAGTTATGGTCTCCTTGCCTCCCAAGTAGTCCTCCCAAGGTCCCCTCAAGCCTCCCAAGGTCCCGACCTTCAATATTTTGAAGTTACTCTTCAAGGTAAGGGATCCTTTCACCATCCTTTTAAGTCATGACTTCCTTTATGTTGTGTCTTATATTTTCCATCTCTTTATGTTGAGGGTATGTTCTTATATGTTCTTATTACTGTCAATTTTATGTCCAAATTCTGAGAGACCCATTCTTCTCTCATCAATCTATTTTCTAGATTTTTAAGTGACGCTGTTAGGCTGCCAAATTTCTCGTAAAAGGAATCACATCTTCTCTTTTCTTTCATATTTTATTTTCATGTGGTATGTAATTCAAATTTCCATACCATGTTCTTATCTCCATGATGATCTATATTTATAATGTATTATAAGTTATTTATGAGTGGGTTACTCTTGTACCCTGTCTTTCCAATGTTTTCTAAAACCATGTTATATTGCCGTTATGCTGCAGAAATTTCACCTCAAAATTTCTATCTCTTTCTATCAAGAAATTCTATTGTTTATTTATGTGAATACCCAGAATTATTACATTTCAATGGATGTTAATAAATATATAAATATGATATATTTGATTCTGGAATTGACATACATATAACCCTCACTCCCTTTCCATGGGTTATAAATGACATAATGATCTTATTTTTAAGCTCTTTTTAAACGTCATGATTTTGACATGAAACCCATTTATTTGATTCCATTTGGGTTATTTATGAAATGTTTGATTATGATCTCTATGGATCACATGAAAGTAAATACATATTAAGGATATGCCCTGATAGCACTCCAATGCATTGGGTAAATAATTAATCTCTAGAGATGACAAGTTTTACGATACCTTGGTGAATAACCTTGGTAATTATTATGAAACCTTGGGGATGAACCTTGGTGATATATTCATGAATGTATAAATGAAATGTTTTATCCACATATTCAAGTTATATTCCAATTTATTTTCTTTATGATATACCTATTCTTCCATTGCTTATGTCTTTATGTTTTTATTCAAGTTCTAATTGATATCACAAGTACATTGACTCCCTTGTTTACCCTTACTGGGCCTTCTACTCACCCTTTCCTTTGATGTCTATCTCCAAGATATGAGATGCAGTAAATGTACATAGGATGAACCTATGATGAATCCTTATAAGTGGTTTAGACGTATTTTTTATGTTGTTTTCATGTATTATGTTCCTGATTTCTAAGACACTAGACTTTAAAGATCATCTGTATGTAAAATGTAATGAAAAGTTATGTATTAAAAAGGAGGAATTCCACACTCTCTCCTTCCGTGCATGGGGGTTCCCTCCAGGTAAACCCCCTCCCTTGTTGTAGGAGTTTTTCCTTAAATTTCACGATATCTGTTTAAGTTTTATGATTTGTTTTGGTTGTTTTGGGTAAAACTTGTTTTGTTAGGGTTTGTTCACAGTGCGGTTACAGTGTGGATGGGGGTTTTGCACCACTTTCCAAAGGAATCTTCATGTGAGGTAGGTGGTTCCACATTTAACCATTTTTTGGTGAATTAATTTTCTTCTTAAATTAATTTATCATATTTATTAATTAGTTTTTTTCATGTGAATCAAGTTTTTAATTGAACTTGATATGTATATGTAATATAGGTGTGTTTTATATGAAAAAACATGTTGAACTATTTATTAGAATTTTATAAACTATGCATATTGTGTTCTAGTTTAGTGTCAATTTGTTTTGAGTCATAGAGGAATTTTTGGATGAATTTTGAGTATTTTGGGTCATGGGGAATATTTTTCAAATAGTTTCATAAATTTTTTGGTGGTTTGTTGAATTGTGGAAGTGGTCTTTTAAACTATGCAGTTGATTTATTTTGTTGTGAAAGAAGTGAAAATTATAATGTCTCGACCTGACTCACCTCAAGGATGGTGGCTAGACCGGGATGTTACAAAATGGTATCATAGGTGGTTTTTCCTTTTTGTTTATTGTTTAGGTTAGACAGGAGACTAGGATATAGGTATTTGGGATGTACTCTGTGATTGGATGTAGCTAACCCATGTAGAGGGGAAAACTCAAATTCCTGGGTTGGGATTGTAGTTATTGATTATGCCAGTTACTGTTGATATGATTTCACCTTGGGTGACTCACTTGTATTGCATCGCTATTGTGCTTGTATTATTGAAATAATGGGTTTACCATTGCATCCTGATGATACGAGGGAAAACATCCCATGCATCATGATAGGCACTATAATATTTAAATGCCACACATATTGCCATACCATATCTACTTTAAGAGTGCATTTGCTTGTTGCATGTGAGTTTTGTTATACCTAGTGGTAAAATTTTGAATTGTTGGTTTATTGAATATAAGGTTGTGTTAGTCTGCTATATGTTAACCTAACTCAACCTAAGAGTGGGCTATAGAACTGATTAGTAATACTTTTTAGTTGTCTCTTCTATATTGAAACCCAGCCCTTGAGGTGGGTTGTCTGTTGTTTAGTGCTCAGAGGTAGGCTATGTACCTAACCACTTTTGCACCCTGCTTGTTTTCTCACCTTCTTTACTCCTTGTTTAAGGGTGTGTTTGGCTGTTTTAGAAAAATGTTGCCGTGTAATCTTCATGTTATGCCTCAGAAGAGTGGCAATGAGCGCATTCTAGAGATGGTGTGTCCTGAACCACCAGTGGTTCCTCTCGTAGAGCCTCTTGTGGAACTACCTCCTGTCGATCTTCTGAGTGACCCTGATGCTCAGTTTAGGGATAGTCTCCTCAGGTTTATGTAGTCGGTTCAGAATATTCCCCGACCCGCCCCGTCTATGGCAGAACTTACGGAGGACTTTCTACAGTAGCACCCTCCCACCTTATCGAGGAGTGGCGGCCCTCATGCTACATAATCATGGATAGAAGTTGTATAGTTTATCTTCGACCACCTTGAGACACCTCCAGAGCGAAGGGTCAAGCTTGCAGTCTACATGCTTCATGACATCGCGAAACACTGGTGGGATGTTGTTTCTTAGGCTGAGCAGGCCAGTGATAGGACTTGGGACGATTTCCAAGCAGCCTTGTACAATCACTTTTTTCCTCAGAATCTTAGAGATGATCATGCACGGGAGTTCCTACATATTCAGCAGGGATCTATGACCGTGTTAGAGTATTCTACTCGTTTCACAGAACTTTAGCATTTTTCCCCATCTCTGACTTGTGACGCAAAGACTACTGCGAGGCGTTTTGAGGATAGACTTGAGTACACTATCTGATCGTAGGTGAACGTCTTCCGTTTGAACATTATTACAGAGATCATGAATCAAGATTTGATCTCAGAGAGAAATGTCAGGGAAGATAAACCAGTGAGCCAGGGCAGTTCAGTTCCGAGACAGGGTGATGGCTCTTCTGGCAGCAGGAAACATCGTTTTGAAAGTTCACATGGGGGAAATCCTATCCAAACAACACATCTTGATAGCTCTTTCACATGTTATCAGTGCGGCAGGGATGGTCACAAGAATCCACAATGCACGAGATATCCGAAGGAGTGCCGAGCTTGTGGCAGGATGAGTCACCTTTAGCATTTCTATCGTTCCTTCTATTTAGCATCCAATGGTAGAGGATCCACACCTGCACCTCCGTTAGGTATGGGATCTATGACTCCATAGTAGGCTAGAAGTTATTTTTCCACTGGTCGACCAGGATGAGGAAATGGTGGAGGTTTTGGTCGAGGAAATCAAGTTCTAGACTATCAGCATTAGCAGAGTGGACCTGCTCAGGCCAACCAGGCAGCATATCAGGGTTGTGGCTCAGGTCCCATGTATACAGTGCAATCAGTACTAGAGGAGCAGAGTGTAGGGCCAACTACAGTTAGAGGTACTATTCTAGTAGCCTCTACTTTATTTTCTTCTCTTTTTGATACCGGTGCATCACACTCCTTTATATCTACTACTGTTGGTTTTCCAATTGAGTATCACTGTGGGGTAATGTCTCTCGACACTCCGCTTGGGGTCAGGACAGAGGGCATACGCCAGTGCCAAGATGTAATGTCTTGGATCTGGGTGCCACATAGCGGGTGCCCCAAACCCAGTTCATCACATGACCTCAAGCACATTTTCCCAAACACCAGAGGCTATCGACTAGTAGTGAGGGCCTATGACTGATAGTGGGGAAACTATGCCCTCATTTTTCAAAGTGTAGCACAATGGAAACAATATAAAAATACAAAAGGGGAATCAGTAAACAATAATGGACAACATAACTGAAGTAAAAGATAACCAACAATCATATATATGATGATGGAACATGTCTCTAATTCTAAGAAAGCATCCAAAACATGATACACTACAATCTAATACAATACAGCAGAACAAAACCAAGGCAGTACAATAGGAACTCAGCAGCATCACAAGCCTAAGTTCGATCCCATGCTCTCCTAATCCTCTGAAACAATCATGTAACTATGTTGGGTCCCTTTCCCTTATCAACACCTTCAGCAATATAATATATTTGGGATCAAGACATGACCCAAATAGGGTTTGAGAAATAAATCCCAGTAGACAACCACCAAAGGCCCGTACCCAACTGTCAGTGAAAATATGCAACATCAGTTTGCAATAATGAAATGCAGTAAACTAGGAAGTACTCAAAAGTAAACATTCCAACCAGTTATATTGTCATTTTAATAATTATTTAACAATTAAAATATAATTGAATTATGAGTTTTCCCGAGACTCAGCCTCAGCCGACAATCTCCTATACAATTCCATAGCAGAAACCACAACAGGCTATCTAGAAGGTAAAATATAATAATAATACCAAGCCTGTGCTTTATCTTTGTAGGTACAAACTAAGAAAACACCACAGTGAATATTCAAAGTAAACATTTTCCTCAGACATGCAATTCCTTACCCTCAGTTAAAAAGAAACAAAACCCTCAGGTGACTACCCTCAGGCATAACGAATATTGCCCTCAGACATACGGAATATTCCCCTTAGGCACAGAAGCTACTGACCTCAGGCATATGAAACGTTTCCCTCAGGCTAAACAAAATGTTGCCTTCAGGCTAAACAAAACAATTCCCTTAGTCATTCCATAGAAAAAAGTAAGTAATCGGGCCGATCCCAATGCATAAGCAAGCAGTTTATATATTTCCTCTCAAGAAAACTCAAAACATGATATAAACACGGCATACCCATGGGTATCCTGGACAAATAGCTAAACAAGAGAACCACACCCTCGGGGTGGCCCTGGATCAAAGCAACGATCCCAAATAGCAGTTTATACATAATCATAAGATCACCTATGCAATACTAGGTATCTAAACAGTCGAGGCCTCAACCAAATGAAATCCTAAAAATGGACGTGTGGCACAATGGTACACAAAATAGACTTGAAATTTGGATTTAAACATAGGAACACCTACCTCGATCTCCTCTGATTGATATACGTGAAAGGCGCCTCTCGAAACGACGAAGAACAATGTAGATATGAGAATAATGATTACCCGTTAAAACCTAAATAACTTACCTTAGGTAAAGAATTAGAATGAAAGACTCAAGGAGAAGGAAACCCCTACCCGCGCGGTTCAAACGAGATCGATGACAGAAGAATCAGAGTCCCGGTGTGCGATCGGGAGCTCCTATAACTCCCAAACTCCTCTCCCGAAGCTCTGGTGAGTTCTCTTCCTCCTCTGCCTTATCAGAAGGCTAATTCCTATTTTTAACGAAAACAAAAAACTACACAACATGTAATTATCATGTACACGGCGTGTACTTTCCATTTTTTTAACTGTTCCTCTGGCGGCCACTTTCCACTGCCTCACTATTCACCTTCCAACTTTCTTACACGACGTGTATTACTAAGTACACAATGTGTACTATCATTCCTCTAGCAGCTACTTTCATCGCCTTTCTATTCACCTATCGATAGATTACATGACATGTATTACTAAGTACATGGTGTGTAGTTAGTTTTTTCACCCTTAATCGCCGACATGCCTACACGCCCTGTATTCTCATTCCACACGGCCAAATTACATTGCCTGTGAAAAAAAGTAAACGACGTGTACCCATAAATTTGGGATTTTCTCCACCTTACCCTTGTTTTCTTAAAAACACTAAAGGAAAAGGAAAAGAAGAAACAAGTACCTCAAGAATAAGAACCAGGTTCTTAAAAACTTCCCCACTTAAAGAAATTCATCCCTGAATTTTCCTTCCAAGGGTGGTGAAGATAAAGTTGAGAACAACTCTGGCCACTGAGCACGTACATCGGTCTCCGGCTCCTAGGTTTCGTCCTGCACTTGGCCATGCTGTCATAGCACCCGTACGAGAGGAACTAACCAACCTTGGAGAACATTTGTTCTCCTATCAATAATACAAATCAGATGATCCTCAAAGGATGCATCAAATTGAAGTTCAACCTCCTCAGGATGAAAAACATGAGATGAGTCTGAGTGATAACGACACAGCTGAGATACATGGAAGACGTCGAGCATGGTTTGGTACCTCTGTGGTAACTACAACCAATAGGCAACCGACCCGACTCTCTCCAGAATCTCAAATGGCCCTACATACCTCGGTGAAAGTTTACCCTATCTCCTGATACACCTGTGTCCCAAAATCGTTGAAACACGCAATAAAACCTGATCCCCAACCACGAACTCTAAGGGTCATCTGCGGTGATCAGCATAAGACTTCTGATGAGACTATGCAATAGCCATCCGCTTCTGAATCAAATGAAACTTCCCTGAAGTCTCTTGCATGAGACGTGGTCCCATTAAAGCTGCCTCACCTGCCTCCAACCAGCATAGGGGTGATCGACATAGCCTACCATATAAAGCCTCATAAGGTGCCATCTCAATAGTTTCCTGAAAACTATTATCGTAGGCAAACTCGACCAGGGGTATGTGCTTCTCCCCAAATCTCCAAAAGTCTAGGATGCATGAACACAACATTTCCTCTAACACCTGTATTGTATGCTATGACTGGACATCATTTTGAGAGTGGTAAGCTGTGCTTAGAAGAACCTATGTACCCAGTGCCCTCTAAAAACTTTTCCAGAAATAGGACGTAAAACGAGAGTCCCTATATGAAATGATAGACCGAGGGACCCCATGAAGACGTACCACCTCTCAGATATAAAACTTCCCGAGATAATCAACACTGAAGGTATCCTTGATTGGCAAAAAGTGAGCTACCTTCGTAAGTCTGTCCATAACCACCCATACAAAATCACCGCCTCGAGGTGATCTTAGTAACCCGGTCACGAAGTCCATCGCAACATCATCCCATTTCTACTCCGGAATTGGTAACTATTGTAACAGTCCAACTGGCCTCCAATGCTCCACCTTCCCCTGATGACAGGTGGAACATATCGTAACAAAACCAACTACCTCTCTTTTCATACCCGACCACCATTACTGACGCCTCATATCATCGTACATTTTGGTAACTCTATAATGCACTTCCCAAGCTGAAGCGTGAAATTCCCGCATCAAATCCTCACGTATATCCCCTAGAACCCACACTCGCCCATGGATGCGCAGTACCTAGTCATCGCCTATCGTCCAACCAAGAGGAGGGTTCTCACTTGCCATCGACTCCCGTAGAACTAGGACTTATGAATCTAATACCTGTATCATCCTTACTCTATCCAGGAGGGTAGAAGTCACAGCTAAGGATGAAAGATAGGCTTTCCCCTAACTATACTGCACATCGAAATGCATCTCAGAGAACAAAGCCATAAGCTTCCACTCACTACTGGCCTCTTGCACTGCCTGTATCTGAGTCCTCCTACTTAGTGTATCTTCTACTACGTTACCCTTACTAGGTGTATAGGCAAGCTCAAAGTTGAAGGACTGATGGTATTAAACCCACCTTCGCTGTCTCAAATTCAGGTCACGCTGGGTAAAGATGTATTTAAGACTTTCATGGTCCGTAAACACCACAAAATGTTCTCCCAAGAGATAATGTCTCCAATAGAATAACGCATGAACAACTGCAGCCAACTCAAGATCATGCATCAGGTAATTTCTCCCATGTGGCCTCAACTTCTGAGGCCCGTATGCAACAACTCAATCGCCCTGCATTAACACTGCTCCCAGCCCAATACCTGATGCATCACAATAAACTGTATTGCTCTTCCCTTGATCTGGAAGTATTAGGACTGGTGCTGATGTCAACCTTCTCTTCAGCTCCTGAAAGGCTGTCTCTCAAGCTTCTGACAAAAAAAAATTCATACGCTTCTTAGTCAAACCCGTCAATGGCGTTGCTAAGTGGGAGAAGTTCTGTATAAAGTGCATGTAGTAACCAGCCATACCCAAGAAACTCTGTATTTAAAACACATTATTAGGATGCTCCTAGAAAACTACTTCTCTCACTTTCTCTAGGTCTATCGCAACTCCTTCCTCTAAGATAATATGAGCCAGGAAGTGAATCTGGTCCATCCAAAAGTGGCACTTTTAGAGATTAACATATAAATGATGCTCTCTCAGTGTAATCAAAATGATCTCAAGATGTGTGGCATGGTTGTGTTGAGTGTGAGAGTAAACCAAGATATTGTCCATGAAGACTACCACAAAAGAATCCAGATATGGGTGGAACACACAATTCATCAGAGCTGTGAAAACTGCTAGCGTGTTTGTGAGTCTGAACGACATGACCAAGTACTCGTATAGACCATATCTGCTCTGAAAGGCTGTAAGCGGTATGTCCAATGGTCTAATGCACAACTGATGATATCCTGATCTCAAGTCAATCTTTGAGAACACCTAGTCTCCTCGAAGATGATCAAAGAGATCATCGATCCTCGACAAGGGATATCGGTTCTTTACCATCAACTGGTTCAGCTTCTGATAATCCACACAGAGTCTGAGGGTACCATCTTCCTTCTTCACACACAGGACATGCGAACCCCAAGGAGAAGTATTGGGTTAGATGAAACCCTTTGCCTGCAACTCCTCCAACTTCCTCTTGAGCTCCTACAACTCTGGTGTAGCCATCCTATAAGGAGGAATGAACATCAGTGCCACTCCTGCAAAAGCTCAATAGAGAAATCCACCTCTCCCTATAGAGGTAGACCTGAAAGTCTTCCGGGAAGACATCCCTGAAATGATTAACCACTATAGGTAAATACTTCTGAAAATTTCCCTAGTCATCCAGATATAAACTTGGAATCTGGGCTGTCACTCCACCTCGCACACGATTCTCGGGTCCAACTCGACTCGCCTGGACATCCCATTCTCCCTTGTATAGAAACTCTCCAACCTATGGTGACGTGAAACTCACCCTGCAATGATAGAAATATACAATGGCTCAAAAGGGTACCAGCCAGTCCATCCTGAGAATGAAATCATAGGCTGTCATCTCCAAAACATAGAGGACCATAGAAAGTGACACCCGCGAACCACCAGGGGCACTCCCTGCACTGACGCACACCTGCCATTCTAGTTCCCAATGAAGTGTCTAGAGTCATGATATCAGAAGAAGAAGAAACACAGAGCCCCAGACTCTACACAACGGGCACGAATATAAATCTGTTTGTAACACCAGTATCGAAAAGCACCAAAGATAAAATAGAAGCAACTAGAATAGTACCTCTAACAGTAGAAGGTCCAGGATCCTACTCTTGTTGGGTCTGTTGCACTGCATATGCCTGCCCAGTGCTGCGGCCCTAAGACACAGTCTGGCTACCCTGAGCTGACCCGCCCTACTGTCTCTGAGATCTTGGTGTCTGGCTACAACTCTCATGACCACCACCACATCCTGAACGTCCTGATGTATTCCAATTCCCTAATTGGTAAGAAGCTGTTGGCCCTGCTCCTGCATTAGGAGTATTCACAGAACCCTTGTCACTAGTCACTAGTCACTAGTAGAAACTCCCTACAAAAACACTGAATATGACCCATCTTTCCGCAAGCTCATCACTCCACTAGGTCACGTGGACACTGAGGTCTCTTGTGCCCCTCTTTACCACACTGGTAGCACATCACCTGGACACCTGAAGAAATATTCTGGCTTTAACTGCCACAGTGAGAGAAATCCATCAGCCACTTACTCTTTCCAGTAGAAATACTACTAGAGATGGTGCTGAACTACCCTGGTCTGCACCACTATCTTCTGACAGGTTCCGCTCAGTAATCAAAGCCTAGTTCAAAATAGCATGCACTGTAGGCAACCTGGGAACGTTCACCAGTGCAAAAATGTCACATTGAAGACCATCCTCAAAGCGTCTATCCCTCAACATTTCATCACCCACCAAAACAGGTAAAAAACGTTGTAGCTCAGTGAAGCAGGCGGAATAGTCCACCACTGACATGGCGCCCTGCTGCAGATTCATGAACCCTCGAGATCGATCTGCCCTTAGCATCTATGGAAAGAAAAATTCATAGAATACTACCTAAAAATCTTCCCACGACATGTCTATGTGATGCTCAGTTTGGGTGGTAACATCCCACCATCTCTTGGTGAAATCACACAGGATGTAAGTAGAAAGCTTGACCCTCCTCCCAGGAGGTGTCTCCAGATGCTGAAATATCGTCTGCATAGAACCTAGCCATGACTCCACAGCCTGTGGTCCGCCATCCCCTAAAAACACAGGTGGATGCTGCTGTTGAAATATACATGTCAGCTCTGCCATAGATGTGGCAACTGGCGGTGCTCCCTAGAAGTTCTGCATGAACCGCATGAAGCCTTCATAGAACTGTGCATTCACACCTGCATCCGGTATAATGGCTGGCGCCACATCTGGCACTGCTAGAGGATCAATCGATTGCTCATGGCCTACCGTATTTGGAGTTTAATTGTCACCACTCTCTTGGAGAAAAACTCGTGGTCATCTCAGCGGCATGACTCTACAAGGTCAAACACACACCTTAGATTAAGATCATCAAGGTCTAAGAACTGGAAGCATAAGAAGGGAAAAGGAGAAAGAAAACATTCAAGTTTTACAAAACAAGACTACATGACATGTATAACAACTACATGGCATGTTCCCTTAAGTATTTCAAATGGGTGTGTACTTCTTCCAGAACTGTTCGTGTAACACCCCAACCACACGGCATGTTGTCTTTACACATGGCATGTACTTTGAATTTTATTACCTTGCTCGAGTCCTTATACATGGATAAGCCACACGGTCCTCATTAGAATGAGACTACACGACGTGTTTATTCCAAACACGGTGTGTAATGGATGAGCTTCACCAACCCCCGTGGTTCAAGACATGGCCAGATACATGGATCACACTACATGTCATGTTCTAGAATAACACAGAGTGTACTTAAAAAGATAAAACTGACCCTTGTTGTTCGCCACACAGCCAGATCCGAAGATTACACTACACGACGTGTTCATATTTGACACGATGTGTATAAGATAATATTTCTCTGTCCATGTTGTTAGTCACATGGGTGGACACAGGGTCAACATAACATGACGTGTACAATCGGTACATGGCGGGTTCCCACAAGAGTTTCCCCATCCAGTGTTTCTGCCTTAGGTGCACTGCGTGTTACACCCGCACACGGCGTGTACACTACCCTATTTCCCCAGCCACATGGCCAAGTCCACATGGTCTCTCACCAGTCAAGACTACATAGCGTGTCCCATAGGTACAAGGCATGTCCTTGGTTAAAATTGGAAGACCAGTGTACTCTCCCACACAGTGGATTACACAGCCTTATACTACACGACATGTACTAATTTTTTTTCATTTCTTCCCAAACAGAAGAGTACATGGTGTGTGTTCAAAACTACACAGCTTGTATTCTGGGTTTTTTCCAGACAGTAAGCCTTAAAAACTACTCCGGAGTCCCTTTTCTCTTTAATTTCAAGAGTCGGTATGCCAAATTTTGATTCATGGGGGCCCATACTCCTTACGAACCAAAGTTTAGAACCCAAAATTTCACATTATAGTACAAAACCAGTCAAATGGCGGGATCATGATCTACTAAATTCTGGTCCAAGAGAGCACATACTTCTCAGGAACCAAATTTTAGAGTCCATAAACCCAACCATAACATTTACCAATACCCAATCAACAATAGGAGTATCTATCAAGGTACCTATCACAACAACATGCAATTTCTAATGCACCAACATGGCATGGAAACTATGCATGGCATGTGATTCTAACAAGTTCCTAAATTATGCATGAGATGTCATACCCTCATCTCATCAGGTTTCAACTAAATAGAACCCAAGTATAAAAATATACCAACAACACACCACAAGTGCATCACCCAGTGGTGAAAATCAAATCAATTGTAATAATCATAAACAAAAAATCACAATTTAATTCAAGGCAATCCAACCTTTACCTATACATGGGGTAGCTACTCCCAGGCACAGTTTATTACCGATTTCTTTAACAATCTATCTCTTACCATTGTCACCAAATAATAAAATAACTCAGAGAAAATAAATTCCCTCTGATACCACTTTGTAACATCCCGGATCCAGGTGCCACATAACGGGTTCTCCGAACCCGGTTGGTCACCTGACCTCAAGCGCGTTTCCCCAAACTCCAGAGGCTACTAACTAGAAATGAGGGCCTAGGACTGATAGTGGTGAAACTATGCCCTCATTTGTCAAAGTGTAGCACAGTGTAAACAATATAAACATACAAAACCGGAAGCAGTAAACAATAATGGACAATGGAACTGAAGTAAAAGGTAACCAACAATCATATACATGATGATGCAACATGTCTCTAATTCTAAGAAAGTATCCAAAACAGGATACACTACAATCTAATATAATATAGAAAAACAAAACCAAGAAAGTACAATAGAAACTCAGCAACATCGCAAGCCTAAGCTCGGTCCCATGCTCTCCTACTCCTCCGCAACAATCATGTACCTCTATAGGGTCCCTTTCCCTTATCAACACCTACGACAATATAATCTGTTTGGGCCCAAGACATGACCCAAACAGGGTGTGATAAATAAATCCCAGTAGGAAACCACTAAAGGCCAATGCCCAACTGTCAGTGAAAATGTGCAACAACAGTGTGCAATAATGAAATGCAATAAATTAGGAAGTACTCAAAAGTAAACATTCCTACCAGTTATATTTCCATTTTAATAATTATTTAAAAATTCAAATATAATTGAATTATGAGTTTTCCCAAGACTCAGCCTTGGTCGACAATCTCCTATACAATGTCACAACAGAAACCACAACAGGCTATCTAATAGGTAAAAGATAATAATAATACCAAGCCTTTGCTTTAGCTTGGTAGGTAAAACCCCAGAAAACAACACAATGTATATTTAAAGTAAACATTGTCCTCAAACATGCAAGTCCTTACCCTTAGGTAAACAGAAACAAAACCCTCAGGTGACTGCCCTCAGGCATAATGAATATTTTCCTCAGGCATTTGAGATATTTCCCTCAGGAATGGAAGCTACTGCCCTCAGACATATGAAACTTTTCCCTCAGGCTAAAGAAAAACTTTCCCTCATGCTAAAAAAAACACTTCCCTCAGGAATTCCATAGAAAAAAGAAAGTAACCATGCCAAGCCCAACGCATAATCAAGCAGTTTATATATTTACTCTCAAGAAAACTCAAAACATGCTATAAACACAGCATACCCACGGGTATCCTGACCAAACGTCTGAACAAGAGAACCGCACCCTCAGGGTGGCCCTGGAATAAATCAACGATCCCAAATAGTAGTTTATACATAATCATAATATCACCTATGAAATACTAGGTATCTAAACAGTCAAGGCCTCAGCCACATGACACCTCGAACATGGACACATGGAACAATGGTACACAAAATCGACTCGACAGTTGGATTTAAACACAAGACCACCTACCTCGATCTCCTCTGATCGATATACGTGAAAGGCGCCTCCCGAAACGACCAAGAACAACATAGATCTAAGAAGAACAATTGTCCGTTCAAACCTAAATAACTTCCCTTTGGGAAATAATTGTAAGGAAAGACTCAAGGAGAAAGAAGCCCTTACCCATGCTATTCAAATGAGATCGACAACAGAAGAATCAGAGTCCCAGTGTGAGATCGGGAGCTCCTCCAAGTCCCGACCTCCTCTCCCGAAGCTCTGGTGAGTTCTCTACCTCCTCTTCCGAATGAGGAGGATACTGCCTGTTTTTAATGAAAAAACTTAACTACACGACATGTAATTATCATGTACATGGTGTGTACTTTCCATTTTTTTAACTATTCCTCTGGCGGACACTTTCCACCACCTCACTGTTCATCTAGAGACTTTCTTAGACGACATGTATTACTAAGTACATAGCGTGTACTATCATTCCTCTAGAGTCTACTTTCACCGCCTTACTGTTCACCTGCTAACTGATTACACGACGTGTATTACTAAGTACATGACATGTAGTTAGTTTTTACACCCTTAATTTCTGACAAGCCTACACACCCTGTATTCTCATCCCACACAGCCAAAGTACATAGCGTGTGAAAAAAAGTACATGACATCTACCCCTAAATTTGGGATTTTCCCCACCATACCCTTGTTTTATTAAAAACACTAAAGGAAAAGGAAAATAAGAAACCCATACCTCAAGAATAAGAGATGGGTTCTTATACAAGAGTTCCCCCTCAAGATAGGTGGGTAATTCTTTGTTTGGAATTTCTATATCCTCGATATGTCTGGCATTGAAGTCATTCTTGGTATGAACTGGATTTCTCCTTACCATGCCCAAGTGGATTGATATCACCGTTGGGTGTCTTTTACATCCCCAGAGGGCGACACATATCTTCACAAAGGAGAATGGGATCTGAAGGCAGACCAAGATAAGCCTAAATATGTAGAGTTGGGCAGAGTGACCGATCAATTGGAATGTATATACATGAGAAATCAGAGAACACAACTAGTTGAATTACCTCCAATTGTGGATATTTTCAGGGATGTATTCCCTAATGATTTCTCTGGATTACCTCCTATGAGAGACGTGGGGTTCACTATTGAGCTCATTCTAGGTGCGACACTAGTGTCTATTCCCTAATGATTTCTCTGGTTCCCGATCTACGCTGTTGGAGACACTATTTGTTGGGTGAGAGATTCATTTTTTACACGGATCATAAAAGCTTGAAATATATCTCCACTCAACGAGACTTGAACTTAAGGCAACAAAGGTGAGTCGAATATTTGTAGTCATTCAACTTTGAGCTTGCTTATACCCCTGGTAAGGGTAATGTTGTGGTAGAAACTTTAAGCCACAAGACACAGACTCAGGCTGTGCAGGTAGCCAACAGTGAGTGGTAGATGATGTCCTTGTTTTCAGAGATGCATCTGGAGGTTCAGGAACAGAGTGGACAACCAGTTATAGTAGCCCTTACCATTACATCCTCTCTTATAGATCAAGTCCACAAGAAACAGTTAATTGACCCTGAGGGTTTCGTTTGAGGGAAAGTGTTACAGGAGAGAACCCACCTCCTGGTTGGGTTATTGATGGCAGTAAAACTCTCCTTTACCGTGGCCGTGTATGGGTACCTTCAGGTATATGGGAAGAGATGATGAAAGAATATCATACCTCTATTTTTGAAGATCATCCTGGGCTGACCAAGATGTATAGAGACATGTGTCGACAGTATTGGTGGACTGGTATGAAAAAGCAGATAGCAGGTTTCATCACTCGGTGCTCCACCTACCAACAGGTGAAGGTAGAGCACCAACGACCTGTTAGAATCCTACAACCTCTATCCATTATTGAATAGAAATGGAATGAAATCACCATGTATTACATTATAGGCTTTCCAAGATCTCATCGAGGTAGCGATGTAGTATGGGTGGTTGTCAATAGGTTGAACAAGGTTGCGCACTTCTTGCCTATCTGAGAGACCTTTACGATTGATGAGTTGAGAAGGCTGTATATCCGGGACATTGTGTGACTTCATGGTGTACCTTGTTATATTGTCTTGGATAGGGATGCCCGTTTTACTTCACGGTTCTGGCAAGGGTTGAAAAAGGCACTGGGCTCACATATACTTTTGAGTACTGCATATCACTCCCAGACCGATGGGAAATCCGGGAGAGCTATACGAGTGTTAGAGGATATGTTATGGGCTTGTATCCTTGATTTTTGAGGTTCCTGGGAGAATCATTTACCTCTTGTTGAGTTTACCTATAATAACAGCTTCCAGGTGACAATCTAAATGGCTCCGTATGAGGCTCTCTATGGTAGACCATGCCATTTTCCTTTATGCTATCACGAAGTTGGTGAGGCAGCTCTGTTGGGTCCTCATATCATTCAGGAGGCTTTTGAGCAAGTTCAGCTGATTCAGAAGCATATGGCGACATCTCTGTCTAGGAAAAAGTCTTATACTAATCATTTTCACAGACCTCTGGAGTTCAAGGTGGGACATTGAGTCTTTCTGCGTGTTTCTCCGAGGTTGGGTCATAGGCGGATCGGGATATATGGGAAGTTATCACCGAGATACGTCAGGTCATTCAAGATAGTGGAGAGAGTTGGGCCGGTATCCTATCAGTTACTGCTACCTTAGAGGTACCGTGCCATGCACGATTTTTTCCATGTATCTCAGCTTCGACAATATCATCCAGACCCATCTCATTCTTTTGACCCTGACGACATCGAGCTTGACGCCGATGCATCCTTTGCGGAGCATCCGATCCATATTGTCAATTGTAGCATGAAAGTTCTTTGAGGCATGTCAGTCCCACTGGTCTAGGTGTTGTGGCAACACAGATGCATTTAGGACAAGACCTGGGAGCGAGAGATGGATATAAGTGCGTAGTGGCCGTAACTCTTCTCTGGCGACATTCCACTACCCTCAGAAAGGAAACTCAGGGAAGATTTATCTCAAGGAGGGGAGGTTGTAATGTCCCAACCTTAATCAGGTAAAGAACATTTTTACTTTATTGCAGTCTAATTAATTAAGTGACTCGGGGCGCGCGCATGTGCACCTCGTTGTGGGTCCCGGGCAGCTTTTTATTCAATTTAAAAAATTGCAGACGTTTCATGAAAAATGTCACGTCGCGCTTTGGCGTAGTGTTCGGGTTTTAATTAATTAATTAAGGATTGTAAAAGAGTAAAAAGATATTTAAAAGAGATATAAAATAAATCAAGAAAGGATAAAAAGAAATTATGAAATAAAATAAATAGGAGGTTACGGGAAAAAAGAAAATAATTAAAATGGGGGGATTCCCGTTTTTAAATTATTTTTATTATTTTCCATTTTATTATTTTGTTTTATTTTATCTTTTTCTTTTATTTCCTTTTTTTATTATCTTTTATTTTTTTATCTTATTTTTTCTTTTCATTTCCTTTTCTTTCTTTTCTCTCTTTTCTTTTTCCTCTCCTCTCTCTCTCTCCCACTCATCATGTCACACCCCTCAATCCCGTTACACCAACCAGCAGCCCCTTAGGAAGGCCGTTGATCCTCCGTCTGACGTCTGATTCCTTTGACTTTAATTAATCAGTAAACCTTAGGGAAAGGATCACATTGAGCAAGTTGAATCGTTCGATTCCATTGATTATTCTACGCACAGTTCATCGCGGAAGATTCTTACCCTATTTTGGGGTTTTTCTAAAATCCTTTGTTTTCATCTGTTTTAGGTGAAATAAAAGTATACCATGGATCTTAGAGTCATCTACGACTACAAAGTAGGATTCCTACTAACTTTACCTCTATTTCGTTCCGATTTATAAAAAATGCACTGTTGTGCTATTAGTTGGTGCCTACCGGCTTTGTGCAATTTTTACCCATTTTAATTACTTTAATGGTTCTATTTAATTGTTGTAGCCTTAATCATCCTAAATTAATTTTTTTGAATGGTCGCAACAAGATTAGACACCCCTTTGGGTGTGCCGACATAGTCGGCGTATTTTTTTCCGTTAGCCGGGTTATTAATTTAATTAGCTGCTTGTATTACGCAGCCCCTTTTATTGTTTTTAAATTAAATGAATAGTTGTTTGAATTATTGCAACAGAGTTAGACACCCCTTTGGGCATGCCAACATGATCAGTGTATTCTTCCATTTTCCGACTTTATTGTTTTATTAATTGCATGTGTTGAGAAGCAACTTTTTATTATAATTAAATTAAATAAATAGCAGCTTGAACATGAACTTCAATGGTTAGATCATTGGAACTTGTTTTGATGAATAGTTTGTTACTTAAATATGCATTATCCACTGAGGTTGATATGATATGTATATTTCCTTACAAGTTGTTGTGTTGTACTGTTAAATTTATACCTTGTAATGCAAAGGTGTATCTGGTTAGTTTTCAAGCTGTGACTTTATATGTTGATTATGTCATATCTGCTACTATGAAAGCTTTAATTATATTCAGGGCGGGGAAATGAGGTGGGTCCCATATTAAGGTCCACACTTAGATCCTCCATTCCTGATGGGTTACCTATATGTGCCGGGGGCAGTGTCGTTGCCTTTTCCAGACCGAGACTTCCCCAGACTTTCTAATAATTTTGAGTGATACCAGTTCCAAAAGGGCCCATCGGGATGGATCTGTTGGCAATGTGGCTAAGCCAGACTCAAATGACACTCGACCCCTTTTTGCGAGATCGGGACAAACTCAGGGTAAATCCATGCCTCAGGCGATACTTGGTCTTTCGAAATATTTCCTTGGACGAGCTCGCTGGCATTTGATAAATTGATGGATGTTCCGTAGCGATATCTTCGGGACGGGCTCAGACTCCAAATCTCAACTTGAACCTTAAATAATGATGCACTTAAGGTTTATGTTATTTCTAATTGAGTCTATTGAGAATTGAGATATTTCCACTGATATGTGGAAGTGTTCTTGGTTGACAGTGGACTTGAACCCCAAGTTAAAGCACAAACTTGGGGTATACTTTTCCTGGTTTTACCTTGCTTTTTGTGTTTTATATATGTATATATATGACTGTTCATTCATTTCTGCTGACAGTTACCCTTTCAGACTACCAGCTTAGGCTGAAGCAGGTGACCAGGCACGGGTGCCATTTGGGACCCGGGCCAACTTATTTATTTCATTACACTACAATTAATTTATTTTAAATGGTTATGTAATGGCACACTACATTTTTATTTTTGAAATAAATGGAAAGGTTTAGACACCATGGGTGCCAGAATACCGGGATTTTATCTCACACCCTACCCGGGAGTCCTCGGCACCCGAGTAGATTACATGCTCGTAGTTATTGACAAGGGGAAGTGTGCTGCTTCTGATGAATGACTGTTCATTACTGCTTAGGATGGAGACTCGGGAAGAGGACCGAGCCTTACTCACGATGCAATTGTTTCTTTTATATTTTCTTTTAGTTGACTATGTGTTTGAGTTCTGTTTTCCGTAATTTTAGTTTTGACTCATATCATGGAATGACACTCTTTTGTGAGTTTCTGCACTTGTTTTTTATTATTCAGTTGGATTATTTACATTCTTTCTGCTGCAGTTTATTTATTCACATTCTTCCGCTACTTATTATTTGTTGTTGTTTACTTCTTCTGTGATATTATCTGTTACATATGAGGGAACAGTCTCCCCCACAGACACAAAAAGGGACCTCACTGATAGTCGGCAGCCTCTGGCGTTCAGGGAGATGCGCTTGAGGTTATGTGATGCACTGGTCCAACCACCATCTTAGAGGTGAGATGGGTCCAGACATTACACAAATACAGTTTTAAAAATAATGATTTTTTTATGAAATTATTTTTATTAGAATGAATTTTTCATGTGGAAGTAGGTTATCCCACATAAAATTATTAATTGGTGAATTATCTTGTTAATTTCATTAATTTAGCACATTTGCCTAGTAGTTTTCATGTTGTAAATATGATTTTGATTGAGTTTTGTTTTGCATTTTCTTTGTTGGTAGAGTGTTTATGAGATGTTAATGTGTTTTGTTGTGAAAACATAAATTGAGCTATTTATCAGTGTTATAGAAACTATGCATTTAGTTTGTTAGAATGTGAAAGAGATACAATGTGTGTTTTGGGTGTGTCATCAAAGTGAGTTTTGTCATAAAAGAGGATTTGATTGTGTTCTGGTGTTTAAAATCGTGCGACACATTTTTTAAATTTCTTAATAAATTTTATTGGTGGTTGTATAATTGTAATTTTTTTTATTTAAAATTTTAAGTGGTTTAATTGATGTTGTAAGTGATGTAGATTAAGTTCTAAAAATATTTGGTTGTGTGATTAATTCAAAATGGGGGTTTTGAGTGTGTTTTTATGTGTTAATCCTGGTGATACTCTTTTAGAATTGTTTTATAAAAATTTTCAAAGTGTTTATCAAATTATATCAATGGTGAAAAAAATTTTTGGACAAGGTTTTTGTGTGCGTCATATTTCAAAATGAAATTTGGGTGTTAAAATGGTGGTTTTGTGTGTGTAAGTACCCTATTTGGCTTTTATGAATAAATGTGACATGTGATGTGAACTTGGATTTCAAAAGTAAAATTGATGGTGTAAATGGTATCTTGGAATGTGTGGTGTTTTAGCCTAGCTGTTTATGTGATGTGAACTTGGAATTTGTTTGAGCAGAAAGTGGGAAGCCCAAGTATCTAGGAAGGTGGACTAGACTAGTGGGCTAGTGATCTGAGGGTGGATTTGGCCTATTTTCACATAGTAGGATTGAAAACTGAGACACTAACTGAACATATAAATGACTAAGGGTCATGGTTTCTAAGCCACATTTTTTGAGGGTCGTGGTTTCTAAGCCATGTTTGCTGAGGATCGTGGTTTCTAAGCCACATTTTCTAAGGGCCGTGTTTCCTAAGCCACGTTTCACCGAGACATGAAGATCTGGGGACCCATGTTAGCTAACACCCACAAGGCCTCCCCCATATTTTGTGATCCTTGTTTACTTTACGCTCACCATCATGACACTTTGGTTATCTTAAAAGTTAGTGTACATGTGTGCTTTGATTTAAGTTGTTGTCTCTGAATTTTTTTTTTCATTTAAAACAACTACCATTAAAAATCGTTTTCTTTAAATACTATTCAAGAATTTATTTCCTTTTTTATTTATTTAACTGGAAAATGTGTTCATTATTAAATGGTTATTCGTGGAATCTTCCCCTGGTGGCATCCTACTTGGATCTTGGATAACACCCTACATACACCTTTGGGTGTATGTAGACCATGTTCTTTGTGTATCCTAGGTTGAGGCATCATGCTTAGCGATGGTGGTTTAGGTTTTTGATGGTCTTCACGTGCATGTTGGTGTTGGTAGATTGGGAATGTGGCTTCCATTGTTTCTTGGAGGTTGGTATTGAAGTTTTATTTTTCTATCTTGTTATACTCCCCTTTGGGTCTTTAGTTGATTTGTAGACCTTGGTTATCTCTTTCTAGTTTCTATTTATTTATCTTGTTAGTGGTTTTGTGTTTATTATTTCACGTAAATCATTACCATGTTTTGGTTTTGTTACCTAGGCACTTGTGCCATCCTGTGGGGATCGGGAATTCCTTTTGGCCCTTACCGTGGACCGGGTCGGGCGCCAGGTCAGATGGAGACTCAGCCTGGTTCACAATATAATCCATCCCTTGATCATTTTTATTTGGTGACTGATCACATTGATTATCCTATAGGACTCAGGGTTTAGTACACTGGATTGTATAGTTCCGTTGATCCCTACAGTTGAATCATTGGACTATGGATTATGCTCTCCTTTCTTCCACCACATTGTCGTACATCCGCATATCTCTTCGATAGTCATGTGGTTGGTGACCTTCTATCCCAAACTTATAGAATTTCTCTGTCCCTTTGAAGAAATTCCCATGACTCTTCTTACCACATTTTTTACATGTGGGTGGTTGAGTTTTCTTTCCACCTTTTTCATTATATCCTATAACTTGAAACTGTATATTTAATTTCTTATCATCATATCCATGGAACCATTCACCAAAATCCATATCCACTTTGAGATCACATCAAACAACTTCTTAATAACTCCCAAAGTCTTGAATTTATAGATCCTTTCAAAGGTGTGGTTTTAAACTACTAAATAATTTATCAATTTTTCTATCATTATTGATATAAAAACCTGAAGTGTACCTTGAAATCCTTGTGAAGTGAACTTCGTAGGCTTTGAAATATTCTTATTACTTTTGCTTCATCTCTATGAATTATCTACCCAAGTTTTTATAAAGATTTTGAGGGAAATAATTATTAAGAAACATTATCCTAATGTCTTCCCACTCCATCTATTAAAATTATTCCTTCATCTTGGTGTTCTTAATCAACACCCACCATTGGTCATACTCTCCATATAAACAATAAACGGCCAGAGTTTCCTTATCCATGTCAAAATAGTGAAGCACAAAAAAGATATTCTCCATTGAGTTGGCCCACTATTCCTTGATGAGTGGATTAGAGGATCCACTAAATGTTGGTGTCGATTGCTGCATAAAATACTTGATAACCAGAAAATATCTTCTACATTAGGGACATCATTTAGTCAATCACTACATTATCCCACACATGGGTTGTTGGCCTAGTTTCTCCTAGTTCACACCATTTTCTAAAATATAAAATTAAAAAACAAAACTTAAGTGAAAAAGTCATGAGTGAATAATTTATTCCTTTTTGAAATTAAGTCTAAAGTAATATCTTGTGGGATCCCTATGTTTATAATTTTTCTAAAACAAAGCTTCTTGGGAGATTACTTATACTTAGTCTCATCCTAAGGGTTTTTAATATGGTTCTCTAATCTTAATTTCCAAATTAGCTAAGTTGTGCTCTGATACCAACTATAGAAACCCTACTTTTCTTTCATGATTATTTTATCATTTTTAAGACAAATAAAATAAAAGCGTTACACAACCATGATATAAAGGTTTAGTGACTTTAAAAAATTAAGACCGTATATAACATTTAAAAAATAAAACATAGACAATTATTTAATTCTTTATTCTCTAGCTTCTTATTTCCCGTTGTGTTTTCCTTAGTATAAGTAATCACCTAAGGATATACATCAAAGAAAGGGGTGAGATAAAATCCTATTAAGAGGATGAATAAGATACATGAAATATGGGTGAGAATAATAATAATAATAATCATAATATAAGAAAATGATCATAATCATAATCATGTGAGGAAACATTAGATAAAGGCATGAAATGTGGAAATATATAAAAATGAAACATCATGTCTTACTGGTCAAATAACATAGATAGTTGTGAACAAAGATATCATCTTTTATTCTCATATTTCACTTTATCTCATGATATTAATTACATTAAACAATTAATTGGATCTCTATATTATTCTAGGTGCACTCATCATATCATAACATTTTCGAGCACTATATAATTCTGGGTGCACCCGTCATGTCAAAACATTTACATAACAATGCATGCCACATAGAATGTATATTAATCTTGGACATAATATAACCCATGGATAGGAATGTTTTTTTTATTTTCAAAAACCATACATTGAAAAAATTTAGTGTTACAAAATTAAAGAGGGAATATAATAATTCGAATAAGAATCATCAATATTGAGTGAAGAAGGAACAATCCGACGACAAGTAAAAGATATATTTTTGGAAAGAAGAGTTCTTTTGTAAAAAACTATGAATTTTTCATAAAAATAGTTTAGAAACATTTATATACATAAAATAAAAGATAAGTGTAAAGAAATGATATTTAAAGAACATTAATGGAACATCCATACTGAAAATTGCGTAAAAGAGGGAAAACCCAAAGGAAGAGAGTTGGGTTGGAGAGTCCCCTTAACTTATGACCGAATGCTTTATTCACCTTAATATCCTAGATAATCAATTTAAATTTATTAATTATAAAATAAATTACCTTTTATAAATCAATTTTATTCATTTTAGTTTTATAAAGTTCATTTATGGGATTTTTGTTGTGTTATAGAGTTCAATTTCATTGTTCTAGAGTGTTTCATTCCTTGGTTTTCATGATTAGTTTGATTGTATATGAGTATAAAAGTTTATATAAAATGGGAATAATTCTAAAGAATTGAAACTATATATTATTAATTAAAATAAATAATATTAAATTATCTTATATACCATATGTTTATATGGTATGATGACGATTTATTAGATTGAACGTTAATGAAAACGATTTAATTAATTTTGGCATTTTTACGACCATTATGGGCTTATATAATTTTATTTAGCATCAAGATTATATATTGGTTCTATAACATTGTATAAATTAAAAAATTTATAATAAAATATTATTTAACCATAATTATGGTTTTATGACCATCCATGAAGGTGATAGTGAAAAATGAAAATGCATCATCCATGGTGGTAGTAAATCAACACATCATAGACGATATTTTCATGTTTAGAAAAATGGAAAAGGGAAGAGGCTTGAAGATGAATTATTACATTAACATAATAGCATTCCAGTATATAAAATATATTGGAGTTATAATGCCTATTGGATAAGTGGAGGTGAGTATAGGATAAGAAAATAAATGAAATTGAAAAGAAATTAAATGGAAAAGAACAAGGGTTTTACCTTTTGAATTTATCCTCCTTGCGAAACTCATTGGGGAAAAGGATTTTGTATTTTGATGAGAAAAAGGGATCTTGGATATGTGGGAGGTTATTGGGAAGATTATTGGGAAGAATTTGGAAAATTCTAAAAGCTTCTAATTTGTGAGGGGAATAAGTGGTGAGGGGTGGAATTTATAGGGGAGGATTGGGGTGTTTTCTCATTATTTTATTAACTAGTTTATTATTTTGGCTCAAAAATATTAATAGTTTGATAATTATCACTAAATATATTAAATTAATGAATTATAGTTCAATATTTTGGTCTTACATCATCCTCACTTCATCTATGACTCAATAATTTATGTATTTAGCTTTTTTCATAAATTATCGTATTTCATTATTCACAAAAAAATCAAGTATTTTAGAAGAATGAAAAAAAATCAGCCTATAAATTTTTCAAAATGTAAAATTAAAAAATGAACTAAATTTTATGAAAATAATTTTCTAAATATGATAAATTTAATTTTTAAATAAAATCATGATTTTCATGGAAAATACCGATTTTAAAATTATAACAGATTTTATAACACTTTGAAAAAGTAAGAAAGTTCTCAAAAATTTATCTTATAATAATAATACAATAAAATATTAATTTATGTTTATATTTTATTAAAATAAAATTTATTTTAGATAATTATATTAATTATGAAATTATAAATAAATATTTATATTGTATAAAAAAATACCAACACTTTATATTTTTTTTAATTTTAATTTACTTATAATATGATATAATTATATCATATTTTCATTTATAAGATGACTAAATTTTATTTGTACTTTAATAGATTAGGTTACTACTCTATTGGCTGATTTACTATTCCTAATGGTCACATACTATTCCAAAGTTCATGTTACTATTTCATCTGGATGGGTTCCTTAATTTCTAGAAATACCTCTTATTTAATTAATTAATAGTTTTAAAGTTTTTATTTCATTATATAAGTGATTTTATTTGATTTATATTATATGAAATAATTATAATAAGGGAATTTAAATTGATAAAATTTTGGGTTGTTACATGTAGGCTCTAGCATAGATGCCCCTAGGGGTTGTTACCATAAAGTTAGTTTGGGTATTAACTCAATATTCACATAATGTATGACAATGAAACCTAACTAAAAAATTAGTTTGACACTCTTGAGGGATATTATTCAAAAATTCACATAATATTTATGAAAAATTATGAAGGATTTAAATATGTTTAGGTAAGAGAACCTAATAGAAAATTACCATGGATAACCAATATTGAATCCTAGAGATTCACGAGTTAGGGTATGCATATCATTTATGAATTATTTCTTTTAAAGTCATAGTTTGATCTATGAATATTTATTTATTAATTATTATCATCCTTAATTTTTTTAAGTAATGGCTGGAGAAAGGAGGAACCAGGTTAATAATGGATGTAAAATACAATGTAGTGATTATCCCAACGAGAAACCTAATGGGATGAAATATTGTGTAAAAAAACTTGTGGCTATGCTCAATCTAATTTATCAATCTATTAATAATAATTCTAATAATTCTGATCCCTTGAATGCACATGGGAAGGAAAAACATGCTATCAAGTCTTTCATTAAACACCATCCACACTCTTTTAGTTGATATTCTAATCAACTTATTATCAAGAAATGAATCAATGAAATGGAAAAGATATTTTTCATCATCCAATGCTTGAAACATGAGAAGGTTTTTCTGGAAATTTATCATTTGGAAGGTGAAGCCAAAAAATAGTAGATTCTCATTAAAAATACTTCAATTAAGGTGGAAATACAATATATTTAATGGGATGAGTTAAAGGAATTATTTTTTTCCAATTATTTTTGTTTAACTCATTGAATAAATATGGATAATAAATTATTGGAGTTAAAAAAAATAAATATGAATCCATTGGAACCTATTAATAAAATTTTAGGAGCATCACAACTTACACCTCGATTTTTCCACAAACACTAAAGGAATGTTTGACTAGTTTTTTAGGCTTAAAACCAAATATTCCAAAGGTGTTAGCTATATGATATTTTTTGAAGTTATGAAGAAATTGTTTGATGTGAAACTAGGGTTTAAATGGATAGTGGAGACTCACATTCTCCTAAGGTTTTTGTGGATAAGAATAGAAAAAATGACTCATGAAAACTCAATTAAAGGGAGGAACACTAATATGTTTTCATATAAAAATTTGATAGCTTGAAACCTTGTAAAATAACTAAAAAGAATAATAAAATGTTATATTTTTGGAAAGGGAAATCATTAAGATCTTGATTATTAAAGAAATATGCAAGTTTCAATTTAAAGAATATTGGAAAATAAGGTCCACCTAATGATCCACCTAGAATTAAAATATTTAAGTTAAAAGAGTTTCGGTATTATGTGAATTAATGTTCCAATAAAGGTGTTTATGATATCAATCAATGTCAACAACATCCTAATCCAATGGAATAAGGAAAATCATATTCAATTACAACCTCCAAGAAAGTCATGATAATGAAGTGGTGAAATGTAAAATTATTTTCTACTCTATAACTGAAAATGTTTTATTTGATTCTAGTTATAACCATTCCATTATATTTTTTAAATTTTCTAATGATATAAAAACACCACCCTAGTTATTCAATATTGAATTATTAGTGAAAACTTATTGTGGTTAAATAAATGGAACTTATGTCTACAAATCTTCTTTGATAAAAGTTTGTGGGAATGAAATCTATACACATATAATAATTATGACTATGGTTTAATTTTATATGATTTTAGAACTTTATTTACTCTATTTATATAGATCCTATATTAATTTCGTGGATAGAGACATCACTTTCCGTATCCCAAATCAACATGTGATCATTTATTAGTGCCTTTCTAACTGTGAACCTCCAATGTAAATTACTTCCATTATATGGGTCTTAATAACCAATAATGAGGTGTATTTAGATAAAATGGTTGGGAAATTAGCATTGAAAATATTCCTATTATGTGATAATATGTCGATGTATTTTTGGAATAATTTCCTTGTCTTTATCCAGATCATGGAGTTGAGTTTTAAATCAAACATATACTTAGTTCCATGTCTGTATAAAACATGACTTATAGAATTTCACCCACTGAATTGGAGGAATTGAAGAAGAAACTCCATGAAAATTTGGATATGGTATTTATATGATTGACTAATTTATCATGGGGTTCCCTAGTTCTCTTTGTTAGAAAGAATAATGGACCAATGTATCTCTTCATTTACTATCATGAATATAATAAAATCATGATCAAGAACAAGTATCGTATACCCTATATTAATGAATTAATGGATCAAATTAGAGGTGGTAAATACTTGTCAAAGACTAATGATTGCATTTAGACTTAGAAATTCCCCCACATTCATCATGTATATGATTAATATATTATTTATAGAATATGTTGATCAGTTTTAGTTTGTATTCATCTATAATTTTTTCATATATTAAAAGAGAAAAAAGAGCATGAATATATTTTTAGATTGCATTAAAGTCATTTAAAATAGAGAATCTGTATGAAAAATTAGTCACGTGTGAATTATAGCTATAGAAAGTATCTTTATAGGGCCATGTATTCACAATTGAGTGTACATTAGTGGATCCTTGAAAGATGAAGGTTATCAAGAAATTGCCCAAAATAACCATACTAACCAAGATTCATGGTTTTATTGGGTAATTTGGACCCTATTAATTTTTTTTGAGAAATTTTACATGCTTATCAAATCCATTAACCAAGTTAACATGGAAGGGATTGAAGTTCCAATGGAGTGAATAATGTGTGAGAAATGTTTCAAGGTGAAAAAATAAGAGTTTGTTCACTACACCTATTCCTGTATTACCCTATAATGGATAATGGTTTATAAAATACAATGATGCTTAAAATAAGTTATTAGTATGTGTAATAATGTAGATTGATTAGGTAATTTACAATTACACATATCATTTAAAGTATCATGAGAAAAATTACCCAATGCATGATTTGGAGTTAGTGACTATGATATTTTATTTAAATATTTGGTAGTATTAAATCTATAGGGGAAAGTGTGATTTGTAAAAATATCATAATATATTGAAATATATATTCATATAAGAGGACTTGAATATGAACAAAATACTATTATTTCTTAATAAATTGCCTCTCAAGGAAGGAAAACATGGTGGTTGATGCTTTGTGAAGGAAATATCATGCGACCTTTTCCATTACGAGGAATGAAATAAGTACTCTATTTGATAGCATTTACTATACAAAATACCTAACCTATATTAATTACAATATAATATGGAAGTATTATTATTTAAATATTGTTTTTATAACCCAACTGTTCGATTGACGAGTATAAATAGGAGTAATCACATTATGAAATATATAAATAATATTTCCTTAATAAAAATGTACGAATTAATTCCTGGGAAATAAGTAATCAATTTTAATGATAAAAATTAAATCATATATGGATAATAATAGTTAATATTTAAAAGGTACATTTTTTTATATAAAACAAGTTTTTCTTATATTTTGTATTTTTCATTTAAAAGATATATATTTGAATTTTTGAATTTGAATTTAATAAAATGAAATTAATTTTTGAATTCATTATATCAAAATTATATTAGGGTGTATTTTTGATATTTTTCATAAATAATTGATCTTTGGGTGAATAATGAAAAACACCAATTTTACAAATAATGTCACTTTTATGAAATTATCGTGATATAATATTGACATGAAAGTTTATAAAAAAAAGTATATAAACAATACACATTTGTGAACTAATATAATTATATAAAAAAATTTAATTTTTAACTTAGAAATATATGTTTGACATTTTGAAAATCAAAGTAATGTTTTTATTCAAATAAAAACTATTTTCTATACTTCTATTATAAACATGTTTTCACAAAGTTCCTTTCAGTTTTATTTTTTTAAGTCAAATAATTTTTCTATGTTTTAACATAATTTAATTAATTTAGTGGTAATCAATATTATAAATTATTTTGGTATAAAATCGTTTTAATGGTTAAAACGGGTATTTTTTTTAAAAAGTTGTTATTGCATTTTGTGAACTTATATTAAAATTTATTTTAAAACATATGTAAATTGAATCATAGAAAATGGAATCCATATTTTATATTATATTTTTATAATTTTTTAATGATGTCCATTTCATTTTTAGTCCTAATGAATAGTAACCATGGTAAAAGTTTGACACCTTAGTAATTGGTAAAATGGGTCAAACAGGGTTAAAACTAGGGGATAAGGTTTCCAAATATCTCATACACTTTATTTTATTTAATTGGATGAGTTTATTTCAACTAAAATCATCATATCAGAGAAAATATGATAATTTTGTTCTATTTTACATTGGTAATGACCCTTATATTATTTTAAGTAAGGAATAAGTATGAAATATCACTCTCTTGACTTGTAATATCTCTAATATGTTCTCATTAGAATAAAAAAATTATGAAATCATATAAATGGTTATTAAAATTATTAATAAATTATTTTTATTATAGTTATTTAGATTTATTTTTTTGTAATTGTATAATTACCTAAATCACTTACGCATCAGTGACGTAGTGATTTTGAGAATTGGTGAAAAGTCTAAATAAATAGTTTAAAAATATTAAAAGTTATGTGTTTTGGATAATTTAAAGTCTTTAATTATTTTTATGGATGAAAATAAAATTAAATTATGGTTTAAAATATTGAAATTTTAACTCCATGTTAATCTTGATTTTATTAAATTGAAATTATGTGAATAGTCCCAAAAATCACATTAAGGATATTTTCTTTTAAACGATATTAAGTTAATTGATTTTAAGATCATAAAAATATTATATTTTGTCAATATAATGGTAAATTATCTATATTATCAATAATTTTCTACTTATTATTCACTTTCCCATTTATAATGACATTATTGACCATTAAATACTATGTATCTTGTTATCATTGTAAGTGTTTAACAGGTTAAAAGATGTGCTAACCTAAGAGATAAGGTTTAAAATAAAAAAAATTGATTAAATATAATTTATTGATTTTATTTCTAACTTAAAATTCTTATATTATGAACAATGAATATTTGGAGCCACTTTACTTGAGTAATACATATATTATATAATAAAGGTTGTAGAATTTACAAGTTTTGTGCCCACCTCACTCATAAAATAGAACCCAATATTCTCACTTATCCACACCACTTGAGCCTATTAACACAACCAATATATACCAAAAAACATTAAAAAATCCATACACATGGCCTATAAGTTTTGGTATCACCAAAAGACCATCTCAAGAAGGATTAATGTGTAATCCAAATGAAAATACCCAAAGAAGTGATAATTGTATTTACCGATCTATTTCTATTATCTTTCTTTCTTAACCTCATTAAAATACTATATGACCATATTAAAATAATAAAAACTATATATTTACTATACTGTAATGTTTTTTTGATAATATTACAAACATTTTTATCTCCTTTCCATCTAGTAAAATTTAGAACATCTCCTGTCCATATGTAAAAAAAACCATCTTCCTAAAGCAATGTATTTTATTTTTCATCACCGTTTATCATGGATAGTTATAAATATATATTTAATGGATATATATTATTTTTATTAAACAATTATTATTATTTAATGATAAAATATTTTCTACCTTTTTACACTATCATCCTTTGGAAAATGATAACATCACTCGTGCGTACATGTGGACTACCATCTTTATGAAGTGATATGATTCCCTTTTCTAATTACCCCTTCACGTGATTGGTAATAAGAATATATTTAATGAACATATATGATATATATGATGTAATTTTATTATATAAGTTTGTATCATTTTGTACCTTTCTTTAATTCCATCCATCAAAAAGTGAAAACAACACTCGTGCGTACGTACGAACTACCGCCTTTGTGAAGTGATTTAATTCATTTTTTATTATGAAATTATATTAATGGTTATAAAAGTTTATATAATGAATAAATATGGTACCTATTAAATTATTAATATTATTGTGATGGTAAAACCATGAACAAGGTGCATGAACCAGAATCGTTGAACCAAAACATTCATGGGAAACAAAATAGTTGACACACCGAATCTTAATTTTAATGAAGCATTATTAATACAAGGGTAAATATATATTATAAGAGAATGATATATTTTAAGATAATTATATATATTTTTATATTAAATATTTATACTAAATCTAAATTTATTATACAGTAGATTAAGTGCATGTACGAAGCAATTTAGGAGTTGAGGCATGGGTACTTTATCTCAATATTGTTTTGTTTTGACATGTTTTATTTTATGAGATTATTTGTGTTTATATAGTGTATTTAATGACCATTTGATATTTTATATCATGAATATATCTATATTCATGATATTTAATTTTTTATTTTATTTTTATTTTCTTCATGGAGTTTATGAATTAAAAGTTACCAAAGTGGTAAGGGTTTGTGTTACAATCATATTTCTATTTGGGATTATCTATAATAAAATTTCAATGAGGGAAATGATAGGATATTTATATTTTAAAACCATTATATTTTATTATAATTTGGATATTTCTTGGTTTTTAAATTATACTTTCCATTTTCCCTCTATTTGGTACTCAAAAATATTTTGAAACTATTTTTAAAATTTTCACCTTTTTCCTCCTTTGGCCGAGAATATTTTTCTTCCATGTCAATGTTGTTTAAATTTTTTTCAAAGAATATTTTTTATATGATAATATTTTTTATAAATTAATATTGAATCATATTTTAGTTTCTTTTCAAAGGCTTAATAAATTAATTTTTATATTAATTTTTGAATATTCTATTTATAACTTTTTATAAAAAGTATGAAATGATTTTTTTAACATTTAATGAACAAATGGATTTTCCCACCATCATGACCATTATTTTATTTAAATCTTATTTTAAAATTTTCCATGGGTATATTAAAAGAAATAGATTTTTGAGAAATTTTGAAAATTTTTAGTTTTTAAAGACAGTGAAGGGAAAAAAATATTTCCCCCAATTTTTAAAGAAATGGTTAAATGCGCTATTAAAGGAACTTTTCATCTATTTCAACATAATTTTATGTTTATTAATATTAATTAGGGTTATGTTATTATGATACCATCCAATTCCTTTATTTAGATGTCTTTTGATGATGATGTTTTAATAATATATTTATGAAATTTCTTTCTTTTTCACTAGTTATGCTATGATAAAATGATAAATGTTTTCATGATCTTATGGAAAAATTATTTATAGTTTTAATTATGTAGAGGGAGGGCCTAAATTTATATATACCTTCAATTAATTGGGTAAATAATGATATTTGATGAAATAATATTCACCATAATGGGGAGTAAACCTAGTTTAGTGAGGGACTTATTCCATTATGATGGTGTTGACCCTGACCCTTGACTAAGTAAATGATGGGAATGGAGAGTGAACCTAATATAATATGGAACTTTATCCACTATGATGTTCTTTGAAGTGATATTTTAATACAAAAATTATTTTCTATGCTTATGTGTATACCAGAAACAAATTCCTTATGCTTATGATATTTTCTCATGTATCATGATTGATTATGGATGATTCCATGCTCTTATAACTTAGGATTCCTTTTATTATGAAAAATACTTATGATGTGAGTCATGATTAATAATCATTGAATGATTGTATATTAACTTATTAAGTTACTATCACATAATCATACCCTTAGAGTTACCTTTTTCTTGTATATGATTGTCTATTGATATCTCCCATATTTACCTCTATCAAGAATTTGAGCATACCCTTTCATACATTTACATTTACCTAGGTTATGAGAATGAAATTTTATAATATATCTATATAAGGGTATTAAGTTTGGAGAATTTTGTGGGTGATTTTTATGTATTCTTGTATAATAACAAAATCTAGATATAAAGGGAAAACTGTCCATTTTATAAGAAAGGAAAAGGTTTTTTTATAGAGAGGTTTTTTCTTAATTCTCTAAAACTATAAACCTAAAAGGTATTTTGTATGTAATTGACTGAGTGTTGTATTTTGATATCGTAATTATGTGTGATTAAAATTTTTTCACTTCAGTTGGCATCAAATTTACTATATAAGGAATATTTTTTATCTCCAGATTCAGGTGTATGAGTATTTGGAAATCTTTGTTGGTATTAGAACATGGTTTAGATAACTTTAAAGGTTATGAAGTTATCATAAGTGGATAATTTAAGAGTTAATTAAACCATTATGGGTTTATATGTTTAAGTATGATCATAAGTTTAAAGTCATAAATACCATTTTGAGGTTTTATGTTATGGGTTTTTAATGTGGTAGATGAAAATTTGGGAAAATTTATTGGATTTTAATTTATCATCGAGGTATATGAAACTATTAGGTTTAACATTTTATTTAGTGTGATGTTATTTTGAAATTTTTTTATTGGGGATATAAATTGAAATAAAAACATAACCTTTAATGTTAATACATTATTTAATGATGAGGTAATTATTTTAATGGGAATAAAGGGTGTATCATACTTTAGTATCGTATGACATTGAAAAGTGATTTGGTGACTAAGTGATTAATATTATTTTTGAGGAAGTTCACTATATTGGGAACATTATATGATTAAGGTGAACATAATATTGTTTTCTAGGATAAAATTTTATTTTAGGAATAAATATTGAGTTAACAAATATAAGAATAAATGTTTGTGGTTTTATGGTGATTTAGGTTATTTTGGAAAATGATTAGTATATTTTAATGAATATATGATCTAGGTATATACATTTATGTTATATGAATTTATGAGTGATTTATTTTATTTAAGGATAAATTTTCAGTTGATCTTGGTGGAATATGTAATAATATCTTTATGATTTTAGGTTTCAAATTTGGTCAAGAATATTTTGGAATAATTTCAAGGTTAATTATTTAGGGAATGATTTAAGTAGAAATTTGGGTTTTATCGTTGATTTTTTTGGATATTTATGTATAAAATTTTATTCATATTGGATATTATGTTAACATGTTCTAACCATTTTGATTTTGATTAATGTGTAAAAACACAGGAAATAATTTTTCTTCCTTTTCTGGATCTTTTTATCTATTAAAAGATAATTTTAGTCTATCATGTAAGAAAAATTAATCATGGTAATTTATCTTATTTCATGAAGAAAATGTGGAAAACTTCCCAAAACGCAACCAAATGATAAACTTATAGGAATAAATCAAGTAATTAAATTATTTCAAATTCTCTATATAAATGGTAAAATAATTTTTAAAGTCAACCAAGATCAATTTGAATCTATTGAGTGCTATGTGGAAAATATTTCTCATCTATGATGGCACACATTATGAAACAAATTCAAAATTACGAGTCTCACAATGGTAAATACATGGTTTAAAAAATATTTAGACAATTATAACTTTCCAAGTCTTAACATAGTACTTAAAGTCCTTTTCAAAACGAAACTCTATCAATGTATATTAATAGGTATTTATTTCCACCTATGTATATTTATCTTACACTCCTTAGAATTGATACTAAAAATGTTATGAACACTTTTTATCGGACATGTGATAAAGTTTCGAGAAAATAAATATATGTATAATTTTTTTCATTAATATAAATACAGTAACTAATTATTTTTAAATAAGTTCTCACTTTTAAATAATAATAATAAAATCTTATAAGGATAATGTTGGCGCCAAAATTTGGGAAGAGGAATGGAAAATGAAAATCCTTTGGCGATGCCTCGAGCAGCCCCGCAGCACCGTGAACGGCACAAAGCTACCTCCTTTTCAAACCTTCCACAAAGCAAAGAGGCATGAGTCTATGCGATCCAATTGACATTTTCAAAGCTACCGCAAAGCAAAGAGGTGGGAGGCTCCATGATCTGATTGACGTTTGTGAAGCCGCTGTGAAGCAAAGAGGTGGGAGGCTCTGCGGTTATGACGCAATTGACTGAGAGCCTCATGCTACGGAGGGAGCCTAATCAACCTTCGTGAACCCAGAGAACTTGATTGAATCCTCCATGAACACTATGAAGGGAGCTCCACGCTGAGGAGGATATGATTGTCAGATCCATGGCTATGACTAACATGATAGAACCCGCAGCCGATCGCGGCGCACCACATGGCTTCATGCCTAGCATCCCCTACTTCGCGCCACCTCTTGACTATAAATACCAAGCTCCCCTCAATCCCAAATAATGGATACTCTGACCTTTCACCTTCTATGCTCTCAAATTGCAAAACACTTTATGCTTTATGAAAAAATGAGCTCTTCAAGGTACTTGAGCATCGCGAAGTACCTTTCCCTTTATATGAATTCAAACTATCTTCAAAAAAGGATGCCCTTTGTGGAGCCCGTGGGCCATCGCAAAGGAAGGGGATCCGCAAGGGGACTCATGTTATCAAAGAGAACTTATTCTTTGCAAAGTAACCTTTATGCACATGTACACCCAATTCTAAGGATGAGTCATTGTGTTTTGCGAAGCACATTGCTTCGTAGTGCTATGCCTCACAGGGCACCGTTACTTTTCAAATCCCTACTCTGAAAAATCCTTTCCACTTCGCGAAGCACCCTCCATTTGAACCTATGCCCTATTCCTAGGCTAGGCCACCCCACTTTTCAAAGCATACTCCTTTGTGAAGCTCCTAAACTACATGGACCACTAGAGCTTCATGCGATCCCTTCTAGTGAACCCCTTTGCTCTACAATCCCCTTTTCCGTACAACCATCCAGGTTTGTATGAAGTGATTTCAAGGTCACTTAGGTGGTTCTCTATGTTGTGTTTCTTAGCCTTATGATTCTTCGCATAGGTATTCTAACATATATTGATTCTTCGCATATCCTGCTAATGTGGGCCCCTCAATGGATCACTCAATGACACTCCTCACCATGGCATTGCCGGTGCCTTCCCTTCACCAATGGTTAATGCGTACCGACTATGTTAGTCTTTGGGATATGAAGTGAACCCACCTCGTCCAAGCTGCGGGACATTAAATTTCCAAGCTCCATCATCCTCAGCACATGATGTTCAAATGTGACCTCTCCCCATGGATCATATGTGGGGCGCCTCATCTCAGTCATTATCTACACCTTCTTGTGTCCACAGGAGTGAGCTCTTCCTCACATGGATTGAGATCCTCTCTACCGGAGCATCGCCTATCCACAGGGAAGGGTACCCAACTTGGTGTAAGACCCTATCCTTTCTTGAGGGAGGTAGTGTACTTGCTCCCCATCCTCTCTTCCATGCCAAATACTAGAGGATAGATGATCACTGGGACCTTTGTTACCCCATACCTCTCCCTTTGGGCTTTGTCGCCACCCAGGCCTCCATCCTAGAGTAAGTACCAATCTCCATCTCCTAGGGATACTAACCATGCATAATCCCCTATTTCTTTTTTAGATTCTAACCACGCATAATCCCCTATTTCCTCTTTGGGCTGCTAACCATGTGTAAGCCCATGTTTCCTTTTTTGGGCAGCTAACCACGTGTAAGACCCACTCCACACGGATAGACCTTTCACATCGTGATCGTCATGTCTTTGCTACCTCTTGTTTCTCACACTAATCATGACTCACATGGGCTTAGAGTAAGCATTAACCATGACATCCTTCTTGGGCTGCCTCAGTGTGTAATCCCCAATACATCTGAACTACATGGACTTTGATCCTTGCCAAGGCAAGGTACGTAGGAATCCTCCTTGAGGTTCAATCCCAACACCTACTGGTCCTGACCCCCTTCACCTTGGTTCACCAAACCCACTCTGAACTATGTGGACTTTGATCCTTTCCAAGGAATGGTATGTAGGAAGCCTCCTTGAGGTCCAAGCCCAAAACCCATCAATCCCAACCACTTCATGTCGGTTCACACCCGTCCTTCACGACGCTAAACCGTACGCCCCATTTTCATCCCAGGAGACATTAAAATATACCAATTTGAACTATGTGGGATTTGATCTTTGTCTCCCAGGCATGGTACGTAGGAATCCTCCCTGAGGTCCAACCCCAATCAGTAGTAAGTCGTTGTGTTTCCCAACCAGCGATAAGCCGTTGTCGTCCCCAACCAACAGTAATCCATTGTATCGCAATCAGCAGTAAGTCATTGTGTTCCCTAACCAGCATTAATCCATTGTATCCCAACTAGTAGTAAGTCATTGTGTTCCCCAAAAGATGGTAACCCATTGTGTTCCATATTCGACAGTAATCCATTGTAGTCCTCTTTTTTTGGGACCCACTTCTCCAGTCCACCCCCATGGCTTCAGACCAACCTGGGATACTAATCACGCGTAATCCCCATTATATCATGGGGTCACTGTTCTCTACAGACAACCCGATCCTATGCCCCCATCCTCAACTACATGGACTTTGATCCTTGCCAAGGCAAGGTACGTAGGAAGCCTTTGTGAGGTTGAAACCCATCAACCATGTCTTATCCCGATATCTCCCTTGAGCCTATATGTTTTGGGAAGGTCATATCCCAACCCAGAGGTTCCACTTTCTCTGGGTCCCATCCATACGGGTCGCCTCCTCTGGCGTCCCATCACCCCCCGAACTACGTGGACTTTGATTTTCTACCACGGGGATACGTAGGAAGTATCTTCGAGGCTCAAGCCCAACAATAACTTCACCTTCATGATAGTTCCGTATCATTCCCCCTCCACTTCATTCAAATCTCCATCATCCATCATGATTCTTACCTGGGCCGCTGCATCTCTGTGAGGTCATGTCACCCACTTTATCAGTGCTCCTAGAAGTAACCGGGTAACTAACCACACATTAGCCCCAACATTAGTGTTCCCTCTGGGAGTTGCACCCGTCTGATCCACTCCTGTCAGTGTTCTGATCAGTCCGATCCATCTCTGCTAGAAGTTAAACTCATGACATACCCTATGTTAAACATGGGAAGCTGAGGAAAACCTCTAATACATGGCTACAACATATAATTCCCTGCATTTGACATGAGATTCCTTAGGATTCCATGCCCTCAAGAAGCCCTATCATAAGGAAAAGAAACCCAGACATGGTAGTGTTCAAGCATCCAGACATGCCAGTGATGTCCAACACGACTACTCCCCCAACCGAAGGTTATTGCCCTGATAGGACCCCTTGTAATGTCCTGACAGAAGTAGTGTAATTAATTGGCATTCATGAAGACATGGAATGGGGAAGAGGTTCATGAAGAGTATCTTAATCTATAAGGGAGACCCGGACTAGGTAGAAATCTCGGAGGAGGAATCCACGTTAGGAGAGACTGACATCCCATAATCCCATTTTGATAAAGAAGAAAACATCCTTGAATAAGTGACAGATGTCTCCCACCTTTGGAAAGTGGGAATGTGGGGAAGAACGTGCACATCCTCCTCCAAAATAGATGGATTCATGCCCCAGTGAAAGCGTTAGAAATAGAAATGGTGAACCAGATGTGAAGTTCTTCTCCTCAATGTGGATATTAGTAGTATTTGATACATTAGTGGACTAGCGTGTCCTAAGATCCATGTATCCTACGCTAGGTCATGCCAAGCAAAGAGTGGGCCTGGTGTGAAACTCCCCAGAAGTTGGGGTAGTTGAACGTTGGATATCCCGGTCTGTGATGTTGTTAGTGTGGATCCTTCTTACCAACCATTGAAAACAGAATGGTGCTAGGACATTGGATGTTGATTTACTTATAGCATCACTAGTGGTTTAATCTATCTACCTTCCAGAACCCAAGCTACCATACCAGGAAATCGATCACCTCCCACCTACTGATGTAGGGGAAAGGGAAATTTCATCCCAACAATCCCATGTAGCCTCATTTATCCCATGGAAGCCTCCATGACCATAGATATTGGGAATCAATGCCCCATCTCCCCATCTGATTTCGTTCAACGAAGGGTGATAGACGACCTCTTATAACATTACGAGGAGGAGGGGATCATCCCAACTAGGGACATGGACTGACAGGACCTAGAGGCATCTGTGCCTCATCGCCACCATTGCCTCCATGGGCCACACAAGGAGCCACTACTCCCCACTCCAACGCACAACCATTTCGGGAGCCTCTCTCTGGAATGATTCGATGACTCCCTACCTTACGCCGATGAGGTGGGGGATTTCTAGGCCAGCCCGACTGGGATCCCATTCCATGGGATCCCAAAGAGGGCCCCCACTAGGCTGCGCCAGTGCCGTGACCCAGCCCCATGGGCCGAGGAGCAGGTAATCTATGTGCCTGCACTGCCAGCCGTAGTCTGGATGACCCGACGCCAGCATCGAGTGCAGGCTGAGGAGGATGCTCGCAAAGGGGCGTCAATGTCAACGACTACCGTGGATCGTGCCACCACTGATGTATACCATGAGTTCCCTATCTATTCTGAGAAGGGGAATACAAAAAACCAACATTAATTGAGACCCTAACCACCCCACGGGCAGGCTAGGTCGAATCTCCTAGTTTCCGGCATAGGGAGCACCCGCCACGGACTAACCCACGACAACGACACCCAGTATGGAGGTCCTCCCCATACCGCCACCATTAAGAACGCAGGTAATCCCTACTTCCAAACTCGGTGTGGAGGTCCACCCCAAGCCACATTAAATCTGAATGAGGGTCCTCCCCATGGTAGTGACACTCATAACAGAAGCCTCTTTCACGCTCACGACATCAGGTATGGAGTCGTTCATCCTACAACAAGCCACCGACGTGGAGATATTACACATCCGGTCAATATAAAACATGGGGGGCCTTCGCCATGTTATTACAACATCCAGTGAAGGTCCTACTCACCCCAGAAATTAGAGGAGTGAAGCTCATCCTCACCTCATTGGAACCCAGCACGAAGGTCCTACCTATGTTTGACTTGACCAGTACGAGGACCCTCTTTACACTGATGCTACCAGCGGAGATAAGCATGGAGGCCCTAACCACACTTATACCCACTCTAGCACTTTTCATGGTGATTCCAACCACACATCAATTAGTGGACACGTTGGTCCTCCCCATGTTCCCTTTGATTTCTATCCATGTGCTCCTCGCACACCAACTCACTTAGGCGGAAGCCCTCTCCAGCCCAGTACTAGTTCGGCTGAAGGACCTCCCCAAGATAGAAATATAACCTATCCCGAAGAGTCATCCTGGAGTAGTAAGGTTGGTCACCGCCTCCATAAAAATAATTCAAGGAAGGTTCAGAATAAGATTAAACCTGTATGCTTCTTAGATTTTGAGGTGGAATACGACTTAGCAATGGAACCCTCACTTCGATCCTCCATGTCAAGGGATGAGGCAGGAATGAGGCACATTAGCATCATACTTTCAGAATGAGAGGTCCACTGGATACTTTCCTCTCTCCACAAATACATACAAGAGGACAAGGATTTGGTGTCTCCCTAGGGTTCGTCCGTGCAATCACCACCATCATCACCAGGATCATTCTGTACCACGATGAGAGGTCACAAAGAGTTATTCTGGGGACTGATAGTGGATAAACAACATCATGGTCCACCACAAGTAGCAATAATCCCTTCTACAGAAACTATGGTCACCATCCCATCTTATCGTGATGTGGTGGCTATGTCACTGCAGTCTTAGGAGGATAGCCTGATATGTGGCGGCTTGTCAGCCCGCTCTCTGTATTCTACATCGGCCAGCCTACCGTCTCAGTGGTCTGATTTGGTAACGCTATTGGTTCCCCAACCAACTCCAGTTGACGAGTGGGGAAATTAAGGGCCAGGTCCCGAGTCCAGGACGAGAAGTTTGTGGGGCATTATTGCAGCAGACCATTTTCCGGAGATGTTTTGGTCAGTCACGACACCGAACATCAGTGCACCGGAATCACTCACCCAAGAGGAGGTTGGATTCTTTCACCAGACCCTTTGGGAGACTCATTTTCATCTTATTCATCGATGAGTGGCCTACCCCAAGAGTCAAGCACACTTCAAAGATATTGGTAAACAATTCTGTTTGGTTGATTTGGCTGCACTCCTCGTGGATCAGCACCCTGAGTCACTAGGCTATCATAGGACCCTCCAAAAAAATGTGTCTAGAGATTTAAAGTTATCCATATGATAATCAAGAAGGATTATACCCATGTAAGGATATGTGGTTGGGGGTAGTACGCGACCCTCCATTTCAGTTCTATACAGCACCAGCCTGAATTTCCAGGTGATATCAAGGATATTTCTCTAGGCAGAGTCGTAGTTAACATGGACGATCTATCAGAGGAATAGATAGAAATAGAATTACTTGGAGGAAAACTTACCCCCTGGTGGAGTGCCACAAATTTTGGACCCATCGGGAAGGGTTTCTCACCAACAGAGAAATCTACTGGGTTTTCCCATATCAACCAAGGCATTGGTCCTCACCCGAAATCCCAACAAGGGTAAGGAGCACCTCAAAGATTTCAAACCCTCCATCATATCTAGATCAGTACAAAAGATGGACGATGATCCCGAGAAAGCCGTGTTGCATCAAAAAATTACGAAGAATAAGAATATGGTCGATCACCTCTTTGATGAGAATGTCCCGAAATGATGACTAGACTATGGTGATCCTCAGCCAGGGTACCAGGGGCAAGCACAATTTCTCCCCAACAAATTGACTCCAGGTGAACCTGCCCATCTTTCCCATACAGATAGGGTAGAGTATGGATCTTATATCAAGTGGGTGTGGTATGTGTTTCCAAATCCACCTAAGCGACGCGACAACCCCCAAGACCCAGCTCAGGTTCCCCCAAGAACTTCACAGGTCATCCCACCAGCTACTCCACAAGTCTCTAGGCCTACTTATCATGTTGAAGAACCCGCCCACACACTGGGGGTTAGAGATCCCTGTCAAGACAGAAATCCCCACCCAGATGATCCCATAGTGGCGGTCATTGCTCACCTCAAGGCATTAGAAACATGACAAGTAGCAATCCTGCTTGATGGAAAGCCATATCTGGCGTTGGTGGATGATATGACTACACCAACGGGTTTCAGAAATACAACCTTATCCCCTTTTAATGGGATGGGTGACCCACTTCAGAATTTGACCCACTTAATTTAAAGTTTCGGACCCATGCTGGGAACTCCAACGCAGCAGGAGGCTTCCAAACTCCGATGCTTCGTACAAACATTGGAAGGACCTGCATTTTTCTAATATATTCAGCTACCCACTGGTCTAGTAGCCGGCTGGGAAGATCTTCATTGGTAATTTCTTTACTAGTTAAGTTCCACCACTTAGAAGATGAGTATTGTAGACCACTTCAAGTGAAAACAGAGGCCTGACAAGCATGTTGCAGACTTTTTCGCCCAATGGAAGGGGCTCAAATACTCTCTTGAAATGACAAAAACTCAGGAGGAACTGTAGACAATGTGTATAAGGAATGTCAATAAAGAATTTTTCTCCTCTCTAATCACCCATAATTACCTTGGGGGATTCTGAGACTTCTCTGATAAGGCCTAGCGTCTAGAAGAAGCCTTACAGCAGGCCAGCTAGGCAAGTTCGTTGCCTCCAGCAATTCCCACGAGAAGGGTCGCTAAGGATGAGCCTACCGCAGTGTCCCAAATAGAGGCCCTCAGACAACTAGAATTATTACCAGTAGAGTTTCCTCTATATCCTTACAGAAGCCCACCGCCGCGGGTGCAACCTCTGGCCCGACAACATCCAACACAGAATCGACAGGAGCCCTCGCATAACGCACCGCCACCGCCCAGGTGAGATAACCAAGTCCCACCTCCTCGATAGGCTCCTACATCCCCTCGTCATAGGCAGGCTCCTAGACCACCCTTCCCGAATAGGGGAAACTAGAACTACTCATTCAATGAGGCTCATGTTCCCATTTATTTCCAAAGTGCCTTGGAATAGGGGATTGTACGATTCCCGAATGCATAAGACTAGAGGAGGCATATCTCACGGATCACCTCAACTAGTGCCCCTATCATTGGATACTGGGGAACAATTTTAAATAGTTCTTTGTGTTTAAGGACTAGATTAATGATTAGGTTGATAAAAACGTAGTTAGGTTAGGCCCAGATCCAGTACATATGGCATGTGTATTCATGAAGCCCGATAAAAGTAGTGACAACAGAGGCGAGTGGAATCAGGTTTCTATCCATGGGTCCCAAAAGTTTGAATACTGGATGGATCGTAAAGCAGTCGACTATGACCATGGTATTATCCATGCATGTTTTAATTGACCTGAACCTTCAGAAGATGCCGCATCACCCACATCCAGTACCCATACATCAACGGCTCAACCTTTCTCTTCCCAGAAGATCAAGCATCGAAAGCATAAGGGAAAACAAAGTCCCTCACCAATGTCATTGTCATTCTATACTCTTGGTGACTTCATGACCATAGAGGTGGAGATTACCCCCTAGAATCCATCCAGTAGTGGATGATTCTTCAAGTGACAGTCAAGGGTATGCCTCAGTTAACACTGTAGAGATGGTAAACCCCTAAATGATTTCTGATGGTGAGGAGTCCTAGGAGGATCCTTCCAATGTTCCCATCCATCACCAACGTCGACAGAGTCATGAATATATGGGTCATTATATTTCCTCAAATATCACTTCTAGCTAGGCTGTTCATGCCTCCGAAACTAGACAGCAAGCCCCGCGTAGAACTGAACATGTGCAACCTTCTCATCTTGTTTCATCAGATCCTCCTTTGCCGCCGTTTGTGTTTCTTGATCAGGTGAAGCCACCTAGACCACACCGTGATCAGCCATGCTCTACTACGAACTGATCTCAGTCATTTTTCCCTCATCTAGTAGTCACTCCACAGGCTTCAGCCAGTGAGCAGTGGGACATTACCAGCACCAGTCAGCCGCTGGTCCAGCTGGCAGGGCCTGCCATATCTCTTGTCAAAGAGCGACCTCCTGTAAGCAGAATCTCACACCTAGAAAGGAAGTATGATGTTCTAAAACATCTTTCCAACATTCCAGAAAGTATCTCCATCCTTGAGTCCCTTTTCTTGTTATCAAATATGTGTGAAGCCCTCACCGAGGTTTAAGAAGCCCCTCCAGTTTGAGATGGAGGTAACAGCTGCATAAGCGTTCCATGATGAGTCAATAGAGCATGATGAATTCCAATCCATCATCTCATTATATGGATAAGATGAAGGCTATCCCATATAAGGGAACATCCTCCCATTTTACATCACCAACCATTTTAATGGTGTAGAGGTTAGTTGCTATCTTTTCGACAAAGGCTCTAAGATTAAACTAATCCCGAATTAGACACTGTGAAAAATGGGGTTGTACAAGGATGATCTGAGTCCCTCTGACCTAAAAATTCAAGGTTATGATAGGATGGAATAGACACCGGTCAACAAGATTTTCCTGAAAACCCAATTTGGTGGCCTAGTATCCAGCATCGAATTCATGGTTTTCTCTTAGGACACCACTTACAATGCGTTGATGGGAAGGTCATGGCTCCACCTTCATGAGGCGATCCCTTCATCGTATCACCAGTTCCTCAAGTACTCCTTTAATGGTCGAGTGAGCATAATTCAACGGGTAACATATCCCTTGGCCTCTTGTGAAGCCTACTATCTGGATTCTAACTATTACAAGATAAAGGACAAGTAGATTCAGGCTAATGAGTTTGAGCATACTTGGGCTGCAACCAAACCATGGATAGATCTAGATGATGCCTACATATTTCCAATCCATCGATTAGAGGCTAAAACCATGAACATGGAAGAATGCTTCATTGTTTATGGAACGAGTGGGGATCACATTCCCAAGTCTAAGAGAAGCTGAAAGATCACCTCATACTCCTACACGAATCAGGCTCGGGTGATCTTAGAGCCTCCTACTCCCATAAGGTATTGGGATGTCCGCTCTATGGTAACAACAATATTCCATACTTTATTATTTCACCAGGATGGGATAAACCAGATAAATCCAATGCATCAATATTACTTTGATATCATCAAGAGTTGTCCCTTGGTCCAAAGACCATATGGGATTGGATCGACAACCTTCATCGCTTTGGTTTCGGCAGCACATGAGTCCCTCGGTGTAGTGTCCACTGGCGATTAGGCTGGTACAGGTCTCCCATCGGATCTATTGATTCATAGGAACCTCCTTCCACTGAGGAACCCTCCTCCATCAATGAATAAGTGGATTTAGAGGATTATTCTCCTACGTTTGAAGAGGGTGTCTCCACCACTGTCAATTAATTGGTATAGGTGAACCTTGGTAGTGAGGCGGATTCAAATCCCACATTGATCAATTCCACTATGCTTGTCGAAGAGAAACATTAGTACGTGGAATTCCTCAAAAAACACCATGATGTAATTTCTTAGAGTTATAACAAAATTCCAGTGCTAGATCCCCATGTTGTCATCCACCACCTCGGTCTCCCAATAAACCACTGCGGGTTTAAGAAGCCTCCTAGAAAGATGAACCCTTATCACAGTGCCATGGTTGAGGCCGAAGTTGATAAGCCCATCAGAGCCAATTTTGTTAAGGAGGTCGAGTACCCCAGATGGTTAGAAAAAATTGTGCCCGTCAGGAAGAAGAACAGACAGATCAGGGTCTTCATCGAATTTCAAGATCTCAATCGTCACTGTTTGAAGGATGATTTTCCCCTTCGTGTGACAGAGTTGTAGATTGATGCCACCATTGGGTTGCTGGACCTCTCCTTCATGGATGGATTTTTTGGGTATAGTCAGATCCGGATGGCCCTTGAGGATGAAGAGTCTATCGCCTTCAAGGCACCAAAAGGTACATTCTCTTACCAGGTAATGCCCTTTGGTCTAAAGAATGAAGGTGCCACCTATCAGTGGGCTATGCATTGCATATTTAAGCTGATCCTTGGGACACTGGTGGAATGCTACATAGAGGATATGGTGGTAAAATATCTTCTGCATCAGAACCATCTCAAAGACCTTGATAAAGTGTTCGGCTTCCTTAGTTCTTGCCACCTGAAGATAAACCCATTGAAGCGTGCCTTCAGGGTCACCTCTGGATAGTTTCTTGGATTATTTTTCAGATACAAGTGCATTGTGGTCAAAGCAGATAAGATCAAGGTCATCAGCCAGATTCCTCCCCCAAGCAACATCCAGGAGCTTTTAGGTTTTTAAGGACACTTAAACTACATACGCTGATTTATCATGAATCTATCTAGAAAGTGTAATCCATTTTCTCAGCTCATGAAGAAAGGCACTTTCTATCGGTGGGATGAAGAATATCAGACTACTTTCGAGGAAATAAAGTAGTATCTACTCCAGCCTTCAGTCTTAATGCCACCTATCTCTAGAAAGCCACTGGTCTTTTATGTGACCTCCCTGGAATGATCTCTTAGCGCCCTTGTCACTCAGAAGAACAACAAGGGAATATAGAGCGGTCTCTACTATCTCAACCGCATGCTTCTCAATACAGAGACCAGATACTCCTTTATTAAGAATAGATTCCTTGCGCTGTTCTTCGCAGTACAGAAATTTTGACATTACTTGCAGCACCATGAGGTATAGCTGGTGTCCTAGGTAGATCCACTAAATTAAATCCTGAACCGCCCAATGGTGAGAGGCCATATGGATTATTGGGAAGTAATCCTTTAGTAGTTCGACAACAGGTTTGTCCCTAAAAAGGCTATTAAGAGGCTTACATTGGCATATTTACTCACCGCACATCTGGCCCACACAGACCAGTTTCTGGACCTTGACTTTCTAGATGAGGCAATCCTCTTAGTGGATCAAGCCATTCCGTGTTGGAAAATTCACTTTGATGGTTCTTCCTGGAGCCCTACCATCAAAAGGATCAATGACCCCAGACTCAACAGGGTAGGCCGGGGTATAGTATTTATCACTCCAACACAATCGGTTTTTCCATATTCATTTCTACTGTCAGAGGGATATACCAATAATGAATCAGAGTACCAGGCTATTATCACTGGCCTCAAGTTGGTCCTCGAGATTGATGTTCCCCAATTTCATGTGAAATGGGACTTCGAATTAGTCATAAAGAAGATCAACTATGACTATGTTTCCAGGAAGCCAGAGCTCCTACCACTATTGGAACGTACCCTCTAGATGATGGACCAGTTCCCATCTCGGTCAGAAGTTACTCATGTCTCTCAATCCTCGAATAGTCGAGCTGACGCTTTGTCCAGCCTAGCTACATCACTTGTAGAGCCAGAAGATAATGATTTGATTATCCATGTGGAACACGAGAGAGTCATTTCTCATGTCACTTCAGATGACGATTAGAGCCTATAGGTAAGCCACCTTACCACTGGTGGCTCCACGTTACGACCTCTAAGACCCCCAAATGTAGTGATTGAGGTGACTTCTGACTAGATAACCTCCTTTTTCGAGTACCTATAAAATGGTAATCTCTTGGTATATCGAGACGAGTGTGAGAGAATCTGACGCTGCGTGCTGTAGTTTACCCTCCAGAGTGGTCCTAGTCTCGAGAAGATTCTCTACAAGCATGGATTTTATGGGATTATCCTCCCTTGAATTCAAGGGTTTGATATTTCTCAAGTCATGTAGAAGGTTCATTCTGGTTAATGCAGGGCTCCTCAGACTAAGTCGAAACTATCTCACCAAATCCAGAGGCTAGGATATTTTTGACCCTCCATGATCTGTGACTGCATTGAGTTTTCCAAGAGGTTACATGCATTCCAAATTAATCCCAAATTTGTGCATCATCTACTGGAGCCTCTCCACACTAACAAGTACTTCTAACCCTTTACAGTCTGGGGACTCGATGTCGCAGGACCATATCCACCGGCCACAGCTCGCCAATGTAGGTTCATTCTGACTGATACAAATTTCTTTTCCAAATGGGAGGAGGTAGTCCCACTCAAGGAGGTCAAGGATCGCTATATCATTGAATTTGTGAGATCCAATATCATCTATCGGTTTGGAGTCACTCACGCTGTCCTCACCGATAATGACACGAACATCTAGGAAGCTGAGATAAAGAAATTGTATGCCAAGTACATCATCCGTTCTAACCATACCTCCCACTATCACGTGCAATAGAATAGGAAGATTGAGGCATTCAACAAAACCCCCTCTAACATTCTGCATAAGATGGTTGGTCATAACAAAAAGAGTTGGCTAGACAAGCTCCCCAATGTCCTTTGGGCTTATCAGATGATGACTTGCAATTCCACACAGGTGTTTCCATACTCCATAGTGTATGGAACTGAGGCCATCCTACCAATTGAGATTTAGTTGCCTTCATTGAAACAACTATCTATGATCAGTAAGCACCAAATAAAGTAGCTAAAATATGTCAGGATGAATTGAAATCACTCGACTAGAACATGCTTCATGCCCTGCACAATCTAGAGAGGAATCAGAACAAGATAGCTGGAGATTTCAACAAGAAAGTTCTACTATGATCTTTCTTTCAAGGTGACTTGGTGTTGGCCTTGATAAAACCAATGATACCTGGATGAAAACCACCCTAGTTGGAGCCCAAGTGGGAAGGACCTTACATCATTCACAAGGTTTACCCCAATGGCGCATACTCCCTGGTTACCATGGATAGTGAACGTATAACTCCTCCTACCAATGCCAAGTTTCTCAAGCAATAATTTGCCTGAGTGATGAGGCCCTACATGACCTTAAAAAGTCATTTCACACATGGAATTAAACTGTATGTCATCCCAAACGATGTTAAACTATATTGGGTCCTTCATGAACTTAAAATTTCATGTCCAATATGACATTAAATTGTATGTCATCCCGTACGACGTTAAACTATATCGGGTTCCTCATGACCTTAAACTGTCATGTCCCACATGACATTAAACTGTGTGTCATCCTCTTGGACGTTAAACTATATCTGGTCCTACACAAACTTAAACTGTTATGTCTCACATGACATTAAACTATATTTCATCCTGTAGGATGTTAAACTGTATCTAGTCCTACAGGACCTTAAAATATTATGTCCCACATGACATTAAACTGTATGTCATCCCACATGATGTTAAACTGTATCCAGTTCTACATGACCATAAATTGTTATGTCTCGCATGACATTAAACTATATATCATCCCACAAGATGTTAAACTACATTTCAAGAACTACATATGGCTTGATTCCCATGCTCATGGGATACATTGGAATGCTTGGACCCCTCATCTTGAGTATGACCCCTAGTTTCCTCTTTGACTAACCCCCTCGTTATAGTTTTCTTGGAGGATCCCGCATGGTGTCGTGTAGGCTTATTTGGACCCACTTATGTCATTATTACAATGACTACACCATGTTCCCCCCTCATTCTTTTATTCTCCCACGTCCTAACCGCACGACACTAAACTACATGGCCTTCAAGAACTACGCGTGTCTTGATTCCCATCCTTATGGGATATGTAGGAACGCCCAGACATTTCATCCATAGGCCCAACCCCAAACTCTAGGATCTCCCCTCGGGTCGGAAAATATGGTGTGGTGCTAGCTTTTTCCCTCCTTTACTTCAGGTACATCATGACTGCACCATATATCCCCTTCCCTGGAGACCCCTGCATCTTTCACCGTCCTACTTAACGTTAAATTGAACAGGCACATTTATGCTTCACACACTCCATGTACTTGGGACTCTATCATCATTCGTATCCAAAAGGGCCCCAACGGTATAGATACTTAGCCTAAGGGCTCTCCTGTCATTTCAGGTCAACGCCCTCGAGGACCATGAACAACAAGTTGATACATGTCCCGCGTTGTGAATATGGTCAGTGGTCGATGATCATTTGTTGATTCCCATTTCAGGTCACATGATATGGATGCTACATTTTTAACATAGTCAATAGCTATCCTTTGACATTGTCATCACCCCATATGTCCCAAGTATTGGGTGTAGTGGTTAATTCTGTCCTGCTATCTCTTCAAACGTTAGTCTGCCTCAGGCAGGAGTGTGAGTCCAGCTGTCATACCCTTATATGTTGTGGAGAGCCTAGTCATACTCCTTGTTTCCTACACCGAGAATTGCTCACATGGTCTTAGGAGCTGTGGTAAGGTAATACCTACATAAGGGGAGGGTATGTATGTAACAACCCAGGTGAATAAAGAATATGACATTTTCATATCTATTAATATTTGTAAATTAATTATTAATTTTACTTTAAAGGGGATGCTATGTTCAATGGCATACCCGACACACAACAATGGGTTTCTTTGAAAACTTACGTTGCTCAATAATAATATAATATTATTATTTTAAATAGTAGTTAAAGCCTAGCTGTTGTATTGTCAGGAATGAATAGAGATAACTAAAATATGATTATACATGTTTGTTAAATGTTTTTAGATTTATCTAATAAAATTTATAGGCTTAAAATGTGAATGAATCTAATTTTATGCATAATTTACTTTAAAAGGTTGATTTACTGCCTTTTAATGGCGAACCCTATTTAAATATAGTTTTGGTCAATTTTATATGTTCTTTTTGACAAAATAAAATTCTTATTCAGAATCGGGACTTCAAAATTCACATTGGGTAAAATTTTGGTATTTTTCTAATAAATTTCAATTTTTGATGAATAGTGGAAAATACTATATTTTAATTCAAAACTACCTTTTAATCTAATTTATTTTATGGTTATATTATCTTTTTAATTAGTTTTAAAGTTTAATTAGATTATATTTTTACCATTTAATCTAATTTTGGTCATTGGAATTAATTTTACTTTGAAATTAGACATAAACAAGTGTCAATCTTTTGATAGTTAATATTTCTTTAAAACACGCTTTTTTGTTTTAACAATAGAAATTAATTTTAAATTAATTTATACAACTTTTATGTTTTGAATTTGGTAAATTAGACATCATTTTTTAATTTGGAGTATCAAATATAGATTAGGCTGAATTTTTGGTAGTTTTCTGAAAAACTTCAATTTTTGATGAATTGTGAAACCACTAAGTAGTAGTTAAAAACTGACTTTTTTATTTAAATGAAAATTTACCACTTATATGAATTGAATTTTAAAAATCCTACATACATTGTTGTTATTATTAAGTAAAATGTGGTTCTATAATATGAAAATATTTTTTTGTGAACAAAAACTTTTGACTTTTATTTACCTCGGTTAAATGTAAATAGGGTAATTCAAGGTAAAAAGAATATTATAATAATACTAAATTACCTTAACACTTGTCATAACATTATTGGATGAGTCATGGATGACCATGGTAATCCTTGGGTCTATTTTAAGACCTCATGGAGCCACTTATGAGTGATAATGACACTTTATATTAATTAATTTAAAGTAAAGATAAAAATGACATAAACAAATATCTTTTAGTAAATAAATTCTTACCTGGGGTTATATAAGTTATCTATTATACTATAAATATTATTTGGAAAGATAAAAAGATTTAATACATCATGGTATTTGTTTTATAATTTTTCAACATCAAATAAATAAAATTATTTACGACACAATAATGATGCAATGTTTACCTAATTAATAAATGATTTAAATAAATAATATTATAAAGATGAAAATAATATCCAAAACCTGTTCAATTATTATTGAATGATTTTATTTAGACCATTATTCATATTATATTTTACTTTAATAAGTTTTGGACCTTTTGAAATCGAAAATCATTATATAATAAAATAATATTTTCACACTTTCCTAAAGAGCCCCTCCCCCCTTATAAAAAGCCCCCACCTCTAACCAATTCCTCACACCTCTCAAGCCCATTGGATCATCCAAACCCTCCCCAAATAATCTCTCAAGATCCATATATTCCCCCTATAAGCCTTAACTCTGGAATAAGTCACTTCAAGAAGTCCTTTTGGTTCAAACCAAAGGGAGTTACCCGAATTAAAGTTTACAATTTCTCTTAAATTCCTTTCTTTTATTTTAGTTCTCCAACCCCTAAACTATTTTTATTGTTCTTATTTATAAAAAATATTATTCTCAATATACTATGATTTTGTTATGAGAAGTATTGGAACTAATATTTCACACACCTCTATCTAACGGGTAAAGAACATACTATTTCTATGGATGACAAACTAAAGCCTCACGAAACGATGATTGTTAAATTATCTCTTAGTGACACTCATGGTGTCCATTAACATGGAACTGTATTTATATATTATATATATTATGTTTATGTTTTATTTATGCTTCTTTATTTTCCATTTATAGCATACCTTTATGGTTTCCATTATGGGTAATCGCGACAATTTCATTTGAGAAAGTGCGGACTACCACCCCCTCAAAGTGATATGACTCATTCATCCCATACGTGGTATGTATAAAGAGTGGGGTTAATGAAATTATATATTTTATTATAATATAATTATTATATACCTATGTATATTTTTTTTTCATTCCATTAAATACAAAATATAAATTAAAGTAGCGTTCATGCGTACGTACGACTTACCGTCTCCATGAACGGTGCATTTCATTTCTTATCTCTAAATGTTATGTAATTTTATAAATACATATATATACTAGATATATATGATATATATGATATATAAATCATGAATATAATTTTATAGATAATATACTCTTGACCACATGGACAACTTGTAATTATAAGGTGTTTATTTTTGGCTCAAGTACCAAATATCGACAAAATGACCACTACTAACTTAAATGATTACATAATATTTACAACATGGTAATAAGTGGTATATAAGTAATAATAAAATTTAAAAATGTTCTTAATCAAGTATAAATTAACTTAAGTTTATTATTCAGGAAGAACAAGGAACAAACGAGTCAAGTCGGACACGAGGTAAGAGGTTTTTTATCTCACTTTTAATTTTGTTAGATTTCCATTGTTCCCCACTTATTTATTTCATGTGGTGTATTTTGTACTACCATTTGATATATATTATCTTGATTACATTTATATTCATGTTATTTTGTGACTCATTGGGTGGTAATTAACTTTTCTTCATACGACTTGATTGATTACAACGTGGTAAGGGTTTTTAATCTCACTTTTTATTCCTATGAGATTCATGCTATATTAGCCACTATTTACTTTTATGTGGTGTATGTAATAACCATGATTGTATTATTGGTGTAATATAATATAATTTATTTGTATTTAAATCTTTATTTTATGATTCTTCTTTCATGGTGTGTATGTTTTTTAAGTTACCAAATCAGTAATGGAATTTCAAATTTCAACTTCCACTCATTAGGCTTTACGCATACTTAATTTATTATTTTACTCCAAGATTATGTGTAAATTCACTATTTATTTACTTATGTAGTAATTTCTACTCCCCTTTTTTTGGCTATACTTCTGATACACATAATCAATCCATTGATAAATTCTCAAGTCATCGATATGAACTTAATAAGAGTAATTTTAACTCAATTTCCATTCATTGAGTTAAATATCCAAGTCATTGGTGTTTTTTTTACAAAAATATGTGTGAATGTTCTATGATTTATTTACACTTAATATCCAATCATATTTAGTATATTTATATTTTTCACACATTATTATGTAATTGATTTATCCTTAATCTAAGGATACAATTTTTATAAGGGATTTCGTCTCAATTTACATTCCATTGAGACTTCATTGTTGTTATGAACCAATTCACTCTTATATGGTGTATATACTATCCTTTGGCATATTATATCATGAATCCATTTGTTCTCATGTTATTATGAAGTTATGATTCGATGTTATTCTTCAATTATTTTTATTTAAGAGTCTCTCATTTTGTTAAAAACACTTTAACTAAAATATCATTTTAAATGTTTTAAAGATTTATTTTTCTAAATATTTATCATTAATGTATATGTTTCAAAAAATGGTTTTAATGATTTATTTATATGGAAATTAATGTTTTCAAATGATAACTTATTTAAAAGTTTCAAAGTGGTATGGGACACTTTGATTCAAAATCTCTTTATTAACTGTTTTAAATGGTTTTGAAAATAGTTTTATAAAGCATTGATTATGTCTATAGCTTGAAATGATATATTGTGATTGCAATGTGAAAATGTTATATTTACTTTATTCTTGTTTTAAGTTTTATTAATATGTTATGGTTCTTGGGAATTGTTTACGTATATGGGTGGTTCCGTGATAAACCTAGGGCGGGTGGGCCCGAGATAGCTCTCCAATGCATTGGGTAACATGACAAAGGTAAACGTTAATGTTTCTCCTAATAGATTTAGGGAATATATTGTGATGGGTATTCCAACATAACTCCCTACGTAGATGTGATAGCTACAATGTAAGTATTTTATGTATTCCATAAGTTACCTTTATGATTTATGATTTCTGTGTGTTATTCATAAATCTTATGATTTCATGTGCTATGTTATGATTGAAAAGTATGGTTTCATTGTTTTGTATTTATTGATTGGATAATGTTTTCATTCCTTATTTTATATCCCTTACTGAGCTTTTTTTTCTCATCCCAAGTTTTGAAATGTTTTTCACAAGACTTAAAGTTGTATAGGGTCAAGGATGAGATCAAGGAAAATTCATGCTGTCTAAAACATGGAACTATACATGACTCTTTTTTTAAGAGTTTTTATTTTGTAAACAAAATGGGAACTGAGTAGAAGTGTCTTCTTTATAACTTTTGAGATGTAATTTTTTTGTTATGACCTAATTCTCTAAAATTGTAAAACTGAAAATATCCTCAATGTTAATTATTCATTAATTCAATATTATGTAATGTTTTAAGGTCGGGTCCTTATAGTGTATCTATGGTCCAAGCCCTATGACCTTAAACTAAGAGCACCATCATCCTCACTACAAGAAAATACAAATTTTTTGGGACTTCCCGTCTTATATCCCTCAACCATATCGGCCCCCTAGCCCAATTTCTCATCTAGGATTGTGTGGTGTGGTTTGGACTTACGTCCTCATTCATGTCGGGATATTTTTTCCACACCATATATATCCCCTTGAGACATCACCTTCATTTATTATCCTTTTTCAATCACAGTTCCCGCCATGATTTGCTCATCCCATAATTTAGGATTCCATCATCATTCATATTCAAAAGGACCCCCGAAAAGAATAGATTCCAGGACCTAGGGCTCTCCTACCATTTCGATACATCATCTCCAAGGATTTTAAGCAACAAGTTGTTACAAGTCCCATGTTGTAAATGCGGTCAATGGTCGACGCTCAATTGTTTTCCCCCAATCTCTAGTCACACAAATATAGATATTGTGTTACGAACATGGTCAACAATTATCCTCTATAATTGTTTCTATTTTTTGGTTTTACACAGGCATGATGATTCTCCATCTCAACTCACTTGTCCCATGCATACAACATTAAACTAGGCATCTATGGTCTAATCCCTATGACCTTAAACTAAGAGAACTATCATCCTCACCGCAAGGCGTTAAACTATGAACTAGTTGAGATTTACCCATTTTAAGCCCCTCAACCTTTTCATCCCCTTGGCCCAAGTGTTCATTCAGGATTGTATGATGTGGTGTGAGATTTTGTATTCATTCACCTCAGGCTACACTCCATTTCGTACACATCCCTCGTTGGGATACCTTTCCCCTATTTGCGTCCTTGATTCATAACGTTAAATTTCACAACATCCTTCCTCAGAACTACGTGTGTCTTGATTCCCAACCTTATGGGATATGTAGGACTACCTGAACACTTAGTCTTCAGTTCCAACCCCATCTCTTAGAAACCTCTTTATTATCTTCCTGCCCTGTGTCCTGAGTTCTTCTAGGCAAGGGGTATATGGTGTGGTATGGACTCCCCGTCATTTGGGATTTCATTGTCTTTAACATTCGAAGGGACCCTAAAATGGAATGGATGCTCAACCCAAGGTCTCTCCTACCATTACGATCCACCGTCCTCAAGGGTTTTGAACAAAAATTTGATACAAGTCTTGTATTGCGAATATGTCCAATGATTGATTCTCATTTATTGTTCCCATTTCAGGTCACACAATATGGATGATGTGTTTCTAACATAGTCAACAATTATCCTCCATCTCCATGCCAACCCCATCAATCCCTAAATTTTGGTCACATGATTCACATCCTTTTCCACTTCATCATGTCCAAATGGAACTTCAATGATCTTGGTATTGTCCCTTGGTGCACATTTTCACATTAGGAGGACAATGCCATGGTAAGGTTTCATTTGGGGCTCCACACTGATTTCCCCTTTATGTGTATCCCATGTGTTGTAAAGACCTCTTCCACCCTTGTTTCCCACACCGAGTTTGACTCATGTGGGCTTAGGGACCCAATCAAGGTCTGTGCTCTCTTGGAAGAGTTTTTCTACTCCGTGGTCTGAGGTCTAAGCCCTTAAACCAAGATATACTTATATTTCCTACCCTTAGAAATATATATAGCTTGATTCCCATGCTCATGGGATATGTAGGAATGCTTGAACATCCTGTCTTTCGGTCCAGCTCATGTTCCACTAATTATCTCTTCTGTTCATCATTTTAGGCCCCGACTCTTATGGGATTTAATGGTGTTGCGTTTATGGAATTATTTCCTCATTCACATCGGGTTTTCAATAGCCGCAGCACATACTTCCCTTCTCGGATCTAGTTTCTCCTACCTCTTGTCCCGCATGACGTTAAAATAAATTCTCCAAAATACATATGTCTTTATTACCATCCTCATGGGTCACATTGAAGCACCTATAAGTTTCATCTATAGGTCCATAACCATATTTTTCTAGCCTTTTCTAGCCCCTTGGATCGAGGTTTCCTTCCCGGAATGGCGCGTGGTGCGGTGTGGACTAGGTCCTCATTCACGTCGAGCATGATTTATCACGCCATGCACATTCTCCTCTAAAACCTCATTCTTTCTACGTGTGTCCAAGCCATATGAAGTTAAACTATGCCTCCTAGTACCAAATGACTTTATACTATTTCATATTTTTTTAAATGATGTTTAAATTCCTAGTTGGTCCTATCATACGACCCTAAAATATGATATTATCATCTTGGTCACATGATGAAAAACGGGTCTGCATTGTGATGTCCTCACCCCGGGGGGGGGCATCATGTTGGGTATTGTCCATCCACCATACCATTTTCCAATTCCTATATGTGGCTTGGTTCCGGTAGTGACACCAGGATTTTCTGTCCTCAGTTTATCACTTCACAAAAGAAAACGTCTATCCTAAAGGACAAACAAGATTTATCAAATGCCGCTTCTTTTGGTGCATGGACCAGACCCGCACGACCTTATCATCCTTGGCATTGGTACCTTACCATGCCACCTCTAGAGCTATGTATGGATTGATTCCTATTCTCCTGGGGTACGTAAGAATGCCCATGCGCTTTGCCTTGGTCCTGGCCTAACTTTCATTTTCAGTCCCTCAACTTAAGAACTCTCTAAGGAACACATGGTGATATGGACTCCATGTCCCCATTCACGTTGGGTTTTATAATTACCTCACCATGTGTCTCGCTCATTCCTTACCCTCTCTTTTCCGAGATCTAACACCTTAAACTAATATCTCTCTCTACGTCCTTTCTACAAGGTGTAAAGACATCATTTCCAGAACTACGTGTGGCTTGATCCCCATCCTATTGGGGTATGTAGGAACATTTAGGAACTTTGCCTCAGTCCCAGCCTAACTATAGCTTTCAATACCTTGACCTAACCAATTTCCCCCAGGGATACGTAGTGTGGTGAAGACTCCTTGTGTCCTCATTCACGTCAGGCTTATACCTACCGCATCACGTACTCCCTTTTGGGATCTCCACATCATTCATGTCCTATCGTATGATGTTAAACTACATGAGTCCATATGTACTCGACGCATGAAATTAAACTGTATCTCTACCCTGACAAAGTTTAGGATGCCCCATAATAACTATGGGATTCACCAGATCCCTCTTCAGAGAGGATTTCCCCTATCAGCATTGGTCTCCGACCACACCATGTTTAAGAACTAAGTTTGGCTTGATTCTATCCTTGTGGGATATGTAGTGATGCCCAAGCATTCCGCCTCGGGCCTAGCCTCAGGGTCATTAACCCTTCGGGCCCCTCGACCCAGATCACGGTCCAGGCAGTATGACCTTTAAAACTATGTGCACAGTCCTTACCGTACGATGTTAAACTACATGTCTATCATCTTCCTTGGCATGGCGTAAAACCACAAGGAACCCTTAGTACTCACCAGAGAGGTCCTGTTTGAAAGTATGTTTGATCCCTGATCAGAACGATGTGCCCACCTAATGTGTTTCCACCATGGTGGTGTAATTTCAAGAGTGTTTGACTCAAGTCAAACTATCCACCACTCCACCCTACACACTTTGTGTCCTCTTTATTTGGACCCTTTTCCTCTTTCACGCCTAAAGGAACCCCCTAACAGTATGTACGCTCAGCCTATGGCTCGCCTACTATCCCGGGCAAATGTTATGGAAGACTTATTGATAACATTTTGAGTCAATCCCCATGTCTTGAACATGGTCAGCAGTCAACCCTCATTAGTTATCCCCACGCCAGGCTAACGCAATAAGGATACTATGTTTCAAATATGGTAAAAAATTATCCTTTATTGTCATGCCACCCCCATAGAGTTTTGAATATTGGGTATCATGATTCACACCTTCCATTCTCCCTCTGTTCGGATTGATTCTAACATCCCTAGCGTTACCCCGTTCATGCACTAGATCACATTAGGAAGATGGCACTTCGATTGTTCTGAGACCTTTGTTCTCCAGTCCGGCCTCTCCCTTTATTCCCAGAAATCTGTATTGGTTGTTCAAAACCTAGATACCTAAAGCTTGGTTTGAAATATTATATTCATATTGAATAACATGGTGGTCATCCCTTGTTTATCACGTCGGGCCTGACCCACATGAGCATAGGAATTGATCACTGGGCATTTCATGAATATAGAAGACACGTGGAAAACTAAAATGAATGACAGAAATCATGAATTCAGCCGACATAAAACAATTGAATCATGAAGGTACGTTCGATGTTTTACAAGAATTACAACACCCAAGGATCAATCCCTCCCATGGATGGGTTGACCCCTTCAAATGTGCGTTGCAGCTCCACCACCCTCTAGCTTGTGGCATCTAGGATTCACTGCCACCTTTTTAGTTACCACTCCTCCTCAGAAGTAGGGGGGCATAGTTTTTCAGCCACAATATGGGGCCACTTCTCTTCACTCTAAATGATAGCCATCTCCTCAGAGGATTGCTTCAACTGTTCTTCAGCTTTTGACAGATGGGCCTTCAGCCGTGATATAAGCTCTGATTGTACATTGAGGAAAGAGGAATTCTCATCTTCCTGGAACTAAAACCATTGAATCTCATTTTTAGACTCATGAAGCCTCTTGATGTTCACTAATTTTCTTCACTGCCAACCCACACCAAGGCCACGATCATATTTCTGAATCTTCTTCACCATGATATCTCAGACGAGCATATGAGGACATTGGGAATCCAATCCCCCAGTGTACAGTTCTCACAGCCAGGACCGAAGCCTCCCCATATGGTCTATCCATTTTTCTTGGTGGGACTCATTGATGAAGTGCTTAGTCATCTTCCATGATTGGTGACATGCATTTTTTCTATCCCCCTCATCAGAGGCTGTCTCATCCCGATCTGCGGGGTCGGTAGGCTCATATGTGGTAAATGCTCCCAAAAACTCATCAACAGGGTATACATCTGGTGTCTGATTGGGTATTTCAGGACCCATGTTGTCTGATCGATCTTCATCATTAGGCCCCACCTCAATGATCTCAGGCTCTTTTCTACTAACAGTCCCACCGGTGATCAGGAGCACTGTAGCTTGGTCATTTTGGGTGTCTGCCTCCATGACCATTGGTGTCCCCCTGGGAAAAGCACCACCTAGAGTTCCAGCCAACCTCACCAAGGTAGCCCATGCCATTTGAAGAACTATGCATATAATAGTCACACAAGAATTAGTTAATCCGATTGATGGATGACTGTTACGTATTCTATGTTGGATACTTACAAAGATCAAACAACTAGAATCTTTCCTTGGTTATTTCCATAGGAACCCTGAAGCATGGCCATCCATATATTTTTGGGAAGTTCGAAGGTTCTAAAAGGACCAACCTGGGTGTCACGACACCTCCCATCATGATGACCGTCATATCCATGGGTGCAAATTCCGAAGTTCCTGCAGTTGCATATACTACCGGGCGGGAGTGGGTTTGGCGGATGAGGCCCTCCATCATGGTTTGAATGTTAGTTAAGAAGTTCTAAAAAACCTGAGTGAATAGGATCTTGGGGAAGTGGCCTGGTTTTTACCTCAAGAACCTGTACAAACTCTTCAAGTTCCAGGTCTAAGCCGCTGACCTCACCCTCCTCTAGAGGGATCCCTTCCCTGGCCTCTTCTCCCCCAAGATGACTCATTTTACTCTTCTAGTAGGGGGAAACTCTCCCTCAATTCAGTATCCAACAACTATAGAGTGTCTGTTCGATCCAGCAATATTTTTACCCAATCTGTCATTGGGCGTGGAGTACCCCGGGAATGCACAAAATCCTCTATCTCAGCTAGGTATTGCTCCCCCTATGATTGGGATACTACAAAGCTGGCCTTGACAGGATTGATCCTTGAAAAATCCATCTCGAGTTGGTTTAGGTGTCACCACATCTTGGTTAAATTGATGAATTTCTAGTTGACATCCCAAATTTCCCGAGCTTCTGAGAAGATAGCATTATACAACATATCTATGTGATACAACCACTTACCTAGAGCCCTGGTGGATATCTTGCGGAATCCCCATGGTGGCCTCCCCTCTAGATGAATTTACTCTTCTAGGACTACCTGGTCCGCTTCCACTTCTAGATCCACTACCACTGCCTCCCTTTCGACTGGTGCAGTCCTCACCGTCATCGTAGTCTTGCCACCAAGGGATGTCTTCACCACCTTTCGGCCTTGAACTTGGAGTTGGGGAGACACCCTTTCTCTGGCCTGAACGGTCGGCTGCTTTAGTATCTCCACTAGGTAGGACACCAGCCAGCCCTTGGCATACTCCTTCACTAGCCCAAAGATGTCTATTGGCGGAGGTATTTTGTTTCACATATTCCCATAATACCATGTAAACATGAGCCACAACTGCCTCATTACACATGGGTTCTCCTCATGTCGCACCCCCAAGTAGACCCACAGGGTCAACCACTGTATGCACTGAAACTGCCTCAGAAAGCAGTTTGGGGTGTACGATTTGCAGAGAGACTCACGATCAACCCACACCACTAGGAATACACCCTGAATGATCAAGAGGTTTGACCAATTCTATCCCATTCCCTAGCCATAATCATTGAACATACCTATTGGAAATGGGAAAGGCTGGAAGTTGAAATCGTCTACCTTCCAGACTTGGTTCAACACCAATGATGAGGTTAACTTATTCGGAATGCTCCCCACCACATTCAAAATAGTTAGGTGAAAATTTGGTCATGGAGCTGAGATGGGGTTTGGGTATTCATTGATACCCCTGATGCGCGCTTCTATACACCCATATAGAAGGTGAAACAACCCACATATCCTGTACAACTTCTTCCCCTCACTAATGTCCCATATCATCTTATACAACTTGGAAAGCATCAAGATCCCATGGTTGACACGTCCAACTATTGCCAACATGGATTCCATGATGAACGTTCTTGGTTGCACTCCCATTTTCATGTCTCTCACCGGCAGGATCTAACCGCAGATAAGCACCATAATGAATGCAGCCAATTTGACTACCAGTTTCTACTCAGTACTGACACTGAATCCCCAATTTTTTCACTGGCTTTTCTCCAAGATCTTCTAGTATGAGTTCTCCTTGACTCATTGATCCCCATTTGGGAAAGTTTGAGGCCTCACAGGAAACTTCCTATCTTATGGGAAGTTCAACAACTACTTGAACCACCGTTGGAAATGGACATCCCTCACCGGTTGTTTGTCCTCACCCAGCACCAGGTCCATCAATGCCCTTTCCAATGGAGGAATTTTCTCCAGGTCCTCCCATTCACTCATAATGGGGAGGAACTCATCATACATCATCCCCAGTATTGGGACCCCTGAGATCTTATGTAGGTCCCATAGACTAATGTCAACCTCTCCATGGTTCAAATGGAAGGTATTGGTCCTCAACGACAATTCTCTCAGCAAGTTCATAATCAGCTTCTTCAGATGATATATATGGAATTGAGAGGCCCAATACACCTCATATAGGCCCACTCACCTCAGATATTCCCCAAACTCCCCGCATGGGGAACCTACCAAGTAAGCCCATGCCCAATCATCTGTGAAATTTCCACCCTGGCATATACCCCGCTCATCGGTCCGCCCCTTCTCCAGGTTCCCCAAGGTACCTTCAAAATATTGTGGTACAGTGGGGGAGATATCTCTGGCTAAACTTATTTCCCATTAACATTGTTCACATTGTTATATAGGTAGTCGACATTGACAGGTGTGAAGTCCTCCCAAGTATGGCCATTGGACACTCTGAACCACTAACGCTAGCATAGAGTGCTCCTAAACCAATAAGCTAGCTTGTCCTTGCTCTCTTCCGAAATGAGGACGTCATCCCTCAGAACAAAGCTGTACAGAGGAGGCATTTTTCAAAGTGGGTAGTCCTTTTGATTCTTTGATAGCTACTCTACTAGTGAGTTATGATCTGAATGTCTTAGAATTAATTCCTCGATGCCCAGTCTATTCTCCATATCCTTCTTCCGGGTTGCGTCCACAAGGACCCCCTGGAAGCTTCCAAGTGAGACATTCAGTTTCCAGAATTTGGACACCTTTCATTCTAGTTCACGAAGATCATTTGCAGAGCTGGATCATGGAGATCGTTCATGGGGCTCGGTCCCAACCAGAAGTTGTAGAGCCCTACCCCCGACCTATCAGACCCAATCTGTGGAGCTCACCCTCACAGAGTCAAAGGATTCACTATGCGTCGTGTGGAAGGAATCCCGATTCGAGGAGAGAAATCACGAAGTACGCAGAGCTTCATGAATCAAGAGCACTAATACCAAAATGCAGAGGTGAGAGAGGACAAAAGAGAGGTCAACCTCTCCTATTTATAGGCGATGTCCCCTTGTGCTTCGCAGTGCGTCCGACTGTGGTGATCTTCATGACACTCTCATCCCTCACATTGCCTCTTCTCCTTGTGAGCCTCCTTCACGAGCCTTCTTTGCGATTGACAAAAGAGTTTTGGAGATTTACCCTCAGACTTAAGACCCACATTTTCTCTTCAGATCCAAGTCTAAGGTGGGTCATTTTTTGTCGCAAAATTTGGGAAGAGGAAGGGAAAACGCAAAGCCTTTGAGGATGCCTCGCGGTTCCCCACAACACCGCGACCGGTGCAAAGCCACCTACTTTGCGAACCCACTGTGAAGCAATGAGCCGAGAGGCTCCGCGATCCGATTGAAATTTGTGAAGATGTCGTGAAGCAAAGAGGCAGGAGGCTCTGCGATCTGATTGATGTTTGCAAAGCCACCATGAAGCAAATAGGCGGGAGGCTCCATGGTTATGATGCAATTGATCGAGATCCTTACACTGCGGAGGGAGCCGAATTGACCTTTTCGAACCTAGAGAACTTGACTGAAGCCTCCATGAACACTACGAAGGGATCTCCAAACTGAGGAGGAGATTATGGTCGGATCTGCAGTTACAACTAACTTGACAGAACCTGAAATCGATCACAGAGCACCATGTGGCATCACACCCAGAGGTCCCTGCTTCACGCCACCGCTTAACTATAATTATCGGGCTCCCCTCAATCCCAAAGGATGGATACACCGAAATCTCACCTTCTCTAATATAAAATCACAAATCACTTTCTTCTCTTCGAAAAATGAGCTCTTCAAGGTACTTGAGCATCGCAAAAAACCTTTCCCTTTGCTTGAATTCAACCTCTCTTCAAAAATTGATGCCCTTTGCGGAGCCCATGGGCCATCGCGAAAGAAGGGGATCCCCAAGGGGACTCGGGTCATCGTAAAGCAATTATGCTTTGTGAAGTAACCTTTATGCACATGTACACCCTATGCTAAGGCCCGATAACTATGCTTTGAGAAGCACATTTCTTCGCAGTGCTACACCTCATAGGGAACCTTTACTTGGAAAAGCCCAGCTCAACGGAAGACTTTCCACTTTGTGAAGCACCCTCCATATGCACCTATGCCCTATGCCTAGGCTAGGACACCCCACTTTGCAAAGCATACCCATTTGTGAAGCTCTTCCACTACATGGACCACTAGAGATTCACATGATCCTTTCCTATGAACCCCTTTTCTCCGTAATCCCCTTTTACGTATGACCATCCAGTTTTGTACGAAGTGATTTCAAGGTCCCATGGGTGGTGCTTCATGTTGCATTGATTAGCCTCATTCTTCTTCACATAGGAATGCTAACGACTATTGATTCTTCGCATAACCATGATGATGTGGGCCCATTAATGGATCACTCAATGACACCCCATCACCAAGGCATTGCTGGTGCCTTCCCTTCACCAAGGGTTAAAGCGTGACAACTATGTAAGTCCTAGGGGTACATAGTGAACCCACCTCGTTTGATCTACAGGATGTTAAACTGCCAAGCGCCATCATCCTTATCACATGATGTTAAATTGTGACCTCTTCCCATGAATAATATGTGGGGTGCCCCATCTTGGACATTCTCTATGCCTGATCATCTCCATGGGAGTGATATCTTCCTCACATGGAATGAGATCCTCTTTGCCGAAGCGGTGCCTGTCCATGGGGAAGGGAAACCACCTTACTGTAAGCCCCTAGCCTTTCTTACGGGAGGAAGTATCCCTACTCCCGCTCCTCTATTCTATGCCAAATACTAGAGGATAGATTAGTGTCTAGACCTTTGTTACCCCATCCCTCTCCCTTTGGGATTTTTTGCCACCCGAGCCTCCATCTTGTGGTAAGTCCCATTCTCCATCTCCCTGGGCTGCTAACCACGCATAAGCCCCTATTTCATTTTTGGGATGCTAACCAGGCGTAAGCCTCTATTTACTCCTTGGGCTGCTAACCAAGTGTAAACTCCTATTTCATTTTTGGGAAGCTAACCACATGTAAGCCCCTCTCCACTTCCCACAGACGCACCTTTCGCAATGTGATCGTCAGGTCTTTGCTGCCTCTTGTTTCGCACACTGAGAATGACTCACATGGTCTTAGAGTAAGTATTAACCATGACATCCTTCTTGAATTGACTTAGCACTTAAGCCCCAACACATCCAAACTACATGGAATTTGATCCTTTCCAAGGAAAGGTTCGTAGGAAGCCTCCCCAAGGTTCAAGCCCAACACCTACTGGTCCCGACACCCTTCACGTTGGTTCAACAAACCCACTCTGAACTACATGGACTTTGATCCTTGCCAAGGAAAGGTACGTAGGATGCCTCCTTGAGGTCCAAGACCAACACCCATCAATCCTGACCACTACACCTCGGTTCACCCCCATCCTGAATGATGTTAAACTGCATGCCCCCTTTTCATCCCACAAATATTTAAACATTACCCATTCAAACTACATGGGATTTGATCTTTATCTCACAATAAAGGTATGTAGGAAGCCTAAATATGGTCCAACCACAATATGAGGTAATCCATTGTGTTCCCCAACCAGCGGTAAGCCGTAGTCTTCCCTAACTAGTAGTTATTCATTGTATCCCAATCAGTAGTAAGTCGCTGTGTTCCTCAACCAGCAGTAATCCGTTGTATCCCAACTAGCAGTAAGCCATTGTTTCCCCTAATTATGGTAATATGTTGTGTTCCACATTTGACAGTAATCCATTATATTATTATTTTTTGGGTCCCACATCTCTAGTCCACCCCCATGGCATGAGACCAACCCGAGCTGCTAACCACGTGTAAGACCCAGTATATCATCTGGTCGCTGTTCTCTGCAGACACCTCAATCCCGTGCCCCCATTATGAATTACATGGACTTTGATCCATGCCAAGGCAAGGTATGTAGGAAGCCTCTGTGAGGTTCAAATCCATCACCCATGTCTTATCCCGATCTCTCCCTTTAGCCTATGTGTTTCGGGAAGGTCATATCCCAACCCCGAGGTTCCACTTCCTCTGGGTCCCACGTATACGAGTTTCCTCCTCAGGCATCCCATCACCCCACCGAACTACGTGGACTTTGATTCCCTACCACGAGGATACGTAGGAAGTATCCTCAAGGCTCAAGCCCAACAATACCATCACCTTCATGATGATTCCATCTCATTCCCCCTCCACTTCATTTAACTCTCCGTCATCCATCATGATTTTTACCTGGGCCGCCACATCTCGGTGAGATCATGTCACCCACTTTATCACTATTCCTATTAGTAACCGGGTAACAAACCATGAATTAGTCCCAACATCAGTGTTCCCTCTAGGGGTTTCACCCATCTGATACACTGCCATTAGTGTTTTGATCAGTCTGATCCATCTCTGCTAGACAATAAACTCGTGGCATACACTATGTTAAACATGGGAAGTTGAGGAAAACATCAGAGACATGCCTATGGAATATAATTCCCCGCATTTGACTTGGGATGCCTTGGGCTTCTGCGCCCTTGAGAAGCCCGATCATAAGGGAAAGAGACCCAGACACGCTAGTGTTCCAGTGTCCAGACTCGCAAGTGATGTCCAACGTGACTACTCCCCTGACAAAAGGTTGCTTCCCTGACCAGACCCCTTGGAATGTCCTGAAAAAAGCAGTGTAATTTACCAGCATCCATGAAGACATGGAACTGGGAAGAGTTTTAAGAACAATGTCTTAATCCATAAGGGAGACCCGGAATATGTAGCAAGCTCTGAGGAGGAATCTATGAATGGAGAGACTCACATCCCATCATCTCGTTTCAATCAAGGAGCAAACATCCCTGAATAAGCGATGGATGCTGCCCACCTTTGAAAAGTGGGAATGTGAGGAAAAAAATACGCATCCTCCTCCAAAACAGACAGATGTGTGTCCCGAAGGAAGTGTCAGAAACAAATAATAACTATTAATTTTTTAAAAGGTCATTTTTATATAAAAATGGGGTTTCCTAATATTTTTTATTTTTCATTTAAAAGATTAATTTATGAATTTATGAATTTTAATTTTATAAAATTAAATCCATATTTGGTTTCATCATATCAAAATTATTTTTGGTTGATTTTTTGGTATTTTCCAGAACTAGTTGATTTTTAGGTGAATAGTGAAAATATAAATTTTATAAATAAGGTCACATTTATGACATTATCATAAAACCTTTTTGATAGAAAAAATAATTATTTAATAAGTAATATACCTCATTTAAAAATATAATTTTTAACTGATAAATCTTTTTTTTTACATTTTGAAAATCTAAGTAACATTTTTATTAAAATAAAAACTGTTATTGGTACTTCTCTTTTAATCAAGTTTTCAAAAGAATCCTTTAAAATTTATTTTTGTTTTAAATTAAAATAATTCCACTTTTATTTAACACAATTTAATTAATTAAATAGAAATTAATTTTATGCATGAATTTGGTATTAAATCATTTTTATGTTTAAAAAAATCATTTTTCAAAAAATGGATTTTCATTGGTGTTCATATACTTATATTAAAAGTATTTTTTAGAACTTATAGAAATTAAATCTTATAAAAATGATTCCATATTCAGGATCATAATTTTATAATATTTTAATGAGGTCCATTTCATTTTTAGTCACAATGAATAGTAATCATGGTAAAATTTTAACACCTCGATAAAGGGTAAAATTGGTTAAATGGTCTTAAGACTACACGATAAAGTCTAAAAATCTCTTAAAAACCTTAATTTATTTCATTTTATGAGTTTATTTTGATCAAAATCATCCTATATTCTAAAATATGGTTATTTTATGCAATTTTTCTTTTGATATTGACCTTTATATTATTTTAAGTAAATAATAAGTACAAAATGTCACTCTTTTTATTTTAATATCTCTAATATGTTTTCATAATAATAAAAATCTTTTATTAATTTTTATAAATTTTCATTTTTAGTTTTAAGGAATTATTTTTATTATAGTAATTTATTTTTAATTTTTTAACTGTATAATTACCTAAAATGCTTAATCATTGCTTATTCTATGGCTTTGTAAGTGGGTGAAAATCAATGAAAATGGATTTATAATATTAAAAGCAGAACATTTTGTATAATTTATAGTCTTATAAGATTTTTATAGAATAAAAATAAATTTAACTAATGTTTCAAATAATTTAATTGAAACTCCATGGTAATATTGATGTTTTTAAAGTCAAATTATGCCAATAGTATCGAAAATTTCTTTAAAGATATTTTATCTTAAAAAATATTTAATTAATTTGTTTTAAAAAAAATCTTATATTTTATAAATATAGTGATAAATTATTGATAATATCATCCATTGTACACATATGATCCAATTTTCCCTTTTTAATGAAATTATATACCCTTAAATAGTAAGTATCTTGATTCCACAGTATGAGTTAAAATTGTTAAAAGAGAGTTTATCCCAAGGGATGAGGTTTAAAATAACACAAGACACTTGATTAAATATAATCAGTTAAATTTATTTTGAAATAACCTTATTATATTCAAAATAATGATAATTTTGATCCACTTTACTTGAGCAAGTCATAAATTATATAATAAAGTTTTATGTATTTATAAGTTTTCCACCCACCTCAATTATAAAAGGGACATCTTCTCACACATCCACACCACTTTATCCTCTTATCTTGAAAAATATCTAACAAAATACCTTCCAAAACTTCCACCTATTGACCTAGATATTTATGTCTCACCAAAATACCTTCTCAAGTTAGATTAAAGTGTATGTCGAAGGAAGATACCCAAAGAATAGGAATTTGTCTTTACCGATCTATTTGGAGTTTCTATCTTCGTTAAACTCACTAAAATTTTCTATAACCATATTGACATAAAAAAATAAGTATCCTTAATATATTAAAATGTTTATGTGTTAATATTACAACCATTTTCTATCTCCTTTACATTTAATGAAAAATTTAAACATCTTCCATGCTTACATGGAGACTACCATCTATATAAAGTGATGGACTTTATTTTTTATCACCATATATTATCGATGATTATAAATATAGATTTAATGGATATATGTGATTTTTAAGACATACTTATAATTATTTAAAGATAAAATATTATCCTTAGTTTACCCTCTCATCCATTGGAAAACGATAACATTGCACGTGCATATGTGTGGACTACCACTTCTACGAAGCGATGCAAATCATTTTTTTTCATTTCATTTTATCTGGATAGTAATAAGTTTTTATTTAATGAATATAAATGATATATATTATATTATTATGAATATTTAATGGTTTATTATTATTTAACTTTCTTTTATTCAATCCATTAAAAATTTAAAACATCACCCGTGCATACTTGCAAACTACCGCCTCCATTAAGTGATTTAACTAATTTTTCATCACCACATTATATTAATGGTTAAAAAAGTGTATAAAATAAAAAAATATGATTATTATTACATTATGTACATTTTTAGATGATTAAACCATAACCAAGGTGTAAGGATGAGAACCGTTGAACTAAAACATTATAAGGCCCTAACCTAACATTACATATTATAGTGTTTTTTTAACTAGAATTAATATCATAGGATCTTATTATTTTATATTTTTATATAAGTAGGCCATAAATAATACATAAAAAACCATAAAATACAAAGTTTACGCTTTCGATCAATATCCATTTTTCTCATAATATAAATTTTTTTCAATAAAACTTTATTCTTTTCATGGAAAATCCGTACGACTTTCAACTTGAATTATTTATTTCCCTTAACCATCCTTAAACCCTATGAAATTTTTTTAAAAACATGGGATTAGTATAACATCTCAATAAGGGATATAAAAATAAAAAACTGTTAGTTTAGTAAAAACGTAAAAACTCATATAACTTTTACCTTTATCTTCAAAGTCATTTGATCATGTGAAACAAAACATTACCACTTGAAAAAAACACATACATTTTTCTCAAATAAAGTCATTAAAACCCATAAAAGCATATAAAACTTCTTTATATGAATTAAATCATTGTATTAATTAAACCATTTGAAAACCCATTTAATTTGAATAACTATATGATAGACTTCCAAAAATTTTATTAACCAATTAAGCTATTATGAGCTTATCTAGCACTATCTAGGACACCCCATGTTATGTTGCATTAGTTCCATAACTAAGTTTTTATATTTGATTCTTTTATCATGTTCATTTTTTGATCTTGGTTTTGCTCTCATGTTTTGGGTGTGATGGGTTTTAATTTTGGAAGTGATCTTGTGTGTATCTTTGGTCTCGATGTTATTCCTTAGTTTCCTCCTAGATTTTTTAGAGAAAAGTTGAGTTTTTAGCTTAGTATTAGCCTTCACATGGCGGTTCATAGTTAGGGAAACCATATCAGCTTCTCTTGGTAACTGTGCAGCTTAAGTGTTGGTGGTAGAGGCATGGAACATTGCGTGCACATGATTTGTTAAACCCCGCGGAAAGCGTGTAGGGTGGTTCTGTCTCAGGACAATGGAATTTGGTATTGTTAGCACATAATTTGGAAACTTTTTTTCCAACCTATTTATGTGACCAGGTGGGTCTAGTGAGGGGAATAGTGTTATTTCATGTTTTGGTAAACCATGTTTCCAAACCATGCATGACACCAATATCTTAAAAATATTAAAATTCCAAATATCCATCTTGGAATTTTTAACAAAAAACTTCTCCCCTCTTCTCTATATTTTTTGTACAGCCCTAGGGGTGCCTCCCCCTTGTCATCTAAGCCTCCTCCTTCATACCTTGGTGTATATATAAGGATTTAATCAATATTTCGGGCTATATCTTCAAGTTTTTTCCCTCATTTACTATTATCCTTCATTCTTACTCCATTTTCTCTTGATATATTCTTCTCCCTTGGTCATGTGTATATAGGGTTTGTGTTTACCATGTTTTATGATGAGGATTTTGCTTGTTTAATGTTACTCTTGGTATATATTGTCTCTTGAAAACTCTATGATGTGATTTTGGGTGTGCATTTATGAAGCGCTGTGATAATGAGGCAGGTTTCCTTTTATAATTTCCTTTATAAATTAAGATTCATTAGTTTATTTCTTTTTTAACCTTACTTGAGAGTTAAATAGTGTTTTGTGATCTCTGGATTAATTTTTTGGTGTGAAAGTGGTGAATTATCCCTTGTTTTGTGATAAATGGAATTGTTTTATTATATTGTGCACACCAAGTGTTTGATAAAATGCCTGGTTGGCCTGTATGAGTAGTTTTTGATATCTAAATAATGGTTTGAATTTGTAAATATATTTATGGCATTTGAAAATATGGTTTGGGTTTCTTTAATGGGTTTTCTAAGTGATTTTTAGTTTAAAATAAGCATGTATTTGGATTTTTAATGTGGTTTGACATGTGACGGTGGATTGTGGACTATTTAATTTTTTTTATAAAATTGTATTTGGATTGTAAATTTGATGTGAGTGTTTTAAAGTAATTGTTTTATAAATTATTTTGAAATAAAATTCTATGTGCTTTCACCCTTTTGGAAATGTGATTTTAGTTCTTTGATAAATGACGGTTTTTGTGAAAAAGATCTTGCAGCCCATTTGGAAACTTTGTAAAAATTCTAAAAGTGTTTAGCATGAAAGATATCCTTGGATAATTATCTTTCTAAGTTTATTTTAAATTTGTTAGGATGTTCTCATCATGGTATCCTTCTAACCCATTACTTAGTGCGAAAATGGTAGATACTAGGTGTGGACTGCTTTGTGATCTAAGGAAAGAGATTGATCGTTGGGGTGACTCAGGTGATGCCTACTGTGTAAATTATTGTATATCTGTATATGATTTGATGCTCATTTAGCATCAGTTGGCTCACCCTCTTTTATACTCCTGACATGGAGAACCTAACATAGATATTTAATTTTTTGAGAATGATTTCTACACTAGTTAAGTTACACACTAGCTAGTGGACCATAGAAATAGGATATATTGAGTTTTATTGCTATGGGATTGTGCCCCTCAGTCTGTATAATGTGAGGTGTGGTCGAGAGTATTGGGAGATTTGATTTAATTGAGAGAGGAATTCTTTTTGGGATGAGTCAACATGTATTAGTTTGTTCTTGATTATTCAAAAACTCCTAGGTTCACCCATGTCTATTAGAAATTAGTTTCTTTTAGTAATGATTAATATGGTTGTTGGTTGGTTACTCTTGTGTGCTTATATATGTTGACCTTATTATATGTTTACTTTGGTGTTCTCAGGCGTGGTATGTTTATTTTTGAAGTGATGTGTTGGATTTTAAAGGGTTAGGATTTTTTTTAAATTATAAATGTTTTATAATCAATGTTCTATTTTGAAAATTAAGCATCAATTTCTTATTGAAAATGTTATTGTTACTTAAATGGAAAAGAACCTGGATTTGGAATGAAAAGGGGTAATGTATTGTATTTTTTTTAAAGTGAAAAGTGTGGAAAAGATTACTTTTATATATTGTATTTAAAACTTGAAGTTGATGTTCATTTAATTTTAAGGGAAGTGTATTGGTAATAGATTTTTTTAGGCATTCATACTGACTTTTAAAACTCACACCTATAGTTATTTCTGGTTTTTAGCTTGTGGTGAAAGTTTAATCTTGTTTTTGATCACCGTGATAAATGGATGGTCTTAGTATTGAAGAGTGACCCTCAGGGACACATGGAGATGTTGTGGTTGTCAGGTTAAGCTGACCTTTGTTGTTTAGTTGTTTTATTTTCAATCAATCTTGTAAAATAAAGTTCAGTTTGGGTTTTTATATATATTGGGCTGCTCTATTTTGTTTCTACTGTATAGTTTATTTATTTATACTGGGGTAAATAGTTCCCTTGGTTTCTCAGTTTATGCTTTACATGATTTTCCAGCCTATGGGGATCGAGAATGACCTTTGGGCCTTGCCAAAAATAGAATCGAGTGATTGGTATAGGGTAGATTTGGGTTAATTTGTGAAAAAATGGTATCATAGGTTCATTGGTTCCGTATAAGGCCCAGATTTCAGAGCTCACTATATTTTTTGGGATGTCAAGGTAGATGGAGTATGACTATCAAAGCTTAGGGTTTATGTATAGGTGAGTGTATGTCGAACACATTTTGGACCAAACCTTGAGTTGATATGGGAAGTCATTCATTTATTTGGTTTCTTTGAATCTTTTGGTATGTTTTTTTCTTGGGATACAAATGGTAGTTGGACTAAAGTTCTCAGTGAGGTCACAAGTCTTGTAAATCCATGTGGAGTTGGTGAAATAGTGTCATGACCCCCTCCCCACAATGTGTACCCCTCCTGGGCTGGCAATGTGAGAAGGGAGATAATGACCCCCGAGTCCCGCCTCCAGTAGGCCCCGGGTTGGCGACTAGCACCGAGGGTATAATAAACATACAAATGGGAGGCATTACCCTCTAAGAGAACACATGCAGAAGAGAGAGAGATAGAATAGACTCCAACCAACTCCAACTCAAAACTGAAATATAAAAGAAACCCAAGTACATATATGAAATGTCATGCAAACGTACTACAGCTGGAAGGGGAAACTAAAAGTACCCAAAAGAAAGTAAAAGGCAGCGACCACAAGCCCGAACAACTCCTCCTCCAACTGTAAGCTAGTAATAACCAGCTTGATCTCCAACCTTCTCCAAGTGACCTGAAAAACAGTTTATATATACATAGGGTGAGTATAACAGTATACTCAGTAGGATCCTCCCCAAGCCTCTCGTGCAAAAGTAAAGAAAGCATGCTAAAGCCCAGTGAACAACAAGTGAAACTAACTCGTCACCTAAACAGGTATACTATGTTCCCAACCTCACCATGGCTACTCTCGCCAAGTAACGCATACAAGAATATAGCATATAGCAAAGAATATCAAGGGTACCCCGCTACTACTTCCCCACTGGTTTTCTGCCATGCCCCAACGACATACGTCCTGTGCATCTCTCTCCAAAGGCTTGCCCGCAGACACCTGGGCGAAGCACCACACCATCCCCACAACCAAAAGTAACCAGGTAAGTTCCGGAAGCCACCACAACACGCATAACGTGTATCATACATCAGGTATTATACCTTAAGCCATTATAGTCCATACACCGAGTAGGGATCCTCAAGCCATCACAGCCTATACACGTTACACCTATAGTAGTCCATAAGATACTATATCCAGAATATATGTGTGTGAAATAACCACGAGCCATTACATCCCTCTACACACATATATGGGTAAAACTAACCACTGTTCCTAACAGCACCAAGATCTACCAAGAGAAGAGAGCGGGGTCAAAGGGGGTAGTCATCCATTCAACCTCCCATCAGAATGTTGGGGAAAACACCCCCCCAGGGCTCAGAATCCCTGGAGTGTCAGTTTCCCTTACCGACAGGGTGGAGTAGCGTATAGAAACACAAAAAGTATAGAATATATATATATATATAACTCACATACACACTATGGGCATTACCTAGTCTTAGATACAACTGCAGCTAACGTCTCTCAGACTCCAGGCTCCTACTTCTAAGACTAGGTCTCTTATAAGCACACAAACATTTGAAGAGCTTTATTAGATTACTCCATTCTAATTTTATCAATTCCATTGTACGTTAATTAATTCATTAAACATTAATTAACCATGAACAATTCCACATTAAACTGAATTAGCATCACATTCAAAATAACTGCTCCTTTTAAGATCCACATCACCTTTAAATTCCAGTATCTCCATCCCCATGGGTTTTCACCATTTAATCAAACATTCATTACAGAATTACTTTTCCATATTCCCAGGCATTATAGGAAAGCATCCTAAGCTTATAAACACAAAGGAGGCTCAACACGGTGAGTAGATATACTACCCGTCGAGTCTTTGCCACCTATAGAAAGAGCATAGACCCATTCTCCCTCGAGAGGCTAAACATGGAAAGCACGTGGCATACCCTGCGCGTCTTCGCCTCCTTCGGAATAAGGGTAGCAAGACAAGCTGCCTTGAGCAGTGGGGAAAAGCAAAGAAAATGAACATTCAATGAAACCACAAGCATCCAGCAACCACATCCATCCCATTCCATCATCCCCGGTGTCCTCCCTGACACCCACATGCATAAAACGATGCATCTTGCCACTCTAGGCGTCATCCGCTGCCACAACCACAAGGCCTCCCTGCCTCCACATATTACAAGACCCCTCCAGGGTCACATCGCAGCACAAGCAGCAGAAAAACAACAATCACAACCATGGGATCTTGACCCTTTAACAAACAAGAGGGTAACTCAGAACCCTTTTAGAAATTCCCACATAATCTGTTCTTTAATCCATATTGAACTAGAAGATTAGTTATTCGTAGGATCCAATTACGGGAGACCTAATCAGTAAGCTATCACAATTTAAATAACCATGCTTACTTCCCTAATTTGATTATCCTCAAATTAGAACAACTACAACAACAACAACAACCAGATTAATTTACATGCCTCTTTATCTTTAGCCAATTAATTAACAATTAATTTCGGCTTTACGTTCATTATCAATTTCTATCATGAACAAACAACAAATCAAAGAAAACATAGATATCACTCTATCTAGAAAAACATGAGGCAAACCGTTATCACGGTATAAAGAAACAACATGCGATCAACCAATTCTTTTAATCCGGTTCAAGTATTTAATTAGGTCAATTTCATTGTGATCCAAAGGACTAAATCATGATAATTCTACAATTGCACATATACAATTAAGGAAGCCATGAATCCCCTACCTCGAAGAGTTCTTGACGTCCTTTATCCACACAACGAGCCACAATCCTTCTCTCACGTCAACTTATATGGAAGAATGATCGACACAACTTGGTTGCATCAAACAGAGCAGAACTGATCCAAGTAACGTTTGATTGTGAAACTCCTACGGGAATGATTGCAAGGTTCTAACGTCTCGTAGATGAGAACCAGGAGGAAGAACAACGAAGAATGATATCTCGTTCCTTTTAAAAAAAATTAGAGAGGCGACAGTTTAAGATCCGATTTATTCTCCATTAAAAACGGATCGCATTAACCCACGCGGTTTGACCAAGTAAAAACATCACGGCCTTGGGAATAATTAATATAGGATTTATGGCCTTTGAATCAGACTTAAAGTCCTAAAAAAATTAAGGTTTAAAAAAATGTATTTTACATCAAAGAAAACGTCAAAGGGGCGAAACTGTTTGAAGCTGGAAAAACTATTCACATACTCAAAATTTGGCAAAGGAAAGATTAAGTAGCTCTTAGAATTCTGGAAACACTGTTCAAACGTGAAATTTGGAAAAGGAAGGAATCAGTACCTCTTAGGATTCTGGAAACACTGTTCAAATGTGAAATTTGGAAAAGGAAGGAATCAGTAGCTCTTAAGATTCTGGAAATACTGTTCAAACGTGATATTTGGCAAAGGAAAGAATCGGTAGCTCTTAAAATTCTGGAAACACTGTTCACAGAACTCAAAAATTGGCAAAGAAAAGAAAAGGTCACCGATAGAACCTTGCCGATAGAAACACAAGTCTACCGTTAGATCCTCACCGATAGAACATTATTCAAGTCTACCGATAGAAGGTCACTGATAGAAATACTGTTCACAGAACTAGAAATTTGGAAAAGTGTTAGCCGAGCTGCTGCTAGACTGTGGCTACTGGTAGACCGAGGTACCGGTAGGCGGCGGCTACCGGTAGACCGAGCTACCGGTAGGCTGCGGCTACCGGTAAACCGAGCTACCGGTAGGCTGTGGCTACCGGTAGACCGAGCTACCGATAGGCAGCGGCTACGGGTAGACCGAGCTACCGGTAGACCGAGCTACCGGTAGGGTGTGGCTGGGGGATAAGTCACCTTGACCTCCCGGAACACCTCCAACACCACATTTTCACAAATTAGTGGACCGGAGAGGTCCGGGCCATTACATTAGATACCTTTCAAAAAATTCTCATCCTCGATAATTAAAAACCAACTCAGAAGAAAAGAGGGGTCCGAACAACCACCCCATAAGATACCTCTCAGGGGAAAACCACCATGAGTTGTTCGAAAGCTGGAACAAAACTACGACATCTGAGAATATGGAAACAAACAATCCATATCCAAACAATTCAATCATAACATCACACAAAATGTACATAAATAAAACATGAAAGGTCTAACCATAAAGGAAACATCATTACATGAAAAGAGTTAAACATTAAACAACTCTGGGTACTGAGAACGTATCTGTGACTCACGCTCCCATGTACTCTCCTCCATGCCACCGTGTCGCCACAATACACGAACTAAGGGGATAGAACGCCCACGCAACACCTTCTCCTTGCGGTCTTGGATCTCCACAGGTCGCTCTTCGAAGGTCGCATCATCATCAATATCGATCTCTCCCCAATCGATAACATGAGATTCATCATGAAGGTAACGACGGAGATGTGATACATGGAAAACATCATGTATCCGACTCATCTGAGGGGGAAGTGCTACTCGATATGCCACAACTCCAACACGAGCCAACACCTCGAAAGGCCCAACAAACTGGGGAGAAAGCTTACTTCCACGACCAAACCTTCGCTGCCCATGACGAGGAGTCACCTTTAGAAACACATGATCCCCAACATTAAACTCTAAGGGTCTCCTTATTTGATCAGCATATGATTTCTAATGATCTTGTTCTGTCTTCATCCTCTCACGAATCACCTGAACTATCTCTATTGTATTCTGCACTAGTTCTGGTCTGAGAATTGCTGACTCTCCGACCCCAGTCCAGCACAATGGAGAACGGCATGGCTGGCCATACAAGGCTTCAAATGGCGCCATACCGATGGTAGAGTGAAGACTATTATTGTAAGCGAACTCTACCAAGGGTAAGTTCTGCATCCATGAACCTCCAAAATCAAGAACACAAGAGCGCAGAATGTCTTCAAGAGTCTGGATGGTTCGCTCTGTCTGACCATCCGTTTGAGGATGAAAAGCAGTGCTAAGGCACAATTGAGAGCCAAAAGCATGCTGGAGACCTCTCCACACCCTAGAGGTAAAACGAGGATCTCGATCAGAAATGATCGTCCTAGGTACTCCATGAAGTCTTACCACCTCCTCTAGATACTGCCTTGACAAAACCTCCACTGAGCTCGACTCCTTGATCGCTATGAAGTGGGACGACTTTGTTAAATGATCCACTACCACCCATATAGCATCATGTCCACATGGAGCTCAAGGTAAACCTGTAACAAAGTCCATCGAGATGTCCTCCCACTTCCACTGAGGAATCTCTAATTGCTGGAGAAGACCACCAGGAACACGGTGTTCGGCCTTCACCTTCTGGCAGACTAAACATCGAGACACACACTCTGCAACCGTATGTTTCAGCCCAGGCCACCAAAACTAAATCCTCAAGGATCGGTATATCTTCGTCACACCAGGATGTACTGCCAAGGGTGAACTATGGAACTCTCGGAGAACCGTCTCGCACATCGCCAAGGGGACAAAAAGCCTGCCATGATACAACACTTGGTGTTGTTCATCCTCCGACCAACCATCAGGGGCCTCACCACAAACAACTATGTCTCTCCAGACTTCCACCTCTAGATCACTCATATGAGACTCTTCCACCTTCTGCATCAGAGATGACTGCACCGTCATATGGAAAAGACAACCTCTACCCCCAACTTCTCCCATATCAAGATGCAAAGCTGATAGCTCTTCCATCACTCTCCAGGAATCACCAGATTCACACACAACATCATTACGTGTCTTTCGGCTTAGTGCGTTAGCTACAACATTCCCTTTTCCAGGTGTATACGATTTTTCAAAGTTGTATTCTTTCAAGAACTCCATCCACCGACGCTGCCTCAAGTTCAAGTCACGTTGGGAGAAAACATACCTCAAACTCTTATGATCGGTGAAAACCACAAAGTGCTCACCAATGTGGTAATGTCTCCACAACTTTTGAGAAAACACCACGGCTTCCAACTCAAGGTCATGGGTGGAATAGTTTCATTCATGGGGACGCAACTGCCGAGACCCATAAGAAACAACTGACCACTGCTGCATGAGAACACGGCCTAGCCCCAGATGTGAAGCATCACAGAAAACATCAAACTGGACTCCCTCCGCTGGAAGACAAAGGACTAGGGCACTTACCAACTTCTCTTTTAGATACTCGAAAGCTGCCTGACACTGATCAGTCCATATGAACGCTTGATCTCTCTTGGTAAAAGCTGTTAGAGGAGTCGCAACTCGGGAGAAATTGGCTACAAACCTCCTATAATAGCCTGCGAGACCAAGTAAACTTCGCACCTCTGACACGGTCTTGGGGGGCTACCCAAGACACTACTGCTTCTATCTTTGAAGGATCCACAACTAATCCCTATTGGGACACAACATGCCCCAAGAAACGAACTTCTCGAGCCCAAAACTCACACTTCGAGAACTTCCCAAACAACTGATGTTGGTGAAGAATTCCCAAAACGGCTTGTAGATGCTCTGCATGCTCCACTTCAGATGTGGAGTACACAAGGATGTCATCGATGAAAACCACAAAAAACTTGTCCAGGAATTCACGGAGCACAGTATTCATCAACCCCATGAAAATAGCTGGAGCATTCGTCACTCCGAATGGCATTACAACAAACTCATAATGCCCATGACGTCAACGGAAAGCAGTCTTCGGGATATCCTTATCCTTTACACGCATCTGATGATATCCTGACTGCAAGTCGATCTTTGAGAACCAACTTGCACCCTTCAGTTGATCGAATAAGTCATCAATCCGTGGGAGAGGATAGCGGTTCTTTATTGTCACTTTGTTTAATCGACGATAATCGACGCACAACCGCAAACTGCCATCAGCCTTTTTCACAAACAAAACTAGTGCACCCCAAGGTGACACACTTGGCCGAACAAAAACACACTGCAACAGACCATCAAGCTGAATACGTAGCTCTCGTAACTCAGAAGGGGACATCGTATATGGAGACATAGAGATAGGGGACGCTCCTGGCTGTAGATCGATCCCAAACTCGATCTCTCGTCGAGGGGGTAAGGATACAACCTCTCCTGGAAAGACGTCAGGGTACTCCTCTATGACCCTAGGAAACGCCAACTGTTGAACCTCTGAAGAACTCAGCATCATCCCATCCATCATGGATGATAAGGATGAAACTCGTCTATGACTCATCTGAGGATCTCCCTCACCAACAAACACCACTTTCTCTCCATCTGCATCAAGGAAAACGACCTTCTTCCTGTAGCAATCCACAACAGCCTGCACCGAATACAACCAATCCATGCCGAGTATGACATCATATGGTTGTATTTGCAAACATAGGAAACCTCCTCAAGAGCGGTGTTGCCCCAACACTAGCTCACAGTCTCTACATACTTCAAACAAGTCATCTCGACCTCCAACTGGCATAGTCAACGCCAAGGGAACTGGAAGCCTCTCTACCTCAAGTCCCAAAGAATGGAAAAGGGTTGGTGATATGAAGGAGTGTGTTGCTCCTGAATCAAACAAGGCATACACCAAGGTAGAAAACAAGCAAAGGGTACCTCGAACGACATCTGGTTCGCCTGGGGCTGGCAACGCTAGAGCATGGAGATGACCACGACCACCTCCACGACCTCTCTGACCCTGATGACGACCACCACCACGGCCGCGCTCTACTCTCTGAGGATGGGGAGCGTCATGGGGTTGTCCTCTGCCTGCTCCATCTACCCTCGGGTGATCTAAAGCAGGTGCAACCTGCTGCTGCTGCCTCGGCTGGAACTACCTCAATGGAGGAACCTGGAGCAGAGCGCCCGGTGCACGATGACTGCTCTGAAAAGTCGGGCACTCCCGCTACTGATGACCACGACCACCACAAGAAAAACAAGCACCTGATCCTTTGGCATAGGCTAGAGAGTTGCTGCCTCCGGAGAAACGAGATGGAAAGGGCTGGGACCTACCCCCAGGTGAATGGAAACTCTTCTGTCCTGAAAACTGGGATCCCCGGACCACAACTTTGCTTCATGAGGAATCATGATGATTCCCCTATCTTGACGATCCAGTCCTGGCCAAAGTCCTCTCAACAACCTCTGCCCTCACCAGCACCTCAAGATATGCCTTCATCATAAATGGGGTGACCTGGCGCTGGATCTCTGGATGCAAAGCCTCCTCGAAATACCTCTCCCTGACCTCATCATCTGGTAATAGGTGTGAAGCATATCGTAGAAGGTTCCTGAAACGGATTCCAAACTCTCGAACACTGGAGCTACCCTGTCGAAGGGTGAGAAGCTCCTGGTGACTGGACACCTTCGCAGTCGACGAAAGAAACTCGACTCTAAACCTGTCTCGAAACTCCTCCCATGAGATTGCTGACTCCTAACGATCACCGAGGAACAAGAACCACCAATACCTCGCTGCTCCACGCAACATCGTCACAAAAAAGGACACTCAGTGTTTCTTCTGAGCACGAATCGGACTGAAGCCTATCTCTATCTCCTCCAACCAGTCTTTTGTGACTACATCTGAAACGGAGCCCTCGTACTTCTGTAGACTCCGGCACTGAAACTCTCGAAGTGTCTTCCTCCAAGTGTCATCTTCGTCAACCTCTACTCAGCGGTGATCTGCTGGTATAGCCTGCTGGGATTCTTCTGCGCAAACCTGACGTGGACGCCGACCTGGAGCCATACCTGTAAAATAACAAATGTTAGAACTCCTAAGCCTGGAATATGGAAGACTCACATTAATTAATTAATTGTTTTGTTTTATTAATTTCAGGTTACCTATCCCAAGGTCTTCCCATTCAAACACAGGCGCAAAGAATAATGATGCATGATACTTTCCTAAGTCTCTACCCTGCAACCAGTATCACTTTGTTTAGTAGCCATCGTAAACTTAAAGGTCCGTGAAACATATCATAGGGGGCCCTGAACGCCTATGTCTCTACCGGTCTCCAGTGTTTACCCCACTTTCTAAACATGAATGACACTGTTGCCCTACCAACCCATGGATCCTCACCTGTGGATAACTCCAAACTCCATCCTATCCCTCAACCAGACCTCTGATACCACTCTGTCACGACCCCCTCCCCACAAAGTGTACCCCTCCTGGGCCGGAAATGTGAGAAGGGAGATAACGAACCCCGAGTCCTGCCTCCAGTAGGCCCCGGGTTGGCGACTAGCGCCGAGGGTATAATAAACATACAAATGGGAGGCATTACCCTCTAAGAGAACACATGCAGAAGAGAGAGAGATAGAATAGACTCCAACCAAATCCAACTCAGAACTGAAATATAAAAGAAACCCAAGTACATATATAAAATGTAATGAAAACGTACTACATCTGGGAGGGGAAACTAAAAGTACCCAAAAGAAAGTAAAAGGCAGCGACCACAAGCCCGAATAGCTCCTCCTCCAACTGTAAGCTAGTAGTAACCAGCTTGATCTCCAACCTGCTCCAAGTGACCTGAAAAATAGTTTATATATACATAGGGTGAGTATAAGAGTATACTCAGTAGGATCCTCCCCAAGCCTCTCGTGCAAAAGTAAAGAAAGCATGCTAAAGCCCAGTGAACAACAAGTGAAACTAACTCATCACCTAAACAGGTATACTATGTTCTGAACCTAACCATGGCTACTCTCTCCAAGTAACGCATACAAGAATACAACTTATAGTAAAGAATATCAAGGGTACCCCGCTACTACTTCCACACTGGTTTGCCGCCTTGCCCTAACGACATACGTCCTGTGCATCTCTCTCCAAAGGCTTGCCCGCAGACACCTGGTCGAAGCACCACACCATCCCCACAACCAAAAGTAACCAGGTAAGTTCCGAAAGCCAACACAGCCCACATAACGTGTATCATACATCTAGTATTATACCTTAATCCATTATATCCCATACACCGAGTATGGATCCTCAAGCCATCACAACCTATACACGTTACACCTATAGTAGTCCATAGGATACTATATCCAGAATATATGTGTGTGAAATAACCACGAGCCATTATAGCCCTCTACACACATATATGGGTAAGACTAACCACTGTGCCTAACAACACCAAGATCTACCAAGAGAAGAGAGCGGGGTCAAAGGGGGTAGTCAGCCATTCAACCTCCCATCAGAATGTTGGGGAAAACACCCCCCCAGGGCTTAGAATCCCTGGAGTGTCAGTTTCCCTTACCGAAAGGGTGGAGCAGCGTATAGAAACACAAAAATTACAGAATATATATATATATAACTCACATCCAAACTATGGGAATTACATAGTCTTAGATACAACTGCAGCTAACGTCTCTCAGACTCTAGGCAGCTACTTCTAAGACTAGGTCTCTTATAAGCACACAAACATTTGAAGATCTTTATTAGATTACTCCATTCTCATTTTATCAATTCCACTGTACGTTAATTAATTCATTAAACATTAATTAACCATGAAAAATTCCACATTAAACTGAATTAGCATCACATTCAAAACAACTGCTCCTTTTAAGATTCCCATCACCTTTAAATTCCAGTATCTCCATCCCTGTGGGTTTTCACCATTTAATCAAACATTCATTACAGAATTACTTTTCCATATTCCTAGGCATTATAGGAAAGCATCCTAAGCTTCTAAACACAAAGGAGGCTCAACACGGTGAGTAGATATACTACCCGTCGAGTCTTTGCCGCCTATAGAAAGAGCATAGACCCATTCTCCCTCGAGAGGCTAAACACAGAAAGCATGTGGCATACCCCACACGTCTTCGCCTCCTTCGAAAGAAGGGTAGCAAGACCAGCTGCCTTGAGTAGTGGAGAAAAGCAAAGAAAATGAACATTCAATGAAACCACAAGCATCCAACAACCACATCCATCCCATTCCATCATCCCCGGTGTCCTCCCTGACACCCACATGCATAAAACGATGCATCTCGCCACTCTAGGCGTCATCCACTGCCACAACCACAAGGCCTCCCTGCCTCCACATATCACAAGACCCCTCCAGGGTCACATCGCAGCACAAGCAATAGAAAAACAACAATCACAACCATGGGCTCTTGACCCTTTAACGAACAAGAGGGTAACTCAGAACCCTTTTAGAAATTCCCACATAATCTGTTCTTTAATCCATATTGAAATAGAAGATTAGTTATTCGTAGGATAAAATTATGGGAGACCTAATCAGTAAGATATCACAATTTAAATAACCATGCTTACTTCCCTAATTTGATTATCCTCAAATTAGAACAACTACAACAACAGCAATAACCATATTAATTTACATGCCTCTTTATCTTTAGCCAATTAATTAACAATTAATTCTGGCTTTACGTTCATTATCAATTTCTATCATGAACGAACAACAAATCAACGAAAACATAGATATCACTCTATCTAGAAAAACATGAGGCAAACCGTTATCACGGTATAAAGCAAAAACATGCGATCAACCAATTCTTTTAATCCGATTCAAGTATTTAATTAGTTCAATTTCATTGTGATCCAAAGGACTAAATCATGCTAATTCTACAATTGCACATATACAATTAGAGAATCCATGAATCCCCTATCTCGAAGAGTTCTTGACGTCCTTTATCCACACAACGGGCCATAATCCCTTTCTCGTGTCAACTTATATGGAAGAATAATCGACACAGCTTGGTTGCATCAAACAAAGCAGAAATGATCCGAGTAACGTTTGATTGTGAAACTCCTACGGGAATGATTGCAAGGTTATAACGTCTCGTAGATGAGAACCAGGACGAAGAAAAATGAAGAATGATATCTCGTTCCTTTTAAAAAAAATTAGATAGGCGATGGTTTAAGATCCGATTTATTCTCCATTAAAAACGGATCGCATTAACCCACGCGGTTTGACCAAGTAAAAACATCCCGGCCTTATGAATAATTAATATAAGATTTATGGCCTTTGAATCGGCCTTAAAGTCCTTAAAAAAAATAAGGTTTTAAAAAATGTATTTTACATCAAAGAAAACGTCAAAGGGGCGAAACTGTTGGAAGCTGGAAACACTATTCACATACTCAAAATTTGGCAAAGGAAAGAATCGGTAGCTCTTAGAATTCTGGAAACACTTTTCAAATGTGAAATTTGGCAAAGGAATCGGTAACTCTTAGGATTCTGGAAACACTGTTCAAACGTGAAATTTGGCAAAGGAAGGAATCAGTAGCTCTGAGGATTCTGTAAACACTATTCAAACGTGATATTTGGAAAAGGAAAGAATTGGTAGCTCTTAAAATTCTGGAAACACTGTTCATAGAACTCAAAAATTGGCAAAGGAAGGAAAAGGTCACTGATAGAACCTTGCCGATAGAAACACAAGTCTACCGTTAGATCCTCACCGATAGAACATTATTCAAGTCTACCGATAGAAGGTCACCGATAGAAATACTGTTCACAGAACTAGAAATTTGGAAAAGTGTTAGCCGAGATACTGCTAGACTGCGGCTACCAGTAGACCGAGGTACTGGTAGGCGGCGGCTACCGGTAGACCGAGCTACCGGTAGGCTGCGGCTACTGGTAGACCGAGCTACCAGTAGGCTGCAGCTACCGGTAGACCGAGCTACCAGTAGGGTGTGGCTGGGGGATAAGTCACCTTGACCTCCCGGAACACCTCCAACACCACATTTTCACAAAGTAGTGGACCGGAGAGGTCCGGGCCATTACAAATAGTCTTAGAGGATTCTTTGTGTTGGTGGCCTATTTGGAACATGTCTACTAACCAGGTCAAGTCACCCATTGACACCAGTTCTCTCTTATGAGTTGTTTGGGGTCTTCCTTGATTCTGAATTTTTTTGGAAACTAATTCTTGGGAATTGTGAAAGATATATTTAAAAATGGAAATGGTGTGGTTATGAAAAGATGGAAAATGAGTTTTTAGTCTTATTTTGAAGAAAGCATTAGAAAATGGATTTTTGTAAAATGATTTTAATGGAATGAAATTTCTTGAAATGATTTAAAAAGTTTTGAATGTGATTAATTGTTTTTTTGGATGGAAATCCATGAGATTTAATTTTTGATAATGATGGAATGGATTTAACCGTGAAATTTGAAAATGGTTTTTGGCTTGGTGGTAAGTGATCTTTAAAAAGCATTATGAATTTTTAAATGAGAATGTTTTGTTTTTAACTTTGGTATTTTCCATGGGTGCTCACATGCATAGATATGCATGAAAATTTGATAGTTAATAGGATGGGAGGATGAGTGCCTAGTGTGGAATGAGTTTATATGTACCTGGATTGGCATGAGAGTGTGCATGTGAGTGAGACTCTACAGAATACCACTGGTGAGTGTGAAAATCCACCAAGTCTCTTTTTTTTCTCACAAATATTTTCAAATGGAAAATTGTGATGCTTTTGAAAACGAGTGGTTCTATTGTGATTCTTCTTATGTTTTGGGGAGTGTTTTTTATGTTGTGTTTTGAGTAGAAATATTATCACTGATTCATCTTTGAAGTAGTGTTTAGCAGGCTTCTAGAAAAGTTTTTGGAATCTTTGATTTGGTATCCAATTATGTTCGTATATGTTTGAAGTGTGTTTTGGTTAATGAGTTGGTTTTTTTAAGTTCTATACATTCTTGTTGATTGATTTTTTCCTCCAAAGAGATTCAATGGATAATCATGGTGTGGTTGTGGTTGGTTACCCAATAGCAGACTCTCCACTTGATCAACCTATGGATTTCCTTCTTGAGTTTCAGAAGTTGAATCCACATCTATTTTATGGTCAAGTAGATCCTCTTGAAGAGGAAGAGTAGATGAAAAATATTGAAAGAAACTTTAGCCTCATTGAGTTTCCCAAGTCATTGAATGTTAAGTTTTCTACCATTTTTCTTGAGGGTCCAACCTAGAAGTGGGGGAAGTCAGTCTCTTGAAAGAAGCCTTGTGAAGGTCTTACTTGGGAGTCCTTCATGTCTTCATTCATTTCGAAGTATTTTTATGAGGTAGTAAAGGTATGGAAGGGGATAGATATGTGAATTCTATATCAAGGTAATGTAACAATTTTAGAGTACCTTTTTCATTTCATGGATCTTGTTCCTTACCTCCCAAAGTATGTTGTGGATGATTCCTTTTAGGCTCAGTGTTTTGAGTTTGTTCCTAATCCAAATCCATAGTTGAAGGTGAAAAAGTTCAATCGAAATTCTTTTGTAGATGTGGTGAGGAAAGATATTCATGTTGAAGTTTTGATGGTGGGATTTCTTGCTATACTCTTACCTCCTTTAGTTATTGGAAGGAGTGAGGTGAATTCCTATAAGGAAGTGGGGAAGAGACTCAAAGTTCTTGGTGATGGTCATGGAATCAAAAGGCCTTGGGATCTTTTTCCATCCTCTTTAGGGAATGGGATCCTGGTGTGTAATCAGTGTGGAAAGATAGATCATAAGAAGTTGCCATGTCTGACCTCACCAAAGATCTATCATGCTTGTGGGTGAATATTTTACCAACACTAGTTCTGTCATGTTCTTGTCGGGAAGAGATGTAGAGCTAGTTGATAGGAGTAGAGTGCTGTTAGGGCTCAGTTTAAAGTCTCTTTCTATTGTAGTGTTTATTTCTTTTGTGAAAATTATTACAGGTGGTGTTTTTTGGTGTTTCATTCTCTTTTAATAGTAAAAGGGGGATCTTGTAGTTCTCATGAGGACTTATATTTCAATGTAAGGGTGTTTTTATTTCAGAAGTTCTAAATTCTTTCCCTCATGAGATGAGGTGCATTCTATTGTGTGTCACATTTATTCTTTTTTTCATGTGAGGTGGAAGAGGTTGAGTGGGTATTTTTTGAAACCTCCATTCTGGTGGAAAGGAGGAGTTCCTAATGAGGATCTTCAGATCTTGACTGTGAGGTTGTAGATACTTCAGACATCAGGGCTCCAACCATAGTCCCTAGAGTGAAGATGGCGCATAGTCAGGAATTATCAGGTGAGGGACCTTGTTCTAGATTTTTTATTTTTTATAGAAATGGTTACAATTTAAGGTTCCCTTTTTCAACTCTTTCCCCCCCATGTGGTGTAGAGACCCTAAGCTTAACATACATGGACATTACATTACTTTTTCGGAATACTTAGTACATAACAAAAACACACACACAAGGACCGTAATAGTTTAGTATCTTTGGAAACTCGGAATATAATCTTCTAATCGAGGTGAAAGATCTTAAACATCTCCCATAAAGATCTTCAATTTTTTTTACCTAAAACCTTTCTTTATATCCTGGGGAAAAGAAAACATAAAAGGGTGAGCTCAAATGCTCATTAAGGGTAAAAAAAAGAAATATCAATCACATCATATACATAAGAACATAACTTTTGGAAATCTTAACCTGCATAAGAAATCATGATTTCATAACCTGTGATAAATCATAATAGTGAAATGTAATCCCAATAATCATAACTTAAAACATGAAGCTTTTTGTAATACACACATAATCATAGAGAATCATTTCTTATTAGTCAAGACTCATTGCCAAGACTATCTTAGTGGAAAAAGTCCATTTCTGAACCGAGTTCACTGCTCGTTTCAGTCCTGTTTTACTGAACCGGTTTAACCTGCCGTTCCAGCCATGTCTATCTCATGAGATATAAAATCTTTACCCAATGAATTGGAGGGAGATATAGGTCCCACCCATCTCATAATGATACCATTCTTATGTGTTCCACAAAATCAAAAATCATACATCATTACATATTCCATGTAATAAAAATGGGATTCTTAAACATTGTGACATCATAAAACAATTCATATAAGATAAAGGAATTCATAAAAATATTTCCATCACAACATAATAAAATACATGTAATAATAGGGATAGAAACAGAACCTTTTATTATCTTAGATGAAAAATAATTTTTATAAAACACTTGAACTCCATTCTTGAGGAAAATATTCTTTCTACTTTAAAAAAACTTTTCCTTTCTTAACATGTCATACAATTCTAAACTAAAAGAAGTTGATTAAAAATAAACTTGAAAACTTGTAAAGGAAGCTCCTTGGAAATAATGTTTTAAAAATCCATTTATGCCGTATAATTTTAAAAAAACATTCTTCTCGTACTTTTTTCGGAAAAGTCAAAAAGTACCTCGTATGAAAAACGACAAAAGATTCCTTTCATATATTTTACTAAAAACTAACTGAAGGGTAAAATTGGATTTAAAAAATTATAGTTGGATGTAAATAATATTACATATTGAGGAAACATGGATGTGGATGATAAAATACACCCAAGTAAATTCCAAAGTATAAACAATCTCAGATAAAAATGAGATTGTGATATTTCCCTTACCTTAGGTCCGATTTTACTTCATAAGTGTCCAAACCTCCTGTATAATGATTTAAATAATGTCATTGACTTATTCCAGAATCATACTCATTGTTATGATATCATATATGGTTCACTTATGACTTTATTTTACCTGTTCTTTTGTAAATCCCATGTTAAAGAGCGTTTTGGGTAAAATCGTTTCATTTGTCGTCCGTGTTTTGACTTGTAATTATTCATATGATTACTTAGATCATGATTAAATAATTCCAGAATATAAAACATGATTTATATATATATATAATATATTCAGAATATACACATATATAATAGATCAGTAAATGGAAAGAAATACACCGTTCATTGAGACGGTAGGCCGTACGTACGCATGAACGCTGTTTTCGTTTCCTTATTGAGTTGAATGGAATTAAGTAGATGACATACATATAAATCCAGTATCATTAGTATGTCATATATTTCATGATTACTTATTATATATACTTTATAATCGTTCATGAATGGTTAACATGGAGAATGAATCTCATCGCGTCGTGGAGACGGTAGTCCGTACGTACGCACGAGCGATGATATCATTCTCATGATCATGGAATTGTATCGGAGTGTATGTATACTATTTCAGAATCAATATCACTTTACAATAATAATATATAGTTATTATTTACACCATTATACCCATCCAAGTAAGGTGGCGGTGGAAAATAGATTACACCACGGCGTGGAGACGGTATTCCGTACGTACGCACGCGCGGTGATTTCGTTTTCCGTAGGATGGATAGATGGTGAAATAGGGTTGTTTCATACTTATAATAACATATCAGTATATGAGTGATATTGATGTTATTACTTCATAATTAAACAACCTAATAAGAATAAGAGGAAGAAGAAATAAAGTTGAAAGAATCGGTAATGGACATTACCTCTTCTTTGAAGGGCCTCTTTGAGATCTCCTTTTAGGGCACTAAAATTGGACTTTGAGGAAGACCCGAACCTCTAGGATGTTTCTAGGGAAGTGGATAAGAGAATTTGTCAGGGTTTGGCCGAGATTGAAGGCTCAAAGTGGTGTTAGGAAGAGAGGGAGGAGGTTCCCTTTTATAAGCGAGGAGAGGGGCACCTTTGGAATAACTAATATTATTTTATTATAAATCCAAATTCGGTTTTAAATAGAACCAAATTGATTTATTTAGAAGCTAAGGTGGGGATGGGTCGAAATAATCTCATCCAATAGAATTTGGACAAGTATAGATTACTATTTTAACCTTATCATTTAGTTTTAACTTTAAGTTAGATAATTTTACTTTTACCGTGTCTTTTTGTGTTCTTACACTATAAGGTTAATAAACTTAATATAACAAGTCAAAAGAACCCCAAGTTGTTTATTATTAATATAAATAACCTTATCTAAGTCATTTTGCCGAACCTTAGATTTTTATGAATAAAATAACAATTAATAATATAATATTTATTTTAAAAACTATTTTATGTCAATTTTGACACTATTTAGTAATTGATTTTTGTAAAACTCATAACAGAATTATTAGTTCTAAAAAAGTTAATTAAATCAATAATAACATTTCATATAAACCTATAAAATTATTGGAATTCATAAAAAGTCTCAAATTACATTTATTTGGGTATTTATAACATCAATTATGTCAATATTTCATTAATAAGATAATTACTGCATCATCTTTGTGTCATAAATAAATTAAATTATTTAATGTATAAAAATTAAAAATAACATCCCATTATGTAGGAAATCGTTTTATCTTTCTAATGAATATTTATAGTCAAATTTATCTTATGTATAACCCCATATTAAAATTTATTTTCTTATTAAACTTTGATTTTAACTATTTTAACCCTTCTTTAAATAAATTAATAATAAATGTCCTAATCTAATCCAAGTGGGCCTAAATGGTAATATTTTATTCCTAAGGTTGTTTTTGGTCGAATTATACTTGTTCAATAGAATCAGGACATGTGTTAGGGTAATAATAATATCATTTTTACCCTTAATTACCCTATTTACTTTTAACCGTGGTAAAAAAGTAAAAAGTTACTATTCACCAAAATTTTTTTTCATCTCATTGAACCACATTTTACTTACTGACATCATCCGTGTCTCTCGGATTTTTGAAATTCCACTCACAGAAGCGGTAAAATTAAGTTTTATGAAAAATTCATTTTTTTTAACTACCACTTAGTGGTTTCACTATTCATCAAAAAATGAAAGTTTCCAGAAAAATACAAAAAATTAGGCCTAAGCTATATTTGATATTATGAATTCAAAAATGATGTCTATTTTACCAAATTCAAAACATATCAGTTGCATTAATTAATTTAAAAATTAATTCCTGTCGTCAAAACAAATAGCGTGTTCTTAAGAGATAATAACTATCAAAAGATTGACACTTGTTTATGTCTGGTTTAAATGTGAAATTACATCCAATGACAAACATTGTATTAAATTGTAAAAATATATTCTAAATATATTTTAAAACCACTCAAATTAATAATTTATCACTATTATTTCTATTAAAAAGGTTGTTTTTAATTAAAATTTATTAATTTTCACTATTCATCAGAAAATGAAAGTTATCCGAAAAGTACCAAAATTTCACCCTAAGCTAATTTTGATATTCCGAATCCAAAAATGAAGTCCATTTTGAAAATAAAATTTAAATTTTTTTAAAAAGTGGTTATTACTATTCATAACAGCTAGTTTTAATAATATTTTAATAGTATATCGTTGTTTAGTGAAACTCGGTATTGCGTACTACACACGCTATCCAGGAAGGTCGCGATTGTGTGCAATGCAAGGCAAGTCAAGGATGCATGTTGTGCAAGCTTCTTTTGGTGTAGCGTACAACACAAAACATTAATGAAATTAAAAATAATATTTTTCATAAAATCTCGGGGTGTTACATGTGGTGGACATTTGTTGATCGGTGTGGGGGGAATGTTTCCAAGTTAGCTTCTATTGGGTTTTCTATGTTGTCCTATGTTATCGGTTCAAGCTAGTTGGTTCTTAATGGTAGTGATAACTTGTGCGTATCATTGAGAATTCTCCTATAATTTATCAGTTCTAGTTGTTTCCTTATAATGGGGAGTCCATCCTAGATTCCCATGTCGAGGTTTTAGTTTGGTTTTGGATGTTGGTCTGGTTAAAGTGGCTCCCTTTTGAGGTTGTTTGTCCATATTTTCTTTTTTTTGGGTGAATATATGGATTATTAAGAGTGTTCCCAAAGATAATTTTGAATCAATGTTGTGGAGGTTACAACCAGAGTTCCCACTACTTAAAGGGATGTGGTTTTGGTTTGTTTCTTTGTGTCTTGCAGGAGGTGTAAGTTTCCTTTGTATGTGGTTGAGATGTTCTTAGTTAAAGAGGTTGGATTATGCGGGTGTGGGAATACTTATTCATTGGCTGATCAATCAGAAGATTTTTTTTTCTTTCTGGGGGTGGAAATTGTTATTGGTGGGGAGAATTGTCACACATGGGATTTTATATTCAATACTTTTCTCTGGTTTATTTTTGGATCTTGGTTTTTCTATTGAGTTTTGGGCATGGGGAGTTTTAATTTTTGAAGGGATCTTGTTTTTATCTTGGGTCCCAATTTTATTCCCTAGTTTCCTATAGGTGATTTTAAAGAAAAGATGAGTTTTGAGATCAGCAACATCCTACACATGTTTGGCGCATAGTTAGGGAAACTGTGAGGCCTTCTCTAGGTAACCGTGTGGCTTAAGTGTTGGAGGTAGAGGCATGGTGAACAACTTGCAGAAAGGTTTTCAAAACATGTGGAATGAGTGCCGGGAGGTTATATATTAGGAAAATGGCATTTGGCACAGATAGTTAATGGTTTAGAAACCACACGTCCAGCCTGTAAAAGTCCTTAGGTGTGTCCAGTGAGGGGAACACAGTGGGCACACTGTTTTCTAAACCATGTACAATTCCCAGATCTCAAAAATTAGGAAATTCCAATTATTCCCTCTCAGGGTTTTTAACCTAAAAATCCTCCACTCTTCTCCCTCTGGTTTGTATGGCCTTATTGGTTCTTTACCCTTATTATATAATCATCCTCCTTCCTCCCATAGTGTATATCTAAGGATTTATTCATGATTTGAGGCTATATCTTCAAGGTATCCTCCTCTTTTCCACTTCTCCTCCCTTCTTCCTCTATTTTCTCTTTAGATATATTTCTCCAATAGTCATTTGGATCTAGGGTTTCTGTTTCCCTTATTTTATGTTGGGGATTTTTAATATTTAATGTTAATCTTGGTAGATCTTGTCTCTTATAACCTTAGTGGTGTGATTTTAGGTGTTAATTGTTGAAGCACTGTGATATTGAGGTTGGTTTCCCTTTGAACTTGCCTTTATAATTTATGATTTATTGGTTTCTTGATTTTCACACCTTCTTTGTGAATTAAATAGTTTTTGTGTGATCTTTGTAATAATTGTTTTGTGTGAAAAGTGGTTTCATATACATTGTTTTGTGATAAATGGAATTGTTTTTTTATATTGTACACACCAAGTGTCTGATAAAATGCTCGGTTAGCCTTTGTGAGTAGTTTTTGATATCTAAAGTATGGTTTATATTTTTAAATATATTTATGGAATTTTAAAAGATGGTTTGGGTATCTTGAATGGATTTTCCATGCAGTTTTGTGTTTAAAATAAGTCTATATATAGATTTTGAAAGTGGTTTGATGTTAATAGTGGATTGTGGCCAGTTGGACTTTTGATAAAAGTGGGTTTGGCTGGTAAATCTGATGTGAGTGTTTTAAATGAATTGTTTTATAAATTATTGTGAAATTAAAAGTGATGTGTTTTCACCATTTTGGAAAGTTTGTCTTTGTTTTTTTATAAATGATGGGTTTTTTGAAAAAGATTTTGAGGACCATTTTGAAACTTTTTGAAAATTTTAAAAGTGTTTAGCATGAAAAATATCCTTGGATAATTCTCTTGCCGATATTATTTTAAAATGGGTAGGATGTCCTCACTGTGGAATACTTATGACCCATTAGTTAGTGTAGAAATGGGAGATCCTCTATTTGGACTCTATTGTGATCTATGTGTGTAAGGAAGGAGATTGAACCTTGGGTTGACTTGGGTAATGACTATTATGTAAATTATTATATATGTGTATATTATTGGATACTCAGTTGGAATCAGTTGATCAACCTCTTCTATACTCTTAACATAGAGAACCTGATATAAATATTTATTTTTTTGAGAATGATTTCTTCACTAGATGATTTACGCACTAGCTATTGGACCATGACATAGGGATATATTTAGTTTTTTTGATATGGAATTTTTACCCTCAGTTTGTACCATGTGAGGTGTGGCCAAATGTATTGGGTGATTTGATGTCATTTAGTGAGGCATGATTTCGAAGATGAGTCAACATGTACTAGTATGTTCTGGATTATTCACAAGCTCTTAGGTCCACCCATGTCCATTGAAACTTAGTTTCTCATAGTAATGATTGAAATGATTGTTTTTTGGTTACTCTTGTGTGATTATCTCCATTTCCATTATTATATTATCATTTTGGTGTTCTCACGTGGGTATGTTTCTTTGGGAAGTGATGTGTTGGATTTCAAATGTTTATGAGAAAAGTATTAATGTAGAAATGATTTATACTCAATGTACCATTTTGAATAGTAAGGTTCACTTTCCTCTTGGAAATTTTAATGTTCCTTGAATGGAAAAGAAATTGAATTTGGAATAAAAAGGGAAAATGGATCAAATTTTGTTTAAGTGAAATATGTGGAAAAGCTTAATTTTATATGATGTATTTCAAAATTAAAGTTGACATTCCTTTTATTTTAAAAAAAGTGAACTGAGAATAGATTTTTTCAGGCACACCTACTAAGTTTCATTACCCACACTTATAGTTCTTTCTTGTTTTTAGCTTGTGGTGTATGTTTCATCTTGGTTTCTATCTTCGTGGGCAATGGTTGGTTTTGTTATCAGAGAATAACCCTTGGGGTAACATGAAGATGTTGTAATTATTAGGTCCAGCTGGTATTTGTTGTTCAGTTTTCATATTTTCAGTCTCTATTGTAAAATGATGTTCAGTTTGGATATTTATAGATGTTGGGATACTATGTTCTGTTTCCGCTATTAATATCATTTATTTATATTCAGAGAAATCATTCCCTTGGTTACTCTATTAATGCTTGGTATGAGTTTCCAGCCTATGCAGATGAGGAACACCCTTTAGGACTTTCCACAGATCGGCTCAAGTGATTGGTTTGGGGTTGATTTAGGTTGGTTCGTGACAATCAGGCTTACCTGGTGCTATCTGGGCCAACCCATGTTAAGCTGTAATAGGATTACCTGGTGCTATCTAGGCCACCCCATGTTAAGCTGTAATTTGATTACCAAGTGCTATCTGGACCACCCCATGTATGAGTTATATTGGGTTCACCCAATTAATAAAATTCTCAAGTACAATATCATTAATAAAATACTTTTATTATAAATCCCGATGAAACACTCTTATTAAATCCATATGAAAACACTTTTCGAAAAAATAACCTATCTTTTAAAAAACCATTTTCAATACCAAAACACCATTTTATTTCAAAAACCATTTTCAATAAAAAAACCCAAAAAATGGAAAGAGGGGTTTTCATTAAATAAAACTTGTAAGCTTTTAAAGGAAGCTAGAAATTAAATAATAGTCACATCTATGGAAAATTCGTTGTTACTATGTACATTAAGAATAGAACATTCCTTTTGTTGTTTATAAAAAATGTTTCGTATAAAACACATAAAATTATTACTTTTGAAAACCCTTGAATTAAATTTAAAATAGAAATAAAATGTTTTTTATAATACTTTTATATCCATATAAATAATATTTAAAATAAATATCAAGAATATTGACATGGAGAAAAATATTTTGAAATTAAATCTTTATACATTAAAAGTGTCCCATACCTCTTTGAACATTTAAATCAAAACCCCCATGAAAGAATAAAATTAAATAAATCATTAAGGAATAAATAAATTAATGATATGATATGTCTAAGGGGGATGTATATACACCTCATTAAAGAAGTTGGGTGTATAACATCAAAATATGCCTTAGTGAAAGGAGATTAAGATGAAGTCCCTTACCTTGAGTCTGACTCATCACGTGAAATATTTATATTGATGAATAATAAACTTATGTTAATTATTTAATTTATTTAAAACAATTTTAAAGATTATTATTCATTTTATATTACATGTTACCATGTTATAACAATTACTCAATTATTTAATTTCACGTCGGACGTTTTGATGATATTCGGTAGATGAGTCCAACATGAATTTGGTATGACATCTATAGTAAAACGTTTTCATTAGGTCATCATATCTAGAATAATATTCAAGAAATAATAATAACTTTTATATATCAATTATATTTTTAAATATAACCATTAAATATGGATATGAAAAATGAACTACATTACAATCATAAAGATGGTAAGCCGTACGTATGCATGAGTAATGTTTCCATTTTTAAATAATCATTATGGAACAAAGGTAATTATAAATTTATCATTATAGAATGATGATAATATAATTATTATCTTAATAATAATTTAAATATCTTCATATATATATAATCCATGCGATGTGGTGATTAAAAAGGAATCACATTGCTTCGTGGAGGTGATATTTCACACATACGCACAAATGATGCTATCATTTCTATGTTCATGGAAAGGTAAGAATTGAAATGATATATTATATTTTAACGATGAAAGATATTTCCTAAATATAATATATAAACATTAATTACATAATTATAACAAGTCTTGATAGATGGTTATGGAAAATGAATTTCATCTATTTGCAAGGCGGTAGTCCTCCGTACACATGAAGGATAAATTATTTTCCAATTTGATGGAAGTGGAGATGAATTTAGGTGATGATATTAAGATAAAAAAATATCAGTATATTAATGATTCTTGATTTATTATTTAATCACAGTTTAATAATATTTTAAGGTAGTGTAAGAATAAAAAAAAAATACTTGATTAAAAATGATACCACTTCCTTTGACCACCTCCTTTGCTTAACACCTTAAGACCACTATAGATGGTGTTCTGCTTCAACTAAGAGATCTATAATAAGATTAGGGATTCTAGGAAGGTATTTGGGAATATATTTTCTGAACCACAATGGGTTTTAAGTGTTATTAATAGAGATTAATGGGTTCCCTTTTGTAAGAGAGGGGAGGGGTACTCTGGGAATTTGTTAAATTATTAAATTAATATATATTAATTTTATATTAAAAATGGATACGAAATGATTTATTTAAAATATTTTTTGATTATGGGTTGAAATAAATTCATACAATGAAAATTATATAAGTTTTTACTATTTTTATCCCTTATCTTTTAGCTTTAACCCTTATTTAACCTCTTTAACTATTACTGTGATAAGACGTGTGTTTACTCTTCAAGGGAAAATATATTAACTATAAAATCCTAAAAGAACCATAAATAGATAATTAATGAAATTTTAAACTTTATGCAAATAATTTTTATAATTTTTATATTTTTATAAATTAAATATCTTTTAAAAAAATATTATTTATTTTAAAATATCATTAATTTCAATTTTGACAATATTCATTAGTTGACGTTTTAAAAATATCCTGAAAACAATATAAATTCAAAAAAATTCTTTTGATGCATCAATAACATGTCATATTAATCTATTAGATCCATTTATGATATTAATTATTTCAAATTATATTTATTTTAATATTTTTAATATCATTTATTTGATATTTCCATTAATTAAACAATTAATGCATCATCATTTTGTAATAATTTAAGGTAATTATTTATCTTTTAATATGGAATGAATTTTTCAAAATTTAAAACAGAGATGTTTTAGATATCAATTAAAAATTAATCCCGCAACTAGGACAAAACAACAAGTTTTTTTTAAGTAAAAATGTTCAAAAGTTCACAAAGTTTTTATATCTAATTTAAATATAAAATTGATTCCAATGAAATAAATTGGAGTAAATTATATAAATTTTATCTAATTATACCTTTAAACCAATAAAATATATAATTTAACACTATAATTTTATTAGATGAAAAATTGGTTTTCAATTAAAATTCATTATTTTTCACTATTCATCAAAACATGAAACTTATAACAAAATACCAAAAATTCAAACAAAGTAAATTTTGATATTAATATTTCTAATAGTAAGTTCATTTTTTCAAATATAATTTATAAATGTTTCAAAAAATATATTTAATAAAAGTGTTCATTAAAAGGCCGTAAAACTACTTTTTAGAAAAATACAGTTTTAAGTGTAAATCTAGATTTAATATTATATCATGTGTATAAAACACGTAAAATGAATGATAAAAACTATATTGAATATATTATATATAAATTTAATTAACATAATTCAAAAAGATTGATTTTATTATTTTTGAACATAATTGTTCGTATTTAAATAGTTTTTTAGAAAAACATTTTCTTTTATTTTAAAAAAGGTTTTATTTTAATTTATAATTAATTGATCCAAAAATTATTAATTATATATAAATATGTAAACCATATTTTCATAATTTTGTTAATTATATTCACACCCACTATTCTAACAACTATGTTATAATGGAAACATTTAAATTTCAATATTTTATTGTTCATTTATGCTTTATGTGGGGTATCGTGTACACTAATAAATGTAGTGTTTCCTTATCAAAATATTGGGATGTTAAATTATATACCATTTAATAAATCTCATCCTATAAATTTAAAATCGGGCTTGGTATCTAGGGTTTGACCTTTCAAAGCATCTTTATTGAAATCCCACATTGAAACAAGGGTCAATAAAACTTCCAATTTAAAAGAAAGAAAGGGAAGTTTGAAGGTCATATGGAATAATACATAACTAGGTTTCCATGTTGGAAAACATGGAAATAGAAGAGAAAAATAACTTTCAAGTTCTAATGGAGGGTGATAGAGAACACAATCATTATAAAGTTATCCACCACAAAATCATAAATCTATGATGGGTAAAAAGTTCATTGATTTCTTAGTAAGAAAATTAATGGAATAACAATTTTCTTTTAAGATCATTTTAGTGTATTTGAGGAATTATATTACCACTTATAATAATAAAATAAGAAAATATACTTAATTTAATAGTGTAGTTTCATCCTTTAATAAATCTCCATCACAAACTCTTATTTTTATTCAAACCATTAGTATTGAGAAGATATTTTCAAGACGGGAGGACTAAAATAATAATCAAAAAAATATTAACTATATATTTCTTATATCTTAATACATTAAAAAAGTGGTTTGGATAAAATAAGATAATTCTCCAAAAATAATAAACCTTTATATGATGAAAAACTACATTAATCTCCAAAATTCAACAGTAATACCCAAATTTAAACATAGAACATTTAACAAATAACTATCATTAAAATTCCTAAAAATAATCCAAACTAAGATAATATCCTAAAATCAAGAAGGATTTGATCATGTTGTCTTCCAAGTTAAATTTTTAAAAATTATCTTTAAATAACATCAATTACTAATGAATTCTTATACCAAAATGTAATTACCCTAATAATCTTCAAGATATGTTAACCATTTCCATAAATAACTTGAGTCACCATAAATCCGTGATAAAATCATATTATCTTCTAAAATATATTTCAATATTTATTCATAAAATAAAATCTCATAGTATTATATCTACTTTAATCATACAGGGTTCCCAAAATAGTAAACATCTACTGAAATAACATTTATCATTTAATCACCAAATCATTTTCTAATCCCAAGGTTATATATTATATAAAACATATGTTTTCAAAATCATCTTATTATTATTCCATAAAACAGATTAACTAAAAAGAAAAATTAATACTAACCAGGAATTCACGTAGGCCCATGGTAGGTGATGCACCCTTTTCCCCTTTGGTTGTGGGTTTTATTCCCCCGACCTTGGCGGGCACAACAAGTTATCACCCGACTCGTGCGTAGACCCTTTTTTTTCTAAAATGATAGTTCTTATAAAATTACTAAAAATGAAAGAAAAATATATAATAATAATAATAATATGTTTTAATCTCAAATTTTATCACATACCTTTCATTTTTCATCCCAAAAATGAAATAACACAAAATTACCTAAAAATGAATGTCTCCAAAAATACTATTAGTCACCTTAAAATTTCATAACTTAAAGCCTAAAAAGAGTTTCTAAGACACTAAACTTATGATAAAACTTAAAAATTATAAACCCTTGATAATTTATATAACACTTAAGAATAAATCATAATCTTCAAATTTGTCTAAATCATTATTTGATACCAACTATAAGGCCTCGACCTTTAACATTACATATTATACTTTTTTTGAACTAGAATTCACATTAAAGGGACTTTTTAGTTTATAGTTTTAAAGAATTATACCATAACTCCTACATAAAAAACAATATAATAAAAAGTGTACAATTTCGATCAGTATCCATTTTTCCATAATATAAAACTTTTAAAACAACTGTTGAATTATTTTCATGGAAACTATCTTTGACTTTAAACTTGACTTATTCCTTTCCCTTAACCCATCCTTGAACCCTATGATTTTAAAAAAAAAATTGGGATGAGAATAAAATCTTTGTAAGGGATATAAAAATAATGTAAACCATTAGTTCAATAAAACCAAGAAAACTCATATAACGTTTACCTTTACTTTCAAGTTTCTTTGTGTATATGAAATATAAAATTTCTACTTGAAACACACACATAATTTTTTCTCAAAGAGACTAATTAAAACCAATAGAAAGAAATTAAAACTACTTTTTGTGACTTAGAGAACTGTATTCATTATAACATTTCAAAACCCATTCAATTGGAATAACCATATGGACGACTTCCAAAAATTTCATTACCCAATTAAACTATTACGGGCTTACCCAATGCTTTCTAGGCTACCCCAGGATAAGATGTAACATGTTTACCTGATGCTATCTAGGACACACCATTCTAAGATGTAGTGATATTACCTGAAACTATTTGCCCCACCCTATGTTAAGCTATATCAAGCTTACCCAGTACTATCTAGGCCACCACATGTTAAGTTATGATAGGTTTACCCGACTCTATATGAGGCACCCCATGTTAAGCTATAACAGGCTTACCTGATGCTCTCTAGGACACCCCATGTATAAGATATATTAGGATCACCCATTTTATATAATGATCAAGTGCCATATCATTAATAAAACACTTTTACCATAAATAACTTTGAAAAAATCTTATTAAACCCATATGAAAAACACTTTTAGAAAAAAATACACCCATCTTTTAGAAAATAATTTTCAACACTAACACAAACTTTTATTTGAAAATTCATTTTCAATACCAAAAAACACGAAAAATGGAAATAATGTTTTTCATTTAATAAAACATGTAAGGTTTAAAAGTAATAAAGAAATTAAATAATAGTCATGTTTGTGGAAAATTCGTTGTCACCATGTACCTTAAGAATAAAACATTACTTTTGTCAGTTATCAAAACATTTCTTATAAAAAATGTAAAAAAATTAATTTAAAAAAAAATTAATTAAATTTAAAATATACCTGAAATTTATTTTATTATCCTTCTGCATCCATATAAGTAAATATGTAAAATAAATATCAAGAATATTGGCATGGAGAAAATGATTTTGAAATTAAATATTTGAACATTCAAAGTGTCCCATACCACTTTGAACATTTAAATCATAATCCCCATAAAATAATAAAAATTGAAAAATTAAATAATAAATAAATTAAAGATATGATATGTCAAAGGGGTATGCATATACACCTCATAAAATAAAATGGGTGTATAATATCCAAATATTCCTCAATGAAAGGGGATTGAGACGAAGTCTCATACCTTGAGTCCAACTCATCACATACAATATTTATATTCCTGAATAATAAAATTAGGTTAATTGTTTAATTTATTGAGAACATTTTTCAAGTTTATTATTCATTTTATATCACTTATTACCATGTTATAACAATTATATAATTATTTAAATTCATGTCAGATGTTTTGATGATATTTGTTAATGAGTCCAAAATGACTTTGGTATGATGTCTATAGTCAAATGGGGACATTATTAAATAATCTTTAGAATAATATACAGGAAATAATACTTAATTTTATAAATAAATTATACCTTGAAATCCATACATTAAATAAGGATATGAAAAATAAACTACATTACAATCAGGAAGACAATAAGTTGTACGAACGCATGAGTAACGTTTCCATTTTTGAACAATCATTATAGAAAAAGGTAAGTATAATTTTATCTTTCAATAATGATAATAATATAATTATTATATTATTAATTATTAAAATATACTTCTATATATCATCCATGTGATGTGGTGATGAAAAAAGAACCACATCGCTTCGTGGAGGTGATAGTTCACACGTATGTACGAACGACATTATCATTTTTATGTTCATGGAAAGGTAAGAATGAAAATGATATATTATATTTTAATAATGATAAATATGTCATTAATATAATATATAAACATTAATTCCATCATTATAATCAATCTTTTGATATGGTGATGGAAAATGAATTTCATCAGTTTGCGAGGTGGTAGTCTTTCCTACACACAAACAATAACTTCTTTTCCTATTTGTTGAAAGTAAAGATATATTTGCGTGATGATATTAAAATAATAATAATATATATATATATATTTATGATAATTTATTTATTATTTCATCATGGTTAAAGAATATTTTAAGGAAGTGGAAGAATAAATAAAACAGAAATACTTGATTAAAAATGATACCTCTTCTTTGGATTACCTCGTTTTCTTAACACCTTAAGACCACTATGGATAGTGTTCCACCTAAAATAAGAGAAATATAATGTGGATAAGGATTCTTGGAAAATATGTAGGTAGATATTCTCCAAACCAAATATTTTTTGAAGTGATAGGAATAGATAAGAAGAGGTACCTTTTATAAGAGATGGGAGGGGCACTCTTAGAATTTCTCAAAATATTAAATTAATATAAGTTAATTTTATATTCTAAATGGATCAAAACTTATTTATTTCAAATATAGGATGATTATGGTTATAAATAACTACATATAATTAAAGTTAGATAAGTTTTTTCTATTTTTTAACCCTCATATTTTAGCTTTAACCCATATTTAATATATTTAACTCTTACCGTGATAACATGTGTTTTTACTCATTAAGGGTTAACATAGTTACTATAAAATACCAAAAAAACAATAAATGAATCATTGATGATATTTTAAACCTTATCCCAATCAGTTTTATTTATTTTAGAGTTTAATTATTTTATATCATTTAATAAAATATTATTTATTTCAAAATATCACTAAAGTCAATTTTGACACTATTCATAACTTGATTTTTTAAAAACATCATAAAAACAAGTTACATTTGAAAAAATTATTATAAAACATTAACAAAATGTCAAAAAAAATATTAAATTATTTTATGATATTTATTATTTAAAATTATATTTATTTTAATATTTTTATATCATTTATTTGATATTTCCATTAATTAAAAAATTGTTACATCATCATTGTGTAATCTTTTAGTGTAATTGTTTATTTTATAAAATTTAAAAAATATATTACCCTAATTAAGATAAATATTTTTGATTTCAAAATACTATTTATAGTCAAACATATAACTTATATAACCCTATATTAAAAATATTTCACTTGTTAAAAACAAAAGTATGATAAGGTTGAATTTTCTTTGAATAAAATACTATAAAGGGATTAAAGTCATAAAAGTGGCACCAAGTGGTCCTAAAATCAGACAAATGATGTTTTTAGTTGAAAATAAATCAACACATAAAATTATGATTAGATTTTTGGTAATTTTATAATATCTATAATATTATTTTTACACTTAATTACCCGATTTACCATTAACCGTGGTAATAAAAAAATTAATAAAGTTACTTTTCATATTTTTCAAATATAAAAGGGAACTGTTTACTAAATTTTGGACCTTATGATTCCATATTAAGAATATATTTTTCAAAATTTAAATTACATAAGTTTCAAAAATTAATTGAAAATTAATCCTGTAGACCGGAGGGAACAACAAGTTTTTTTAAAGTAAAAATATTCAAAAAAATTAAAAGTTATTATATCAAATTTCAATGTTATATTGATTCCAATGACCAAAATTCTATTAAATAATATGAAATTGATCTAATTATACCTTTAAACCATTAAAATATATAATTTAACACTATAAATTATTTAGAAAAAAAGATATTTCAATTAAAATTTAGTATTTTTCACTATTCATAAAAACATGAAACTTATAAGAAAAATACCAAAAATTTAGAAAAAGTGAATTTTAATATTATTATTTCAAATAAGATGTTTTCTTTGTAAAATATAATTTATAAAAGTGAAAAAACTATATTTAAAACAAGTGCTCAATCAAAAGGCTGTAAAACTATTTTTTAGAAAAATACATTTTTTTAAATGTAAAATTAGATTTATTATTATATCATGTATATAAAAGACATAATATTAATGTTAAAATTTATATTGAATATATTTTTTATATATATTTTATTAATATAATTCAAAAATAGTGATTTGGTTATTTTATAAACAAAATTGTTCACATTTAAATATTTTTTCAAAAAACATTTCATTTTATTTTAAAAACTGTTTTATTTTTATTTATAATTAATTGGTCACCCAATAATTCATTATATATATATATCTATGGGTAAACAATATTTTCATTATTTAGTTAATCATGTTCATAACCTCCATTCTAACAGCTAGTTTATAATGTTAACATTAAAATAAAAATATTTAATTGTTCGTTTAAGCTTGATGTTGTGTATCATGTACGCTATTGAACATAGTGTTTCATTATTTAAACAATGGGATGGAAGAAACATCCATGGGAAACAAATCAGTTAACCATGTGAATGTTAATTTTAATGGGGAATTATTTATAAATTGGTAAATTGAAATTATAAAGGAATTATATATTGTAAAATATTTTTGAATATGGTTCTGGTATATAGGAATAATAAATGTAAATTTATTATATATGATCTTAATAACACATACAAAGAAGGTCATGACTTTTTGAAGGGGTTCTTCCTCTCAATATTGTTTCATTGAGATATATTCCATATTATTAATCTATTTGTGATCATATGGTGTATATACCACAACTTTGAAATGTTGTATTATGAATCCTTTTATATTTATGTTATTTAAAGTTTCATTTAAATTTGTTTTTTTGAAGGGGGTTTTGATTCAAAATTTTTCAAAGTGGTTAGGGATTATGTCACAATTTTATTTCTTTTTACGGTTTTCTATATTAAATTTCCAATAAGGGAAGTTATATGATCCTTATATTCTAAATTTTATATATTTTATTCTAATATAGTTATTTCTATGGTTTTCAAGTGTACTTTCCATTTTTACTCTCTTTGGTACTCCAAAATATTGTGAATTTTTTTAAGAAAAACCAATCTTATTTATCATTTTGGTTGGTAATCTCATATTATATGGATATTTTTTTATAATATTTTCAAAAAATGTTTTTTCTATGATCCAATGAGATTTTAAATTAATCTTAAAATATTTTTTAATTTCTTTTCAAAGTTTTTAAAAATAATTTTTAACAATTATAAACATGTTATTTATGGTTTTTTTAAAAAGTGAAAGGAATCATCATTTTAATGTTTACCAAGTGAATGGATTTTTCCACTATTTTAACTATTTCTTTATTTTAAGAAGTATTTAAAAGTTTCCATGGTTATTTTATATGAGCATATTTTTCCTAAATATTATAAAATTTGATGTTTTTAAAGATGTCATAGGAAAATGATATTTTCCCTTATTTTGAATGAAATGTTCAAATTCTATTTTAAAGATATTTTTATCTATTTAAACATCCTTATTTGTTTATTATTATCCACTGGGGATATGTTCTTATGATACCATCCACTTATTTTCTCTAAATGTCTTATGATGATAACATTTTCAGAATGTTTTTATGAAACTCGTATCTTTTTCATGGGTCATCCGATGATGAAATATTGAATGTTTTTATGATATTTTGGAACACTTATGTATAGTTTTCATTATGTGTAGGGTGGTCCTAGAATTTTATATCCCTATAATGCATTGGGTAAATAATGATATCTCATGATTGATTTTGAACTAGAACGGGGAGTGAACCTATTTTAGTAAGGAACTCTTTCCACTATGATGGTCCTGAAAGTGAGCCTTGACTAAGGAAATAATAGGAATGAGGAGTGAACCTAATCCACTATGGTAATATTTCCACTACAATAGTCTTGGTAGTGATATTTAATAAAGAAATTATTTTTCGTGCTAATATGTATTCCAAGAACTTATGTATTTGGCTTACGATATGTTATCATTGCATATGATTGGTTATTGATGATTCCCTACTTTTATAACATGCATATGTTGTTATGAAAAAAACTTATTCCATGACTAATTATTAATGATATTTGACTGATTGGGGATGAATTTATTAATCTATGATCATTTTATCACAACCTTATGCTTATATTATTCATATATATGATCCTCTACCAGTATCTGTCATGTTTTCTCTTACTAATCATACAATCTCACCCTTTCTTATGTATCAATTTCCCCAGGTTATAAATAATGATATTATATAATATACATATAGAAGGGTATCATGTGTGGATAATTTTGTGGGATATATTTTTGTATTCTTATAAACTAAGAAAAAAAATTATAATGGGAAAATACCCATTTGATGAGAAAGAAATTGGTTTTGTCATGTAAAGGGTTTTTACTGCACCATAAAAAAGGGGCTGTAGCAGTAGTTTTTTTGTGGTCTAGTAGCTATTTGAACCACTTCATATTAGTATCATAGTGGTTTCAAAAACCACAATGTATTTCATGGTCTCTAGTCATTTAGTGGTGGTTTCAATAATTTTGTTGTAGTTTTACTATGTATTAATTTTGAAGTATTCAATGTCGGTTTTTTTATAATTTTTTTTTGAGAAATTTTAAAAAATGTAAATAACTACTATTGATATGTTCAATAACAATGTTTTTAGTGTCGTTTTATCCTAACCACCACTAAACATATTTTCTTTAATGTATTTAGCAGTGATTTCTAAAAATTGCTGCTAATTTTTTTTTAAATATTTAATAAAAACTATAAATATAAAACATTTACATGAAATTAACTAAAACATGAATATATGATGAACCATTATACAAACATCATATATCCATACCAAATATACAAACATCCACAATCATCATAAGTAAAATCTTAGTCAACCCATACATATGTCAACCAATACATATGTATGCCTCCACAACATGCACATCACGACCAATATACATCAACATCACGACCTCCATTGAATATGTATACCTCTAATTCACCTTTATAACTGAAAATGACCACTTCATATCATCATCTGTAACAAAAGATATTAAAATTAAACCTAATAAATCATAATTATAGTATAATAATTGATAAATTTTTAACATACCATGAAAACTAAGAACCATCACGACTGCCTTCTAAATAATTTCGTGGATCAGAATGGTCAACCTCCTACCTACTATCAGTATCTTCTACCTATAATGAAATCTATAATATTTAATAAAATAAATGAAAAAGAGAAAAGACAAAAAATATATTCAAAATCATGGTCAGAAAAATTTGTTATTTTGTTAATAAAATAGAATATATTTTAACATAAAACAAAAAATATATAATTAAAAACACTTTGAAAACATAAACATACCAATTTAAGATAATATTCATCACTTGAAACTACAAAGGGAAAAGTAAATATTTTAATTTATTTTTTAATCAATGTGTAGTGTGGTTGACATTTACTTAATAAACAAATTTTAAAGACTTTGATAAAAAAAATCCTATATTTCAAAAATAAATTAGTGGTGGGTTTCCAATGATTTTACATCAATCTTTGGTTTATAATTTTAACCATTCCGTGCACATTTTAGCGCTTTAAAACACTAAAATACAGTTACAATAATAATAGAAAAAATATCATTTAAAATAATGTTTCATCAATTCCAACATTTCAAAATTAAATATATGGCCATTGTTCCCTAATTTGAGGTCAATCCAAAAATAATTTTCCTAGTTTTGACTCTCCAAAACTTGTTTTAAAGGTTTTTGTAATTTTAAGAAGTGGTTACTGTGTCATTACGACCACACAAAATGTCAGATTGATGTGTTTTATTAAAATTCATGTAGAAAACAACTTAGTGGTGGTGTTCCAATGATTTGACATCAATATGTGGTTGTTTTCTTTGGTTTTGACCATTCTATGCATGTTTTAGTGTTTTAAAACACTTAAACTGCATTTATGACCATAACAAGAAAACCATAATTTAGAATGATGTGACGTTCATTACAACATTTCAAAATTAAATATAAAGTTATTTTCCCGTGATTTTAGGAAAATATAACATTGTTTTCCTAGTTTTTACCCCCTGAAAGTTATTTTTAACAGTTTTTGTACCTTTACGAAGTTGCTATTGAGTCATTCTAACCACACCACATAGTATATTGGTTTGGTTTATATATATACACATAAAAAACAACTTATATATGGTTATCCAGTGATTTAAAATTAACATGTGATCTTTTTCTATGTCTTTGACCATTCCTGTAATGTCTCTGACCTCCGTAGTCCATTATTTTGTCAAATTACATTATTTGGGGTGTTTTGGGAGTCAATGATAGCTCATTTCAAGAGTTTTTTTCCTGAATTTCTAGTTTTTATATTGGTCGGTTGAGAAATCAGTAGGTCTAGGGCATTGGTAGGTCAAGGGAATCCTACCTACGCTTCGACCTACGGATGCCCGGACCCACCAATGCCCTTGAAACCATTTTTTCTTACGTTGATATAGGATCTAGCTTTTTTAGCCGAGACCTTCTCTTCTGAGTGTGTTCTGTTTTCTCTTGGCGCGCCTAGGGCCTTCCCTTCTCAAAGAGTTATGTGTTGTGCCATATCCATCCATCTAGTTTTATTGGAGTTTTCTTGCTACTCGTGAACCCTTTTTTTGGAGAATGAAAGAATCATTAGGAACATATTGTTACAAGTCGGGATTTCCTTCATCTCTCTTTTATTTATGTATCATGTTGGGTGGGTATAATGATTCCTCCAAGTGAGAATAGTTGAATGAAAATTTAAATAAGATAATAATAAATAATAAATTAGGGGATAAGAATATTATGATGATCAACTTGTTTTATATGTTATCTTTGATTCATATTGGGAATCATGTGGGTTGTGTTCTTATACAAATCATGGCCATTGGTGGTCTCTATTTGAGTACCTATATGATTTTTGAATCGCTACTGTAAGAATTCTAAGTTAGTTAATCACGTATATTTGATTAAATAAATGGATTCCCCAGGATCAAATCTATTCTACGATTACCTCTGTTTTATCAAGTGGAATTAAAGAATGATTTATTCTAAATCTGAATAAACTTTTCCTTGTTAGTGTGGTTGTGTGTTGTGTATGGTTATGGTCAGCCTTGTGTCTATGTTGGTAGTGTGGTGTTATTAATGGGGGTGTGATTATTTCTATGGGGTGGTACATGTGGTTTGATGGTTTCTCAAGCTGAGATTTTGATTGATTGTTGATTGGATGCACTTATTATGTAGTGGGATTGCATCTGGGAAGTGGTTGGTTAACAGGGCTATAGGAATGTGTTGTATCATGATTTCATGTTTATGGGTGTGGTGTTGTTGTGAAAGAGGGCTGATGGGTTTGGTTATGAGAGGGTGAATTGGGTGGGATAACATTGAATAATGTTGTTGGTAGTTTCTTTCTTTGTTTGACTTGACAGTGGTTGGTATGGTTGCCTCACCTTATAATAGAGAATTATTATTGATTCAATGAATTTTCTAGGGGTATGTTTCGAGTTGGGGATTATAGTGAAACAGATTTCAAGTGACCATCGTTCGTGTTGGTACGTTCATTTAGGGGTAGCAGCAAAGGTGGTTTTTGTGTGGGATGGTTGTGTAATTGGAATCCCATAGGATGAGCAGAGTGTTTGTTACCTATATATATAAACAAGTAGTTCCATATGTTTTCTATATGCACCCCACCCATGTTGAGCACTATGTTCCAAACACCCCCATTATTATGGGGGAGGGTTTCTTTCCCAACATCCTGATGGGAGGATGGATGGACGGTTACTGACTTTACCCTGGTCCCTCTTATAGGAAATGATTTCCCAAGACTCATCAGGCATGCTGTAATGGGTTGAGGATTAATACCAAACTTATGGAATTGGCTGTGTGAGAGATGGTTTGTTTCCCAGGTGTCCTCAGGAGGAGGCTCAGGTGTTTTCGGGAAAGTCGTGTGGTAGTTGTGGACCAGGTGTCTACAGGTAGAATGTGGTGTTGTGTGTGGCTTAGGTGTGTGTGGTAAGGTTGTGATAGTGGGTCTTGTGGATGATCATGGTAGTGTGAGGACATTGTCCCTTAAGGATGAGAAGTTAACCAGTGGGAAGTGGTGTAGGGTACCCAAATAATGATGTGCTTACTACGTTAGTTTACTTGACTTGCGTTATTTGGTGAGCGTTCCTTGGTGAGGTTGGGGTGGATAGTATACCTTGTTCGATGGTTTTGAGTTTCTATTTATTTCCTATAGGGCCATTAGTATGATTCTCCCACTTGTGCATGTGTGACTTTGGTTTTTCCCAAATGATTTTTCTTGTATGCTCACTCTACGTATATGAAACAATTTTCAGGTTTCTATATAGATTATATGGAACATGCTAGACCTTACTAGCTCGGATTTTGGGTACAATTTTTGTGTTTCTTCTTAGTTTTATTTTGGTGATTACTTTGGAGTTTTTCTTTGTATTTCTAGCAGTTGTACTTTAAACATGCATGTCGGATGGATTTAGTTTCTTTATATATATCTTTCTTGGAGTTATTTGAGTTTGATACATCTTATCTTACAATATTGGTTACTATAAAAAGGGCAATTCCTCCCATTTTTATGAGATTTTTATACCCTTGGTGCTGGTCACCACCCTGGGGCCTATTGAAGGTGGGATTCATGGGTCATTATCTATCCTTCATCTTGAGGAAGGAAGGTCTCGATATCTTGATATCCCTTCCCTCATCTTGAAGAATGTGGTTCATGATAGAATAGTATCATAGGTGATGGTTGAGAGGTAGGATTTTGTTTCCAGTTTGGTATAGTGAGGATTGTATGGGTTCGTAGGGAAATAGTGTTAGGTGATCTTGGTGTGTGATATAGGTCAGGGAAGACCGACTAGGATACATGATTTTAGGGCCCCCGGTGATCTGTTGCTTGGAATCTGAGCTTACTAAATAACCATGTGAGGCTACAAAATTTGCGGGGTAGAGGCCCAAGGAAAGGTATATGCATCATGAAGACTTGTGTTCTTTTCCATTTTAGGCATTTTAAGGAAATTAAAATAAGTAAAAAATTAAAATGAATCTTAATAGAAAATTCCATACTACCTAGCCTTAGTAGTTCCTTTTTTTACTTTTATCAATGGCTCTCGAATGTCACCCTTGTGTTGTACGAGAAGTGGAGGGTCATTTGGCTAACCCGATTGATCAGTGGAGGGTCAAACTAACAAAGGAGGATGATAAGTGGAATAAGATTCCTTATGATTTCCAGTGACAGAATCTAGGAAAGTACGAGGGCAGTGTCTCAGAAATGGATACATAGAGTTGGATCAAGGATCTGGTGGTCAATTTCAGCTTGATTTGGGCTTCTACAAAGTACTGGATTTCTCTGGCAGTGAGCCATATGAGGGAAGCTGTGCATCAGTGGTGGATACTTTACCTGGGGGAGAGGATGGATACCGATATTTCATGGGGTGACTTTGAGGAGTTCTAAGCCAAATTCTTTTCTTCCACGATGAAAGCCTAGAATAGGCAGGAGCTACTCTCCCTCTAGCAGTGGAGTTTTTCAGTAATGGAATTGGGGATCATGTTCAAGGATATCCTATGTTTTTCTCTAGATATCTTTCTAGATGAGGAGTCTCAGGCGAGGTTCTTAGTGGAGGAACTCCATCCTTCTAATCAATATGCAGTTACTCTCTTCACCCTACTGACATAATTAGGGGTTTAGAAGAAGGTTGATGTAGTGTAAATGATGCAATCATGAGGAGGCCTTCTATGGAAGGGAAGTCACCCAAGATCTTTGAAGGGGAAGGCCATCAGCAACAAGTTTACGATGTCAGGGCCTTCCAGGTTTTGGCCAGTGGGGAGCTGACCCCAACAGTTTCAATTCGGACCCTATGGTCCGCACCCTTTTCCCATGGGCCTAAGGATGAGGTGTTTTTATTGTGGAGGATGTGGGAACCTATGAGGATAGTGCCTAACTTGGGATCAGAACGGTGGAGGTGGGAAGATTCATCTTTTTCCTCGGCAGATGTTTCGAGCTAGGCCTTTTTAGTTGCATGGAAAGTAGGACCATACTTCACCAAGGGAGGATGGTAAATTAGAAGGATAACCACAAGTTTCTTCTCAAGGACCTTGACCAGGGCATGGTTGGGGAGGTGGCCGACAGTTGAGGGATAGAGGAGTTGGGTATGGGCAGTTTTACGCCACAGATATAGCAATTCCAGCAGGGCCAAAGACCATTTGAGGCACAATCAATTTTTTAGTACGCTTACTTGTGCCTCATTTGATTTAAGATATTCTCACTCCTTTGTTTCACTTGGTTTATCCCATTCTCTAGGATTATACATATAGAGACTTTCCTTTCCCCTGGTGTTGAGTAAACCAGTCGAAGGTTAAACCATCTTGTATGATGTTTTCCAGTGATATAGATTGATGTTGGGGACACATCAATCTAGTGGGGATCTCTATCTGCTACAAATTAATCTATACTATATTATCCTTGGAATATATTGGGTTTACTCCATGTGCACTATTATCGACTGCTTCCAAAAAATATTCATGTTTTCATAGGTGAAAGGACAACGTGTAGTTTTCATTGGCGAACAGATATCTCTGATGGGCAGCCGGCGTGTGGAGCCTCTTTTTTCTTTGTTATCCAACATATTAGTGGGATTGATGGATGCTGAGATGGTTGAGGTTATAGGAGTTATCAAATAGTTTTTGGATGTTTTCCCCTTTGAAGTTTTGACTCTAACCCCTCGATGTGACGTTGAGTTCGGGATAGACTTAAAGTCTGGTGCTAATCAAATCTCGATGGATCCTATCAGATGGAGTCTTATGATTTATGGGAGTTGCATATTCAGATTTATGATCTGATGAAGAAGGGTTTCATCCAAGCCATTGAGTTGCTATTTAGTGCTTCAGTCTAATTTGTAAAGAAGGCAGACGGTGGTCTGAGGCTCTTCATAGACTACCAAAGATTGAATCTGGTAAAGGTCTAGAATTGTTACCCTATGTCGAGAATAGAAAATATTCTTGACCAGTTGAGGGGAGAAAGTTGGTTCTCTAAGATCAAATTTTTTTCTAGGTATTACCATTTAAGGGTGAAGGAGAGTGACATCCCGAAGACAATTTTCAGGTGCAGGTGTGGGCACTTCGAGTTCATGGTTATGTCATTTAGTGTTATGAATCCTCCTTCCATGTTCTTGGGGATTATGAACTCCTTATTTCATGAGTTCCTAGACTGTTTCATCACCATATTCATCAACAACATATTAATATACTCGAATTCAGAGGAGGATCATACCGAGCATCTGAAGACTTTCCTAGAGGTCCTTCATCACCACCAGCTCTACAGAGAGCTATCCAAGTGAAAGTTTTGGACATAAGAAGTCCACTTACTTGGACATGTGGTGTCTCAATATGGTGTATCATTGGACCCATAAAATTTAGGGACAATTTTTTCTTGGGAATCATTTAAGAATGTGGAAGAGATACACATATTTATCAGTATAAAAGGCTACTACCAGAGCTTTATACTTTATTTATCTTAGGTAGCAGCCCCACTGATGGATCTGACCAGAAAAGGCAAATATTTTGTGTGGGTAGATTAGTTCCAGGAAGTGTTCGACTATCGGAAGGGGAATTTGTTCGGTGATCTAGTTATCAGGCTGTAAGAGGAAAAGGTTATGATTGAGGTGTTTTGAGATGCTTCCCATCTAGGATTGGGGTGTTTGATGATGCAGCAAGGGGGAGTGATCTCCTATGGGACTAGGCAGCTACATACCCATGAATTTAACTATACCACCCATGATCTGGAACTATCAATGGTGATGTTTTCACTAAAGTTGTTTTTACATTACCTCATTGGAGAGCGCTTCATGGTCTTCATAGATCACAAGAGATTGAGGTGCATCTTTTCTGAATTCGACCTGAACTTTCGGAATTGTAGGTGGATGGAGTTCCTATAGGATTACAATTTTTGATATCTAACATACCTTAGGAAAGGGAAATTTTTTGTCCAATTATTTGAGTAGGAAGTCACAGATGGAAGTGGTTTGAGAATCTGTAGATGCTTGGAGGGTGATAGAGGAGTTAGTTCCCTTGCACTTAGATGCAGGAATGGATTGAGATAGAGTCCATCTATTTCAGATGACAATAAAGTCATCTTTGATGTAGAAGGTAGAGGAGTCTCAATGGGGGGACTCAGAGGTGGAGGTGAGGTGTGATCATGTTGACTAGGGTGATACTCGAGAGTAATGGTCAGAGGATGGTCAAAATTAGATGTTGTTTTGTGGGAGGCTATTTAATCAAGTGGAAATGCAAGAGGAAGTTATCTGTGAGTTTCATAGATCACCCCTATAGGTACACCTAGGAGTATCCAAGATGTAGTGGGGTTTGAGGGAATGGTTCTAGTAGCCTAGGATAAATCAAGTAGTGATAGAGTTTGTGGCAAATTGCTCAATGTGTCAGGAAGTGAAGGTTGATCACAATGTTCACAGTGGGTTTTTAATCCCCTAGATATCCTTGAGTAGAAGTGGGATGAAATATCGATGGATTATTTCATAGGATTACCGTGGTCTCAGGAAGGATGAGATATTATTAGGTAGTAGTGGGCTAGTTGATGGAATCAACTCAATTTTTAGCGATCAAGGAGTCGAGCGCAGTGGATGCCTTAACACAGAGGTATGTGGATGAGGTGGTTTGTTTCATGTAGTTCCAAGATCAATCGTCTTTGATCAGGATTCATGTTTTACATCAAAATTCTATAGGGGATTGCAGCATGCCATTGATACCCAATTACACCTCAGTTCTTCTTTCCACCCTCAAATAGATGGACAAACATATAGGACCATCCAAATGTTGGTGGACATGTTACGAGAATGTTTTCTAGACTTTAGTGTGTTTTGGGTGTGACATTTTCCCTTGGTAGAGTATTATTACAATAATAGCTATCAGTCTTCTATTAGTAGTGATCCTTTAGAAGATTTATATGGGAGGTTGTGTAGTTCACCCTTGTTCCGGATGAATGTTGGGGGGGCAACTTTTATTGGTCCAGACGTGGTGTAGAGTATGTTAGAGAAAGTGCAACTTGTCTATGAGAGGATGAAGGCATCACCAGACCAGCATAAGTCGTATCCTGACCATAGGAGATGGAATTTGGAGTTAGAAGTTAAGTACCAAATATTCTTGAAGGTTTCCCCTCGATGTGGGTAGAAGATGTTCGAAATAGGGAGTAAGCTTTATCCCTGGTTCATTGAACCTTTTGAGGTGTTGGGATGAGTTAGCGAAGTGGCGTATCAGCTGGAATTGCCACCAAAGTTGGGGATGGTCCACGATGTCTTTCATGTCTCCCAACTTCGTTAGTATCTTTATGATGTCTCCCATATCATTGATTAGGGAGAGTTTGATATCAAGGATGAAACAACGTTCATGGAGTGATAGGTGGAGATCCAAGATCAACTGGAAAAGGTGTTGCATGGAAGGACCATTCCCTTGGTTCGCATGTTGTAGAGGTATGGTGTCCTGTAGAAGAGTTCTTGGGAGCTAGATATGCAGATGCATTCCCTGTACGTGAAGTTTTTTTTTGAGTTTTTCTCATGTGTTTTTCTTTGTAATGTAATGATTGATCCTTGTTTTATATGATATGATTTGTTTCCTTGTTACGTGATGTTCAATAAAGTCCTAATGTATGAATACACATTAATTCAGATGTGATTAAACCCCTGAATGAGAGTAATTTCTTCCCAAATTGGATAATATCTTGACATGGGGTAAGGAATTCCTTGATTCATATGTTCATGTGGTGTTCCTTTTAGTGCTTGTGTGGTATATCTTGAGGTTTTTGGGTTGGAAAATCTCAGAGGAGTTTTTCTTGGATGTTGAGGTTTAACTCCAACGAGGTGGTTTATCCTTGAGAGGTATCTTACAAGGTGGTTGCTCAGACCCCTATTTCTTTTGGGTTTGGTTATGAATTATCGAGGGTGAGAATAGTTTGAGAGGTATCTGATGTAGTGTCTTGTATCTTTGTGGTCCATTACTTTGTCAAAATACAGTGTTTGGGGTGTTTTGGGAGGCAATGATAGATCATTTCAAGAGTTTTCCAAATTTCTAGGGATTTCATTAGTAGGTCTAGGCATCAGTAGGTTGAGGGAATCACTAGGTTGTTGGAATTGGTAGGTCACCGAGTTGGTAGGTCAGGGCATCTTTAGGTTTAGGTGTTGGTGGGTTAAGGCAACGGTAGGATGAGGCGTCAGTAGGTCAAGGTGTCAGTAGGTTATGGTGTCAGTAGGTTGAGGGATTCAGTAGGTTGAGGAATTGGTATGTCGAGGCATCAGTAGGTCATAGCGTCAGTAGGTCAAGGGCATTGGTAGGTTGAGGAAATCAATGGTTTAGGGCATCAGTATGTCAAGGGCGTCAGTTGGTCGAGGTGTCTCCGAGTCAGGGTGACGGTGAGTTAGGGCGTTGGTGAGTTAGGGCATTGGTGAGTCAGGGTGTCGGTAAGTCAGGAGTCAGTAGGTCACATTGGTGTCTCAACATTGGTAGATCAGTTTTGGTAGATCAACATCGGTTACTCACTGTCGGTGGATCGCTATCAGTGGCTTGTTGTTGGTGACTCACCTATCGGTGACTCATTTCCAGTTTTTATCAGTTTTCCAATTTCTCCCCAATTACATTTTATTTGATGTAAATTAAGTTAAAAGCCTTTTTTTGGGAATTTTTAAAGAATTTTCAAAGGATATTGATTATATTTTTAATATCTTAATGCTATGGGGACTTTGAAATAGTAAAACTGCATGGTCTTGGCCACAATTTGACTTTATTGCCCTTTGAAACCATTTATCTTCCGTTGATATAGGATTTGGTTTTTCTAAGATGAGACCTTCTCTTCTCAGTGTGTTTCTATTTTATATTGGTGTGCCTAGATCCTTCACTTCCTATGGTATCATGTGTTGTTCCATAGCCATCTATCTAGTTTTATTGGAGTTTTCTTGCTTATCCTGCACCACTTGTTTTGGCGCAAGGAAGAATCATTGGTCTCCTGTTGTTCCAGGTATGGATTTCCTTCATCTCTCCTTTATTTGTGTATCATGTAGGGTGGGTATAATGATGTCTCCTTGTGAGAAATACTGTATCAAAATTTAATGAAGATAATATGAAGTAATAAATGAAGGGATGGGAAGATGATTATGATCACTATGTTTTATATTTTATATTTGATCCATGTCATGAATCATGTGGGTTGTGTTCTTCGTAAAATCATTACCATTGGTGGTATCTGTTTGCGTACCTATATGATTTTTGAATCACTATTGTAAGAATTTGAATCTGGTTAATCACATACATTCGGTTAAATAAATGGATTCACCAAGATCAAATCTGTTCTATGATCACCCCTATTTTATCAGGTGGAATTAAATAACGAGTGATGCTAAATATGAATAAACTTTGACTTTTTGGTGTGGATGTGTGATGTGTGTGGTTATGTTTGGCCTTATATCTATGTTGGTAGTGTGGTGCTGTGGATGGGGGTGTGATTGTGTGTATGAGGTGGTACGGGTGGTGTGATGATATATTAGGTTGAGAGTTTGATTGATTGTGGAATGGATGAACTTGTTATGTAGTGGGATTACATCTGGGTAGTGGTTGGGCATTGAGGAAACATGATAGGGTTGTGTCATGATTTTATTTTTATGGGAGTGCTGGGTGTGGTCTTGTTGTGCAGTAGGGTTTCCAGGTTTGGTTGTAAGAGGATAAATTGGGCGGGGTAACTTTGAAGAAGGTTGTTGGAAGTTTCTTTCTTTGTTTGACTTGGCAGTTGTTGGTATGGTTGCTTCACCTTATAATGTTTGTAGTGTTTTCTAGTTTCCTTGGTAGAGATGGAAATAAATAAATGAATGATTTGATAATTCAGAATGATAATATGTTAAATGAATTGTCTGGGGGTACGTTTTGAGTTGGGGATTGTAGTGTAATGGTGTTCAAGTGAAATTAGTTTGTGGTGGTACGTTCATGTAGGGGTAGCGGAAAAGGTTGTTTTGAGTGGTCTGGTTGTATGTTTGGAATCCCATAGGATGGGTTGAGTGTTTTTTTCCTATATATATAAACTTGTACTTATGTTTTCTATAAGAACCCCACCTGTGTTGATCAGTATGTGCCGAACACCCCTATTGTATTGGGGGAGGGTGTCTTTTCCAACATCCTGATAGGAGGTTGGATGGATGGTTATTTACTTTACCATGCTCCATCTTCTTGGCATTGATCACCAAAGACTCTTCAAGAAGGCTGTAATGGCTTGAGGTTTAATACCAGACTTATGGTATTGGCTATGTGTGTGGTGGGTTGTTTCCCAAGTATCTTCGGGATGAGTCCCAGGTGTTTTCGGTTGATACATGTGGTGGATTTGGCCTACGTATCTACGTGTAGGATGTTATGTGGTGTGTGTCTCAGGTGTGTGTGGGAAGGTTTTGACAGTGGGGCATGTGGAAGATCACGATAGCATCAGGACGTTCACTGTTAGGGATGAGCAGTCAACCAGTGGGAAGTGGTGTAGGGTACCCAAATATCGATTTTATTACTACTTTACTTTACTTGATTTGTGTTATTTGGTGAGAATGCCTTGGTGAGGTTGGGGTGGGTATTATACCTTGTTAGGTGCTTTTGAATTTCTATTGTTTTCTCACTGGGTCATTAGTATGCTTCTCGCACTTGTGCATGGGTGACTTTGGTTTTTCCAACTGAGTATACTTGTATGCTCACCCTATGTATATAAAAATGTGTTCAGGTTTCTAGGGTGATTACGAGTATCATGCTCGACTATAATAGCTTGGATGTTGGGGATAGTTACTATGTCACTACTTAGTTTTATCTTGGTAATTTGGTGTTTTTATTTGTATTTCTAGTAGTTTTACTTTAGACATGCAAGTGGGATGGATTTGGTCTCTTTATATATATATATATGTCTTGGAGTTTTACGAAGTTGATACATCTTATCTCCCAATCTTTGTTACTATAAAAAGGTTAATACCTCCCATTTATGAGATTCCTATATGCTTGGTGCTGGTTGCCACGCTGGGCCTATTGGATATGGGACTCTTGTGTCATTATCTCTCCTTTATCTTGAATAAGAAAGGTATCAACATCTTACTATCCCTTCCCTCATCTTAAAGAATGTGGGTCGTGACAGTTTCATGCACAATTTAGTGTTTTAAAACCCTAAAAATACATTTACGTTCATAATTGAAAATCTATCATTATGAATGATGTGGCTTATATTCTTATGTTTTAAAATTAAATATATGGCTATTTTCCCATGATTTCAGTGAAAACCGACATCGTTTTCTTGGTTTTGACTCCTTGTCACCTGTTTTTGAAGGTTTTTATACCCTTAAGAAGTGGATACTCAGTCATTCTGACCAGAAAACTCATCAAATTTACATTTTTTCTATGTGTAAACATAAAAAATAACTCAGCAGTGGTTTTTCAATGATTTCACATCAATATGAGGTTGTTTTCTATGGTTTTGATAGTTCCGTGCATGTTTTAGTGTTTTAAAACACTAAAAATGCATTTACAATATAAATGGAAATATCATCATTCAGAATGATGTTCTGTCAGTTACTACATTTCAAAATTAAATATTCGGTTGATGTACCCTAATTTTAGGAAAATCCAATGTTTTTTTCATGGTTCTGACCCCTCAACACTTGTTTTTAATGGTTTTTGTACCTTTAAGAAGTGGTTACTGAGTCATTCCGACCAAACCGTGTAACATACCGTTACCTTGATCAGGTCAGTTTTCCCTCATTCTATGTTCCCTTTGGATTTTAAAATCCTTTTATGTGATTTTTATGGGTTTACTGTAGACTTCAGAACAGGTACACACTGTGTACCAGGTACACACCGTGTACCAGGTACATGCCGTGTACCTGATGTATACATTATATACTTGGTGCGGGTTGCATGTCATGGCCTGGGAGACCATGTCGTGAAGGCGAAGGTCACTTTGTGAGCTTTTACACATCATGAATGATGGGTGCACGTCATGTAGAGTAAAAATGTTGGTGTTTAATCTGAGGTGATGAGTTTTTTGGTGTAACTTATCCAACATGGACTTCACCTCATGACCAAGGGGTACACATCGTTACCCAGCTCATGCCCAGTTTAAAGTCACTCATTTGGGAGTTTTAGTCAGTCCTTTTCTCTTTAAAATTCATGTCTCTCAAACCTAGAATATCCGTATTCATTTTCAAGAGGCGTCTCACCTTTCAAATCGATCCGATCGACTCCTGTTCATCATTGTTTATATGGTGTGTCTCTTTGGGTAAGTGTTCTCTCCGATTATTCCTTACTATTGATCGCTATACCGCCCCAGCCTTGTGTTATCAGATCCAATTATCCATGTTGTACGTTTCTTGTTTTATTCTTCTAGATTCGTTGTGAGATATCATTTCATAGGCCTTTTTTCTTCATTGGTTGTGGTGTGGCGGGCGTCCTTCTTCGAAGTATGTGGTTTTCATATCTTCCACCAACATTTTATGTTTTTATTTGAATCAATATTATTGTGGATTGGATCCTAGGGTTTCTGTTGGTGATTTTGGTTTTCATTCATGGTTTTAGATTCTCCTGCGAGCATGTGGGACCCAAAATTTGAGGTAAGTGATTCCGTATCAAGTCTATGATCATGAACTTTCTTGGTTTTTTTTCATGTTTCATTATAAATTGATTTATGAAATTGGCATGATTGTTGTGTTTTTTGAAGAAGGGTTTTGAAAAAAAATTGGTTTCCTTGGATTTTGATAAATAGATTATAAATGGTTTTTAATGGTTTTCAAGATATTGAAATGGATTTGTGAAAAAGAGCACATGGGTTACCTTGGGTACTTAGGTGGAAGGTTTGACTTGAGGCCATCATCTATTTATTAATGACCAACAAGGAGGTTTTCCTTGGGGATTTAATATATTTATTAGGACTTTTGTTTTATGGGAACAATATTGACAGTTTAGGGGGTTTACTCAAGGGGTATTCCTCTACTTCCCAGGTCAGTTGTTCTAGGATCAGTTTTTTGCACTTGATTTTTTTTGTATGAGTAGTCTGCTACCTAGACCTATAGTATTCCTTGGTGTTGTGATAACTATGCTTCTGGTTTATACTTCTTGTCTTTCTGAGTTATCCTGGATATGCATGTTTATGCTTGTGAAAAATGATATGGAAATATGCTTTGGAAAATGATATACCTACTTTTTTTAGAACTTTGGAAAAGGATAGTATTTACCATGTTTTCTATATAACCTTTTACTGCATATCATTCTGTGTTTTATTTAAAAAATGAACATACATGATTTTTTATATAGATACTTGTTATGGAACACCTTGGTGGAATCGTATTGAGCCTATTAGATCACACCCTGCACACTACTTCGGTGGTGTGTATAACTTTATTTATCTTCCAGTGTAGGGAAAGGCAACGTGTTTTAGTGAGGTGGTGAGGTTCTTGTTAGCTGGGATGGGTAGCTGATGGTGAGATTGTTGGAGTTCTTCCATGCCACCATTAAAGTAGCTATTGGTTTTGAGTCCCTTGCAGTCAGACTTTTCTTTTTGAGTTTTTATCTGTTGTTATATTTGTTTTGATTCCTACATTTTCTTATAGTTATGGCATATATATTTTGTTATCATTCTTTCGTTCTTTTCCTTCCTTGTATATATATGCCATGTGGTTGTTCAGGTTGGGTGAAATCGTTCTCTTTATTTTTTCATTTGATGCCCGGGTGCTTGTTGCTAGCCTATGGGGATCGGAAACACCTTTCAGGTATGTGATGAATCAGGTTGGGTGATGGGTTTGAGGGTAAACCGGGTTGGTTTATTACAATTTGGTATCAGATGGAATTGTGTCCCCAATAATCTTTTCTTGGTATGTTTTTTAGACTGAAGATAAGTTTGTTTGGACTTGAGTGGTATATAGCGATGAGTGCCTGACCAGATCTTGTCGTAATGAGACTCATGTTTCCATGAGATGTTGGTATATGTGTCTCTAGTGTTGGTTTTTGATTTTAAAATCTTTTTTTTTCTTATAAGTTTTCTAGTTTGAACTGATATTTTTTCTATGTTTGATCATTCTTATGTTTTGGTATGCAACAATATGACTCTGAGATGTCTTCCATAGGTTCCTCAGGAAGGTGCAGTTGATTCTCCTCAAGAAAATCCACCTATGGATCGGAGTCTCATTGAGACTATCATATGAGCAGTTCATGCTATCGATCAGGATGTTCCATGAGTTCAGAACACAGTGGTTAAAGTACAACTAGGAGATGGAGGAGAAAGAGATCAATCATGGGAGTTCTTATGGGACAATCCACTATCCTTTAAAGGGATGACTGATCCTCAAGAGGCAGAGGATTGGATCAAGAGGATCGATCAAATATTCAACTTCATGGAGGCACCTGAGAATATCAGGGTGAAGTTCGTAGTGTTCAGACTTGAGGGTTCCAACCAACATTGGTGGGACTCTATAGTCCAGGAAGATAGACATGTGGGCTTGGATTAGAAGTGTTTCAAAACCCTGTTCTTTCAGTAATTTAGTATAGAGTTTATGATATTGTAAAAATCACTAAAGTTCCTATCATTGCAGCAAGGAGATCATTTAGTGTCAGCCTACACCAACCAATTTTCTAGAGTTGTCATATTTGCTCTGGAAGTGGTAAGAAATGACCAGCTGAAGGTGAAGAAGCACCTACAGGGTTTGCGACCAGACTTTAGATCGTAGGTGTTCTTGTTGAAGCTTTCTACCTATGATGAGATAGTGGATAGAGCAATGATGACAGATATTGACATGGTAGGCAAGGTTGGGACTACTACCTCTTCTCTTCCAACTGGTGATAACTTCAGTGGCATGCATAAGAAGAATAGGAAGGGGAAGGACCATCGCAGAAGTGGTGGAGGTGGGTCACAGCAATGTGCCTCCTCCGCACCCTCTGTTGCAGCTACCAGTGTGACTCTGACATACTACCAGTGTAGCAAGGGCGGTCACACAAGACATTCTTGTCATATTCCTACAAAGATGTGAAATAGATGTGTATGTGTTGGTCATCTAAAGTGTTTTTTTCAGGATATAAATAATTCTCATTATGGTCAGGGTTTTCAGCTCTAAAGGCTACTGCGGTATAGTCAGAAGCTTCAAAGACTATCAGGATCCATCTATAGGCCTTAGGGGTGAAGCATGTACATGCAATATATGAGTTTTCAATGGAAGTTGATGTAGGTCGAGCAATAGTGAGCAGTACACTCCTTATTGTGGCTATAGTAGCTAGTGTCTTGTTTGATACTAGTGCCTCCCACTCCTTTATATCTTCATGTTTGGTTGATATGATTAAACTTCCAAAAAAACTTATTCCCTTTATAATGGAGTTATTGACACCTCTTGGTAGGAGGAAAGAGCATGGGTTCATGTGTCCTTCCTATTTTTCACAATAGCTAGCACAAAGTTGTTGTAGGATTTTCTCGTTCTTAATTTGGATTTATTTGGTGTCATCATTAGTATTGACCAGATTTTCACTCATTGAGAAGAGGTTGATTGTTATCATTAGTGTGTTTCATTTATTTCTATCGAGGGGAGCTCTTATTTGTTTCAGGGAGAGTGGGACCTGAGGTCAGGTTGTGCAGGACCATCCCACCCAGGCCTCATGAATTTGTTGGATGCTAGTTCAATTTGATCCCAATGACTTTTATTCTACTGAGGATCTTCCTATTGTTGTTTGAGACTTTCCTTTAGTGATCCTAGACAACTTCTCCAGTCTTCCTCCAGAGAGATATGTAGAGTTCATGATTGACTGGGTACCAGGTACGTATTCGATATCAATGACTTCTTATCATATAACACCAACAAAGTTGAAAGAGCTCAAAATTCAGTTGGACAAATTGTTTGAGAAAGGTTATATTCTCTATTGTATTTCACCTTGGGCATCCACTATGCTCTTTTACATGAAATTGGATGGTTCACTTCAATTATCTGTGGACTATCCAATGTTAAACCAGGTAATAGTTAAGAAAAAATATCCTTCTCCTCATGTGAATGATTTTTTTTGATCAGTTGAAGGGAGAAAAGTGGTTTTCAAATATTGATATTTGGTCAGGTTATCATCATCTAAGATTCCGGAAGTCTGATGTATGAAAGATAGCCTTCAAGAGTAGGTATGGACATTTTGAATATATTGTGATGCCTTTTGGTCTGACTAATTCCCTTTCAGTTTTTATGGTCTTAATGAATCGAATATTACACTAATATCTTGACACTTTGTGGTAGTTTTCATGGATGATATTCTGGTTTATTCAATGTCCGATAATGAGCATGAGCACCATATGGGTTTGGTTCCTAAAATTATAATAAATCACCATCTCTAGGGAAATCTTTCAAAATGAAACTTATGGGTTCGAGAAGTGAAGTACTTGGGGCACAGAATTTCTAAGAATGGATTATCAGTTGATCCAGAAAAGGTAAAAATATGTTTTTTCCTAGAAGGAACTAAAAAATTTCTTGTAGATTTGAAGCTTCCTTGGTCTTGTTGGATACTATTGAGGGTTCGTCAAGGATTTATCTAAGATGACATCTCCTTTGACTACTCTTACCAAGAAAGTGGTGAAATTATCATGGGATGAAAAGTGTTAGTCTTATTTTGATGGAATGAAATATATTATGTCATCGACACCTATTATGATCTTACTTGAGCCCAGTAAGGGGTATGTGGTGTTTTGTGATGTATCATGTGCTATTTTAGGATATGTGCTTATGCTAGTTGATCATTTGGTAGATTATAGATCTCATTAGCTCCAAACTCATGAGAAGAACTACCCTACTAATGATTTAGAGCATTTTGTAGTGATGCATGCACTTAAATTTTGGAGGCACTATCTCTTGTGGGAGAAGTTCATATTTTTCTCTAATCATAAGAGTTTGAGCTATAACTTTTCTTAGAATGACTTGAATATTAGACAAATATGATGGCTAGAATACCTTAAGATGTTTGAATTTGACTTCTCTTACACTTCAGGGAAAGGGAATGTAGTTTTATATGTTTTAATCAGGAAGGTACCATCACTGGCTATTCTAGAATCGAAGAATGTGTGGAATCTTATGAGTATTTTTGCTCAGTTTCCCTTGGATGCTCAAGAGGATGTCTCAAGTATGGTTCTGACCAGTTTTTAGTTTTCAACATCTCTCCTAGAGTCTATTTTCAAAATTAAACAACAAGATGATGAGTTTTAGAAGTTTCAGGAAATCCTCTATGGGGGGAGAGAGTTCCTGGTTGGTCGCTTTGTTCATATGACATACATCTCTTTGAAAAGAGATTTTTCATCCCAACATATGTGAGAAGTTCAATCTTTTTTGATTGTCAAAGATCTCCATGGTCCATTCATCCATGTGCTATAAAGATGTATTATGACATGAGAATATGGTTCTGGTGGATGGGTATGAAGCGTGACATCGCAGATTATTTTCCCTGCTATTACACTTTCCAACAGATAATGGTAGAGAACTTGAATCCCTCTGGTTTTCAGATCCTCTTCAAGTTATAATTTGGAAGTGGGATGAGGTGTCCATAGATTTTGTTATTGGGTTTCCACGAATGCCTCGAGAGAAAAATTATATCTGGGTGGTTTCTGATCAGTTGAAAAAGTCTTCTCACTTCATTCCAATCAAAGATAACACTAAAGTTTAAGTTAATGGTATGATGTATGTGTAACATATGATGAGGTTACATGGGATTTATTCTTCCATTGTTTCAGATAGGGATCCTTGGTTTACCTCAAGGTTTTGGAGGATTATTCAAGAAGAAATAGGGACTCAGGTCAATTTGATCACAAATTACCATCCATAGACAGATGGCTAGACAGATTATGTAGTTCAGATCCTAGAGGATATGATTTGTGCCTACATCTCATATTTTAATGGATCATGTTATATCTATCTGGGACTAGTTGAGTTTGTTTACTACAATAATTACCAGTCGTCGATCAGAATGGATCTTTTTTGAATCATTTTATGGTTTCCTGTGCAGATCACCTCTTTGTTGGGAAGAGGTGGGAAATGTAGCTTTGGTTGGACCAAGTTTGGTTCCAGAGATGTCTGCAAATATTACAAAGGTATGGAGACATCTAGTTACAGTCCAAAGTCGATAGAAATCATATGCAGATCGACGGTGTCATCCTTTGGATTTTTCCATTAGTGACAGGGTTTTCTTGAAAGTTACTCCTCTATTGGGTCACCGTTGATTTGGAAGACAGGGAAAGTTGGCTCCCTAGATATGTTGGACTATTTGAGATCACTAAATAGATTAGGAATGTTTCTTATCAGTTAGCATTACTGGTTCTACTAATAAACATTCATGATGTTTTCCACATATCTCACCTCACGAAGTATCACCCTGACCCTACTTATGTACTAAGTTGGTAAGAAATTGAGTTAGAGCCAGATGCTTCTGTTTTTGAGAAACCAATCGAGATCGTTGAATCTCAGGAAAAATTCTTGTGGGGGAATTCAATTCTATTGGTCATAGTTCTATGGAAATAGGGATCAAATTCTCATGAGACTTGGGAATGCAAGTCATTTATGAGGGAGAAGTGGTCTCATCTCTTTCCATAGGATACGTCTTCCACATGACTTCTCAGGGAAAAAAAGTCTTTATGGTGGAAATTTGTAACATCCTTTTACCTTGAATGGGTTATTTTACCCTCATTCTAAGTTCCCTTCTGGTTTTAAAATCCTTTTATGTGATTTTTTTGGGTTTAGTGTAGACTGTAGAATAGGTACATGCCGTGTACTTGTAGTACACATGATGTACTTGATTCTGGTTGAATGTCGTGGCCTGAGAGGCCATGTTTTTAAGGGGGAGTTTACATTGTGAGATTTTACACTTCGTGAATGATGGGTACATGTTGTTTAGGGTGAAAATGTCAGTTTTTAATCCAAGGTGATGGATTTTTTGGCGTAAGTTATCCGGCATGGCCTTTTCGTCATGACCAAGGGGTACACGTCATGACTCGTCTCATGCCCAGTTTAAAGTCACAAATTTTGTAGTTTTGGTCTGTAATTTTCTCTCCAATCTTTGTGTCTATCAACCCTATACTCTTACTAGTAATTTTTCATAGGTGTATCACCTTCCAGATCGATCTGATTAGCTCCAGTTCATCGTTGTTTCTATGGTGTGTCTCTCTGAGTAAGTGTTCTCTTTGATTCTTCCTTGCGATTTATCGCAATAGAACTATAGTCTTTCATTATCAGATCTACTGATCTAAGTTGGATGTTTCTTGTCATCTTCTTCTAGGTCCATTGAGAGATCTTGTTCCTGAGGACTTTTTCCTTCATTGGTTGTGGTACGACGGGCATCCTTCTTCGAGGTATGTGGTTTTTCTATCTTCTACTGACCTTTTGTGTTTATTTTTGAATCAATATTTACTATGATTGGATCCTAGGGTCTCTGTTGGTTCTTTTGGGTTTCGTTCTTGGTTTCAGATTCCGTTTAGTTCATGTCCGACCTAAACGTTAAGGTAGGTGGTTCCGTCTCTAGCCTATGATAATGAACTTTCTTGTTTTGAATTGTAAATTACTTTATAAATTTATTTATGAAATTTTCAGGAATATTGTGTGTGTTGAAAAAGGGTTTTGAAAGAAAAATGGTTTTCCTGGGATTTTGATAAATGGATTTTAAATGGTTTTGAATGGTTTTCACGGCATTTAAATGGGTTTCTGAGAAAGAGAACATGAGTTACCTAGTGTACTTAGGTGGAAGGTTTAGTTTGATTCCATCATCCATTGTTATGTGATTATCAATGAGGTTTGTATTGGGGATTTCCTATGTTTCATATGCCAATTTTTCTAGGGGACCGATTTTGATTTTTTGGAGGGTTTAATCATGGGGTATTCCTCTACTAACTTGGCCCATTGTTCTAGGATCAGTTTTGTGCACTTGATTATTTTGTTATGAGTAGTCTGCTACCTAGACCTGTAGTATTCCTTTGTGGTTTATACTGAATGGATTTATGATTCATCCTTGATATGGATGTTGATGGTTGTGAAAAATGATATAGAAATATGCTTTGGAAAATGATATACCTCATTTTGTTTAGAACTGTTTAAAAGGAAAGTATTTACCTTGTTTTATATAAAACCTCTTACTACTTATCATGCCGTGTTATATTTTAAAAATGAACATATAGGTTTTTTATGCTGCGAGTTGTTATGGAACACCCAGGTGGGTTCCTACTAAGCCTGTTATCATACACCCTACGCACTCCTTCGGTGGTGCATGGAACTTTATTTGTTTTTCCAGTTCAGGGAAAGGCAAGGAACTATAGTGAAGCAGTGAGGTTCATATCAACTGGGATGGTTAGATGATGGTGAGATGGTTGGAGTTCGTCCATGCCATCATTGGAGTAGCTATTTTCTTTGAGTCCCTTACAGCCAGACTTGTCTTTTTGGGTTTTTAGCTTCTATTATAATTTTTTTGTTTCTACTATTTTCTTAGAGTTATGGAATATATATTTTGTTACTATTCCATTGTTCCTTTATTTACTTGTATATGGATGACATGTGATTGTTTAGGTTGGGAGAAATCATTCCCTCAGTTTCATTGTTCGATGACCGGGTGCTTGTCGCCAACCCATGGGGATCAGGAATACCCTTTAGGTATGTGATGGATCAGGTCTGGTGTTGGGTTTGAGGGTAACTCGGTTCAGTTCGTTATACACCACACATTGAATTGACATTTTGTCTATGTGTACTCATAAAAAAGTAACTCATCAGTAGTTTTTCAATGATTTCATGTCAATATGATTTCATTTTCTATGGTTTTGTCCATTCCATTCATGTTTTAGTGTTTTGAAACACTAAAAATGTATTTACCATCATAATAGGAAATTTGTCATTCAAAATGATGCGACATCAGTTCCCACATTTTAAAATTAAATATAAGGTCATTTATCCTGATTTCAGAGCAATCTAATGTTGTTTTCCTGGTTTTTACCCCCAACACTTGTTTTTAATGGTTTTTATACCTTTAAGAAGGGGAAACTGAGTCATTTCGGCCACACCGCACATCAGATTGATGGGTTGTCTATGATTACATATAATAAATAACTGATTGGTGGTTGTATAATGATATAAAATCAATATAGGGTCATTTTTATGGGTTTGACCATTCCATTAATGTTTTAGTGTTTTAAAGCACTAAAAATGCATTTACGACCAGAATAGGAAAACCGTCCTTCGAAATGAAATGATGCCAGTTACTTTATTTCAAAATTAAATGTGAAATCATTTTACCTTGATTGCATGGAAATCTGACAAAAGTTTCCTAGTTTTTATGCCCTCAAACTTGTTTTTATTGGTTTTTGTACCATTAAGAAGTGTTTAATGAGTCATTCCGACTATACCGCACATCATATTAACGTGTTTTTTGTGTTTACACTTTAAAATTAACTCAAAGGTGTTTTTCAAATTACTTTAAATCAATATAAGGCCATTTTATATGGTTTTAACTATTTAATGCACATTATAGTGTTTTAAAACACTTAAAACGCATTTACGAACATAACGGGAAAAACGTAAATTAGAATGAAGTGTCGTTGGTTCCTAAATTTGAAAAATTTATCTATGTTTGTTTTCACGTGATTTTAGGTAAATAAAAAATAATTTTCTTGGTTTTGACCCCCTAAAATTTGTTTCTAGAACTTTTATATGTTTTAAAAATTTTTATTGGGTCATTCCGAGCACAACACATGTTGAATGAAAGTTTTGTTTTCTTTTACATGTAAAAAATAATTAAATGGCGGTTTTCCCAAGATTTCACATCAAATAGATATCGTTTTATATTATTTTAATCATTAAATTAGAATTTTAGTGTTTTAAAACACTAAAAATGTATTTATAGACATCATAGAAAAACTGTAACTCATATTGACGTGGCATAGATTCATATATTTCAAAAATAAATATGTAGTTTTTTCCTATGATAACTTTTGTAATCATTAAATATTTTAAAAAAAATTTAATTGTATAATTATTATATTATTAATAAAATTAATGATTTAACACACCTTTCCCAGTGGTGTACTGTGTCGCACTATATCTAGTCATATCGTCGGTCATGCCCGGCTGAGCACACCATACCTCGTGCTCGGTCCTCCAATCACATGTTCCATGTTCTCTGATAAAAGGAACTAGGTGCTCGAAGCTGTTACATGGGGTTTGTTAGAAAACAATATGGTCTATGTGGAAGGTTTTTGGTACTAGCAGTGGTTTAAACTGCCAATACACTATTTTGTGGCTATTATGTAAACTTCCATGTATTTCATGGTTGACAGTCATTTAGCGTTGATTTTTATTGTTGAGTGATAGCATTTATATGTGTTTTTTGGGGTATTCTGGGGTGAGTTTTTATTCAGTTGGAGATATTTTATTTAAAAAAAGTGACAAAAAATAACATTGAGTAATTTAATGGGAATGCTCACTATATCACAAGAAAGATGCCCAATAATCTACCCATAGATTCTAGTAGTTTCACCATCTCGCTAGTAGTCTCGTGTATAATAGAATAAATGGGTTCCATAGAAGATGATGGTAGTGGTGGTGTGTTTGAAGATGCTTATTGGCTGGGATCCTGAATTTTTCTCTTCTCGTCATTCCTACATATCAAATGGTTAAGGTATATTAAATGTATAAAAAATGAAAAAAATAATTTTTTTACAAAAAAAATAAAAACTAGAAGATTGTATATATGTATGAAACATTTATCAATGATAAATTGTAATATATTTTCATTGAAAATTTATAAATTTAATTATCTTCATCTTCATTATCTTTATTGTTATCAACCTATATTGCGACAAGTCCTTCATTTTCTCTCTCTCTTGCAAAATCTACTGTTTTGATATTTTTTGGAAAAAACTGTTTAATGTTTTGTGGTTAATGAGGTTATGTGTCATAAGGCACGAGTTAATATTCGTCTCCTATATCATATAAGTCTCTATACTTCAAGTGTACAACAACACTCAAACCTTCATGTATTTCATCATCCACATAATAAACCATCTTATATTGTGAATCCAAGATAAATGAATCATGTGATGCACGCTCATCGATATCCATAAAATGAGAGAAGTTGACAGAAGTTAAATGTAAAGAATCTTTCATTAGACCCCTATCAATGGTGGCCAACATGTATTTGAATAAGACAACTGAAAACTATCCATGATAGATTAATTAAAATATATCATTTATCTTCCATTGTATTGCACTCATGAAAATATAAATACACCACTATTATGAGTTTTCAAGTCTTCTTCAAGATAAATTTTACAAAACCTAAAGCCATGAATATTTTAGGCATCAAATATCTTAGCATTCCTTAGAGGGCCTTGATCAAAAAACATAAAATCATTTGATATTTCAGCTAGATTTTCAACATTTATTATCCAAAAAAATATACAAGCTATTACTTTTAACATAGATAAAACAACTACACATCAATAATATGAAAAATTATTATATACTTAAATAGTGGGAGAACCATTAAAAATTCTCTTTATTAATAGATTTTTTTAATTCCATCTCATTTAGTTCTTGACCCCTTAGTCACCTCTTTCTTTTTTGCAGTCACAATTATTCAATAAATAGATTTTCAATAACACTATTGAGTAGCACTTATCTATGTGATTTTAGTAACTCTAATCCACTCAGTGTAAAATTTGACCCCATTATAGTTGTTCATCCAATAGTTTGAAATAACAATTACTACTTTTCAGAACAATAATTTGTGGATATGGTTTCATCATGTCCCACATGATTGAATCTAGTCTTAATCCCCTCCAAATAACTAGAACAGAAGGTTAAGCACTCTTCGGCTATGTAACCTTCAGCAATTGAGCCTTCTGGTTGAGATTTATTTCTCACATATGATTTCAAATGATCTATATGCATGATAGAAAAAATAAGAGACATATTAAAAAAATTTATGCAATGATTTGATAAAATTTAATTCTATAATTAAAATAAAAAAAATATCAATGTTCTTCACTATTGGATACATCAATCGATAGTGTACTAGTCCACCGAGTTTAGCTTTTTCAACAAAATTAATAGTCAAATGAATCATGACTATGAAGAATGAAGGGGGAAATAACATTTCCAAATGACATAGTGTCAAAACAATCCTTTCTTTAAGTTTATCAAGCTCGGTTGGATTTAGAGTTTTTCCACAAAGCTCTCTAAAAAAGGTACAAAACTCAACTATAACCACAATCACTTTTTTAGGTAAATTATTACGCAAGACCAATGGAAACAAATGATCCACCAAAATATGTTATTCATGAATTTTCAATCCATGTAAATTTCTATGTTTAAATTTGACACACCTTGATATGTTACTTGAATTTCCATTTGGTTCTTTTATATTCTTCAATGTTTTAAGGAATACATATTTCCCATGATTTTTATTTTAAAAAATATCCTAAGTATACTTGTCATTCTCATTTCCCAAAAAAAATAATTTATATTTATTGTATCCAAATCCTTACGAGCATTAATGTGATCCTTTGATTTACCCTGCTCATTAAGTACTATAAAATAACATTATCATGATTGTTCCTCTCAATATGAATTACATAATGATTATGGAATATCAAATTAAACCCGCAATAAGTAATTTTGAAAAATATACTATTTTTCTTCCATTGATGTGTTCCATCTTCTTTGAAGACTTACCTAATACCCTTTCCCCCTTCTTTAAACTAATGAAATTTTCCAAATTATTTTGTGACATTCGTTAATTGTCCCAATATTTATGAACTACAAAACACCATCAATGACTTTCTAATTTCAATATATCCATTGAATCATGTCTTGTTAAACCTGAATTTATGAGAAGCATCAAGAAAATAATTATGAAACATAAAACACAATTTTCCTCTCTGATTTAATCATTGAGGTTCAAAATCAAAATTAAAAACTGGACAATACAAACCAATATGGGTATTCCAACTAGATAAATTTCTTAGTCCTAAAAAGTCACTATTTTTGCACATTAAATCAGCATGAATTTTGAATAGTTTTCTCATTGAAGCATCAGTTGTTTACATGCCATCATCCCTTAATTACTACAATTCTTTGATTATGGGTTGAAGGTATACATCAATGTCATTTCCAGAAATTTGATTTCTAGGAATAATCATTGAAATAATGAAACAATTATTCTTCATACACATATATGGAGGTAGATTATAGGGGATCAAAACAACTGAAAAAATGCTATAATTGTCACTTAAAGTACACAAAGTGTTAAAACCATTAGAAACCAATCCCAAACATACATTCCTAGGATCCTAAGATAAATTTCGATATAGAAATTTAAATATATTCCATGATTTTTAATATTTTGGATGTCTTATAAAGCCATATTTACTGTCTTGATCATGCCCCTTCACATCGAATGAAGTCTTAGATGTCATGAATAATATTTTCAAGCCTGGTTTTAGAGGAAAACATTACAATACCTTTGCAAGAGTTTTCTTCTTCTATTTCTTCTCTGAGTTTCATTGATTTATACTTTCATTGTTGTTTATTTATTCCCATCTTCTTGTATGACATCTTGTGCATTCTTATTTATGATAATGTTCTCCCTGGTAAAGTATGGAATCATGTGGGAATTCATGTATCTTTTTATAATCAAGTCCAAGTTTGTCGGTTACTTTCTTCATATCATAAAATTATGTAGGGATATTAACTTTACTAAATAAATCACGATGAAACTATAAAATCATGTACATTTATTTGTCATTAATTCCAAAAATACACTTTATATGAGACAAATTCATTAAAAAAGACATCTTCAAATACTTGGGACACTATTAATATAGTTCTTGTTGTCCGTATTCAAATAATTCATAAAAATTATTTTTTTCCCTGATGTTTTGAGCAAGATTAACCTACTTAGGATCAACGAAAGATTATATTAATCTATTAAAATCTTGGAAATTTTATTCTATAAAACCAAAAACTTCATTTAACAAATTTTAAAATTAATTCTTCTCTTCTAGTTAACTTTTTATTTTATTGACAATATTGTCATTATTTTTACTTTCCAAAACATTTGATTCCCTATGCCAAATCCAATAAAAATATCAAGTAGGAAACTATTTTGATGTCAAATCCTCATATACTTTGTTTATATTCAACCATCACTTGAATTTACATTAAGGAAATATACATTTTATTCTACCATCAACTGATTGTTTTACAATTTCATAATCTAAAAATTATTCCAATCCCTTGGCATACTGACGTGTGTTTTGAGGTAAATTAATCCAACTTTTATCCATATTTATTGGATTTTTTTCTCCTTGTACATTAAAATATAAAGATATAAATGTTTAATCAATCTTGTACAATCAAAATTATAGAAAAATATATACAGGCTAGAATAAGACTCGAGAGCATGGTATTTGATGTTAGATACATGATTGATGGAAGTGTGGAAGAAAAAATTACATAAAAGATGAGAAATTTGTATCAATTTTTGATATTTTATATGTAGATGACATTATTTTTATTTTTGAAAAATATAATGGTGTATTCTTCGCTAGCGTGGTAACTAATGAGGGTTCGTTCAATTGAAAAATTATCCACATTGATCAATGTTTGAACCATTTCCCACGGTCTAACTAAGACTAAGATCACCCCTATAAAAATATAAATGCAAAGTATAATTTATTTGGATACCACACACTATTTAATGGATAAAACTAATAAAAATAGAAGTTTTTGGTTTTTATATGTTATTATTCTTCATTATACCATTTAAGGTCATTTTATATGTGCACCAAAATTTCTTAAAAAACTAGAGATCACTTCCCATGTTATAAAATAGAGGCCACATATCAATTATCACCCATGAATATAGTTTACAATTCAACATATAAGCTCACCCCCACCTCTATAAACCCTTTTAGAAAAATCCCATCCTCTTTTATTATGAACTATAATCAATATGAAAACCCCCTATGGGAAATGAACACACCATAACATTTAAATTTCTAAAATATATTATGGGGTATGGGTTGTGGTTAAATTTTAATCCTATTTATGGAATTTTCTATCCATAAAGTCATATACACTTTGAGAAACCTCTTTATAAAATTTCCTTTGAAAACGCAAATACTCAATTATCTTGAAGTCAAGATATTCAATTAACCAAACATCGGCTCTTAAAAATCCATGAACACCCTTGGAATTCAACAGTTTCCATTAAAAATTATTTTAAGGACCAAAAAAACTTTTAATGTCTTGAAATCATATAATAAAATATATTCTACTATTTTATGAAATGTTGGGTGTTTAAGGTAGTTGAAAAATAAATTTAAAATACATGTTTTTATATAGAAAATGTTCACATTAAATAGAAAACATGTGAAACATGGTTTCCCTATAAAATATATATATATACACTTATAATAATTTCATTAAAAATATAAAGCCTAGCTTTAAGAGGAAATAAATCCATGTTTATTAAATTAATGTACTATGAAATAAATAAAACCAACCTCTGATATCCACTTTCATAAAGTATGACACTAAATTACCATAAAAGGCCAAAGAAGTCTTAAGAGCTTAAGAGGATGGGAACTGAGCATGAGAGAGGAAGATTGGAAGACAGGGGGAGTGTGGGCTGGGGGTCTACGTTGCTGATGAGGGAGGTCAGAGGGGGCTTCTGCATCACTATCATGAAGAGAGAGGTCAGGGGGTGGGGGTGGGGGGGGGTTCTGTTTTTCCTCTAGGGAGAGGGAGGTTAGATGGGGGTTGGGAGGTCTGGTTCGAATGGGAGATGGGAGAGGAGGAGGTCGGGTGAGAAGGGATATGGGTTGTGGTTTCAAAGAGGGAGAGGAGGATAGATAGGAAAAAGGTTTTTAAACATTTCATGATAGTTTATTGGAAACCTCCATTATGTTATTTTTTAAAATGAATTTACTTTATAGAAAATAATAGAACCACCTCTAATAAACTGCTACTAACCAATTATTTTTTTGTAGTACTAATTATCTAAAACACTAAACCTAAAATTTATTGGGTATATATGTGACTCAATATTGAATTTTGATATTGTAATTATGGATTTCTAAAATTGGGTCTCTTCAATTGGTATCAAATCTATCATGTAAGGAATATTTTTTTACTACATATCCTAGTTTATTGGTCCTAGAAAGTCTCAGTTAGTATCAGAGCATGGTTTAGAAAACATTTTATGTTAGAAAGTTTTCAGATGAGAATGATTTCATAGTTATGGATACCATTATGGGTTGTTATGATAAAGTATTATCACAATTTTAAAGGAATATGTATATTTTTGGGGTTTTAAGTTTTAGGATTTTTAGGAAACAGATATCATTTTGAGAAAAGATTATTGGGTTTTAATATATAATTGAGGTATATGTAACCTCTAGTTAAACTTGTGATTTAGTGTGAAATTTTTCAGTAAGAATTTTATTGGGGATATAATTTGAAAGAAACTCACAACCATTGAGCTTAATAAATTCTTTTATAATTAGGTAATTATACTTAATGGTAATAAAGGGGTTATAATATTTTGGTAATATATGATTTTGAAAAGAGATTTAGGGACTAAGTAGTTATAGTTATTTTTAATTAAGTTCACTATATTGGGAATATTAAATGACTAAGGTAAAAAATATTATGTTCTAGGATGAAATTTTATTTTAGGAATAAATATTTAGTTTACTTATAGAATCATAAATGTTTTTTTTGTGATTTTTAGGTGATTTTGGTTATTCTAGGAAGTTATTAGTATAATTCGGTGAATGTACTATTAAGGTATATACATTATTTGCTTGTGTGTTTATAAGTGATTAATTTCATTTAAGGATACATGTTTAGTTGGTCTTGTAAAAATATATTATCCGGTGTATTTTATTTTAGGTTTCGAATTTGGTCATTCATATTTTGGTTGAGTTTTATGGTGGTTTATTTATGGAACTATTTAAGTTGAACTTTGTGTGTTATTTTTGAAGTTTTAGAGATTAATATATAAAATTTTATTCAAATTGGAAATTATATTAAAAATTTCAAACCATTATGGTTTTGGTTAATGGTTAGAAATATGAGGATTTATTTTTTATCCTTTTATAGATCTTATGATCCATTAGAAGATAAATCTAGTGCTTTAGGAATGAAAAATTCATAATTGTTATTTATCTTTTGACATCAATTATAGGTGGAAGAATATTCGATGCACAACCAAAGAATGAAAATATGGGAGGAAATTGAGTAAGTATATTCTCTCACATTCCCAGTATCAATGGTAAAGTAATTATTAAAACTCAATGAAGAGTAAGATAAATCTATCAAGTCATATATGGAAAATATTTCTCATCCATGAAGGCATGCTTTATGAAACTCATTCACAACTATGAGTATCACAGTGGTAAATTCCGGGTTTAATAAATATTTTTAAAATGATAATTTTTCTTATCTTTACATTCACATTAAAGTCTATTTTAAAAGTAATTGTAATCAATGTGAATTAAAAGGTATTTATTCCCACTTATGTATATTTATCTTCCAATCCTTATAATTGAATTTGTTTTTTTTAACTTTTTATCATGTATGAGATAAAATTGTATAGATTAAATTCTTTTAAGGGGTAAGATAAAAAAACTCAAGATTTTATAATGTATTTTATCTTAAATAAATACTATTTTATATATCATATACCATACACAACACCAAGATTAAATTAACTATGTTATATGATGGAAATATTGTTATTGAAATATGTCTGTTATAACTGCATTATGAAATATATATATAAGAAATTTTTCCTCAAGGAAAAACTAATGATCAATTACTTGGAAATATGTACTCAATTTTGAGTGATAAGAATTAAATCATATAAGGATAGGAAGAGTTAAAGTTTAAAAGTGTCATTTTTATATAAATTTGTTTCCTTATATTTATTATTTTTTAATTAATTGTTAAATTTATGAATTTATGAATTTTAATTTGATTAAATTTGCTTAATTATTGGTTTCATCATATCAAAATTATTATTGGGTGAATTTTTTTGGTTTTTAAGAAATAGTTTATTTTAACATGAATAGTGAAAAATATTGATTTTACAATTAATGTCAATTTTAAGACATTATAATGATATTATAATTACTTGAAGGTTTCTAAAATATTTTTATAGAACAAATATATATTTAATATGTAATATAATTTATTTAAATATATAATTTTGAACTTAGAAATCTATTATTGACATTATGAAAATACATGTAATGTTTTTATTCAAATACCAAATATTTCTCACACTTCCCTTTTAATGAAATTTTAAAAAATATCCTTTAAGTTTTAGTTTTGTTTTAAATTAAAATAGGTTTCTTTTTATCTAAAAAAAATTAATTAATTAAATTATAATCATAATTTTATATGATTTTCCTATAAAATCAATTTTATTCCTAAAACATGCCTTTTTCAAAAAATTGGTTTTCATTGAGTTTTGTGAACTTTTATTAAAAGTAATTTTTAACACTTATATATTATAAAATTTATTAAATATTTGGTTTCATAATTATTTTATTTGATAATGAGGTCTATTTCATTTTTAGTCATAATGTTTAGTAACTATGGTAAAAGTTTAACACCTGGGTAAAGGGTAAAATGGGTTAGACAATGTTAAAATAATGATATAAGGTCTCCAAATATCAATAAAACTAGAATTTGTTTAATTTTATAAGTTTATTTTAACCAAAATCATCCTATATTTTAAAATATGTAAATTTAGGTCCATTTTACTTTGATAATGAACTTTAAATTATCTTAAGTAAAGAATAAGTAGAAAATGTCACTATTTTTCTTTTAATATATCTAATATATTTTTGTAAGAATTAAAAATGATATGAATGGTTACAAATTTATATTTTTAATATTAATTAATTATTTTTTAAATAAAATTATTTAATTTCTTTAATGGTATAATTATCTAAAATGCTTATGCATCGCTGATTCACTACCTGTCTAAGTAGGTGAAAAATAAAAGTGAACATTTTTAAAATATTTAAAGTGACATGTCTTAGATAATTTAAAGTATTTCTGGATTTTTATGGATCAAAATGAATTTATATTAATATTTTAAATATTTAAGTTCTAACTCCATAGTAATATTGATGTTTTTAAAGTAAAATTATTCAAATAGTCCCAAAAATGAATTTAAGGACATTTTTTGTTAAGAAATAATTAATTTAAGGATTTAAAAATCATAAAAATATTATATTTTATCAATATAATGGTAAATGGTAGATATTATCAACCATTTACCACTTATTATTAACTTTCCATTTAATAATGACACTATTTACCCTTAAAAACTAAGCATCTTGTTACCACATTAAGGGTTAAATAGACTAAAAGAAGGGTTAACCTAATAGTTATGGTTTGAAATATCCCAAAAAACTTTATTAAATATCATTGGTAGATTTTATTTTTAACTTAAACATGTTATTTTATAAAGTATGATAATTTTGAGCCACATGTCATGAGTAATTCATATATTATATAATGAAAAAGTAAAACATAACTCATGGATATGTATGAACAACCATCTCCATAAAGAGAGGTTTTTTATTTTTTATCACCATATCTAATAGATTGTTTTAAATGTGAATTTAACATATATATATATATATTATATTTATGACATAATTATTATTATTTAATGATTAAATATTATCTTTCTTTTTACCCTCTCATCTTTTGGAAAACAATAAAATCTCTCACGCGTACGTGTGGACTTCCACATCTACAATGCTATGTGATTCATTTTATCATTTTTCAATTAAAGTTAATGAAAATAAGAAAAAATTTAATGAATATATATGATATAATTATTATTTAGGAAAGGTTAATTATTATTTAAATTTGTTTCATTCTTTCCATTGAAAAGTGAAAAAATCACCTGTGCGTATATGCATACTATTGCCTCCACAAAGTGATATAATTAATTTTTAATCACCACAACATATGAATGGTTATAAAAGTTTATAAAATGAAATAATATTTTAATTATTACATGATTAATTTTTTTTAATATTATTTAACCATGACCAAGGAGCATGGATAAGAACCGTCAAACCAAGACATGCATGAGAAATAGAACAACTAACAACCCAAATGTTAATTTTAATGAATAATTGTTTTTAAATGGATATATGGAAATTATAAGGGAATTATATATCATAATATAATTATGAATATAGTTCTAGTATATATTCAAAATAAATATAAATTTATTATATCGAAGCTTAAGAGCATGTATTATGTAACTCAAGACTTGAGGTAAGGGTTCTTAGTTTCAATATTTTCTCATTGAGGCATGTTTCGTGTTATAAATATACAACTCTTTATGTGGTGTATATAGTTAAACTTTGAAATTTTATATCATTAATATATTTTTATTCATGGTATTCAATGTTTCATTTGTAGTTATTTATTTCAATGGTGTTGTGATTCAAAAGTTACAATATTGGTAAGGGTTTTTGTTACAGTCACATTTATTTTTAGGATTATATATTTAACTTTATAATAAAGTTAATTATATGATAATTATCTTTTAAAAATCAATTTATTTTTTATAATATTTTTATTTCTATTTTTTTCAATTATACTTTCAATTTTTCTCACTTTGGTACTCATAATGATCAATATTTTTTTTAAGAAAAGATAACCTTATTTATCTTTTTTGTCAATTTTTATTCCATGTTCATGTTCTTTAAAAAAAATTCAAAGGAAGTTTATTTTTGTAACAACCCAAACTATTTTAACCAAGGGATGGTTTCTATATTATTACAATTCCATAGATACAGGGGATCCAACATTAAAGGATTGATCTGTTTAATAGTCTTAAAGTACCATATGTATACATTATTTTTGTATTAAATTGGAAATATACAGTATATAACATTTAAAAAAATTCTTCCATGATTAATATTATTTATAATATCCTTCTTTATATCCTATGTAAAATAAAATAAATAAATGGGTGAGTTCAGATACCTATTAAGGGTTACGTGCAAGAGAATCTATCCTGAGTAAATAAGGAAAGGTAAATAACTCAAAAAAATCTATTTAATAAATTACTTGATCAAAAAATGAATCCATATAATATGTCAATGTTTTAAATTAATAGATAATAAAAACTAAATTTTCCACAAAGGGATTACTTAATATTTTATTTCATGATATTAGATATCACAAAACATTTTACATTAAAACAAAGTATGAAAAAATGATATACATTTTAAGTAATAATTATATCCATTATAATAAATATGTATATTTAATGGAAATTTAATGTCCAATAATCCCAAGAAAGTGAATGTTTTAAGGGAAAGTTAATAACCACAATAGTAATCAAGAAATTGAAGTTCAATAATTTCTATCGTCAAATGGTCATAAACCATCAAGATAAAGAATAAGTATGATATAATTACAAAATTTAATTAGTTAATTATATATAAAATAAAGGGTTTTTGTAATTGATGAATAAAAGGATCATAAAAAGTTCATTAATTTCTTTTATGGAAAATATCCTTTTCACTTTTAAAATCACTTTTAAAAACTAAAATTTTCATAATATTAGGAAAAAATATTTCCTTGAAAAGAAAATTTTAATATTAAAAATTAATCTTATAATAAATGGGTAGTCATGATGTCCTGAAAATTACATTCATGTTGAGTACGTTAAAAAAGATTCCTTTCACATTTTGAGTAAAAACTCAAAAAGTGCCTTGTTCAAAAAATAATGAGAAGATTAATTTTAAACCATTTTATTAAACTAAAACTTGGTTAATAATTTATTTTATAAATCATTTGACTAATAAAAGTTATTTTCTAAAACAATTTTGGAATATGTGGATATAGAATAACAAAATACTCCATAAAAAAGTGAAATAGGATTTTATTTTTTTTAACATACATTTTGAAAGTGTAACTTGTGTTGACTAATTAATCATAATTTAAAAATGGATATTCAAATTAAATAACTAAAATGGGAAGTATATTCACTATATAAAAGTTATTATGTTCATCATACCAAATATTTCTCAATGGAGTGAAAATTGAGATGAAATCCCTTAATTCTTTGGTAACTATTCAATAATAATCTCCAGGAAAGAATAAATTATGGTGAAAAATTGAAGGTCATGAATATAAAATTTTAATGATATACCATATCTAGGGTAATTATTGACACCACAATAAATAAATATGTAGATGGTATGGAATATGTCTCACATAAGTAAAAGTGAGGAAAAAACCCTTTCCTCAGTTCTGACTTCCTTCATACGTGTTTGAAAATCATGTATGATAAATAAATATTTATAATAAATATATTAATAAACCATAATTGTTTATATCATTCCATATATTATTTACTTATAATCTTTTATCACACATTTATTATTAATTCTTTTTTAAAATCACTGTTTTGGGTGATATGTGATTCATTTTTAATGTACGTTTTGGTTTGGTAGTTTTGGTCTATGTACTTTGATTATGTTTCCATCATATAAACAATGTTAATAATGATATAAATATCATATATATATATATATATATATTCTATATATACTTATTTTGAGTCATCCATAAAATATAGACATAGAAAAAAGAATTACACCGTTCTTAGAGATGGTAGACCGTATGTACGCATGGAGTCTTTTTTTTACTTTTCTAATGATAGAATGAAATAGATTTGAATAATAATTAATAATAATAATAGTAATATTATATCATATATGTCATATATATTCATTAAATCCATCCTTATTACCATCCACATAAATAATAAATGAAAAACGGAACACATCGCTTTGTGGATGTGTTAAGTTATACGTACACTCAAGTGATGTTTTTGTTTTTAATAGAATGGAAAATGAATGAAATATTTTTTTAACATAATAATAATAACATATATGTATATTTATGACAATAGAGTTATTATTTTATTATGAGTGTAACACATTAAGGAGAATTAGAAGAAGAAATAAACTTGAAAGATACGATTAAGATGATTACCTCGTCTTCGGTAGACTTCCTTTAGATACCCTATTAAGGGACTTCATGTTGGTATTTCTAAATGAAAAAAACCTCAATAACATGGATATGGTTTTTGATAATAGTTATTTCTAAGGGTTGTTTGAGATATATTTCTCAAAGCGGGGTAAAAATGAGAAACGTGGGGTGCCCTTTTATAATTGAGGGGAGGAGAATTCTTGGAATTTCCAAAACTATAAAACTAATATAAATTATTTCTCAGGTAAAAAATGGATCCAAATTGATAGAATTTTCATAAAAGATGAGTATAAGTCCAAATCATCTCTTTAAATAAAATTTTAACACATTTTAGGTATTTTTTCACCCTTATCTCTTAGTTTTAACCCCCCATGAACCCTTTTGATAATTACCACAATATTAAAGTTGTCTATCCATCAAGGGTCATGAATGTTACCATATGATTAAAAATGACCCATAAATAAACCACAATGTATGTTTTAAACAATATAAAACTCATTGTTCTATATATTATATTTTTATTAATTTTAAAATATTTAATAAAATATTACTTTTTATAAAATATCATTTATGTCATTTTTAACTTTTTTCATCACATTTGACATAAATACTTCAATAAAAAGGGGAAATTATAATATAATACTTGAAAAATTCCAAAAAAATTCATATAGATCTTAAAAATTCTTTGGACACAATAATTGATTAAAATTATATCACTTTTACGTTTTTAAAATCATTAATTTTATTTTTTTATTAATTATATAAATGTTGTGTCAGCGTTGCACAAGCCTTTAAGGTAATTATTCTATCACTAGAAAATTAGAAATAGATTAATATGATAAAAATATTTATATTTAAAATTAATATTATAATTGACCATATCCTCCATTTATCCTTATGTCAAAATTTTAATGATTATAAAATAAAGCGAATGAAATATTTTAATTTTCCTTAAATAAAATAATATAAAGGTAAAAATCATATCCAAATGGAAATAACCGCTCATATATTCAAATATTGGATGATTATGGATTAAATAGGTTCATCGAATGAAATTAACGTATGTGTTAGGGTCATTTTCTAGTCCTTATCATATTATTTTTTAACCTTAATTAATTGATTTGTCCTTACTGTGGTGATAATTATATTTTATAGTTATTATTATTATCGACAAAAAATAGAAGATGCCTATTTCAAATTTTTGGGAGTTCTTATTATAAATGTGGAATCCATTTTTGTATATTGAAAGTTCATAAGTTGAAGAAATTAATTTAATAATAAAATGATAAACACAACTAAAAAATTGTTTTTTTCTAAAAAATTTCTTTTTAAATATAAACTTGTATTTATAGTAAATTAAACCATAAAATTTAGTTCAAATAATTAATTCAGTTTTTATAATATAATAGATCTAAGTTTATCTTGAAACCATTTTAAAATAAAGTGGAACTTTTCACATGAATGAAATAAAAATACAATTTTTGATAAAAAGTAATAATATTCACTATTCACTAGATAATTGATCTTTTTAGAAAAATTCCAAAAAATAATTCTAAGTTATGTTTAATATTATTTTTTGAAAAATTAATATAATTTAATATAATAAACTTTTAAAAAGTGTAAAAAATTAATTATATGACTTTCTTTGAAAAGCAATAATTACTATTTTTAAAGAAAACATATTTTTGAAGAATAAAATGTCTACTAAAAAATTGGGTGCTTACTTATTAATAATTAATACATAAATTTTTTTATGAAGTATGTACTTCATATATATTTCATAATTTGGTTATTTCTATTCATACCCACCAATTTCAACGACTATGTTATAACCATGATATTTTAATTATACTATTTTATGGTTTATTTAGGCTTAGTGTTCCATGATGTATACAATATTTAATATAGTGTTTTTTAAAAATTGTGAGGTGTTAATTTTTTCCAACTAAAATAATTTTCATCTTCGCAATTTGAACTTAGGCTGAGTAATCAAGGTTTTGACATTTGAAATTCCATTATGGAAAACCCACATCATAAAATGTTTGAATTAAACACCCTCTTTAAATAGGTAAAGAGAGATAATAAGGTTAATGTAAATAAAAAAACTTGGTTTCCAAATAGTATAACATTGGTGGGACCTGAAATTATTGACATTGAATAGAAAACTAACACCCTTTGATTAATTGTGAGTGATAGAGAACATGGTCAGTAGAAAGGTAATGATCACACAATAATAAATTTCTGATGGGTGAAGAGCTAATTAATTCATTAGAAATTATCATAATAGGATACAATTTTTTGTTTCAAGATTATTTTCCTAGAGGTTAGGAATTTATTTACCATATATACTAAGAACATAAAGAAACATAATTTCTAGGAAAGTATAATTTCACCCTTTAATGAATTTCCACAATAATCCCATCCTTTCTCCAAACGATGAATATTTTTTTGATTTTGTATGCACGAATAAGTAAATTTAACTTTTAATGGATCATAATATCCATAAAATAATGAATATTAATTAAATATGTCTTATTATTCAACAGAAAAGTTTGGTTAGACAATTATCCTATAATAAATTCAAAAAAACCACCAAAGTTCAGAAAAATAAATTTCATAAATAGTTAACCTTAATATTTCTCTAAAATATGTCCAAGAGAATTTCAAACCCAAAACTCCAAAATATTTGATTAAAAATTGATCCCTAGATTTCCCATAATTTCTTATACCAAACATGCAGATACTTTGATCACTTATTCTCTTAAACAAAATAATAACCTGAATCACCATAAAACTTTAATGAAACCATAAAGTTTAAAAAATTAACTTTATCCTAATTTATTAAATAAAATCCCATACTATCAAATATATGATATAAATACAAAAAAATAGTAAACTCGATTATAAATTACTTTTTTATCAAATCACAAATCATTTTCAAGGCTACCAAGAATTTCCTATTTTCTTCATCAGTGTCAATATTCTATTTATCCCAACTAAACATTATTAACTCAGTATCAGGAACATATTAGGGGTTATCATTCCCTTATTCCAATATTCTCTAAAAATATAACTTTACAATTGGATCATTTTTATTGTTTATTGGTACCATTCAACATATGCTTTCAAATCCTGAAAATAAAATTAATGCAGTGGGTCCCTTATATATTAAATGATTCTTATAGATGAAATAACTTTGGTAAAATGAATCTACATAATTATTGAATCCAAATACACAAGCACCTTATGTAACACCCCTATCTCCCATGGTACGTATCCCTTTGAATAATGCAATAGCTTGCGTTGTACGCAACATGGAGTTTTAACACACCACGACCAATCAAACTAGCCGTTAAGAATAATAATACCCACTTTTTGAAATTTTATAAACTTTATTTTTCAAAATGGACTTCATTTTTGGATTTAAAATATCAAAATTAGATTAGGGTGAATTTTTTGTATTTTTCTGAAAAATTTCAATTTTTGATGAATAGTGAAAAACACTCCATTATTATTTAAAATTGACTTTTTATTTAAATAATTAGTTATTTTATTTAAATTTATATTATGTAAAAATAGATACATAATACCTATATATTTTCAATGTATTTCATTAGAGTCATTTTATAATAATATTAGATATATAAAATTTTATTGAACTTTTTACCGTCTTTTACCCACCTTCTAGGCACCTTTGCAAATCTGCATAAAACGAAATTTTACTGCTTATGTGTATTTAATTTCAAAAATCCGAGAGACACAATTGACATCAGTAAGTAAAATTTGGTTCAATAAGATGAAAATAATTTTTGGTGAATAGTAACTTTTGACTTTTATTTACCACGGTTAAAAGAAAAAAGGGTAATTAAAGGTAAAAAATGATATCACAAATTACCCTAACACATTTTCTAATTCTACTGGATAAGTCTATTTCGACCAAAATCAACCTTAGGGATAAAATATGATCCTTTTGGTCCACTTGGATTAGATTAGGACATTTATTATTATTTTATTTAAAGAGGAGTTAAAAGTGTTAAATTCAAAGTTTAATAACTAAACAATTTCTAATATAGGGTTATACATAAGATAAATTCTACTGTAAATAATAATTAGAAATATAAAAAGATTAATTACATAATGGTATTTTATTTATAAATTTTAGACATTATATAATTAAATTTATTTATGATACAATGATGATGCAGTAATTACCTTATTAATGAGAGATTAAAATAATTGATATTATAAATATCCAAATAAATGAAAATTGAGACTTTTGATGAATTAAACTAATTTTCCAGGTTATTATGGCATGTTAGGTTTGACTAAATAAATTTTTTTCGAAGTGATAAAGTTTTTATGACTTTAACAAAAACAAAATACCAAATAGTGTCAAAATTGACATAAATGAGTTTTTAAAACAAATACTATATTATTAATTGATATAATATTAATAAAAATCTAAGGTTCAGCCAAAGGACTAAGATAAGGTTATATATATTAATAATGAACCACTTTGGGTTCTCTTGGTTTATTATAGTAAGTTTATTAAACATTTATTATAATAATATAAGAATACATGGTAAAAGTTAAACTATTTAACTAAGAGTTAAATTTAAAGGAAAAGGTTAATATGGTGACCTAAACCTGACTAAAACCTATTAGTTGAGATATTTTCGACCCATCCTCACCTTTTCCTAGAAATAAATCATTTTGGATCCATTATAAACTGAATATGATTGTATAATAAAATAATATTTCAAGCTTTTCCAAAAGTGACCCTCACCTCTCTTATAAAAGGGTACTTCCCCTTCTCTCAAAATCACACCTCCAAATCCATTTGGGTCCGCAAACACCTGCTCAAATATCCTACCAACATACCTAAAATATACATAGAGGCCTTAATTTGATCATAAATCCAACCAAAAGGACCTCTTTTGATCAACTCAAAAGGAAACACTCGAAGAAGAGGTAATAATTTCACCACCTCTCTCAAAGTTCTTTTCTTCTTCCACTTCCTCTTTCCTTGTGGTTTCAATACCATAATAATAACTCTATTAACTTATACATACTATTATGTTATTATAATATTCTGAAACAATATTCATTATTCTATCCATCCTATGAATGACAAGTCACCATACGTGCGTACGTACGGCTTACCGTCTCCACGTCATCGTGTAGTTTGTTATTCAAACACTTCATTGTTTGTATGGGTATAATAATGAGTATAAATGATGTAAATAATAAATAAAACATTTTAAGGATTATTTATATATGATATACCATCTAATTTCATATTATTTCACCATCAATAAAATGATATGGTCACTCATACGTATGTACAGATTACCGTCTCCACGAACGCGAGGAAATTCATTCCCCATCATAACCATTCAAGAATAAATTTCATTTTATGATTAAAAATAATTTTTAAAAACTTAATATAATTTTAGATATTAATAAAATACATCCTATCCATATCAAAAATGACTTACGTAACAAAACATATAAAGGAAAGTGAATCAGGTAACACCCGAAACAATGATACTACTGGAAAATTATTAACAAAGAAATATTAGAAGATCATTTATGATATCATATTTATGTATGTGGTAATTTTATAATTTAATAAAAATTATTTAACTATTATTTAGGAGGTTAACATACCATAGAGCATGGAAAGGTACAAAGTAAAGGTTAATTTTACAGTCTCTTTATTTATTTGAGGTTGTTTATACGTAAGTATCTACTGGGACTTCTTTAACGTCCACATATGTGTTTCTTAAAAATTTATTTAATTTTTTTTATTTCCTATAATATGGGTTAAATTAATTTATATTCTTGTTTGAATTTTTATAAATTTTTTTGAGAGGAATCTTTCCTTCATTTTCCAAACAAGGTACTTTATGAACCTTTCGATGAATTAAGGTAAGAAAGTTTTTTTAACTTATACAATGGGTGTGGTTATTTTCCAACATTATAACACCTTTGAGGCTTCCCTTATAGGATTACAAAAATATTTTCAAAATAAATATTTTCTTTTAAAATTATAGGACTTTTAAATTATTTCAAAATAGATAGATATTTCTCTCAAATAGTTTTGATTTCATCTATGTCAACATCCTTTGATGGATTTTACACTTGTTTGAACTTTATTTATTATGATACAATATTCCATATTGTACTGAAGGTTTTGTGATATGTTTGGCTATGGATGTTTTATTTTTATATCATTCATGGTTTATGGTTAAAGTATTAACATTATTTATGCTAGTTTTAATATGAAGGTTTATGTTATGTTTCAACATTTTCATATGAGGAATGTATTGGACTTAGTTAGTGATGGGTGGAGACTGTTATAGCTCCTCAATGCATCAGTAGGTCTCATGAGACAAAATAGTGTCTTGGAATAAGGCCTTGATAAATCTTATTTGTAGTCTCAGTATAAGGCCTTGACTATGTGGTTATGATGTCTGAAATTATGCATTACATCATTATGAAATTGGCTATTGATATTACATGTGATTATTTGACTAGTAGAATATACATGTGAATAAGTAAATGGAATTATTTGATTTATATTTTTCTTATTATGCTGAAGTTTAACTTAAAAGGCGTGTGTTTTAGTCTTATACATTGTCTTAAATGTTTATATTTATTTATGAAAGTTTCCATTATATTGTTATACTTACTGAGCACCTGAGCTCACCCCTTTCTATGTTTTATTTTTCCCAGGATGCGAAGAAGTATATTATGACTGACTTGTATGGATAGTCTAATAGATATGAATGTGTAAAAAAGAGACAACGCTGTTGTTGTTTTTTCATTTTATAATGTAATGTAAAACTTATGTTTGTATCTGGTACTTCCAAGGATACTAAACTAATCAGTATTTCGAGACATGATTCCTTGTATCATGACTACGCTATATAATAATGCACCGACTCTGGGTAACTGGGGTTGGGGTGTTATATCTTAATAATTCCATTTTGGCAGTAGTAAAGGAATAAGCTTGGCCTACTTTCCTTGGATTATTTTGGGTTATATAAACTTTATTCTTGAGTAATTTATTTTCATAGTTCCATATCTTCTAATAGATGAAACAATGAACATTATAATTTTCATTTTTACCCTTTCATTCACTTTCCTGATGGAATTTATTTTCACACTTGAAGAAAAATTCTATTCCCACCAAGAAAGTACTATTGTGTTTCTTTCCACTATTTTCATAAGTGTGAAGTTCCATCCATCCATTATTTTACTTCACCTCATTTGGTTTTCCTTGGTTCTCATTTACCCTCTTCTTCTCTTGATTTCCATTGAAAATATATGACTTGGAGAATTATTTATATAACCCTATGGAGCTTGATACCATATTATCATATGATGAAAATTAATGAGAAACTTGTAACCATTGGATTATTGGCTTAATCCCATCAAATAAATGATCAATTTAACTTTTTGGATTACGTATATAGTTTATAGAATTACTTGTTAATCTTGTAAAGTTTTCCTCATACTCAGCAATACTTTCAACTTCCTTCAATCTTAGATTGAGTAATTTTCTTTCCAAATAATCTTGTTTCTCACAAGGAAAGTATTTATCAAAGAATATAACCTTAAATTCTCTCCATTACATGCTTTCTATTTCATTAACCACTTTAATATTCTGGATCAATGGCCACCATTGTTTTGGTAGAATGGGAACTTTCCCAAAAGGACACACATTATTTATTAAATAAGAAACAAAATTTAAAAAAAATAATAAAATATAGGTTTTTATAGTTTTCCCTTTTATAAAGATATAAGATATCCTCAAGAACATCATTGATCCAAGTAAACTCCAGAGCGATGACCCTTTTTTAGAAATCCCATTGGAAAAGTAATTTTTTTATGATATACATGCATGATGATGTAGTTCATGGATGAAATAGATTCCATGAAGTCACCCCATTTGGTAGTAAGCTTCCATGAAATATGAATAATGCCACTTATGAAAAATTGCACAATAGTCAAAAAGTGACATTCATGCCATAATTTGAGAAAGCCTCGTTGTTTTTTAAATTCCAAAACTTTAATAATTCCAAGAATTTCTAAATAAAGGGATATGATGCTACCACAAATACCATAAAAGCATTCCATTGCTTCACCTCTATCATTTCTGAAAATAAAACCATAACTATAAAGAGATAGATATAACCTTGATTCCCTATCTGTGTTACATTTAATCTACCACGGAAGTTGAGGGATCCACATAACCTCCATGGTTACAGAAGGGGGATGGTAGTTACCTATAATTTCAAAATGCTTAAGCATAGTAAAATATTGTATTGAATTATCACAACACCGATTTTGAATAGTATTTTTATGTTTAAGAGCAAAAATGATGCTCTTTCGATCTGATTTCAAGTATAAGGGTATTCTTATATGTACCATTATATTTCTACTATTCCAAATTATGTGCACGATTTGAGAATAAGACACTATATAAATGTTGAACACCTACTAAGAAATTGGTGTCCTGGTTCATTCTAGTAGCTACTCCTGAATATTACCTATATATGGAAGCTTGATTTCTAAAAATTTCTCTACTATTATCCACATAGATGTATCCATGACCCAACTTAAAAATATTTGGTCAATATCCTCCAAGTTGTTTTTTTAAATAACACATTTTGAACAAATAGTAATACCAAAAACCTGAAAAAAATAATCAGTGGGAATCTTATAGTGCATAACCCTCCATACAAGGGAATATTTGGAAGGAGGAATCCATAATTTACTTAGAAACTTAGCCTATATAGTAGGATTCCCCTGAACTGCCTTTTAGAAAAAAGTATTTCAAGAGATCTTCCCATTTGTGGAAGGATACCAAAAAATAATTTCATCACCATTAATGAAATTTATAGTTCAAATCCAAATCCTTGATATCATTTGGAAGAATTTTCAAGGAATTATCCAGTTCCCTTTGACTGACACATTTAATTTTATTAATGTGTTATAGGAGATAAGAGAGTAAATAAAAGGTGTACCTATCCAATTTTTCAATCCATAAATTTAGGGATAAATTAATACTAGAGAGCCAATGAGAATCCAGTAAAATGACTGATAAAGAATTCTTGAGGGAATTCCAAATGGATGAGTATAAATAATTAAAATTCACATTTTGGATCCTATTTAAGAATCTGGTTCTCAGAAATGAAAGAGCCTCCGACTTCTCATTGATAATCCTCCACATAAAGTCAACCTGCAAAGATTAATTGAAATTACTGAGATTTTTTATCCCAACCCACCAAAATCAATTAGTTGACAACATTGTCTCCACGAGATTGTTTCAATTATTCTCCAGGGAATGATAAATCTCCAGATAAATTTTTTATAGTAGTAAATATATTATTAATTGTGAGAATATGACCATTTATAGACCATAAAAGTTTATATGAACATTATCATGATGAAAATTTTGAAAAGGATAACCCTTCTATCCATTGAGTGCATATTTCCTTTCTAGGAAGCCAACTAGTTTCTTACCTGGCTCACAATGTGAAAAAAATGGATAACATGAGGTTTGCCCCAAAATATCAGGACACCAATATATGTGAATGGAAGCATGCCTTCTTAGATTCCTAGATCATTGATGATGGAAACTTTTCTAGCTGTAGGAATATTTGATCTAAAGTATAAGAATTATTTATTCCCACCTAAATCCTAAACTAAGACCTTTTTATAAGGATGAAGATAATTATTATTATTGTTGATGTTTCTTATATATTCTTTAGTGAAAATAAAGATGTCATCAGTATAAAATAAGTGAGTAGGGGTAACAAGTCATCTGGAAGCTTTGGTGAGATTGATTTTATTGGTGTTTTCGAAGTTGAGAAGAAGCCTAATAATGTAATCTTCAACAATATAGAAAATGATGGATAAGAGAGGGTCAAATTTTTTTACACCTCTAGATCATGTGAAATACACCTCAGGGTATCCATTGATAAGCATAGAGATATGTGATGATCTCATAAGAGTTGCATCCCATTTAATGAAAATGTCATCGAAGCCTAATTTTCTTAAGAACTTACAAATGAATCCCTAGTCTAATGTATTAAAGGATTTTTTTAACATTAATATTAATAGAAATTTTATCCCTTCTGGTGAATTTCTTGAAAATATTAATACATTCAGAAGTTGTAGTGAGGCAATCTTGAATTTTTCTACCTTTGATGAAATCAAATTGGTTTGGGGACACAATCCTATTTGAAATTTTTGAAAAACTTTTGGTTCTATTTATTTTATTAGGCACCATAACCAAATGATGGCACACACACTCTATTAGCTTATAATCATCATGAATATAGAGATATAAAATAAAATCCCTATAATGGTAAAATTTCTCAAATAATAAAATGGATTATCATAATTATAAGGTTAGCTATGTTTATTTAAAATCTATTTCCCAAGGTTTCTACTAAAATTCATTTGATAAAAACTATAACAAACCCAACTCTCGTAAATGAAATATGGTTTGTAATTTATTACATTTTCAAACATAATAGTGATCTAATATAGAAGGATAAATAATTTTAGCTATGTCGAAGAACCATAGACATACATGATTTCCATATTAAAATAGAAATATAAAGTATATAACATTAAAAAAATATTCTTGAATCCTTGATATTATTCATAATATACTTCTTCATATCCTGTGGAAAATAAAAAAAATCAAGGTTGATCTCAGATGCTTAGTAAGGGTTATATATAATAGAAGATATCTTGAGTAAATAAAGAATAATCAAAATAAAAAGTTAAATAATTGAAAACCCATTCCATTTAACCAACAAATTGAGAAAAAATGAATTCATGGATACTATCAATGCAATAATATGATGGATAATTATAACTAAATTATCAATAATGGGAATTATTAATATTTTTTTATCATTATCTCAAACACAGTGATATCTATACCATTAATACATCATGCTAAGACAATTTAAACTATTGTTGGACATAAACCAAAAACCCATTCAATACCATCTTACTAATTTGTGTCGTGATACCAACTTATGTATCAATGGGATATATAATTACAGTGCCCACCTATCATTGCATGTCCAATACATTCCTAATATGTTGAATGATCAACATAAATTCATAAACAAAATTCCTTATGAGAAAATTTCCATATCAAGTAAGCAATATAGATTATCAAAAATTCCCTAATTGATCAAATAAATTTCAAAGTTAGACAACATATGTAGAAATGATATATGTTTTAAAAAATATGAATATCCATGATAAAGAATATATATATTTAAGGGAAATGTAATGTAAAATGGTAACATGAAATTAAATGTTTCAAATGGATGTTAATGAATACAAAATTAATCAAGAAAGTAAAATATATGGTTGTTGTCATTTATGAATAGAAATATAAAAAAAAGTTCATTTAAAAATCTTTTTTGAGAAAAATTACCCTTTCACTTTGAAAATCACTTTTAAGAAAAATTAAAATTTCCAAAATATTGGGATAAGCATTTTATTTTAAAATAAATTTATTAAATTTTAATAAATGCTTATATAAAATGAGTGGTTATGAGGATGAAAAAATTCTATCCATACCGAGTATGTGAAAACAATGTTTCCTTTCACATATTCAGTAAAAGTCAAATGGTACCATTTTTGGAAAATGACAAGAATATTAATTTTAAAAAATTTCATAAAAATTTAAACATGGATAAAAATTTATTTAATAAATCATTTGATTAATAAAAATAATTTTTTAATTTTTTTTTTGGAAAATTTGAATATGAAAGAAAAATATACCTGGTCAAAAAGAGGAATAAGTCCTACTTTTCTTTTAAAAATACATCTTGAAAGAGTAACTAGAGCTGAATAATTAATCATCATGATTAAATGGACATTAATATTAAATACCAAAATGGTAAGTTTATTCAAAATATAAAAGTAATTAGGTGTTTATACCAAATAGGTCTCAATGGTGTAAAAATTGAGATGAGATCCCGTTCCATTTTGGTAACTTTCGAATGATAATATGCTGAAAAGAATGACATAAAAAGAAATATTAAATACTATAATTATAATGTATTCATGATATAAAATATCAAAGTGAATTTTATACACCACATAAAATAAATAAGTGGTGGGTTTGGAATATGTCTCTCAAAAGTAAAAGTACAATAAAAAACCCTTACCTCAGTTCAGACTTCCTTGAAATGTGTTTGAACCTATCGTATTAGAAATATAGAATTATTATAAATATATTAAAAACCATTATCATTTATATATAATATATTATTTACTTATAACCTTTATAACCCATTTATTAATAATTCATTGTTAAAATCACTTTTCTTGGAGATATATACTTCGTTTTTCGGTTATGTTTTGGTTTGGTAGTTTTTGTCCATGTACTTGGATAATGTATACATAATATAAATAATTTTAAAAATTATATGAATATAATATATATTTAATATAAATATATATATTTATATATTTGGATTCATCCATAAAATATAGAGATAAAAAAATGAATCACATCGTTCATGGAGATGGTAGACCGTAATTACGTAAGAGCACTGTTTTAACTATTTAAAGGATAGAATGAATAGAAGGAAAATCAAAATTAATATTTATAGAGTTATTATTATGAAACCTCTTTCATACATATTCATTAATTTAGTCCTTATTACTATCCACATAAATTATAAATTAAAAGCAGATCACATAGCTTTGTGGTGGTGTTAGTCTACATGTATGCCAAAGTGACATTTTCACTTTCCAATGGATTGGAAGGTAAGAAGGTTTATATGATATTATTGTTTTAGAATAATATATATGTCATAATTATCATATAATATAATTATTACTATCGTTATAACTATCCATCAAAAGTAGTGGTGAAAAAAATACACCGCTATGTGGAGACAGTAAGTTGTACTTACACACGAGCGATGTTTTCACCTTTTTATTGGATAGAAAAGAGATGGAATATAATTGTACTATAATAATAATAATAATAATAATAGTAATAAAAATAATAATAATAATATATCATTATATTTTTATACAGTATTTATTATTTAATGATGGTTGCAACACATTAAGAAGAAGTAGAAGAAGAAATAAATGAGAAAGACTCAATAAAGAAGATTACCTCTTCTTTGAAAGGCTTCCATTAGATCCCCTCTTAAGAGAATTAGGGTTAGTATTTTGTAATGAACAAAACCTATATAAATGGGACTATAATTTTTATAAGAGTAATTTTCAGGGTTTTTTGAGCCATATTTCTCAATATGGTATGAAGAATAGAAAGTAGAGGTTCCTTTTTATAATTTAAGGGAGGGGTATTCTTGAAAATTTTTCAAACTATTAAATTAATATATATTTTATTTTATACCATAATGTATAAAAAATTATATAATTAAAATATATGATGAGAATAATTTTCAATACTCCCATCTAATAAAATTTGGACATTTTTGGGGTATGTTTTCACCCTTATTTTTAGTTTTAACCCCTATTTACTGTTTGTACAATTACCTTAATATTAAAGTTTGCCATCCATTAAGGGTATTGAATGTTTTTATATGAGTAAAGAATAATCATCAATGGACCATGGTGGGTGTTTTATGTAACACCCCGACACCAGTTACCCAGATTCGGTGCATTATTTTAATACATTGGCATGATTACAAGGAATCAAGTCCCAAAGGACCGATCAGTTTAGCAGTATAGAAAAAATAGATCACATACATGAATGTTACATTTTCACTTTAAGACGTACAAAACAACATAAATAATCTTTATGAACGCCATTATTCCCTTGACTTAACCCGGCATATCAATCACAATACACTTTTTGGAATCCTGGGAAAAATAAAACATTGAAAGGGGTGAGCTCAAATGCTCAGTAAGGGTAAGCAATACAGCGGAAACTTTCAAAAATAAGCGTAAACATTTTAGGCAATGTATAAAACTAAAACAAAAGCCTTTTAAACCTAATATTATTCATAATATGGCAGAAATAAAATGAAATAATTCCATTTAATTATTCACATGGATATTCTACTAATCGAATAAACACATGAAATATCACTAACCACTTTCATAATGATGGAATTCATAATGCCAGACTATCATAACCACGTAGCCAAGGCCTCATGCCACGACTTCAAATAAGATTTTGTCAAGGTCTCGTTCCAAGACACTAGTTTGTCTCATGATACCTACCGATGCATCGAGGAGCTATAGCGGGCTCCACCGCTCACTTACTAAGTCCAATGCATTCCTCATATGAATAGGTTTAAACATAACATAAACATTCGTATTAAAACTAGCATATGAAATGTGAATAATTTCTCCATAAACCATGAATGGTATAAAAATAACACATCCACAGTCAAAAATATCACAAAACCTTCAATGGAAGTTTTGTATAATAAATCAACTTCAAATGAGCTTAAAATCCATCAAAGGATGTTGACATAGATGAAAATGATGAGTAAAACTTTTTGAGAGAAATATCCTTTTTGTAAAATCATTTAAAAGTCACAAATTTATAAAGGAAGTAATTTTAAAAGAGATTTTTGAATCATAGTGTCCCATACCACTTTGAAACTTTTGAAAAGAATTATCATTTCAAAACATTCATGTCCATATAAATAAATCCCTGAAATCATTTTGAAAACATGGACATTAATTAAAAAGATTCAGAAAGATAAATCTTTAAAACATTTGAAATTATGATCTTGATAAAGAGTACCTTTAAAAATCATTAAAATCTTCATTTTGAAATCATTTTTATGAAAAATGGACATTGATGATAAAAATGTCCCAGCAAATACTTACACATAAACAATCTGGGATAATGATGAGATTGAGGAATTAACCCTTACCAATTTGGTAACTTACGAAACGTACAACCCATTAAAGAGGTATCATACAATGAATATGTAAATACACATAAATTAATGTTTATTACACAAAGAATACAATTATGGGTAGTACATACACCACACAAAAGGTAATAGTGGCAATATGGCATGAATCTCACAGGAATAAGGAGTGAGATGAAAACCCTTTACCTTGCACTTTCCTTTAGTCGAGGGTACGTTTAACCTCCTGTAAGAAGATAGTAGTATGTTATTAAATTATACCAGAACCATATTAATATTTATGATATCATACATGATTCATTTACGACTTTATATTACCCATTTAATAATAATTTCCATGTTAAATTAACATTTCGGGTAATAATTGCTTTCTTTATCGTACGTGTTTTAACTTGTTACTCTTGGTTGTATCACTTAGATCATGATTTAAATACTTCCAGAATATAAAACATGATAAATATATCATATATATTTAGAATATAAATATGTATAATAGACATATACATGAAATGGAAAACATCGTCTATGGAGACGGTAGTCCGTACATACGCATAAACGATGTTTCTGTTTTCATATAGTATTGAACGGAAGTAAGTGAATATGATATCTGTAAGTACATAAATACTTATATATATAAAAATATTTATCTCCAGTAGCATTATTTTTTTTCATATATTACATACTTATTAGTAATATATATTTTTATAATCTTCGATGAATGGTGAACTTGGAAATGAATCTCATCGCGTCGTGGAGACGGTAATCCGTACGTACGCACGAGCGAAAATATCATTCTTTTGATATTAAGATAATATATAATTGGATGGTATATCATATATACAGAATCCTTATAATGTTATATTTATTATTTACATTAAATACACATCATTATTATATCCATCCAAATAATAATGTATTGAATAACAATTAAACCACGACGTGGAGACGGTAAGTCGTTCGTACGCACGTATGGTGACATGTCATTCAAAGGATGGATAGAATACTTAATATGGTTGCACCATATTTATAATAAAATCACAGTATATAGGAGATACTGGAGTAATTATTTTAGAATATAAATAACAAATAAAGAAGAAGTTGAAGAAGAAAGTAACTTGAAAGAGGGTGGTGAAAACATTACCTCTTCTTCGGGTTCTTACTTTTGATTTGATCAAAAGGGCTCCTTAGGTTGGCTTTCTGATAAAACTAAGGACTCTATGTTGAAGTTAGGGATGTTGAGAGATTATTTTGGCAGGGGTTGGCAGAACCAAAAGGCTTTGAAGGTGTGAATAATTGGTTTGGAGTTGGGTCCTTTTATAAGGGGGAGGAGGGTCTCTTTAGGAAAAACTTAAAGTAATAATTTATAATAAATTCATATTCGTTTTCTAATTGCTCAAAAGTGGATTATTAAAATCCTAAGGTGGGTATGGGTCGAAATCCTTTCAACCAATATATTTTAGATAGGTTTGGGTCATTATATTAACCTTATCTTTTAGTTTTAACTCAAGGTTAATTAGTTTGACACTTACCATGTCACTTTGTATTTTTATATTATATAGTTAATAAACATACTATATACCTCCAAGAGACCCCCAAGTGGTCCATTAATGATAAAACTATCATGATAAAAGTCCTTTGGTCGAGCCTTAGATTTTTAAGAATTTAATATCAATTAATAATATAATATTTGTTTTAAAAACTCTTTTATATCAATATTGACACTATTTGGTATTTTGTTTTTTGAAAGTCATCACAACTTGATTACTTCGAACAAGATACATTGAATCGTACATAACATGTCATAGTTACCTATAAAATTCGTGGATGTCATAAAAACTTTGAAATTATATTTATTTTAATATTTATATTACGATTTATTTGATTCTTTCATTAATAAGGTAATTAATGCATCATCATTGTGTCATAAATAAATTTAATTATTTAATGTCTAAATATTATAATTAAAATATAATTATGTAAGAAATAAATTTATATTTCTAATGAATATTTATAATCTAATTTATCTTATGTATAAACCTATATTAAAAATGTTTTAGTTATTAAACTTTGATTTTAACTCTTTTAACTCTTCTTTGAATTAAATAATAATAAATGTCCTAATCTAATCCAAGTGTACCTAAAGGGTCATATTATATTTCTAAGGTTATTTTTAGTCTAATTAAACTTATCCAATTGAATTAGGACAAGTGTTAGCGTAATAATAATATCATTTTTACCCTTAATTACCCTATTTACTTTTTACCGTGTTAAATAAAAGTAAAAAGTTTCTATTCACCAAAAATTATTTTTATCTTGTTGAACCAAATTTTACTCGTTGATATTAACCGTGTCTCTCGGAGTTTCAAAATTCTACTCATAGAAGCGGTAAAATTAAGTTTTATGTGAATTTACAAATTCTTCTAGGAGGTGGGTAAAAGACAGTGAAAAAGTTCAATAAAATTTTTATATATCTAAAATTATTATAAACCATCTCCAATGAATTACATTGAATTTATATAGGTATTATGTATCTATTTTGACCTAAAATAAATTTAAATAATATAAATAATTATTTAAATAAAAAGCCGGTTTTAAATAGCAACTCAGTGTTTTTCACTATTCATCAAAAATTGAAAGTTTTCAGAAAAATACCAAAAATTTACCTTAAAGTAATTTTGATATTCCGATTTAAATAATGAAGTTTATTTTACCAAATTCAAAACATAGAAGTTTCATTTATTAATTTAAAATTAATTCTCGTTGTTAAAACAAAAAGCGTGTTTTTAAGAAACAATAACTATCAAAATATTGACACTTGTTTATGTCCGGTTTAACTGTGAAATTATGTCCAATGACCAAAATTGGATTAAATGGTAAAAATATATTCTATATATAATTTAAAACCACTGAAATTAATAATTTATTACTATTAATTATTTCGATTAAAAAAGTTGTTTTTAATTAAAATTTAGTAATTTTCGCTATTCATCAAAATATGAAAGTTATCCAAAAAGTACCAAAATTTCACCCTAGGCTAATTTTGATAATCTGAATCCAAAAATGAAGTCCATTTTGAGAGATAAAATTTATAAAATTTCAAAAAGTGGGTATAACTATTCATAAAATCTACTTTGATTGGTCGTGGTGTGTGTTAGAACTCAAAGTTGCGTAAAACACACGCTACTGTATTATTCAAAGAGAGGCGTACCATGGAAGCTCGGGGTGTTACATTCTCTCATCCTTCAATAAATTGCATTCTCGCAATTTGATATTGTTCTTTGAAAATAAAGGTTGAAAATATAAAATATATTTGTGGGAAAACCCACATCAGAAATTTCATTAATAAAAGTTAGTCTTAATAAGATGAAAATAGAAATGAAAGGGTCACCACAAAATTATGATCTCGATTAGGAGGACATTGGTGGTAATTAGAGATATATAATTGGAGGAAAAACATAAATATTTATAGTTAGTGATTGAGGTCATCAATCACAAACAAGTTTAAAATTGAGTTCCTTAAATTCATCAATCTATGATGATTTAAAATATCATCGGTTCAACAAAACATAAGGTGTTAGGATAACACATTTTTGACATTTCAAAATATATTAGTTGAAATCCCACATCTAAAAATGAATTAATGAGGCCAATATTTAAAATAAAGAGTGGTAAGTTTGAAGATTACCGAAAATAACACATACTAGGGTTCCATGCAGGAAAATATGGATATGGAAGAGAAATCTAACCATCAATTATCTGATAGAGAGTGGTAGAGAACATGGATATGAAAAGGACAACAATCCCAAAGTCATAAATTAGTGATGATCTAAGGTACCATCTAGGACAACATTTTTGATCTAAGTTCCCTTTCTTAATGTTGAGGAATTTATTTATGAGATTGGCTAAGATCATAAGGAGATATACTTACTTTATAATTAGAGTTTTATTCATTAATAAATTTCTACCACAAACTCATATTTCACCCCAAAACATAATACAACTCAAAAATAATCTATTTATCTTAATCGTATAGGGTTCCAAATATAATGAATTTATAATTCACATATCAGACCCTTTATGAAAAGAAACTACATTATACCATCCAGGAACTTCATGTAGCACAATGGTAGGCGATAAATCCCAATTGCACTATGGTTGTGGGTTCGATTCACGTAGCTTTGTCTGACACGACGAGTCGTCAAATGGTCTGTGTGTTGTCCTTTTATAAAAATCCAAAAAACAACCTTTCAAACTTAATCCATTCCAACCTTTAGACTTATCCAAAATACTATTATCCAAACTCATAGTCCAAAATTTACAAGGAAGTTAAATATAATGAGGATCCTTTTTTCTAGGTAATAACATGTGAACGCCTTCCTCATATATTCTTTTACAACATCGCAACATCCTGAATTACCAAAATCAACCATCTCTTATTCCAAAATCACTACCTCAATATTAGGACCATATTAAGGTTTACCTTTCCGTCAACCACGTAATTTCAAAAAAATTTAACTCGCTGTAGAGTCAATTTTCTTAGTACCATAAAATCTCAAATCCTTAATGAAATAGTATTGCAGTACAATCCTTATTTATTTCCCGAACAATATTGATACAACACTTAAATGAAATAATTCTAAAATAACAATATAAGAACACTAGTCATTCCTCTTCATCTATGGTAGTATCATAACTTGATTATTATCTAATAGCATCATTTGCGGCATAGTCTGATGACTGGGACATTGGTTCGCGTAGTGTCCAAACTTCTTGCAGATGAAGCATTGTACATTTGAAACCTTTTTGTTACACTCTCAGTCACGTACTTGGTGTCCTTTTTCTCCACACTTATAACATACTCCCCTTCCTTTCAATCATTTTTCAAGGTGATTCTTTCCACAGTTATCACATATGAGAAAAACCCTTCTTTACCTTCTTCCCTTTATCTGTCCTTCTCTCTACCATCCTTTTCTTATCTGGATTCCCTTTAAAGCCATAGGACTCCGAGAATTCTTTACTCATCTTATCAACACATGATACTATTTATTCATATGATGATAATACGTGGGAGACTATTTCCCTTCTAAATTATTTCTTAGGACCATGAAAAATATGACCCCTCTTACTCTTTGGATCATACGTATTATGAGAGTTCACATTCCTTCTACTCGGTTCCATTTCTATAAAATAGAATAAACTAGGTCAGTTTATGAATTGCAATGAATAATTCCCAACCTTGTAAAATACCTAACGCAAATTGAACAGTTTATGGATATAATCCATAATCATAAAAATGTTTTCTTTGAGTAAGTATATACTCATGAGCTCTTCATAATGGTTTGTAAAGAAAATGAGAATTATCCTAAGCATATCCCCCGGGAGTGTTGTAACCAAGAGTGCAGCAAGGCCCATTGTCGTGCACCAGTTCCCGTTCGAGTCTAGCTCAAAGCGATGTTTTCGGGTTTTACCCCTAGGTACATCTGTTTCAGAGCCGGCTCTACCTGCTCGTATCCAGACATGGATGTATTGCTCAGAAAACTCACAAAATCTCTACAATACCAAAATTCTAGGAAGTTCTTCTATACTAATCCTCAAAGTCTATCTTAGGGCTATGTACTCTAATCATAGTTTATCTAAATCTAGTTTCCAAGGTTATTTCTAAACTTCCTCTGATAACAACTGTAATGCCCCGACCCCAGTTACCCAGAGTCGGTGCATTATTTTAATACATTGGCATGATTACAAGGAATCAAGTCCCAAATGACCGATCAGTTTAGCAGTCTTGGAAAAATAGATCACATACATGAATGTTACATTTGCACTTTAAGACGTACAAAAAAACATAAATAATATTTATGAACACCATTATTCCCTTGGCTTAACCGTGAATATCAATCACAATACACTTCTTGGAATCTAGGAAAAAATAAAACATAGAAAGGGGTGAGCTCAAATGCTCAGTAAGGGAAAGCAATACAGCAAAAACTTTCAAAAATAAGCATAAACATTTTAGGAAATGTATAAAACTAAAACAAAAGCCTTTTAAACTTGAACTTATGCATAATATGACATAAATAAAATGAAATAATTCCATTTACTTATCCACATGGATATTCTACTAATCGAATAATCACATGCAATATCACTAACCACTTTCATAATGATGGAATGCATTATGCCAGACTATCATAACCATGTAGCCAAGGCCTAATGCCAAGACTACAAATAAGATTTTGTCAAGGTCTCGTGCCAAGACACTAGTTTGTCTCATGAGACCTACGGATGCATCGAGGAGCTATAGTGGGATCCACCCGTCACTTACTAAGTCCAATGCATTCCTCATATGAATATGTTTAAACATAACATAAACATTCGTATTAAAACTAGCATAAGAAAGGTCAATAATTTCTCCATAAACCATGAATGGTATAAAAATAACACATCCACAGTCAAACATATCACAAAACCTTAAATGGAAGTTTTTTATAATAAATCAACTTCAAATGAGCTTAAAATCCATCAAAGGATGTTGACATAGATGAAAATGATGAGTAAAACTTTTTGAGAGAAATATCCTTTTTGTAAAATCATATAAAAGTCACACATTTATAAAGGAAGTAATTTTAAAAGAGATTTTTGAATTAAAGTTTCCCATACCACTTTGAAACTTTTGAAAAGAATTATCATTTCAAAACATTCATGTCCATATAAATAAATCCCTGAAATAATTTTGAAAACATGGACATTAATTAAAAAGATTTAGAAAGATAAATCTTTAAAACATTTGAAATTATGATCTTGATAAAGAGTACCTTTAAAAATCCTTAAAATCTTAATTTTGAAATCATTTTTATGAAAAATGGATATGGATGATAAAAATGTCCCAGTAAATACTTACACATAAACAATCTCGGATAATGATGAGATTGAGGAATTAACCCTTACCAATTTGGTAACTTACGAAACATACAACCCATAAAAGAGGTATCATACAATGAATATGTAAATACACATAAATTAAAGTGTATTACACAAAGAATACAATTATGGTCAGTACATACACCGCACAAAAGGTAATAGTGGCAATATGGCATTTATCTCACGGGAATAAGGAGTGAGATGAAAAACCCTTACCTTGCACTTTCCTTTAGTCGAGGGTACGTTTAACCTCCTGTATGAAGATCGTAGTATGTTATTAAATTATACCAGAACCATATTAATATTTATCATATCATACATGATTCATTAATGACTTTATATTACCCATTTAATAATAATTTCCATGTTAAATTAACATTTTGGGTAATAATCGCTTTCTTTATCGTACGTGTTTTAACTTGTTACTCTTGGTTGTATCACTTAGATCATGATTTAAATAATTTCAGAATATAAAACATGATAAATATATCATATATATTTAGAATATAAATATGTATAATATACATATATATGAAATGGAAAACACCGTTTATGGAGACGGTAGTCCGTACGTACGCATAAACGTTGTTTCTGTTATCATATAGTATTGAACGGAAGGAAGTGAATAAGATATATGTAAGTACATAAATCCTTATATATATAAATATATATATATCTCCAGTAGCATTATTTTTTCATATATTACATACTTATTAGTAATATATATTTTTATAATCGTCGATGAATGGTGAACTTGGAAATGAATCTCATCGCGTCGTAGAGACGGTAATCCGTACGTACGCACGAGCGAAAATATCATTCTTTTGATATTAAGATAATATATAATTGGATGGTATATCATATATAAATAATCATTATAATTTTATATTTATTATTTATATTAAATACACATCATTATTATATCCATCCAAATAATAATGTATTGAATAACAATTACACCACGACGTGGAGACAGTAAGCCGTACGTACGCACATATGGTGACATGTCATTCAAAGGATGAATAGAATACTGAATATGGTTATAAAATATTTATAATAACATCACAGTATATAGGAGATACTGGAGTTATTATTTTAGAATAGAAATAACAAAGAAAGAAGAAGTTGAAGAAGAAAGGAACTTGAAAGCGGGTGGTGAAAACATTACCTCTTCTTCAGGTTCTTTCTTTTGATTTGATCAAAAGGGATCCTTAGGTTGGCTTTATGATCAAACTAAGGCCTCTATGTTTAAGTGAGGGAAGTTTAGAGAGTATTTTTTCTGGGGTTGGACGAACCAAAAGGCTTTGAAGGTGTGAATAATTGGTTAGGAGTTGGGTCCTTTTATAAGTGGGATTAGGGTCTCTTTAGGAAAAACTTAAGCTATTAATTTATAATAAATTCATATTCGTTTTCTAATGTCTCCAAAGTGGTTTATTAAAACCCTAAGGTGGGGATGGGTCGAAATACTTTCAACCAATAGATTTTAGATAGGTTTGAGTCATTATATTAACCTTATCTTTTAGTTTTAACCCTTGGTTAATTATTTTGACACTTAACATGTCACTTTGTATTTTTATATTATATAGTTAATAAACTTACTATATACCTCCAAGAGACCCCCAAGTGGTCCATTAATGATAAAAATATAATGATACAAGTTTTTTGGACGAACCTTATATTTTTAGGAATTTAATATCAATTAATAATATAATATTTGTTTTAAAAACTCTTTTATGTCAATTTTGACACTATTTGATATTTTGTTTTTTTGAAAGTCATCAAAACTTGATTACTTCGAAAACGATACATTGAATCATTCCTAACATGTCATAGTCACCTAAAAAATTCGTGTATGTCATAAAAACTTTGAAATTATATTTATTTTAATATTTATATTACCATTTATTTGATTCTTTCATTAATAAGGTAATTACTGCATCATCTCTGTGTCATAAATAAATTTAATTATTTAAAGTCTAAAAATTATAATTAAAATATCATTATGTAAGAAATAATTTTATATTTCTAATGAATATATATAATTGAATTTATCTTATTTATAACCCTGTATTAAAAATGTTTTAGTTATTAAACTTTGATTTTAACTCTTTTAACTCTTCTTTGAATTAAATAATAATAAATGTCTTAATATAATCCTAGTGGACCTAAAGGGTCATATTTTATTTATAAGGTTGTTTTTGGTCGAATTAAACTTATCCAATTGAATTAGGACATGTGTTAGGGTAATAATAATATCATTTTTACCCTTAATTACCCTATTTACTTTTTACCGTGGTAAATAAAATTAAAAAGTTACTATTCAACAAAAATTAATTTTATCTTATTAAACCACATTTTACTCCTTTATATTCACCGTGTCTCTCGGAATTTCTAAATTCTATACACAGAAGCGGTAAAATTAAGTTTTATGTGAATTTACAAATTCTCCTAGGAGGTGGGTAAAAGAGAGTGAAAAAGTTCAATAAAATTTTTATATATCTAAAATTATTATAAAATGTCTCCAATGAATTACATTGAATTTATATAGGTATTATGTATCTAGTTTGACCTAAAATAAATTTAAATAATATAAATAATTATTTAAATAAAAATCCGGTTTTAAATAGCAACTCATTGTTTTTCACTATTCATCAAAAAATTAAAAGTTTTCAGAAAAATACCAAAACTTTTCCCTAAGGTAATTTTGATATTCCGAATTCAATAATTAAGTCTATTTTACGAAATTCAAAACATAGAAGTTTCATTTATTAATTTGAAATTAATTCCTGTTGTTAAAACAAAAAGTGTGTTTTTAAGAAACAATAACTATCAAAAGATTGACACTTGTTTATGTTCGGTTTAAATGTGACATTATGTCCAATGACCAACGTTGGATTAAATGGTAAAAATATATTCTATATATATTTTAAAACCACTGAAATTCATAATTTATCACTATTAATTATTTCGATTAAAAAAGTTGTTTTTAATTAAAATTTAGTAATTTTCACTATTCATCAAAATATGAAAGTTATCTGAAAAGTACCAAAATTTCACCCTAGGCTAATTTCGATATTCTGAATCAAAAAATGAAGTCCATTTTGAGAGATAAAATTTATAAAATTTTAAAAAGTGGGTATTACTATTCATAAAAGCTACTTTGATTGGTCGTGGTGTGTGTTAGAACTCGAAGTTGCATACAACACACGCTACTGTATTATTCAAAGAGAAGCGTACCTTGGAAGCTTGGGGTGTTACATTTTAAACCATATATAATTCATTTTCTAAACATTAGAATTTTATAAATTTTAAATCATTTAATTAAATATTATGTCTTATAAAATATTATTAATGTCATTTTTTACACTATATATTTAATTTTACTTTAAAATCATCAATATGAAAGGGTGAATTAAAATATAATACTTTCAAAGTTTCTAAAATGTCTTATAGATATGAAAAATTCATGATAAACATTAATTCATTCAAATTATATGACTTAATATTTTTGAAGTTATTTATTTCATTTTTTTATTAACTAAATAAACATTAAGTCAGTGTTGTGAAAACATCTAAGGTAATAATTTCATCACTAAAAATTAGCATTAAATTAATATGATAAAAAAATAATTTATATTTACATTTAATGTTTAGAACTAACGATATATTATGTTTTTCCTTAAGTAAAAAATTTAAAGATAATAAAACAAAGAGAATGACTTTATTGAATTTTTATTAAATAAACTAATATAAAGGTAAAGATTATTGAAAAATGAAAAAAATACCATATATTCTAAATATGGAATACATTTTTTCAATAATAAAAACACAGATGTTTCATAAATTAATTTAAGATTAAAACTCAATATACAATAAAAAACAGTTTTTCAAAAAATGTCTTTTTAAGTATAAAAATGTTTTTATACTAAATTAAATAATGAAATTTATTCTAATGAAATTATTTGGGTTTTAATAATATAAGATAAAATTTTAATTTTAAACCATTTAAAACAAAGTGAAACTTTTTACATGCTTGAAATTAAAATACAGTTTTTAACAAAAGGTAGTATTTTTTGTTATTCACTAGAAAATCAAACTTTTCAGAAAAATCCCAAAAATTCACTCTAAGATAATTTTGATATTTTTATTCAGAAAAATAATATAATTATAAAAAATACATTTTTAAAAATTAGAAAAAATTAATTATATTATTTTATGATAAATGCAAAAAAATATCAATTTTCAAGAAAACTTATTTTTGAAGAATAAAATGACTTTATTAAAAAACGATTGTTTATTTATTAAAAATTAATCAACAAATGTTTATTAATTATGAACTTAATATATATTTCAGAATGTATTTATTACTATTCATACCCACCAATTTCAAAGGCTAGGTTATAGGCTTCATATTTAAATAATTCAATTTTGTGGTTTTTTTAAGCTAGGTGATGTGTGTTGTATCTGCTATTGAATATTGTGTTAGTTTTATAATATTTTGGTGTTACATTAAAACACCTTAAATAAATTATTTCCTAAAATTTTTGACTTATGCTCTGTGTCAAGGGTTTGATATATGAAATTTCTTTATGGAAAACCCACATCATAAAATGGGTTAATAAAACTTCCTCTTAAAATAGGGAAAGAGAAATATGATGGTCAAAAGAAATAGCAGAAAACTACTTTTCAAAATAGTATAACATTGGTTGGAAGTAAAAATGAGAACATAAAATAGCAATATAATACCCAAATATTGTTAAAGGGTGATAGAGTGTATGTTTTGGAGTAAGTTAACGACCACAAAATCATAAATATGTGATGGGTGAAATGACCATCAATTAATTGAAATTTTTTATAATAGGATAAAATTTTTGTTTCAAGATTATGTTCTTAGATTTAAAGAATTTCTTTTCCTTCTAGACTAATAATATAAGGACATATACTTACTTGATAAGTATAATTTCATCATTTAATTAATTTCCACTATGATCTCATCCTTTCTCTAAATGATGAGTAATCTTGGTGGATTTTTTATGCATGAAACTCTAAAATTAAATTTTAATGGATTATAAGATACAAGAAATAATGATATTTCATTATCTCTTTCTAAGTATTTAACAAAACCAAAATTGTTTAGAATAAGTTATTTAAAAATATATTCTTTAACAACATCCAATGCTTAAGTGAATCAATTTCAAAAATAATTGACCATAAGTTTCCTCCAAAATATGTCTAACCAAATTCAATACCCAAAAATCCAAAATATTTTATAAAAAATTTACCCTCATATATCCCATAATGTCAAATACCAAACATGTTAATACCTTTATCACATATTCTATTAAACATACTAATAATCAGAATCACCATAAAATCTTAATCAAAACATATCTACATCCAAAAATCAAATTTATCCTTATTCCATAATTAAATCCCGGATTATAAAATATATTTCATAAATCAAAAAATGAAGTAAACTCCATCATAATTTACCTTTTTATCAAATCACTATTAATTATCAAGGTTTCTAATATAATCCTATTTACATCATCAGTGTTAATATTCTCTTTATCACAACTAAATATTATCAAACCAATATTTATTACATATTAGGGGTAATATTTCCCTTATTCATGTGTTCTATAAATGTATCACTTTACCTATAAATTAATTTGTTTGGATATTGGAACCATTCAACATATGATTTCAATTATTTAAAGAGAACTAATGTAGTACAACCCATATATATTTCATGATTATTATAACCAAAACATCATTGATAAAATACTTCTATATAATTATTGAATACAAATATAGAAGAACCTTAATCATTCCACTTCTGATGTAGTAAAAGAATAATACTGGAATTACCCCCTTAGATTATTTTGAGGTATACTCTCTTTATTCTTTGGTAATTCATTTTCATAGTGCCCCATATCATAACATTTGAAACACTAAACATTATAGGTTTTTTTCTTACGCTTTCATTCGGGCATGTGATGGAATTTCTTTCCAAACTTTATATAAATTCCAATTCCATTAAAGTAAATACCTAGTTATTTATTTCTAATATTATCATAGGTGGGAAGTTTCATACTTCTCTTATTTTTCTTAACCTCATTTCTTTTCTCCTAAGTTCTTAGTTGTTCTATTCTACTGTTGATTTCCTTTGGAAATATATAACTTGGAGAATTATTTTTCCATACCAATGTCACTAGATACCGTATTATCAAATGATTAAGATCATGAAGAAGCTAGTTACCTTTTTATTATTGGATTAATACTGTAAAATAAAATATCAATCTTACTTTTTGGATTATATATGTAGTTTATTTCATGACTTGTTAATATTCTAAATTTTTTCACATTCTCTACAACAATATCCTTTTCTACATGTCTTAGATTGAAGAATTTCCTTTTTATTTGAGTTCATTTGTCATGAGGAAAGTATTTTTTAAATAATATCACTTTAAAAGTTATACATTACATGATTTCAATTTCATAAACCTCTTTAGTATTTATGGTCAATGACCACCATTGATTGACATCACCTTTCAAAAAAATTAATTCTTAAAATAAACTTATCACTCTTATTTTACCCCAAATATTGGAATATATTTTGGAGGCATTTAATCCATTTTCGAACTACCAATGTATTAGTAGTTCCACTAAATTATATGGTATTTTATTGCAACAAGTGATTGAAAATAGGCAAGTCACCTTTTGGAAAAATAGGTTGTTCCATACCAGAAATGTTATTTGCCATAAACTGAGTAAAATATCTTAAGTGATAACTAATATTAATCATTTCCATCATAATTCTCATGTTAGTTATGTTTATATAAAATCTAGATCCCAAAGTTTCGACTAAACCTGATCTGATACCAATTGTAACAACACCAACTCTAGTATCCCATATATGGTGTCTACTTTATTACATTTTCAAATATACAAGGGTTTAATACCAAAGGATTAATTAGTTAGTAGTCTTAAATAACCAAATATATACGTGGTTTCCATATTAGTTTGGAAATATAAAGTACATAACATTATTGTTTTCTTGTTTCCTTGATATTCTTCATAATATCATTCTTTGTATGTTGGGGAAAAGAATCAAAATAAGGGTGAGCATAGATGATCGGTAAGGGTTAATTACAATGGAAGTTGTTATAATTAAATAAGAAATAATCAATATGGTAAGGTAAAAAGATGAAAACACATTCTATTTAATATATATCTTGAGAAAAAAATGAATTCATGGATAATATCAATATAGTAATACCATGAATAATAATAATTAATTTCTCAATGATGGAAATGATTAATATTAGTCATCATGATCTCATATATCATTATATCTAAACCATCAAGACCTTGTGCCACGATAATTTAAATTTTGGATAGTTAGACACCAAAAACCTATTTAATGGAAGTTTATTAATTTATCTTATGAGACCTACCAATGCATAGAGAGGATATATAATTACAGGCCCCATCTATCACTACAATTCTACTATATTCATCATACATTTAATGATCAACTTAAATTTATAAACATTATGCCGTATTAAAAAATTTCCATATCGTGTAAATAATATATGTTATTAATAATTCTATAGTTAATCAAATAAATTTAAAATTAAAACATTGTATATATAAATTATATATGTTTTAATAAATAATAATATCCATGATAAATAATATGGATATTTAAAAGAAATGTAATTTAAATTGATCATAAGAAAGTAAATATTTCAAGTGAAAGTTGATGATTACAAAAAATATCATGAAAGTGAATGTCAATACTTTACTTAGTCAAAATTTTCATAAACCATCTAGAGAAAGAATACGAATGGTATCATTATAACAAGTGTGTAGTGCATTGTAAGTAAAGTAAAGGGATATTGTTTTTGATTAATAGAAATATCATAAATATATCATTAAAGAAACCTTTTTGTGTAAAATTACGTTTTCACTTAAAAAATATTTTTTTTAAATTTTTTTTATAATATTTGTAAAAATATTTATTTAAAAAGAACATTATAAAATTATAAATTAATCTTCAAAAAAATGACTAGTCTGGAGGGTCAGAAAATTACATTCATGCTGAGTATGTTAAAACTAATATCCCCTTAATACTTTTTTGTAAAAAGTTAATAATTACCTTGTTTGGAAAACAAAAAGAATATTCCTTTTCAACCATTTCATAAAAAGAAAAACATGGGTAAAAATTTGTTTAATAAATAATTTTAATAATAAAATTTATTTTTTAAAACACTTTCTTTGAAGTTTTGGATATGGAAGAAAAATATTCTCGATGAAAATGAAGTCTACGACCAAATTTTCTTTTAAACATACATCTTGAGATAGTAACTTTAGTTGAATAATTAATCATTATGAATAAATTTATATTCAAGTTAAATACCACAAAGGGGTACTATATGCTATCAAACATAATGTTATTTTTAAAATAATGAGGGTGTTTCAATTTTATTTGATATAATTATTTTTTAAATTCAACTTCAACCATACTTTCCTTTCCTTTCAATGGTTTTAAAAATAAAATTTAATAATATTTTTCAAAAATTATATTTAAGTATTTTTACAAAAAGTGTGAAATGGATATTTATTTTAATGTTTTTCGAATGAAAGGATTTTTCTATTTTCATAAAACTTATCTTATTTTAAGCTTCCTTTATAAGTTTCCTTGATTTTTTTAAATGAAATTATTTTTTATTTTAATATTTTAGGAATTTGTTTTTTAAAGATCATGTAGGAAAATGATATTTTCCCAGTTTTCAAAGAAATGTTGAAATTATATTTTGAAGGTATTTTTATCAATGTCATCTTACCTTGATTTTTCTTATTCTCCATTGGGGATATATTCTTTTAATACCATCCAATTAATTTCTCTATATGGATTGTGATCACAATTTTTTAATAATGTATGATCCCATTTCCTTTTCATGGGTTATGCGATGATAAAATGAAGAATGTTTTTTAATCTTTTTTGACACTTATGTATGGTTTTCATTACTTGGAATTTGGTAACGAAATTGTACATACATCTAATTAATTGGGTAAATAATTATATCTCATGAGAAAATATTTACTATAATAGGGAGTGAATCTATTTTATTAATGGAATCTATCCACTATGATGGTCTTGGTAGAGATAATTGAATAAAGAAATAATAAGAATAGGAAGTTAACCCAATCCACTATGGGGCTCAGTACACTATGATTGTATTGGTTATGGGATTTGGTTAGGAAATAACTATCTATGATTATGTGTATTCTACAATCATATATCTTAGTATTATGATATTATTATTTATTATTCCACAATCTAATGAGTTTTGTATTTTGTTAAGAAAAATAATTATTTAGTGGGTCATGATTAATGATAATTTACTAATTGGGTATTAATATTTTAATTTATGATCATTTTGTATTATCCTTATGCTTATCTTATTCTTATATATGATCATCAATTGATATCTTAGATGTTTACCCTTACTGAGCATTTGAGATCTCCATTTCTTATGTTTCCATACCCCCATGTTATAAAGAATGGTGTTATTTAAGATATGTCTAGAAGGGTATCATTTTTGTATAATTTTATGTGAGATGTTGATAATTATTTTATAATAATAAAATCTAGGTATAATGGAAAAAATACCCAATTAATGAGGAAGACATGGGTTTTGTTACCTGAAGTGTTTTTCCCAATTCTCTAAAACTATATACCTAATATTTACTTGGTATATATTTGACTAAATGTTGAGTTTTTATATGTTAACTATGTATGGATAAAATTGGGATAATTTCATTGATATTAAATCTATTATTCAAGGAATATGTTTTTGTCACTAGATTAATGTGCACGAGACCCAGTCTATCTCAAAGAAATCCAATATTTCCTAAATAAACACTAAACCATCCATCTATGTACAGACTAAATAATCCTAGAATGATAATACATAGCTTCAGAAAATAGTTTCTAATATTAGATAGTTAAATTTTGATAAAGATATAGTTATATGGTTTGTAACCTAAATATTTATCCCATCAAAACTAGAAACTAAGATGGAAATTTTAGATGATGCAAATAGAAAATTTTTCTCTATTCATCTTGGAAGAATGATGATGTATAGATATATAAATAAAAAATTATATTGGGATATGACACGTGCCTATCGTGGGGTGTGAAAAAAACAAATAAAACCTAAGTTAAAATGTAGTGAAGTGGGTAACCTAGGTTGTCTCCAAATAGGAGTGCACAACAATTATGTTTTTCACTTAAATTAAAGAAAGAAGAAGAGGCTGTTTTTGAAAATGTTTGAGTTAAAAAAAATAAAGCAAGAAATAAAAAGAAAGGTTGAACACTAATGGATTAAGAGAGTGATGACTTCATGTTAGGATCACCTTTTGTAATGTCATTGTAGAGACCCGAAGCTTATCGTACATGGACATTACATTACTTTTGCGGAATACTTAGTACATAACAAAAACACACACACAATGATCGTAATAGTTTAGTGTCTTTGGAAACTCGGAACGTTATCTTCTAATCGTGGTGAAAGATCTTCAATATCTCCCATAAAGATCTTCCCTTTTTTTACCTAAAAACCTTTCTTTATATCCTGGGGAAAAGAAAACATAAAAGGGTGAGCTCAAATGCTCAGTAAGGGTAAACAAAAGAAATATCAATCACATCATATACATAAGAACATGGCTTTTGGAAATCTTAACCTGCAAAAGAGCTCATAATATCATAACATGGGATAAATCATAGAAGTGAAAATGAGATCCCCATAATCATAACATGAAACTTGAAACTTTGTGGCATGCACACATAATCATAGAAAATCATTTCTTGTTAGTCATGACTCATTGCCAAGACTATCTTAGTGGACAAAGTCCCTTTCTGAATCGAGTAACCCTCGTTTCAGTCCTGTTTCACTGAACCGGTATAACCTACCATTTCAGCCATGTCTATCTCATGAGATATAAAATCTTTACCCAATGCATTTGAGGGAGATATAGGTCTTACCCATCTTATAATGAATCCTTTCTTATGTGTGCCACATAATCATAAATCATCACATAACCCATGTAATAAAAATGGGATTCTTAAACAACATGACATCATAAAACAATTCATATAAGATAAAGGAATTCATAAAAATGTTTCCATCACAACATAATCAAATCCATGTAATAATAGGGATAAAAACAGAACCCTTTTATTATCTTAGATGGAAAATAATTTTGATAAAACACTTGAACTCCATTCTTGAAGAAAATATCCTTTCTTCTTCAAAAACATTTTTCCTTTCATAACATGTCATAAAACTTTAAAATAAAAGAAGTTGATTAAAAATAAAATTGAAAACTTGTAAAGGAAGCTTCTTTGAAGTAATGTTTTAAAAATCCATTCATGCCGTATAAGTTAAGAAAAACATTCTTCGTACTTTTGTCAGAAAAGTCAAAAAGTACCTCGTACGGAAAAACGACAAAAGATTCCTTTCATATTCTTTACTAAAAACTCACCTAAGGGTAAAATTGTATTTAAACTATTGAAAGTGGATGGAAAAAATATTACATATTTAGGGAACATGGATGTGGATGATAAAATACACCCCAGTAAATACTTACGAATAAACAATCTCGGATAAAAATGAGATTGTGATATTTCCCTTACCTTAGGTCCGACTTGCTTTGTAAGTGTCCGAACCTCCTGTATAATGATTTAAATCATGTTATTGACTTATTACAGAATCATATTCATTGTTATGATATCATATATGGTTCACTTATGACATTATATTACCCGTTCTTTTGTAAATTCCATGTTAAAGAAGCGTTTTGGGTAAAATCGTTTCATTTATCGTAGGTGTTTTGACTTGTTTTTCTTGACATCATTATTACTTATATCATGATTTACTCACTTCCAGAATATAAAATATGATTTATATATCATATATATTCAGTATATATATATATATAATAGGTAGATAAATAAAATGAAAAACACCGTTCATGGAGACGGTAGTCCGTACGTACGCATGAACGCTGTTTTCCTTTCCTTATTGTCTTGAAATGGAAGTAAGTAGATGACATACATATGTATATATATACATAAATCCAGTAGCTTTATAATTTCATATATTTCATTATTATTTCTTATATATACATTATAATCATTCTTAAATGGTTAACATGGAGAATGAATCTCATCGCGTCGTGGAGACGGTAGTCCGTACGTACGCTTGAGCGATGATATCATTTCTATAAATATTGAATTGAATTGGAGTGGATTATACAATATATTAGAATCAATATGATGTTGTAATAACTATGTATAGTTATTCTTTACACCATTATACCCATCCATGTAAGGTGGTGGTGGAAAATAGATTACACCACGGCGTGGAGACGGTATTCCGTACGTACGCACGCGCGATGATTTCTTTTTCCGTAGGATGGATAGATGGTGAAATAGGGTTGTTTCATAATTATAATAACATATCAGTATATGAGTTATACTGATGTTATTACTTCATAATGAAACAACCTAAGAAGAAGAAGTGGAAGAAGAAATAAAGATGAAAGAATTGGTAACGGTAATTACCTCTTCTTTGAAGTGCCTCTTTGAGACCTCCTCTTAGGGCACTAAAATTGGTCTTTGAGGAAGACCAGAACCTCTAGGATGTTTTTAGGGAAGTGGAGAAGAGATTTTCGCAGGGGTTGGCCGAGCTTGAGTGCTCAAATTGGTGTAAGGAGGAGGGGGAGGAGGTGTCCTTTTATAAGGGAGGAGAGGGGCACCTTAGGAATATCTCAAAATATTATTTTATATTAAAGTCAAAATCGGTTTATAATGGTTCCAAAGGGTCTTATTTCGAAGCTAAAGTGGGGATGGATCGAAATCCTATCAACCAATAAGATTTAGACAAGTTTAGGTTATTATTTTAACCTTATCAATTAGATTTAACTCTAAGTTAAATAATTTAACTTTTACCGTGTCTTTTTGTTTTCTTACATTTTATGGTTAATAAACTTACTATAACATGCCAAACGAACCCCAAATTGTATATTATTAATACATATATCCTTATCTAAGTCATTTGGCCGAACCTTAGATTTTTAGGAATAAAATAACAATTAATAATATAATATTTGATTTAAAAACTATTTTGTGTCAATTTTGACACTATTTGATACATGATTTTTGTGAAAGTCATAACATAATTATTTGTTCGAACCAAGTTGATTAAATCAACACTAATATATCATAGTAACCTAGAAAATTAGTGGAATCCATAAAAAGGCTCAAATTATATTTAGTTTGGTGTTTATAACATCAATTATGTCAATATTTCATTAATAAGATAATTACTGCATCATCTTTGTGTCATAAATAAATTGACTTATTTGATGTCTACAAATTAAAAATAAAATACCATCATGTAGGAAATCGTTTTAGCTTTCTAATGAATATTTACAATCGAATTTATCTTATGTAAAACCCTATATTAAAAATGTTTTAGTAAATAAACTTTGATTTTGACTCTTTTAACTCTTCTTTGAATTAAATAATAATAAATGTCCTAATCTAATCCAAGTGGGCCTAAATGGTCATATTTTATTCCTAAGCTTGTTTTTGGTCGAATTACACTTGTCCAATAGAATTAGGACATGTGTTAGGGTAATAATAATATCATTTTTACCCTTAATTACCCTATTTACTTTTAACCGTGGTAAATAAAAGTAAAAAGTTACTATTCACCAAAAATTATTTTCATCTCATTGAACCACATTTTTCTTACTGACATCAACCGTGTCTCTCGGATTTTTGAAATTCCATTCACAGAAGCGGTAAAATTAAGTTTTATGAAAAATTCAGTTTTTTTAACTACCACTTAGTAGTTTCACTATTCATCAAAAATTGATGTTTTTCAGAACAATGCCAAAATTTCATCCCAAGATATATTTCATATTCCGAATTCAAAAATGAAGTCTATTTTACCAAATTCATAACATAAAAGTTGCATTAATTAATTTTATAATTAAATCCCGCTGTTAAAACAAATAGCGTGTTTTTATGAAACAATATCTATCAAAAGATTGACACTTGTTTATGTCTAGTTTAAATGTGAAATTACATCCAATGACCAACATTGTATTAAATTGTAAAAATATATTCTAAATATACTTTAAAACCACTCAAATTAATTATTTATCACTATTAATTATTTCGATTAAAAAATTTGTTTTTAATTATAATTTAGTAATTTTCACTATTCATCAGAATATGAAAGTTATCCGAAAAGTACCAAAATTTCACCTTAGGCCAAATTCGATACTCTGAATCCGAAAATGAAGTCCATTTTGAGAGTTAAAATTTCTAAATTTTAAAAAGTGGTTATTACTATTCATAACGGCTAGTTTTAATAATATTTTAATAGCATATCATTGTTTCGTGAAACTCAGTATTACGTACCACACACGCTATCGAGGAAGGTTGCGATTGCGTGTAATGCAAGGCAAGTCAAGGATGAGTGTTGTGCAAGCTCCTTTTGGTGTAGCGTACAACACAAGACATTAGTGAAATAAAAAAGAATATTTTTCATAAAATCTCGGGCTATTACATTCTACCCCCCTTAAAATGAATTTCGCCCTCGAAATTCGTCGGGGTTATAAATGGTTTACTATTAAAAAGTTTCTTTAATAGAAACCCACATCGTAAAAAGGAATACCAAAACTTGGCTTTAAAAACTAAAGTATGAAATGTAACGATTACCCAAATAAACTAATCACTGGGTTTCCACATAGGTGAAAATATGGATATGGAAGAGAAATCTAACCATCATGTTCTGATGGAGAGTGGTATAGAACATGGCTATGGAAAAGCCAGTAATCACAAATCCATAAATTTGTGACGATCTAAGGTACCATCTGATTCATCAGGTATAAGAGAACTAGGACAACATTTTTGGTTTTCAAGATCATTTCCCTAAAGTTAAAGAATTTGAATTAGAATAAATACTTACTTTATTTTGGTACAATCTCACTGTTGTTCGTGACTTTAACAATTTCCACTTCATCTCTTAAATTATTGAAGTTGAATTTGTTATTCGTGAAGTGTTAGCAGATCATGTGATAGAATGACGGGTCATTCCATCTGTCTCAAAAGGTTAGCAAAATTTATATACATAAGTCGATCTATAGTGGGATTAATCATATATGGTTCCTAAAATGGGCTTATACTTCATATATCATACTGCTTAATATAATAACACTAGTTTCTACTAAACAGAGACTTCCTGTAGGTCAGTGGTAGGCGATAAAGGCCAGTCGCACTTCGGTTGTGGGTTCGATTCCTACAGCCTTGTCCGAAGCGATGGGCTGTCACCCGTCCTGCAGGTTGTCCTTTTTCTAAAACTACGTTACTATAACATCCCATCAATAATATCGAAAATCTTCTATCCTTAAACAATACTAACTTATGTCCAACATAATCCAGTCTAATCTTTAGGCTTATACATAATACTGCAGTCCACTCTCATAATATAGTGACAACGATTACCAGAGATTTAATATTGTCGTTGATCCCCACATATCATAAGATATGTCTTGTTGGTCACATTCCAAACATTCAAAGTCCTTAATCTTGTATTCTCTTGAATACCTTAGTGAAAACATGAGTGCAGTTAAAAGTTAACACTTTCCACATACCAAAATCCTCAAAATTCTATATACTCAAACCATGATATCACTTAGTCCTTATATCAATCATGAGCTCATGAATACTATTAAACATTTCATTTTCTCGTCTTCATTATGCGCATATCATCTTATTTCCAAAAAATATCTCAATCACTTTGAATACCACATCAATAAATATTTCAATACTCAATGATACAACATTATTTTGGAATCCCATTACATAAACACTTAATCATTCCACCACATCGTTGTCATATTCAACATTGCCAATAGTGATCGCATGTGATTTCCCTTTGTCCTTTGCCTTCAGTGGTTGCTCATGTTGATCATCACTAACCCTTGGATTAGGGCAATTATTAGCATAATGCCCCATTTCCTTGCACTTGAAGCATTGAAGTGTTGGTGGTGCGTTCTCTGCAGTGTTTGCTTTATTCACATCATTAGAAACCCTTTTTCCATTACTTCGACACTCAGCTACTCGATGACCTTCTTTTCCACACTTAAAACATTTTCTAGTCCCTTTAAGACAATCTCCACCATGCTTCTTTCCACACTTTGTGCATAAGGAAACATTCATCTTCTTTTCACCATTATTCTGAGATTTCTCCTTGAACTCCATCTTTCGTTTCTTGTCAAAACCATGAGATGGATATGTAACACCAACTTCCATTTCTACCTTGATAGCACAACGCACAATTTCTTCATAGCTACTGAAGTCTCTTATAGCTAATGCCCTTCGAAGACTTGGTTTTAAGCCACTGAAAAATCGATCAACTTTACTTTCAGGTTGGATGATAATTCCAGAAGCATACCTTGCAAGTGTTGTAAAATTTGCTTCATAGGTACCAACAGATTCATCTTCCCTTTGCTTCAGTTCAAGAAACTCTTTCTCCATCTTTGTTCGAAGAATACGAGGGAAGTACTTACTGAAAAACACGTTCTTGAACTCATCCCATTCCATGGACTCAATTTCATCTCTTGGCCTCGTATTCTTGATAAGATTCCACCATTGATCAGCTTCACCTTCCAAACGATATACTGCTAAGATGACTTTATCATGTTCAGAACATTGAAAAACTGAAAATATCTTTTCAGTAGTACTGATCCATTGTTCAGCCACAAGTGGATCAGAAGACCCACTGAAAGAAGGTGGACGTTGCCTCATGAAGGACTCAATAGAATATTGTTCCCTTCTCTGCTCATTTGGAAGTCCATAATGATTCATAGCTTGTGTAAGTATAGCAATAAGATTTTTCACTCCATCTCCCATAACATTTGTTTGTTCAGGAGGGCAATCATTGCATTGTCCATTGCATTGATCAACACGGTTCCTTCGGGTTCCAGCCATCGTCTAAAACCCAAAAAGAATAGTGTGAGAGGGAAAAATCATGCTAGGGAAAACAACATAATAAAGGGGGAGTACATTCAATATCCAACATCTTAGGTTTAATTCTATGATCGTTAGCGTAATTCTATTACTATAACCTATACGTATACTTATCCCTAGGGACATCCCTAGACATACCTTAGAAATATCTCTAGGGATCTCACTAACGTTTTCGCATCCTAGTTTCCAAAGGTTGACTAAACCTTTCCTCTAATACCAACTGTAGAGACCCGAAGCTTATCATACATGGACATTACATTACTTTTGCGTAATACTTAGTACATAACAAAAACACACACACAAGGATCGTAATAGTTTAGTGTCTTTGGAAACTCGGAACGTAATCTTCTAATCGTGGTGAAAGATCTTCAATATCTCCCATAAAGATCTTCCCTTTTTTTTACCTAAAAACCTTTCTTTATATCCTGGGGAAAAGAAAACATAAAAGGGTGAGCTCAAATGCTCAGTAAGGGTAAACAAAAGAAATATCAATCACATCATATACATAAGAACATAGCTTTTGGAAATCTTAACCTGCAAAAGAGCTCATAATATCATAACATGGGATAAATCATAGAAGTGAAAATGAGATCCCCATAATCATAACATGAAACTTGAAACTTTGTGGCATGCACACATAATCATAGAAAATCATTTCTTGTTAGTCATGACTCATTGCCAAGACTATCTTAGTGGACAAAGTCCCTTTCTGAATCGATTAACCCTCGTTTCAGTCCTGTTTCACTGAACCGGTATAACATACCATTTCAGCCATGTCTATCTCATGAGATATAAAATCTTTACCCAATGCATTGGAGGGAGATATAGGTCCCACCCATCTTATAATGAATCCTTTCTTATGTGTGCCACATAATCATAAATCATCACATAACCCATGTAATAAAAATGGGATTCTTAAACAACATGACATCATAAAACAATTCATATAAGATAAAGGAATTCATAAAAATGTTTCCATCACAACATAATCAAATCCATGTAATAATAGGGATAAAAACAGAACCCTTTTATTATCTTAGATGGAAAATAATTTTGATAAAACACTTGAACTCCATTCTTGAGGAAAATATCCTTTCTTCTTCAAAAACATTTTTCCTTTCATAACATGTCATACAACTTTAAAATAAAAGAAGTTGATTAAAAATAAACTTGAAAACTTGTAAAGGAAGCTTCTTTGAAGTAATGTTTTAAAAATCCATTCATGCCGTATAAGTTAAAAAAAAACATTCTTCGTACTTTTGTCGGAAAAGTCAAAAAGTACCTCGTACGGAAAAACGACAAAAGATTCCTTTCATATTCTTTACTAAAAACTCACCTAAGGGTAAAATTGTATTTAAACTATTGCAAGTGGATGGAAAAAATATTACATATTGAGGAACATGGATGTGGATGATAAAATACACCCCAGTAAATACTTACGAATAAACAATCTCGGATAAAAATGAGATTGTGATATTTCCCTTACCTTAGGTCCGACTTGCTTTGTAAGTGTCCGAACCTCCTGTATAATGATTTAAATCATGTTATTGACTTATTACAGAATCATATTCATTGTTATGATATCATATATGATTCACTTATGACATTATATTACCCGTTCTTTTGTAAATTCCATGTTAAAGAAGCGTTTTGGGTAAAATCGTTTCATTTATCGTAGGTGTTTTGACTTGTTGTTCTTGACATCATTATTACTTATATCATGATTTACTCACTTCCAGAATATAAAATATGATTTATATATCATATATATTCAGTATATATATATATATAATAGGTAGATAAATAAAATGAAAAACACCATTCATGGAGACGGTAGTCCGTACGTACGCATGAACGCTGTTTTCCTTTCCTTATTGTCTTGAAATGGAAGTAAGTAGATGACATACATATGTATATATATAAATAAATCCAGTAGATTTATAATGTCATATATTTCATTATTATTTCTTATATATACATTATAATCATTCTTAAATGGTTAACATGGAGAATGAATCTCATCGCGTCGTGGAGACGGTAGTCCGTACGTACGCACGAGCGATTATATCATTTCTATAAATATTGAATTGAATTGGAGTGGATTATACAATATATCAGAATCAATATGATGTTGTAATACCTATGTATAGTTATTCTTTACACCATTATACCCATCCATGTAAGGTGGTGGGGGAAAATAGATTACACCACGGCGTGGAGATGGTATTCCGTACGTACGCACGCGCGGTGATTTCTTTTTCCGTAGGATGGATAGATGGTGAAATAGGTTTGTTTAATAATTATAATAACATATCAGTATATGAGTGATACTGATGTTATTACTTCATAATGAAACAACCTAAGAAGAAGAAGTGGAAGAAGAAATAAAGATGAAAGAATTGGTAACGGTAATTACCTCTTCTTTGAAGTGCCTCTTTGAGACCTCCTCTTAGGGAACTAAAATTGGTCTTTGAGGAAGACCAGAACCTCTAGGATGTTTTTAGGGAAGTGGAGAAGAGATTTTGGAAGGGGTTGGCCGAGCTTGAGTGCTCAAATTGGTGTAAGGAGGAGGGGGAGGAGGTGTCCTTTTATAAGGGAGGAGAGGGGCACCTTAGGAATATCTCAAAATATTATTTTATATTAAAGTCAAAATCGGTTTATAATGGTTCCAAAGGGTCTTATTTCGAAGCTAAAGTGGGGATGGATCGAAATACTATCAACCAATAAGATTTAGACAAGTTTAGGTTATTATTTTAACCTTATCAATTAGATTTAACTCTAAGTTAAATAATTTAACTTTTACCGTGTCTTTTTGTTTTCTTACATAATATGGTTAATAAACTTACTATAACATGCCAAACGAACCCCAAATTGTATATTATTAATACATATATCCTTATCTAAGTCATTTGGCCGAACCTTAGATTTTGAGGAATAAAATAACAATTAATAATATAATATTTGATTTAAAAACTATTTTGTGTCAATTTTGACACTATTTGATACATGATTTTTGTGAAAGTCATAACAGAATTATTTGTTCGAACCAAGTTGATTAAATCAACAATAATATATCCTAGTAACCTAGAAAATTAGTGGAATTCATAAAAAGTTTCAAATTATATTTAGTTTGGTGTTTATAACATCAATTATGTCAATATTTCATTAATAAGATAATTACTGCATCATCTTTGTGTCATAAATAAATTGACTTATTTGATGTCTAAAAATTACAAATAAAATACCATCATGTAGGAAATCGTTTTATATTTATAATGAATATTTACAATCGAATTTATCTTATGTAAAACCCTATATTAAAAATGTTTTAGTAAATAAACTTTGATTTTGACTCTTTTAACTCTTCTTTGAATTAAATAATAATAAATGTCCTAATCTAATCCAAGTGGGCCTAAATGGTCATATTTTATTCCTAAGCTTGTTTTTGGTCGAATTACACTTGTCCAATAGAATTAGGACATGTGTTAGGGTAATAATAATATCATTTTTACCCTTAATTACCCTATTTACTTTTAACCGTGGTAAATAAAAGTAAAAAGTTACTATTCACCAAAAATTATTTTCATCTCATTGAACCACATTTTACTTACTGACATCAACCGTGTCTCTCGGATTTTTGAAATTCCATTCACAGAAGCGGTAAAATTAAGTTTTATGAAAAATTCAGTTTTTTTAACTACCACTTAGTAGTTTCACTATTCATCAAAAATTGATGTTTTTCAGAACAATGCCAAAATTTCATCCCAAGCTATATTTCATATTCCGAATTCAAAAATGAAGTCTATTTTACCAAATTCATAACATAAAAGTTGCATTAATTAATTTTATAATTAAATCCCGCTGTTAAAACAAATAGCGTGTTTTTATGAAACAATATCTATCAAAAGATTGACACTTGTTTATGTCTAGTTTAAATGTGAAATTACATCCAATGACCAACATTGTATTAAATTGTAAAAATATATTCTAAATATACTTTAAAACCACTCAAATTAATTATTTATCAATATTAATTATTTCGATTAAAAAAGTTGTTTTTAATTATAATTTAGTAATTTTCACTATTCATCAGAATATGAAAGTTATCCGAAAAGTACCAAAATTTCACCTTAGGCCAAATTCGATACTCCGAATCCAAAAATGAAGTCCATTTTGAGAGTTAAAATTTCTAAAATTTAAAAAGTGGTTATTACTATTCATAACGGCTAGTTTTAATAATATTTTAATAGCATATCATTGTTTCGTGAAACTCAGTATTACGTACCACACACGCTATCGAGGAAGGTTGCGATTGCGTGTAATGCAAGGCAAGTCAAGGATGCGTGTTGTGCAAGCTCCTTTTGGTGTAGCGTACAACACAAGACATTAGTGAAATAAAAAAGAATATTTTTCATAAAATCTCGGGCTGTTACAGTCATAATAGTCACAAAGATCATATTACCTCTCTTCCCTTTGAATGACAAATGAAAGACTCCTCGATCGAGTTATCTATCACCCTTAGTTAAAGAAGAAAATAGAACTCACTCCTATGAGAATGGAAGTTCATAAACAATTCCTAAACAACTAAGGAAAGTCCCTATCATGAATTTTTTCTCCTTATAACTCTAGAAAAATTTTACTAGTTCTACACACATGCCAACGATCGTTAGACACTCACCACCTAACACAATCTGCTCGATCGAGACAAATTGCACTAGGCAGAGGGAGATTAAAAGTCTTTAACCAAATCTATTAAAAATGAATACACCAAACTCAAAACATGATCGCATTATGAGAATTGAGAAATACTAAGAGTACAAGTCATTCAAAAGATAAATAGGATTTTACATTTAAGCACAAAACTATGACATTAAAAAAGAGAAACTCCCCCTTCCCCGATCACTCAAAGGTTTTACCCCTCCATGTGAAGGGTATTAGAGTTGAAAGGGGAAGAAGAGATCATGATTAAACTAAGTAAAAAGAAAATAGAAAATAAGAAGAACTTCAAGAACTCAATCCTCTAGCACAACCCTTCTTGCACCTTCTTCAACCCCTTTGAATGGAAGTGAACACTCTTATTTATAGGAATGGGGAGTAGAAAATTTCCCTTCAAAATTAATCCCCTGAAAGTTTGAGTCCATTTGGAATATTAAATGACTGAATTTGGAAATTTGTACTTCTTTAAAGTTGTTCCTCCATCTCTAAGATGTCTACTAACGAAATTTCAGCTTCATTATTCATGAAATGAAGGAGTTATGAACGCCTCACTGAAAATATTTAATTCTTCCATACATACTTTTATTATTCCAATATGTTGAGTTCCAACGAATTTATGGCCTTGAGAATTAAAGAATCAGGCGTGGAAATCCTAATTAGAGTTATTACTTCGGATGTCTTCCATATCCATGTAAAATTTCAGCTTCAATGGGTCCTCCATTTATAAGATATGGGCCCAACAATAAATTTATGTAATTCTATGCACAGTTTTGTAGGCCTGACTTGTGAGATGAATTTGAGCTTTCAAATGACGGATTGAACTTTGGGCCCAGAAGGATAAAATGAAGCCCAAAAGCATAGAAAGCCTAAAAATAAGGTATCATACAATTTGGATAAAAAATATAAAATATATTCTCAAAATACAGAAGATCCACAAAACTTCTAAATTTCTAGAATTAACCAATTTCCACAATTAACCCCATAATTCACAAAACCACTAAAATGATACAAACCAGCTCAAATTGATTAATTGGGAGGGGTTAAATAATTTAAAAACATATGAAAAATAATGAAAATATTATCTATATTAAGATAAAAATAAGAGGGATATTACATAGTTTATATCTTAATGCCTATTTTTCTAGAAAGTTATGACTAAGTGATAAAAATAGATTTGAACCATCAATTTTGTCATAAGACTCCCTATAATATCTAAATAAGATGATTTTAATTGTTATTTGGTTGATCACCTTAAATATTCAATGAATTTTGTTTCTATCAATGAATATTTCCTTCCTGACCAACTTTCTAATATATATATATATATGAGAAGTGGTAGGGCTTCATGGAGTACCAATATCTAGTGTGACTGGTTTAGATATGTTTTTACCTAATGGTTATAGATAAGTATTCAATAATAATTATAGATGGAGTTTATCTTCAATATTTATTACCACCTATAGACAAATTCTTAGTCTAAAACGACCATTCAAACTTTGGAGGATATGTTGAGGTCTGGTTTAATGGATTTCAATAGATGTTGTGATCAATCCCTACACCTCATAAAGTTATCATTCATCAAAAAATTTATTTAATAGAATTATGATGGAACCATATCAGGCTCTATATGGGTAAATATGTAGCACTCCAACATGTTGGGATGATGTTTCACCCTAAGTTTTTCAAAGAGAGAATTATGTTTGATAGCATATTTTATATGAAACACTGAACCCAAATAAACTAAGATTATTTAAACATGATCCTTATAACATAGCCATTAAATTTTTGGGTATGAATAAGATAAAAAAATTTCTGATATATATATATATATATATATTTCATAATTAAGAAAAATGTATTGATAAATGCATAATAAATTATCCCTCAATTTTGGTAATGTCTTTTTTTCTTAAAAATATGTTTTATAAAAAAATGTTTTTTATTTATTTTTATAAAAAATATATTATAATTATTCTACAAAAAATTTAAAAAATTTATTTTAAAAAGTTAAAATTCATTTTGATACCATAATATCAATACTAACTTATGGTGAAATTTTGGGTTTTTTTGAAAAAATATTTATTTTTTAGTGAATAATGAAAAATATTTTTTTTGTAAAACCATATTTCCATTTGATAAATTAAGTAATTTAAAATTACTCATAAGTTTTAAATTTTATTTAAAATTAACATAAGTATTATTTACTTATAATTAATCAAATTAATTATATTTAAATTGTCTTTATTCTAGATTTTAGAATAAGTTTATTTTTAATCTTAAAACACATCTGTATCAAAACTGTTTTAAAATGAATAATGTTAATCTATTATAATTAATTATAATAATACCTAAATAGGAATGATTTAAATAATTTTTTTGATTATATATCTATATTTTTTAATTTAAATTTATATAATGATGATTTATAGTTATAGAGTTAATCTAAAATTATCGTTTCCTTTAACAATTCATTTTTTCAGAAATTCGATTTCCATTATGCTTGCAGGTTTTATATTAAACTAAATTCTCCCACCACTAATAATTGAGTTTTATAAAATGGATTCCATATATGGAATCATTATAATTAATATTATTTAATAATTTAACTTAAATTTTGAACAATGTGAATAGTAACCATAGTAAATATTTATTACCAGAGTTAAAAGGAAAATGGGCAAATTAAGGGTAAAAATTATTCAAATAGTACTAGAAGCAAATAAAACCAAAGGATATGAATATTTATATTTTCATTAAAATATAATAATTATTATATTTTTTTAATTTATAAATTATTAAATAATAATTTTGATAAAAATTATATTTTTGATATTTAAAACATAAATTATATTTGGAGTAATATATAGTTTTAATAAAGACACTTTTTGATTAAGTCTATAAATTTTGGAATGAAATGTTATTTTAATATAATATTGTTATTAAATATGATATATTAAATATAAATTATAATATAATTTTTATGAAGTCGAATGTTATTGTTATAAGGGTTTGAAAACTATTATTATTGAAAAACTAGAATTTCTCAATAGATTCTTGTTTTCATAGTGAAGATTAAAATATTCACAATTTTTTTGGAGAGAATAAATATTATTTTTTTGAGTCATCATGTCAAAATTATCTAGTGGATAAGTTTTCATAATTTTTTGAGATAGTTGAATTTTAGGATAAAAATTAAATATGGTATAAATATTAAGTGTGTATTATGACATCATAATGAGCCAAAAGTGTTGTGATAAATGATATAAAGTGTAAAAATGACCATATCTATGCTTCCCCTTTATAATAATGTATTTTTGAAGTTATTTGTATAATTTTTGAATGCCTTTATAAATCCTACAAAACATATATTATATTTTTATTTTTTAAAAATAATTCTATATAAACATGGCTCACTTCCAAATCACCAAGGGTAATATTTTAATGATTTAGGACCTTGAACTTATAAAATATTGAAAAAAATCCTTATTTTCAGAAAATGTTGGCTATAAAAATGGAAGGGTTTGTGGTTTTGATTATCTTATTATATAGAGGACAAAACCAATGTGTGAGAAATAATAAATTACTGCCCTTTATTTTCTTATTTTAAACCACCCCATATCCGGTTAATCTTCACTAAAAAGCCTTGGAGCTCATACTAACTCTAATAACCCCTATTTAGAGTCCTCCCAAGGTTCCCAAAGCTCTTAAGAATCTCATCCCAGGCTTTTGGAATCACTATATCAAGGTAAGGGATGTCCCTCTTTTCATTTTATTCAAGAACCACTTTTATATTGTGCATGTTTATTTCAATTTATTCTTGTTTTGTTATATTTTTATACAACCATATTATTAAAATTTTTATTTATATGTGATGAGAGATCCCTTTGACTCCCATTAATCCATCACATGATACTTTATGTACACCTGTTATGATACTGAAATTATCCTATGATTTTCCATACCAAAAGTAAGATACCTTTCTCACTTATTTTGAATTCAAGCACATTATTTGTAATGAGCCTTTTGAATATAAATTAGTTATATTTTCATAATTTTATAAACATCACTTAACTAACCACTTTATTTTCTTTGAATTAGAGTTCATTTATACCCTCTCATTTTAACCTTTACCTAAGATGTTACCCTACCAGAAATTAGTTTGATATTTCTCTCTATTCATTCCATTAAAGAACCTTCTTTATAAATGGTATTTTTAATATCAATTGGTTTTATTATCATGAACTTATAAATATCCATCCATTGTAAAATTTATTCCCTAATAATGAGAGATCATTGATCCTCTCTCGTTATAGTAATTACGAAAGTAGTCGCTATGTTGAAATTTAACAAGGGATCCTTTTATTATCTCCTTTATTCAATCATGTTCATAATTTTATGCCTTTTATTTAAAATTAATAATGTTGGGATATGATTTTATATACAAATATTTCATTAAATTTCATATCTAATTGATAAGAGACCCTTTTTCTCTCATTAAACCTTTTTATAAATCTTTATGCACTGCTGTTATACTGCCAAAATTTCACTGTAATTGTTTCTATGCTAAATGTTTGTATTGTTACTACCATCACTATTTACACTAAATGTTATTAACCTAGACATTGATATAATCGTTTTATTGTGTAATTACATGTATGTAATACATAATACATTATTGTGGGATTAAATGTGATGAAATATGTTCTTATATATATGAACTATGTGGCACACTTATGCATGTACATGATATGATTATGATGGGTGCACCCAAATTATGTTTCTATGGATTGGGTAATGTTTTAGTCTCATGTGATGCCCAATGTAGTGTATGAGATGTTATCATAAAAATATTAAGTTTTGATTCCTTGGAGGTTAATCTTAACTTATATTTATAACTTCATGTTTAATGTTGTTTCCACATTCCCATGTTGCCTTTATGTTATCATGCTATATCATGCCTCATTGTTCATGTTGATGATTATCACACCTTTTATATCTTATTGAAATTACTATTTTCTAACATGTAATAATTTCTTCGTGTTATGATTTGTTTAATTCCTTATTGAAATTTACAACACAACCCTTTCTATATTTATGGATTGAAATTCATATAATAAATATTAATAGTTATAGAGTTAAATTAATATCATTTTTTCCTTGAAAAATTCATTTTTTTGTAACCCGCTTTCCATCATGCTTATGATCTTTTTATTAAATTAAATCATTCCACAATTGTTAAAATATTTTGATAAAATTTATTCTACATTTTGAATGATCAAAATTAATATTAATCATTAATTTAAAATTAAATTTTGAACAATATGAATAGTAACTTTAGTAAATATTTATCACCACGGTAAAAGGAAAATAATTTAATTAAGGGTAAAAATAATTTAAAAAGTACTAAAAACTAAGTAACCAAAATAAAATGATTTTTTATATTTTCATTTAAATATAATAATGATTATATTTGTTTTTTTACTTTATAAATGATTAAATAATGATTTTGATAAAGATTATATTTTTGATATGTTAAAATATAAACTGTATTTGGGGGTAATATATAGTTTTAATGAAGATAATATTTTTAATTAATTATATAATATTTTTAATAAATGATATTTTAAATATCTATTATTATTATATTATATATATTAAATATAAATGATAATATAATTTTTATGAAATCTAATGAAATTGTTATAGGGGTTTGAAAACTATAATTTTCAAAAAATCCAGAATTTCCTAGTAAACATCGATTGATGTTATAAAAGTGAAAATTAAAATATTTATAAAATTATTTAGATAAAATAATTTTATTTTGAATCAGACATCAAAATTATCCAACAATGTTTTTCTCATAATTTTCCAAGACAACCGATTTTTCAGGTAAAAATTAGATACAGTATAAATATATGGTGTGTATTATGAAATCATAATGACCCAAAAGAGATATAATAAATGATATAAAGGGTATACATGAACAAATATATGTTTCCAATTTAATAAAATATGTTTTTCAAGTTATTTTATTAATTTTATAAATCCTTTATGAATCCTCCAAATCCTATATTTTATTTTATGGTTTTAAAATCAATTCATTATAAACATGACCTACTCCAACATCACCAAGGGTAATATTTTAATGATTTTGAATTGTGGAATTATAAAATAGTGAAAAAAATTCCTTTTTAGAAACCATGGGAAAATTTTAATATTTGGAGTTTTAATTATTTTATTGTATAAAGTGCCAAACCTAAGTTTGAGAAATAATAAATAACTCACCTCTCTTTTCGTATATAAACCCAACCAATATACCATTACACTTCACTCAAAAACATTAAATCACTTTCTTGAACTTCCATACCCTCTATATTGTCCTCATACGGTTCCCCAATCTATAAATAATCTTTTCCCAAGATTTTGGAATCATCCTCTCAAGGTAAGGGATCTCCCTTGCTTCTTTTTTTTTCAAGAACTTATTTTATACTATGCCTCTTAATTTACATTTTTTCTTATTTGGGTAAATTTTTGTACATCCGTATTACATAAATTTTTATTTACATGTGATTATACACCAATTTAAATTTCATTAATCCCTCTCATTAACCTTTATGTGCACTTATTATGCGGTCAAAATTATCCTGTGATTTTCTTTACCAAAAGTAAGAGACCTTTATCTCTTCTTTTCAATTCTAGAACCTTATCTGTAATTATCCCTTTGAATATAAATTTGTCATATTATCATTATTTTATAAACATAAATTTACTATCAAATTTATTTTATTTTAATGAGAGTTCATTTATCCCCTCTCATATTGACCTTTACCTAAGTCGTTACCATGTCAAAATTTAGTAAGAGATTTATCTATCTTAATTTCAATTCAAGAACCTTATTTATAATTAGCCCTTTAAATCTTAATTGGTTATATTTTCACGACCTTATAAATATCTCTATACTTTCCAATTTATTTCTTAAAAATTAGATATAATTTATCATCTCTCATTATGTTATTTACCTAATCTTTTACTATACCAAGATTTAGTAAGGGATCATTTCCTTATCCTCTTTATTCAAGCATATTCTTCATTTTATTTCTTTTATTTTAATTAATAATTTTGGGTTATTTTTTTACACATCCATATTACTATAAATTTGATATCAAAATGACGAGAGACCCTTTTTTCTCCCACTAAACCATTTTTTTAATCTTTATGTACAACCGTTATGCCGATGAAATTTCACTATAATTTTTCGATGCCAAACCTTTGTATTGTTAATACCATCTCTATTTACACTAAAGGGTATTAAAATAGAAATATATATACTCCTTTTATTGTATAATTTTTTTATTTAATCCCACTCCATTATTATTTGATTAAATGTGATGAAATGTGTTCTTATGTATATGATCTATGAGGCATATTTATGCATGTACATGATATAATTATGATGGATATGCCCAGATAGAGCTCCAATGCATTGTGTAATATTTTGTTTCATGATATTCCATGTATAGTGTATTTGAGGTTATCCTAATCACATTATGTTATTATTTCTTGGTGTTTAACCTTGACCTAAGTTTACAATGTCATGTTTAAAGGTGTTGCCACATTACCATGTTTACTTTATATTATAATGATATATCAGGAATCATTGTTCATGTTGATGACTATATCTTATTTTATGTCCTATTGAAATTACTATTGTCTAACAATTAATAATTTCTCCACGTTAGGGTTTGTTTATTACTTTACTTGGATTTATATGTCACCCCTTTCTTTTGTATGTCCCCAGGTTATCCCGTGCAGTTTTAAAAGCTATGGAATTTTAGAAGAATGTTAAGGAACTATTGAATAAGTTTTTTCTATCCATGTAACATATTTTTTTTATATACATAATTAACCAAATACATTGTAATTATTGATCTTATGGTTTGTATTAAGTATATTACTATTTAATAAATCATGAATTAATATATAATGAAGAAACAAGTTTTCATATATGAAATTGTAGGGAGGAGGATGATAGGTATTGAACCAATCCCATAATTGTTTGAGAATGATGAAATGATTGAGAGACAGATGAAATTAGTATAAATTTTACCAAAGAGTTATGAATATAATCACCAATAATATATGGAGTTTAAATTTAGAGATACAGTGTTACTTTTGATGTCCAATTAGAAGTAGGTTATGAGATTTGGGAAGAAAGGGGATCTAATCCCAAGGTACACTGTCCCCTTAAAGATCCTTGATCGTATTAGGGTTCTATATTTTCACTTAGGTCTCCCTCTTTAACTCCCCTAAGTTCATAATGTGTTCTATGTATTAATTTTTAAGAAGTACATTCAAGACCCATCACCTATACTGAACAATAAATTCATGCGATTAAAGCATGATTTATATAATGAGGAGAAACCAGAGGAGAACATAGATTGAAGTGATAAAGTGATTTGTAACATGACCACCCATCTGATCAATGTTATATTAAGGAATCATAATTTTAAGGAAGCTATATGGGAGCCTTAGGATGTGATGTGATAAAGTCACACTGAGTAATATTATTCCTAGTAATAAAATTTTTAGGATTAAATTATTTGTAAGGGGGAATAATGTAACAAACCATGATTTTAGTAAATATTTCTTATTAAATAACTATTGTTTTGAATATCTTTCCTCAAACACAATATTGAACTAAAATGAGAACTACAATACCTTAATAAAATTAAATTGTAAAATATGACTACAACAATCATCCCTTAAAAAAGTGTGTATAAATATTAGTAACAATATTATGAAGAATATATAGAAATCATAATTTATGATATTACATACATATAATTATTAGTGATTTTTTATTATAAATTAAAATGGTTATATCAATACAAGGTTCATTTAAAGATTTCTATAATATGAATTCTTATGATAAAATTAAATTATTAAAATTTTATGGTTTTAATTGGATAAATGGACTTCTTTTTTGGGTTAAATATGTAAATATTACATTAGGTTTTATTTTTGGGATTTTTCTAGAATGGTTAATTTTTAGGTGAATAGTGAAAATTATTCTTTTTCAGTAATACAGTAGCATTTTTGACTTTATCCTGATTTAAGAATGGATTAAAACTTTTATGATTTTTTCATTTTCATGTAAATAAAAAAATTTATAATTTTATCCTATAAATAATTTTTAGGATTAAAAATAAACTTTTTCTAAAAATCTGTTTTTACGCATACCTTGTGCTAATGTTAAAATTAATTTGTCCGAGTCTTAGAAATTTTATCTAATAAAATGGTTTCTATATCTAAAATCATAACTTAAAAATTAGGTTATTGGGGAATTTTAAGTTGTATTCATTAAAATTAGTTACTGAGGTTAAAAGTATAGTTACCATAGTAAAGGTAAATTAATGTAAAAAGGATTTTACAATGTGTAAATGAGCCAAAAAATTCTAAAATAATGTCTCAAAATGAGTGTTTGTGGTGAGGATTGACAAAAACCTATCTCATATTCATTATATTTTAGTTTTGAATTCTCTTTCCTTGTTAAACTTGTGTTCCTTTTATATTAGTATGCTATATTTACAAAAATTCCATTCGCTTTACTTGTAAAAGGGTCCTTCCACCACCCCTTAAAATCTAATCTAAAAATTCAAAGTTCCCGTGAAATTATATCCATTTTACTTCACCTATAATCATCTGACACATATTTGGTATTCTATTCATAATACGTTAACATGATTCTTCTATTTCCAATAAATACTTTAGGAGAAAGTTCAAATTCTCAATGAGGTTAAATTTATTTCATGAAAGTCAAGAATAATGGTATGATGTTCATATTTCAATTTCATTTCTTTTATATTTATTCCACATTCACCACTTATTTAATTTTTTTATTGTGTATATACTACCCTTGGATGTCTTTTATCATGTTATTAATGAAATTCAACATATTTATAGAACCATATTAGGCTATATATTTTATGGGGTTTTATTCAAAGATTACCAAATCCTAAAGGGTCCTATTTTTAATCTCATTGTGAAATAAAGATGGCTTATGAACGATAATCCATCAGGGTAATTTTTATGATTTTATCTCTAAAAAATATATCATCATCTTCATATTTCTTTATTTTTATATTTTGCATTCCATCTCTTATTTTTAGTTCACCTAAATAAATAATTCACCCAAGGTGGAGTGCATAAGTGAAACCGACCCCACCTCTTCTTCTCGGTCATGAATCTACTTCCTCAATTTCCATGTTTATTGGAGGATTTTATGGACGTCCCTACATTTTCATCATTATACATATAAAATGTGTGAAAATAACATTTATTTAAAATTTCCCACATGACCACATTTTGTACCGTCTTTTCCTTTTTATGAATCTTCGTCTCCATGTTTTTTTCATTAATAAAATTATTACAATTCTTGTTTTTTAAATATTACAATTTAAATATGTTTTTTCAAAGGACATGGGAAATTATTCTAGTTTCCAAGTAATTTTACTAATACTACATTGGAATAATTTTTATTTTTTTCAGTATCATTTGGAATATTTTGTGCTTGATTGAGGTTATACTCTAAATGACACTATCCACCTTCTTTCCCTGGATATATTATGGCAATTTTTTATGGATGTCTATCCCGAAACCCGTCTCTTTTCCATAGATTGACTAAGTGTTATTAGAAATATGTATATTTTTATATTTTTGTGGCACATATATATAGATAATCATTATGTGATGGTTTGAGTCCTATATCACTCCCAATTCATTGGTAATTGTTTTATAACTCATTTGATAATGATTCTCTATGTGTACCTAATTATGATTATTCTATGTCCACAATATTATGTGTGGGACCAATTATGGTTATGTTATTCAACAAGACTTTGTGTGGGAATATTATTGGTTATTATATGTCGATAGTACTATATGTGGGGATTATTGTAGCTATGATATGAACATATGACTACAAGTTGGCCAAATTTTTATTAAAATGTCTTCATAAGACTATGTGTGAGCATAGTATTGGTTATGATATATACACAATTTTGTTGTATTCAATGATTATGTTTGTGTAGTAATCATATGATTTTCAATGTTCTCATGGATCATAGTATACTCATATCCTCACGTAATATTTATAATACATGTTTATTTGGGTATTAAGTCCTCCTGACATGATCATGGAACTTGATTATGTTCTCATACCCACATGTTTTTCTTATTCTCACTTATGATAGTTGATTGTTGTCTATAATTTTTACCCTTAAGGAGAATTTGAGCTCAAACTTTTATTATGCTTCCATTAAATAGGTTATGAATATTAATATAACTTATGAGATGTCTGGAAGGGGGTATAGTGTGGTTTGGTTATTGAGAAATGTTCCCATGTATTTTATAATAAGTTTCTTTTATAGTTAGTACTAAAGGATACTAAACCATCCAATCCTAGTATTTTGAGATTATTTGTGAGATGATATGATTATTAATGTAAAATAATGAATAAAATATGTTTATTATTCTTGGTCTACCTCACTTTGTCTATACCATTTAGTCTATCACTCTCTCATAAGTCATTCCTCACTTAGTAACTTATCCTTAAATCACACCCCTAACTCATTCCATAATTGAGCCCTGATATGAATCCATATTTGGGTGGTAATATTACTAACATGTAATCAGAATATGTCCCTTTTTAAAACACATATCCTTATAATTACATTATCAACAATCTCTTTTACAGCTGATAGATTATCTATCTTGGACAACTCAAATCCCATAATATTTATCCTGAAGATGAAGATATGAGTGGACTATGATTATTGTGATTGTATTTGTTTCCAATAAGACAATGTTTAATAATAAAATCTATAGTATTGACTATTTATATGTGTTTGGTATTATTGAAGAACCTAAATAATTATGATATTTATGAACCCCATGATAAATGAAGTATTTCATGGAAAGGTTTAAATTTAAGAGCTCATTAGTTTGAGATAAAACTGGGAGTTCTCATAATATCTACTATTATTTATGTTCCTGGAGATTCATTAATTTATTGATGATCTATTCCTATGTTGGAGATGAATATTGAAAAAGGGAATAAGTTGCTTCTTGGATACTTAATACGTAAGGAAACAACTTCTACATATATTATAAATCTTAAGATGGACATAATGTGAATCAAGGAAAAGATCTAATTCTTGATGGAAACAATCTTTATACCACCTTGAAACCATTGTATGTTTTTAGCCTAGTTAAAATAAATCGTCTTACTGGATAATTACACTACCTACCCAATAGTGTGTAACTCTTAAAATTACTTTGTAATAACCAAAGAGTCCTCCACCAGTGGAGACTTTAAATTTGATATATTGGTGCTACCTTTTCTTCCCAAACTTCCACTCTTTCATGTTCCTTATTCTTTATTATTTTTTTAATTATATATTTAAAATAAATTACTTCTATTATTAATTAGTCTTTGGGTATAATAACACTAGATATTTTAGGAACCGATATCTAGAAATCTTCCCCTTCTTATTTTTTATTTAACACTTTGAATTTGTTAATGGAATAGATCAATGGATCCATTTATCTTTTTTCATATTTAAACTTATTCGATGTATAGATTTATACCTCCTTGATATCATCAACAAATTATTATTCTTTGATACATACAGTGTCAATTTATTCTTCTTATTATTTGACTATTAGTATACCTCTAGTATGATAAATGAATCTAAGGTATATCTAACTCCACTCTCTCCTTCTTATTATTATTATTATTATTATTATTATTATTATTATTATTATTATTATTATTATTATTATTATACTTCTTCTTCTCCATCTTCTACTTCTCCATATTCTCACATCTTATTAGTTGATAAAATAAGTGAGTAATATTCAATGTACCAATACAAACTTATTATTCTCTATTATTTTCACTTAAACTTCTTCTTCTCTTACTTTTAAACTCACCTTATTTTTTGGTGAATATTTTTTTCATAAAAAATATATAAAAAATTAATGATCTTTACCTTCATTTATAATTTAGGTTAACATTTCTCAAATTAATCTCCACTATTATTTTTTTACTAAATTATAATTATTTCAATTTGAAATTCCCTTTAATATCATCATTGATATTCTACTTCGATTTTTCTAAAAATATAAGCATCTTTATATCTTAAAAATTCATCCACAAAATACACGACATTTAATTATCTTAAAAATTTCCTCTATATGTGCATGAATCCTTGAAAAAATCATGAAGTGGTACTCTTAATAATGGCATATAACTCTCAGTCATTAGTTAGGATCACAATATGTTATATTGATACTCATTTCAATGAATATCAGTTCACATAACATTACCAAATTTAATTCAACATTGACCACCAAAAATGATTCTGAAATATTCTCATTATGAAATCATAGATTTAATAAAATAGTTATTTTTTGAAATGATTATTTATTTATTTTATCCCCCTAAAATATAGAATAATGAAAATATATAACATCATGATGTTTTGAACATGGAAGAACATTATAAGTATCATTTTAGATATATTATCTTCTTCAAAACATTAATTTTGGAAGTACAAATTTTTTTTCCAACAAAAGTATCACATTTTCTCTTACGTTTGGATACCTGATGATCCTTATAAAGTATAGAAATCACCCTTATAAACTTCCCATCAATTTTATGCCTTTTTAATATTTCTGGCACAAAATTAACATTTTTCAATGATGAACTAATCCTTATTAAGTACTTGGAAATTTCACGAGTTTATCAAATTTCCACTTCATCGTTCATTATATTAAGAAAAATAATCCTTATAAATTAGGATATAATCCTTATAAATTACACAATTTATTTTTATGAACTTTTGATGATCCTAAAAAACTTTAAGTGGATCCTTAATAAGTAGAGATGATCATTATTTAGTCCTTAGTTGATCTTTTTTTAACTCTCAATTCATCTTTAAAAAGTACTTGATTTATCCCTTTAATTCTTGGATTCATCCTTACGAAGTACTTTAATCATCCTTATGAATTTAGGAAATCATACTTATTATTAGTTTTGGTTAGTTTTTGAATATGAAATTTATAATATGTTTTTTAAGATTATTATGGTATTTTTAAGTGTTTATTAGGCTAATATTTTAATTTTATGGATTATAGTTTTATGCTTTGTGTAATGGACTCCGTACGGTTGATCTTGGTTTTTGTTGTAACTTTATACACACGGTCAATCATTCATGATTTCTCATCTTAATGTATTGTCTATAAATCATGATTAACATGAAAACTTCACTTGGTATATTGAAATGATAGCTCCACATGGTCTCTTTACACAAAAACATCACACAATATCTTGAAAATATAGGTTCATTTGGAATATCCTGTCATAAGATTCACCATCAGAGTACATTCCTAAAAGATTCACACTCAAGATTTCATCTATAGCATTATGAAATCATGCATGAATTTCATGAAGTATTTCATATTTAAAACTACTATAAACTATATTTCTAATAACTCCAATCATTCTTATAAAATAATTTTATGTCTATGTTACCCATTTCTTATGTTTTGAAAATGTTGAGAATTTGATTTTAAATGAAGTGAAGCTACACATGAAAATTCAAATACAGTCAGCACCTTCATGTTGAGTTATCTAAAATATTTCTTATAATACCTTGATTTTTTTCTTAATCTAAAACTCATGAATTCAGAATTATTTGACATAACATGTGGTTTTTAATTTGAATCTTTCTTATAGTTCTCATTGTGATTTATTGATGATCACACATAAAAATTTCAATGTGTAGTGTTATTAATGTATAAATTGACTCATGCATACACTATATACAATTCAAATATAACCTCCTATTTATGTTTTCTATTATTCATATTTTTGAACCCAATGCATATAGAATTATGTTAAGAAAAATATATATGGGGTTACAAAATAAATAGAAGATGTTGGTTTTTTGGCTATGAAATGGTCGAGATCGTTTTATTCATGCCTTTATCATGAGCATTATAATGATATATTTTACTCTCTTTAAAATATATTTACTTACTTTAATTTTATATAGTTTTATTTTATAATTTATTTATTTATTAGAGAGTTATTAATGATAATGAAGATATCATATGTTATTTTGAATTACATGATATAGAAGTTGGGTGAGAAATATTTTTATAATGTTGGTTATATTTCATTTTTTTGTTAACATGTATTTTTTTCTAGTTTCCATATTTTATTATGACAATTTAATGTTGAGATTAGATTATAAGAAAATCCCACATGAAGAATGATTATGTATATTATTTTAAAGAAAAACATCCATTTCAATTTTATCTACAAATTTTTGTTGAAGAAGATGAGAAAAATAAAAAATTTCAATGTAATAATGTGATTCAAAGTTTGAGAGAGAATATTCATTCATGATAAACTATGCTAAAGTGATGAGTCCTTTATAGTTAGTCTAAAATCATTAATGTTCAAAATTAATTCTGATGGGCTAAAGTTGGGTTTTTTCTATAATAACATTCATTTCCAATATTTCTATGGTTATTTCATTTTATTAATTTCATTTTACTTTATGTTGAGTAAAAAGTTCTACTTATTACATTTCAATTCCTTTAGTTATTGATAAATTTTTATATCCCAAGTGTTTTAGTATGTTTGTTGTAGAAAACATTACCTTTTACCATACATATATTAAGTTCTAAAGTATAAAAATATAAAATTAAATTTATCATTACGATCAATATATTGGGTGTATGTCTGATCCATCATACTAACATTTAATTAAATAATGAGGTATAATTTTTTATTTTTTTCATAATTGGAAAATTGATAACAATCTGACAGAATCTGGTACCGAAGTAACCAGACTTACCCCCAAAAGGATTATTATTGTTATAGAAGTCCATAAGACTATAATATATTTATAATTGGAATATATTATACTTTTTTATATCATAAGGAATATATATAACCCGATAATGGTGTTAATCAATTCTATGTCAGATATTTAATAAGAGATGGGCTATCAAGTGATAGCTATCCGAGGCCATTGCAATAAACATTGAAATATATGGATTTGATAATCTCTTATAAATACTAAGTCATTTGAAGAGTTTGGAGTTGGGTGATTACATTATATTTTAGATATTTCGCTTTGTGAACCACTTTTTCTTTGTCAGTGCAATTCTTTAGAGTGTTTTTTATTCTAAAGAATCCTTATCATTTTTTCCTTAACTAAAATTAATTGTAATTCACTTATGATATTTGTTATGATCGTGGGATTATAAGGATAGGAATATGGTTAATCCATTCTATTGGATTGAGGTCTTCTAGGGATATGAAGACAGTTACTAATCATTATATTGAGGGATTATAGATATAGGAATACAAAACTCTTCTGATCATCTTATAAATGGTTTTACTAGTAAGGAATGAAAGACTTGAATATAAGTATAAAATAATGGGTACCTTTAGTCAGGGTTATTTAATAACTTACTCTTAAGGGTAAAAGAGTTTAATTTTTTAATATATCTAGTAATTCATTATTACTTATTCGAGCTATTATATTACTTGTTTTTACAAGTTTCAATTATACTATTCATGATAATATAAAGTGAATCATAATATTTATATTTATATACTAATTTTTTTTATTGGTGTCACTCTGATTATGCTGAAAACAATACTTTCATATAAATCAGATCCATTATGATTATGATATTTTACTCAAATTTAATCTTTCTATTTCTAGTTCTAATTTTATGACTCTGATAATTGGACTAAGTCTAAATATAATGAAGTTAATTTTATAGGATTTGTGTTTTGTTTTGTTTTTGTTTAAATATTTCAAACTATGTTTTTTACCTATTGTTGAAGAACATAATTTTGAAAACCCAAGAAGTTATTTTTTTCTTATAAATCATCCAAGTGAGAGTATCATTGGTGGTCTAGTTCAACTAGCTAGGACTAGAGATTTCTTAAGTAATGAAATTGAATATCTAGCTTTCTTTTATCATATTGAAACAAAGAATCTTAATGAGGATATCTATCATAAGGATTGGATTAAGGAAATTTATAATGAAATCAATAAGTTTTAAAGGAAAAAATTCTCCAATTTAGTTGAATAAATTAAAGAAAATTCTATAATTATTGTAAAATGTATTTTTATATAACAAATGTGATGAAAATGGAATAATTGTTAGAAATAAAACTAGACTTATTTCAAAGGGTTATAATAAAAAAAGGGTAATTATTAATGAAGAAACTTATGCTCTAGTAGCGTGACTTGAATATATTTAAATACTTTTGGCCTTTACAACATTCATTAATTTTAAACTTTTTCCAATTGACCTGAAGTATGATTTTATAAATGGATTCATTATCAATCTAATAGAAGTTTTAAAAATATCCAAGATTTCAAAATTATTTTAAAACATTCTTCAGATTAATCTTGAATTTCATATTATAATGGTTTTGAATACCAACCATTGGTCATCTTACGAAATATGAATCATTTCCTTGATGCCTATAAAAGTGTGGGTCACCTATTTTTCTATATTGCTTATTGATGGATTCTTCTCCTAAATTGATGAAGCCTTCAAATTTGTTAGTCTGAATGTTTTTCCTTTCTATCCATTCACCATTTTCAGAATCCATATCCAATGGAGAATAAGAAGAATTATGTTAATTGGTTCATATTCATTAGAATATTGTTTGAAAAATCACGGTGTGACAACTATGGTTCAATAATTAAGAAGAATTTTTTTTCCTAGTTTAGGAATCAATATGTGTTGAGTAGCCCAATATGGATTTTAACTTATATTTTTCAGATGTGGTATTTGAGTTTTTTTATTCTGTGAAATTCATAATATAGGATGATAAAGATAAAGTATCATTAAAAATGTCTGGGAATAGGTACAAATTATCTTATAAGAAAATTGATGACTTAGTTGGAGTATCCTCAGAAGGCGAATCATGTTTCTCTTCTAACAAGTTTCTTAACAACCTTAAAACGTTTAATAATAACATAGATGATAATTCATTATTTTTGGAATGTGAGAAATTTAAAAAGGTATCACACCTCACACCAGATAACATAGTCATAGCTCTATGGATGCAAGGTTTTATAATTCCAAGAAAGGAATATAAAGATATGTTGATGGTATCTAATGTTTTTTTGGATTATTTATTGAATACGAAGGTCGGGGAGGGGCTGGACGGGCGGGTGACGAGCGATTTGATGCCCTAGCTTCCATGGCGGTGGCGATGGCCCCTCCCCCTAAGGGGGAGGGGAAGGATTTTTCTCCTCGGGAGGTTGTACTCAGGAGGCGCACTTTTTCCCTGGCATTGATGTTTCTCCGAAGGTACCTGGCATCTGTAATGGTCATCCTGTTGTCCCGGTTTCATCCAAGGAATTCTCCGAAGCTTCATTGCTTCTTTCCACGACCTTGGTCACAAAATTCACTCGTCGTAGACCTCTGGTTGAGATTTTCGAGAGGTGTGTTAACTAGGAATGGGGTTAAGCTGTCGTATGGTTGTCAGACTCCTTAGGTCACGTCAAATTCTTGTTTGTCTTGCTGATGAAGACGACCTAGCGTTGGCCTGGTCTTGAGCAAGCAGATCCGTTAGGGGGTTTCAGTTCCATCTTCATCGCTGGATGTTCGATTTGCACATGAATCGTGACTTTTCCTCTTTGGAAATCTGGATTCAACTTCCGGGGTTGCCGCTACCCTTTCAAAATCCAGCTCTCCTGCATTCAATAGGTAACTCCTTGGGACGTTTCCTCTGTGCGGATTGCAAAACTGATTCCATGGTGCACCCGATTGTTGCGCGCATCTGTGTAGAAATGGAGCTCTCCCATCCTCCACCCGACAAGGTTTAGATTGTGATTGAGGGGCAATACAGGTATGTGCACAGTGTTTTCTACGAATCCTGGTCTTCGTTCTTCTCCTTCTTCCATAGACAGGGACACCATTTTTGAGGAGTGCCGCAAAAGGGCTTCGGCGGTTGTGGTTGATCCTTATTTGGTGGGTAAGGGTGTCTTAGTGCACGTCGAGGGCGTTGGAACAGGTTCTGGCAATGGTTCTGAGCCTGTTGCATGCAATCTGAGGTCAAGGGAGGTACCGTCGGATACCCTTGACCATGTCGAGATACTTTGGGGTGATCAGGAGAAGGGGCCTCCTTGTCAACCTGGGGTGGGGTTGCACCGTATTTCCAATAATTCGGCGGTGGATTCTTCTGGCTCGGGGAGGGCGAGGTCTGCAGGTCTAGTTTTGAAGGAGGCATTCAGGGTCTCAGAGCCTCAGGTGGAGGCTGTGTTTGATCACCACAGGAGGGACATAGGTGGAGTCTAGGTGGCCAGCAATGGGGGAAGGAGGGACAGGGCCATGCGGATGAGGATTTGGTGAGGCCCTCTCTGCCCATAGGTGAATTCATCAGACATGAGGCCACAGGTGTCCCGATTAGGGGATGGGAGGATCAGAATCCTCGGCCTCAATATATGGGCAGAGGTTTCGATCAACCAGCCTTTTAGGATGGGTTAGGGGATTAGGAAGATTGTGTCAAGGAGAAGGAAGGGGTCAGCGGGTTAGGGCCTGCTCTAGGTGGCATTCCTGGTCAACAGATTGGGAATGTGGTGGAGGTGCAGACTCAGACCAACCTTGGAGACACAGGGGTTCGGGCTCTGGCATTCTTCCAGGGATTGTACCTCCAATCCGGACCCCAGTTTTCTTGAGAAACAGGTTTGAAATATTGGCTGATGTGGAATGGAGAGTTGAATCATATTCCCTGGTTGAGGAAGATAAAGATAACATGAGGAGCACAGATGGACCCATTTTGGAAGGCCGAATCATGGGGCATGTTTACCCAGAGTGTGCTGATGGTGGAGGGGAAACAGAACTCGATGAGATCTATAGATGTTTTTATGAAGTCGAACCCGATTCAAGGAGTAATAGGAGTAAGAGGAGGAGGAGGGGTAGGAAGGATTACTCCTCCTTACCTCCTCCTAGGAGGACCCGGTCAGCAAAGAAGACAATGGTTGAGGTGCTGGACAGGGAGATCAGGTGTCACCTAAAATCACATGGACAACATGAATTCTAATTAGATATGGTTTTATGCTCGGATGATGTGGTGACAGAGCATATGTTATTTCTCAATGCCTCGGAAGAGGATGCAGCCAAGATGATGGTCCGGAATCTTGAAGTGGATCTGGATGCAGAGCAGTATGTCTAGGTTGACAAGTAGGATACGATCCCAGTTGGAGGCTTCAATAAGGGGTTGATCAGACTCGAGGAGTACATATAGATTTGGAATAGACTGACTACTTCCTTCGAAGCCCTGATAAGGGGGGATCCTCTTTTGCAGGTCTCAAATTTATCCTGGAAGTTGTTCAGGGACACGGTGTCTGGTAGAATTTGACTTGTTTTCAATGACTCTGTTTACTCTTTCACTAACTAATGCTTTGTTGAGTTACTATCCTAGTTGTGTGTGGAAATGGTGGAGGGCTATATCGGCTCAGATGGGCTCGAGCACGCTGCTTCTCCCTTGGAAGGTCATTTGGGATGTGGCTGACTCAGAGGGATGGCTTTCCATTGGGAGGGACCATGCTTGCATGGGATCGCTGAGTGGTCCTTCTTTGGAGTGAGCGGTTACTGCTTATGCTTGGTTGAGGTGGTTTTTGGTTTTCTATTTTGTGTTGTTTGGGTTTTTTGAAACTTTTGGTTTCTCACTTTTACCTCAAAAGTGTCTTGATTAATAAAAAACAATTTCCAGTCATTTAGTGAATATGAGAAAGATATATCTTGTCAAGATTATCTTCCATATGGAAGAGAAAATAATAAATTCCTCAATCAAATACAAGATTTTTAAGTTTGTAGATTTTATAAGAAATATGGTTATAAAATTTATGGAGATTTTAGAGGTGAAAAATATATCATATCCAGTCTGAGAAAAAATTTCTTTTGTTAGTGAGGATACATTGTCCTAAATTAGGTTGGATTTTGATAGTATGTCAAATAGGTTTGTGAAGAAAGCTGATTATGCTTCCTAAAATGAAAAACCATCAAGAAACACTAAGGAAGGTAATAAAAACGTGATAAAAGTATAAAAATATCTTTTTAAGGAAAAAAAGAAAGAGTAGATGATGCCTGATGATGTTTTCAATGAAATGGTGAAACGTAAATCTAATAATAAGATTGGGGATCTAGAGTTCATAATCAACCCCACTGAAACTAAATATTTAATGTTTTAGGCTATAGACAAACTAGAAGAGGAATATAAGAAAATGAAATAAAATAAGAGTTTACAACAAGTAAGGATTTTTGAATTTTTTTGAATGGTATAGTAAGATATTCTGATAATTTTTTCTTTTCCACATCTCATACCAATAAGATTTTTTTGGATTCATGTTTAGTTTTGAAGGAAAATTAGGTTTTTCAATCCTAAATACATTCCATGGATAATAATGGAAAGAAAAAAGTAGTTAAGGAAGAATCAGTCTTTGTCATCCTAGGGAAACAATTGGTATCAGATTTAGTAGTAAAAAAGAGATTTAAGAAGTGACAAATAGTCAAAAGATGAGATAACTAAAGAATTCAATGAATATTTTGAAGGAAAATTTGAATAAGGAATATAATATGAATAATTAAATTTGAATAAATATAATAATAAGTTGAATTTGATGAATAAGAGGATTAATAAGATAAAGATAAGTAGGGTTGGTAGTGAAAAAACCGAGAATGATAAGAAATTATCAGAGCCATCCTCAACCTCATCAATTTTACCCTTTATGTTTGGAAATGATGAAAAATATAAAAGTACTCATGAGGAAGAATCTTATTCATAACAAGAACGAGAGTCATAATATAAGATAGATGATGAAGATCAATAGTCAAAAACAAATGTTTCTAATAAATCCAAGAAATATAAATATGTGGACGTTATGGAACTATCACATGATAAGAAAGTTCATATCGAATTTTAAAAGGGAGATAAAAGTAAAGGAATTAAAATAGAAGATAGTACTAGTAGAACTAAACCTACTCATCCTAACCCAGAACAATCAGATTCTGTAGGAATGGTATATCAAAAATGATTTTATTATATTTTCCATGCTTTGAGAAGATTATAAGGGACATTTTCTTACTTTCATAAGCTTTAATTAAGGGTTTATCTAATCTGAGATAGTCTCAATCAAAAATCAGAGTGAATAAAAGTCTTAATAGAGTTATTAATTTGGATTAAATATAAATTGAATAATTTTCAAAAGAAGTCAGAAACTCACAAAAGATCATGAAATCAAATGGTTAAGTGGTCAAGCCAGTTTGATTCCTATATCAAAATGCATGATGAGAAGTTTGAGGAAATAAATAAACTTATTTTATTATTAGATGAATATTTCAACAATTTATCATTAGACATGGATTACTGAGAAAAGTTTTTTTTAAGAGTATAGGGATTCCACTAATGAACCTACGGAATATTTCAATTCTTTAAAATTGAAGATTCAAGATATGGAGATGGAAATGAGAAGGTTCTGGTCTTGTGAATATAGAGTGTTCATATTGAGAGTTCATAAGAATGAACTCTTTGAGGAAGTTAGAATTTTGAAATCTCAGGATCAGTCTCAAGAAGAAATTATTTCCAAGATGGATAAATACCACCATGAGTTCAAGAAGATAAAATCCATTTTCAAAAGCATGATGAAGAAATAATGATTTATTTTTTATCTTTGAACTCTAAGATTTATTTTGTAATTTTTTTTTAAAATTATTAAAGGTTTTTAGTGAATTATATTTTCATCTTAATATGAATTTCTTGAATGTTTATCCTATTCTAATTGGTTACATGTTATTTTATTTTAATCATTGATGATTAGTTAGTTAAGTATTTTTGCGTATGTTTTATTTCTATAACATTTCAAGAAACATCAGATTCTTTCCCATTATTTTTGAAAATTATAAAGGATGATAATTTTATAAAAATGGGGAGATTATTATAAAAATGGAGAGAATGATATTTCAAGGGAGTTTATTTCATTCAAAAGGGATATTTTTTATGAAGGGGGTGGATACGATCCTTAGTGAAAAAATAATTCCTAATGAAGAGAAGTTTTCTTTAGTAGAGATTTTTTTGAAAACTCTTTATCACATTCAATATCATATTCATAAGAGCTAGAAACTCTAGGCAGTTTAGTTTCAATGAATAAATCAAAATATGAATTTCATAAAAGGTTAAAGGGCTGTATGTTTTCAAGTTATTTTTCATTTAAATTTTGGGGTTTGTGCCTTCCCAAAAGGTTAGTATTATTGATACAAATGTTATATTTCTTAATTTTCCATTACTTTAGTTTTGTAAATCACAAATACTTTGTTAAAACTTGATTTATAACTTTTTATGTCTCAAAGTTTTTAATAAGTTTTTTAGTAAACATAACCTTTTACTATAGATATTTTTTTTTATAAATTATCATTAATATAATCTTAAATTCATCATTATGATCATCTGATTGGGTGTATGTTTGATTCATAAGACTTACCTTTAATGAGACTAGGAGTTAGTATTTTTTATTGTCTATCATATTGTCAAAATTCATAACTATCAAACTGAATCTGGCACCAAAACAATTTGACTAAACCTCATAAGGATTATCATATTGAAAATTGTTAAGGGAGTCTATCAAACTATTTTATGTTTATAATTGGGATATTGTATATTTTTTAACATATGTAATACCTTTAACACTATAATCGTTTTTATCAATATGATGTTGGACATTCAGTTATAAATGAGATATCAAGTTCCAGTTGTCCGAGGCCACTGCAAAAAACATGGAAATATGACTGTTAGAGCATTGCCTATAAACAACTAGTTATTCGAAGAGTTTAGAGCTAGTTTGTGTAATTTTATTCTAAGGAATGCTCTATGTGAGTCACTCATTTTTAGTTCCTATAATTATTTAGTGAGTTTTTGTTCTAATTAATCCTTATCAGATTGTTTCCTTAGGAACTTTTTTAATTGTAATGCACGCTCAATATTTTTAATGATCATGGGTTTCTAGGGATAAGAAGATAGTGAATTTAATCCATCAGATTAGGGGATTCTAGGGATAGTAAGACAGACACCAATCATCATATCAAGGGATTCTGAGATATGAAGGAAGATATATTTTGATAATCTTATTGAGGGATTTCCTTGGAAGTAAAGACATAATTTACTTTAAGTATAAAATAGTGGATAACTTTAGTCAAGTTTGTTGACGACTTTACTCTTAAGGTTAAAAGATTTCAATTTTTTAATATATCTAGTAAGTAATTCTTACTTGTTTTAGATATTTTATTAATTATTTTTAAAAAAATTTAATTCTTCTATGCATGATAATAGAAAGTGAGTCATCGTATTCATCTTTCGATACTACGTAGTTTTATCGATGTTACTATAATTATAATAAAAATAATACTTTGATAGAAATCAAATACATTGTGATTATGATATTTTAATCTGATTTAATTGAAACATTTTTTATTTCAATTTTGTAACCCTAATAATCAGACTGAGTGTGAATTCGATAAAGTTAGTTTAAGAGGCTTTGTGTTTTGTTTAGTTTAAATATTTTTAACTAAGTTTTCAAAATATAATTCACCCTTCCTATAAGTATATCCATATTAGATAATTCTTAAAATACTATAGTTTATATTTTACTTTTTGATGTTATATCAAGTTGTATTCATATATAAAACATGGTTGTGCCTCCATTCAAAATCCAGTGTATTGGTTATGCTCACCTGACTAGAAGGAATATCACATTGGTTGTTCTTGAACAAGGTAATATTCACGATATTAGGATTGTGCCTAAAAAAATATTGGGTTTTTTCTATAATCATAAAATGTTAGCGATTGGTTTATTCCATTCCTTTGTAAAAGAATTCCTTTTATAGTGAGTATAATTCCACTTGTGGAGAAGATGGGAGTGAAAAGTAGATATGAGTTCACATTGAATCAAACTACTATAAAATTGTTAGTGTTATTTATCTTTATCTTATAGTACATTTCTTATCTACTTGAACAATACAAATTAATTTTTCATGAATTATTAATTACAACTGTATGGTTTAAATCTACTATGACATTGTTAATTCTTGTAATGTTTTAAAAATTATATTCACCCCTACATGATCATCTTGTAATCAACTTAGGAATAAAAATTATGCATTATTTAAATCATCCTTATGAACTCTTTAGGGATTGTCCATTTTCAACCTCAAACTTTGAAATTAATATTTCTTTAAATAATTTTATATTCACTCCAAATCATCTCAATAATTCTTCAATCACTTAAAATTACCTTATTGAAAATTCCAATAAGTGAGGGAATTATTAGAATAATTCAAAACCACTTTATGATATTCCCAAGGTGGCTTGAAACATTCAATCACCAAAGTGTTTAAAAATATTTATTATAATTCATATTTTTAACTTTAATATCATTCACTACAAAATTATTGCAAGAGATGTTTCACTCTATGTACAACAACTTTCATGAAAAATAACTCAAGTATGGTTTCTTCAACTTTATCCTCTTAAAAAATTTATCCAAAAGTATTTAATCCGTAATTATAGTAGAATTAATGATTTATTACATAGAAATAGAATCTCCACAATGTTATCTTGAATTTATTAAAACTTTTAACCACCCCTTATCTATTTTGTAATCACAATATCACAATATGTTCGCCAAATAGTTTAATTGATAACTTTAATCAAGCTTTATCAAGATCTCTAATATAGTGGAAAAAATATCATTATTTATTTATAACTATTATAGATAGTGAATCCTTCATCCATTGACAATTATCATGAAACGTTATAACCCATCTCAATAATCATGACATTTTAGGATTTTGACATTAATACTATTTACTACAATACTTAAAATAATAACAAAAATATATCCTTTTCCCATTTAGAATGGGTTGAAGCTTCTTCATCAACATATCCTTTTCCATCTTATTAGTATGTAATTCATAAAAATATCTTTTTTAATGTATAGTGAAAGTAAATATTCCATCTTTAATACACATTCACTTTCCTTTATATTGACAATAAGTACAACCACATCTTTAAAAATTCATTTGGGCACTTCAATCCCCCCTTTGGTTTTTTTAAATACACAATTTCCTTTTAAATTAAGTGGTATATTTCTCCCATTATTGATAATACATGAAAAATATTATATGGAATGGATCAAAATAATCTCTAACCATTTTATAAAGAAAATATTATAAATATGAGTAACCATCATAATTCAAACACTAATTATGAAGATAGATGTAATGAAAAATGAATCATTAGAGTAATCAATGTTAAAATATCAATAAAAATATAAGTTAATTACCACCAAATTATAATCATCATTATTTAAATAATTTAAAAGAATAATAATTTTTAGAAACTCCTGATATACTAAGGAGATAATCTTAGACAGGCTAGGAAATAACAAAAGAAACGGGCCTGTAATGAGATCTTAGTAGAATAAACATATAATTTTCCACAAATAGCCTCATTGGGAGTAAACCTCCTAATTAAAACTTGATCGTAAATAGTGTAAACATGTTAGCTCATAATTTCAACTAGTATAGTAAACATCCCTTGAATTCCTACTTACCTATATAAGTCTTTGGTGAAGTTTTCCAAATTGAAGTGATTAAATAATTAAGACAAAAGAATCAATATAAATTTGATAAAATACATTAAATATACACATATATCACAATCAAATACCCTTAAAAAACAATACTTTTAATATTGATATCCAAAAAAGAATAATTTTCATTATATACTTTCTATACTCATATAATCGACAACAAAATGGATAATGAAATCAAATGTGTAAAATATATAATCAAAGATATCTATTACTTTTATAAACAAGAATATGGTATTCACAAGATAAGTAAAAACCATAAGACCATATTTTAAAAATAAAATTTAATTTAAATCCATAATAATAGTCCCACTTATGTCTTAACAAAAAGCAATGATTTCTTTATTAAATATCAAAGGTGTAAAATATATAATGAAAAATATTTATTCCTTTTACAAACAAGCGTATAATTTTCCCAATATAAATAAAAAAATAAAACATATTTTTAAAATAAAATTTAACTCAAATCACTAATAAAAATCTCAATTATGTCATAATAAAATGCAATAAATTTTATTAAATTTATGGATGAAATTGAATTTCGTGAGGTCTTTTATTACAAAACCTAATATTATTATATAAACTAAATTATAATGTAAACCCATGAAATTATTCATTAAAAGAGCATGAATAAATAATGTACCATATATAAATATATTTTAATCCTAATAAATCACAATGAACTTATGAAAAAACACCTTACATACATTAAATGTAATCACAAAAACTCTTAATGTTAAACAATCATAAGAAGCTTAACATCATTAAAAATTCATAAAAAACCATTTATATGTGATTTTAATTAATAAAAAAAGTTTTTATAAATATAAATCCTCAAGAGTTTTGAGAATTAAATGGAGGTTGATATAAATATTTTCCTTTGATTGATGTAAACTGAGGCCTTCTTCCAACAGTGGTAGATTAGGTCTCAAGGAAGAATCCTCACACCATTAAATTTTTTTGACACCATAATTCAATAAATAATCCCCCATTGATGGTTTGAGTTATGTGAGGAGAAAAAAAATAACAAATGAGTGAAACGAGAAATAATAGAAGAAAGAATCTCTAACCTGTAACTAGGGGAAGAAATCATCAAGGAGATAACGTAGAAACACTATGGGGGAGTGGGAAGGAGGAATAAAAAATTGGAGAAGGATCTAGATCAGACCCAATAAATAAAAAATAAAAATAAAAGTTATAATTAATAAAAAAAATAAAAATTAGAAAATTAAAATTTCTAGAAAAGATGTATATTTATGTCACACGGTATTATAAACTATGCATTTTTCATACATTAATTATTTGATTAGGAAACCAATCACTATACATATAGGTTGTAAGAATTTTAAAATTGTGAAATAAAAATATATTCATGTTTGTAAAAATAATTCACCCTAGTTATGGTTGGGTTACATAGTTTTCAAAACCATTTAGAATTTTGAATTCTGAAAAAATATCAAAATTTCAAAAATTTCAAATTCAAATTACACAAAATTATAGAAAATGAATAATTAAAAAATAAAATAAAGTGAACTTAGGGTGATTCAATTATTCCGATAATGAAATTTTATACCCCTAGACAAATACCAAAAAAACATCAGAATAAGTACACTTTATGCAACAGGAGACTGACACACATACTTGAAAATTTTAAACAACTTATAAGTGTTTCTGTCATTTGATAATTCGTTCACATGTAGATATTTACACATAAAATTAAATTTTTCATTAAATTTTTTAAATCATAATAATAAAACAACATAATTAAAAAAATAAAAAGATAAAAAATCAATAAAAAATTAAATTACAATCAAATCTAACTCATAAACACTAAATAAAAATAATAATCTTTTCATAATACAAACACATCACAATACCAGACTAAAATTCAAAACATAAACAATTTTCAGTATAATTAAAATTCAAAATCACCTTTTGTTATAAAAAATAAATAAAATATTTCAAAACAAAAGACTTATTCCATTTTTCCTGTCATTTTATAAAAAAATAAATAATGTCAAAAGCCAATTATTTTTATTAAAAATTCCATTTGAGGATATAAGAGTAAAATTTAACCTTACTTTAGTTTCTATTTATGAAAATTAACTATGATTATCATGAAAAATTCTTCTAAACAAAACCATTTAAGCCATAATTTCAAAAATTTCATCATTTCACTATGTGGTGTGTGAGTGATGGGGGGATCTAGAAATCATTAAATTGTTTTTACTATGAATAATATAATTTTTTTTAAACACTACTCCAGAAGAACACATGATCATATACATTTAATGTTATTACATAAATGTAAAACACCATGAAAAATATCATCAAATAAGAAAAACACTGTTAAAAAAAATACCAAACAATCTCAAACTAATACAATTCGATCATAAAAACACCTTTTTGGAAATAATGAACTATGAAATCAAGGCCTTGTCCCTAAGGGGCCAATATAGAACAAACATCCATTACTAAAATTGTTTGAAAACAAAAAAATAATAAAACTTATAGGTTTACCAAAATCAAAAAACCTATTTATTCAAAATAAAACCATCTAAACATGTCTTAATGATCAAATAAACCATAGGTTATATTCATAAACATTTCCAAAATTATTTATAAATTCCACAGTCTAAAATCCACCCACACCCACACACATAGAATGATATTGAATTCTTTTAGAATACCAAAATAGCAATTATTTACCAAAGACTAATTTACCCCACCCTTAGAATTATCATGAAAATATAGATATTTTTTTACATTCAAGAGTAATTATTTCCAAACTACTAGTAAAAATTGAATAAAGACAAACATAATTTAGACTCAATGTTATTTATAACTCATTTCAATCATGTAAAGGAATCTTAAATAAATTTTTTTGAGAAAATAATTTTGTACATTTATTATGATGGATTGATTGCATTGGGACCTCTCCTTGGATAGTAGTAGAACTAAGTTTGACCACCTAATCCCACATTCAATAGACTATGGGTTGTAGACTGGAACTGAGGTTAAAAATCACACAAATGGTAGCTATTTGCCTCTAGAAAACATAATATAATGTTATAAAAGAAATTAAAATGACCAAATCATGAAGAGTATATAATCCATGATCAATTGATATTGTAACAATATGTAATTCATAAATATAATACAATTTAATTAGAAATTAAGGACAGATAAACCTATAAAAAAATTACTACTAATACCAATAGTGAAAAAAAACCAAAAAAATGTATATACCGATGTGGTAGCAGTATAATCCCCTAGACACAAATATTTTTCTATCCACCACTACTAGAATTATTTTTAATTGTGACAGAATATTTGAGACAGGATCCCGTCGCAAATAGGATTTAACGATGGGGTTTCGTCGCAAATAACCATTTTCAGAAAACGCTGTCGCAAATACAATTATTTGTGATGGGACCGTGGCAAAATCCTTTATTTGGGATGGGAACGTTTCCCATCTCAAATAAACTTCCAATTATTTGTATTATATATACATAAATGTTTTCAACCACGGTCCGGTCGCAACAAATTAATTGTGACGAGATTAATTACCCGTCACAAATATGTTTTTAAAAATATTTAGTTAGGATATTTGCGACGGGGTCCCATTGCAAAAGGCCCCGTTGAGAATAATAAATTAATTTTTTAAAAAATAAAATTTAATAATATTACGATTGATGAAAGAATAATAATAATATTATTAAAACAATAAAAAAATAAAAAATATTAAAATTTTCAATATTCACAAAAAAATATAAAAAAATAAAAAAATATTAAAAAATAAATTATGTAATATTTCCACCAATATAAAAGGAATAAAATGTAAATAATCCATATTTCAATTTTAATTCAAATGTTTCTAACATAAAAAAATCACTGGGGGGGTTGTCTGGAGGAGGTGGAGGTGCTGAAGGAGCTGGTGGATGAAACTCTATCCCTAAACTACGAGTCAGACAACACATGTACTCCATCTACTCCTGATGTTGCTGCTGCCATCGACGGCTCTGCTCCTCGTAATGCTGCTCCTGCTACGGTTTCCGCCGACACATATCTTCTTGCTGCTTTAGCAAAGTCTCTATATGCTCATCCTAAGCTCGCAACTGCTCCTGATACTGTGAAGCAGAAGATGATGTCTCTCCATGAGCTCCTCTCGAGCTGGACACCGACATCACATCAGTACCATAATAAGTACCAGAAGTCAATTTAGAGCTAATGCCAACAATTATGCCCTTCTCAAGGCCATACTGAGTCGCCTGTATCTATGCCGCCTCATCAAAATGGTGAGCACTGGTCCGCTCAGCCATCTTGTCCTAACCCTCAGCTTGTGTCTCAGAGGTCACAGCCTCATATGACTCCTATAATTCCAATTTAAACTTTAAATTGTCAAAATATTATATATAATTAATTTTTAAACTGAAAAAATTATACTAACCACAATCTGACGCTGGTGATCACCTTTAATCTCTCCAGTGGCTGGATCACTGTACATCCTCCAATAAACGTCAAACTCCATAATATCGGGATGCTCGACTGCCTAAAAAAATATAAAATAAACTTTTTATATTTATAGTTATATAAAATATTTTAAAATTATACTTACCATATGCTCTTTATGGGAAATGAATGTACGACTACCAGGTCGATGCATCACCTCCTATCTCCCCCAGTTCTATTATCCCACTAAAGATCTCCTCTGAAATCCACCACCCAACCAGTGTAAAAATAATCAATTCCAAATGTGAGATGAAATTTACTCTGGTCGGTGGGCTCTACACGACTCATCAAATTCTATCACCCCTACTTTCTTAATGGTTGTCTTTCTCAAATTGTCCAAAAACTGGAGGAAACAGTCACACATAGAAACCTGCCGTGCTGTGTGGATAGCGTCACACATGCTATCATCGATAGGATTCCATAAAACCTACAAATAATTTATAATATCAAGTTTTTAATAAAATAAATTTCAAAATAAATATTATTTACTTACTTACCAGCCAATGATGGAACATATCACGTCACACATCAACGGGAGTCTGTTCCCATGTGATCCTTGGCTAAGAAAAATAATTGTGCAATATAGTGCTCCCCTATCCAATAGCTACATGCTGAAAACTGTGAAAAAAGAATAAATAATCAAACAATTAGTATATATATATATAAATAATTGAAATCTAACTAAAATGTACAGGTTACCATACCTCCGTGTGCATGGATCGAAACCAAGATGTAGACGTCGCTCGGGGATAGGGTCAGGAATCATCAGTCGTGCAAGACCGTGCCCCCTCCGCGTACCTCCTGAACCACCAGTAGGTTGAGGGTCAGCTGATCCCACATCCTCATCATCCAAAGGAATCTCAGCCTGCTGCAACTCACGAAATATATCATCATCCATCTGAAACACAAAATTATTGGTGTTAGCAGATAGTTGAAAACAACTATTATATATAGATATATATTAGTTAGGATAATAACCATAATTTAATTATTTCAATGTGAATCTTCATGCTCTTCTCCATAGCTTTCAATGTCAATTTCTTCATCATCCTCCTCAGCATCATCAATATCCATATGAATTTCAGTTTCATCATCTCTTGTCATTTCAAATTCATTTGTAACATCATTAACATCTTCATCATCATCGATCCTTAATTGTGTGGTGTCATTTTCGATTTTCATGTCTCCTTGTGAATCAGATGGATTTTGAGTAGTCTCTTGAAAAATTTCAATTCCTTCCACTTCAATGAAACCACATTCAGTTTGAGTAAACTGATTTTCCCGAGATTTTATTTTTATTATGATCCACCAATCGCTCAAGTCTCTTAAAGTAGCACAATACTTTTCCTAATAAATTTGATGTGCCTGCTGAGCTAGTAAAAATGGTTCATTTACTACAAGAAGACTTTTATATTTAATATTGACGATTCCATGAGTCTGATGAACACGAAAGCCTCTTTCAGTATCTAACCACCGACATTTAAACACTATTATGTAATTCTGTCATAGATAACACAACTCAATAATTTCATCCAAAATGCCATAAAAGTCAACTTCAGTTTCTCTGTGATGTGATCCTCTCAAGAAAACTCCACTGTTAATTATTTTTTTTGATTCCCCGTATGCAAGTGTATGAAATCGAAAACCATTCACCACATATGCATTATAATATTTAACCATTTTGGATGGTGAGTTACTCAATATACACAGTCGTTTGTCAATTTTATCAGTATATTGAGACACCTGAGAAGTTTTAAAACAATTATCAATATAATAAATAATAAACAGAATTGATATTAAACCATCAATAATTTATGTTACCAGTTTTTGAAACCAGTGAGAAATGTTTTTTTGTCTGCGTTCTTCAAGAGAAGCTGCTGTAATTTGTGGAAGTTGTTTCTTGATATGATTATCATATAAACTACAAATAAAATGAGTTTAAATATTGTAACAAAATTATAGAATAAGTGATAGAGGCACTTATAGGACAAATGATGTCATTTCCTAAAAGTTGAGCATAATGTTTGTATGAGCTCAGTGATATTCATCATCTGAAATCCATCGTTCGTGAACTCCACCAAAACCAAGATTTGTTTGATTAAAAAATATTAATTGATTTTCTATTTAGTCATTAACATTCCCCTCATTTCTCTAGATGCAATTCTATTTTGAGGGATATTGAGATTCAAAATAATGAGAGCATAAAAATGAAATTTCCTCTTGAAAATAAGCTTCAGCAATTGAGCCTTCAACTGATGCTTTGTTACATATTTTTTTATTCAATTTCTGCATGCATCTCTCGAATGGGTACATCCATCGAAACTGTATTGAACCTCTACATTTAGCTTCATGTGGATAATGTAATATCAGATGTTCCATTGAGTCAAAGAGAGTCGGCAAAAAGATTTTTTCCAGTTTACATATAATTATAGCAACATCTTATTCCAGTTTTCTTAGCGCATCATAGTATGTTGTTGCTACATAAATGTCTCGTAAAAAATATGATATGTCTGTTATCAAATCCCAAATCATAGAATTCAATAAATCTCTGAATCCAATCGGTATAAGTCTTTCCATTATAACATGAAAATCATGACTTTTTAATCCAGTAATATAACCATTCTTAATGAATCTGCCCAAATAGGAAGCATGACCATCTGTAAGTATCAAATCTGCAATCCACTGACAAAATAATAAGTGACTCTCTTTGGACAGTGTATAAGCTGATTTTGGCTACATTAACCTCTTTGATCTGACATTTTCAAATAATTCAATTTCTGGTCGCCTGCAAATTTGGGAAAGATCTAATCGTGCCTTTACAGTATCTTTGGTCTTACCTGGTGTATCCAAAACTGCATGAAATAAATTATCAAAAAATTTCTCTTCAATATGCATAACATCCAGGATGCGGCGGATCAACAAATCAGACCAATACAGAAAATCCCAAAAAATGCTCCGTTTTATCCATTTATGTTCTTTCCCAAAGCCAGGAATTTTTTGTTGGTTTACTGTTGGTCCAAATGTGATGGAGGGTAATGAAAATACAACTAATTTTAACTCTATACCTAAGATCATCTTTTGAGGTTCATCTCTTTCAATTATACCATTTCTGAAATGAGATTTGTTCCTCCAAAAAGGATAATCGGTTAGAAGAAATCTACGGTGACAATCAAAATATCAAGGTTCTTTTCTATTGACCAGCATAAAGGCTTTGTTTTCTTTCATATAGCAAGGACATGATTTCAGACCATGTGTACTCCAACCAGATAACATGCCATATGCCGGAAAGTCACTAATCATCCACATCAATGCAGATTTTAATTTGAAATTTTGTTTCACAGCAACATCATATGTATTAACACCATTACTCCACAATGCATTTAACTCATAAATCAATGGTTTCAAATAAACATTAATATTCATTTTCTGATGTCCTGGGATTAGTAAAGTCAAAAAGATATAAGGCTCCTTCATCAACATCCATGGAGGAAAATTATACGGAGTTATAAAGACCTTCCATCATGAATACTAACTACCAAAAGAACCAAACGGACAAAAACCGTCAGTAAAAAGACCCAATCACACATTTCAAGATTCTATTAAAAAAGAGGGATGAAGATGGTCAAAATATTTCCATGAATCACCATCAGATGGATGATTCAAGATTTTATCCATTGAAATCTTGGTTTTGTGCCATGACATCATTGAGGCTGTGTTCTGAGACATAAATAAACATTGCAACCTGGGTGTAAGGTGGAAATATCTCAACTGTTTTACGAGGATCGATCTAGACTTCCCTGGTTGAGCTTATTTATACCTCGATTGTCCACATGTGGGACAAATATCCAATGACTAATTTTCGCCAGAATATAAGATGCAATAATTTGGACATACGTTAATCTTCCGATAACTAAGGCCTAAATTACGAATCATCCTCTTTCTCTCATAGTAATTTGTAGGCAACACATTTTCTTCAGGTAACAGTGTTTTAACCAAAGAAAATATCTGATTAAAATAGTTTTTTGACATTGCATTATCTGATTTAATAACAATAAATTGTGCAACGACTTCTAATTTGCTTATCTTACAACTAGGATATAATGCATACTCAGCAGACCTCAACAAGTCATAAAATTCGGATGGTGCCAACTCAGGAGTTAAATCAATATCATCATGAGGTTCTATTTGTTATATAGATGTACCTGCAACATCATGTACTAAAATTTTAAATCATGATTGATCCAGAATCAAGTTATTAGAATCTTCTCTGGAACTGCATTCACCGTGTTGATACCAAAAAACATAATCTGGTTGAAAACCACACCGCAAGAGATGTCCCCCAACTTTATCAAATGTGTCAAACATTCTTAGAGCACATTTTTTACAAGGACACTTAATTTTTCCTTCTGAAACATATTCTGGTTTTGATGATGGAAATGCTAAGAATGCTTCAACACCCTCAATATAGGAAAGATTTAAACCAGAACCATTTGGATTTCTGTACTGATTTATCCAAGATCGATCATCTAATAATGTAGGATGTGAATTTCCTTGTTCCATATTTTTCTACATAAATTATAAAATCATCACTTTTTTTTTGAATAGTTTGAAATTATAAAAACACTATCTGAAAAAGAAGATAGATAATTAAAACTACTTTTAAATTATCATTATTTAAGGGAGACACAATTTCTAGTGGATTTACGACTACTCTTTTTTCCGACAACTCATTTAATTTCATCTTTCTCAAATTTATTATTACTAATTTAGAAATACATAGCAATTATTAGGAAAAGGAAAACTCCTTGAATAATGAAATTTGGTAATCATCATTGTGAAGATGATTACAAAATTTCCCTTCATTATCTAAGAAGATTTTGTTTACTAATTATTTGTAATAAAAAAATTATATTATCAATATTTATGAAAAAAAAAATATTAATATTATTTAAATGATAAAAAATTTATAAAATATTAAAATATTTAATATTCACAACAGACTTTTTTCTATTCTTAACATGTTAAAATCTCAAAGGGTCTTCAATTGTCAAGTCATGCGCAATAAAAAGTTTGTGTCTGTCATGTTCAATGTAAACTCTATAATTTTACTTGCATGGTTGATCACCTCTGAAGTAGTGTTGCAACAGGACGACTAAAGTAATGACGTTCTCATCTCTAAGAATCATCTCACAAGACACTTTACATAGATCATTCTTCCTTAAAAATTTGAGGGGATATCATTATTTTTCCCTTAAATTTTCAATGAAGAATGGCCTATGTAAAGGTTTATGTGAGATAATTCTTACAGATAAGAAAGGCATGACTTGATTTGTCCGATTGCAACACTACTTGCGAGGTGATCAACCATGGAAGGACAATTATAGAGTTTACATTGGACATGACTGACACAAACTTTTTGTTATGCATGAACTGAAAATTGGCAACCCTTTGAGATTTAAACATGTTAAGAATAGATCAAATTGTTTTGCGAATATTGATAATTTTAATATTTTATAAATTTTTTATTATTTTAATAATATTAATATTGTTTTTTTCATAAATATTAATAATATAATTTTTTTATTACTTACTATTTCTAACTGTTTCTAACTTTTGCTAACCATTGCTAACTATTGCTAACTGTTGCTAACTATTGCTAACTGTTTCTAACTGTTGCTAACTGTTGCTAACTGTTTCTAACTATTTCTAACTGTTTCTAACTGTTGCTAACTATTTCTAACTATTGCTAACTATTTCTAACTATTCCTAACTATTCCTAACTGTTTATTCCTAATTCTTCTTAGTTCTTCATAATTCTTCCTAATTCTTCCTAATTCTTCCAAATTCTTCCTAATTATTCTAAATTCTTCTTAATTATTCCTAATTATTCCTAATTATTCCTAATTATTCCTAATTATTATTAATTATTACTAATTATTCCTAATTATTTTTAATTATTCTTAATTATTCCTAATTATTACTAATTATTCCTAATTATTTCTAATTATTACTAATTATTACTAATTATTCTTAATTATTCCTAAGTATTCCTAATTATTCCTAATTATTCCTAATTATTCCTAATTACTCCTAATTACTCCTAATTATTCCTAATTACTCCTAATTATTCCTAATTATTCCTAATTATTCCTAATTATTACTAATTATTACTAATTATTACTAGTTATATCGAATTATTACTAATTATTACTAACTATTCCTAACTATTCCTAATTATTCCTATTATACCTATTATTCCCATTATTCCTAATTATTCCTAATTATTCGTAATTATTCGTAATTATTCCTAATTATTCCAAATTATTCATAATTATTCCTAATTATTTTTAATTATTCGTAATTATTCCTAATTATTCGTAATTATTCCTAATTATTCCTAATTATTCATAATTATTCCTAATTATTACTAATTATTACTAATTATTACTAATTATTACCAATTATTACCAATTATTACTAATTATTACTAATTATTCTTAATTATTACGAATTATTACTAATTATTACTAATTATTACTAATTATTACCAAATATTACTAATTATTACTAATTATTACTAATTATTACTAATTATTACTATTTATTACTATTTATTACAATTTATAACTATTTATTACTATTTATGACTAATTATTACTAATTATTACAAATTATTACTAATTATTCGTGATTATTGCTAATTATTACTAATTATTACTAATTATTACTAATTATTACTAATTATTACTAATTATTACTAATTATTACTAATTATTACTAATTATTACTAATTATTAAAAATTGTTCCTAATTATTCCTAATTATTTCAAACTATTCCTAATTATTACTAATTATTTTTAATTATTCATAATTATTAAAAATTATTCCTAATTATTACTAATTATTCCTAATTATTACTAATTATTACTAATTGTTACTAATTATTACTAATTATTACTAATTATTACTAATTATTATTAATTGTTACTAATTATTCCTAATTATTACTAATTATTACTAATTATTCCTAATTATTCCTAATTATTCGTAATTATTCCTAATTATTCCTAATTATTACTAATTATTCCTAATTATTCCCAATTATTACTAATTATTCATAATTATTACTAATTATTCCAAATTATTCGTAATTATTGAAAATTATTCCTAATTATTCCTAATTATTCATACTTATTACTAATTATTACTAATTATTACTAATTATTACTAATTATTACTAATTATTACTAATTATTCCTAATTATTCCTAATTATTACTAATTATTGCTAATTATTACTAATTATTGCTAATTATTCCTAATTATTGCTAATTATTGCTAATTATTCCTAATTATTGCTATTTATTCCTAATTATATCTATTTATTGCTAATTATATCTATTTATTCCTAATTATATCTATTTATTCCTAATTATATCTATTTATTCCTAATTATATCTAATTATTCTAATTATTCCTAATTATTCCTAATTATTACTAATTATTCCTAATTATTACTAATTATTCCTAATTATTACTAATTATATCAAATCATTACTAATTATATCTAATTATTACTAATTATATCAAATTATATTTAGTTATTACTAATTATTCCTAATTATAACTATTTATTACTAATTAAATCTATTTATTCCTAATTATATCTAATTAATATTAATTATAACTAATTATTTATAATTATTACTAACAATATCAATTTCTTAGTAAAACTAAATATAATTAAAAATCAATTGAAATATAATTAAATTAGAACTCATAAACAACAATTAAAATTAACATTAAAAAATAAAATAAATATAAAAAACAAATATATAAATACCTTAAACTTAGATATTATGAAGATATTGATGCCCTCCGATTGCTCTTGTATAAAAAAAATTCAACTAAAAGAAAATTTCTCTTTGAAACTAAAGAATGAAGAGAGAGAGAGAGAGCAAGATCTGAATGATTTGGGAAAAAACGGATGAGGTTATATATAGGTTAGATTAGTTGCGAAGGAATTATTTACGACGGGAATCCCGTCGCAAATGGTGGTATTTGCGACGGGTCTGGTCGCAATTACCCTCACCCACAGTAATTACAGTCGGTGGTTAAGAGGTTATTTGCGACGGGTCCCGTCGCAAATAGTGCCTGCTGACAGTCTTTTCATGACGGGACGACATCCCGTCGCAAAAAGTTATTGACCGCCGTTGGGTATTTGCGACGGGACCCGTCGCAAATAACCCTGCGCGGTTTGGCACGCAAGCCGCCCCATACTATTTAGGAGGGGAGACATCTCCCCCTTCGCAAATAGTTTTCGGGCGGTTTGGCGCGCAAGCCGCGCCAAACTATTTGCGACGGGAGACAAAATCCTGTCGCAAATAATTGGTTATTTGCGACGGGCACTTCTCCCCGTCGCAAATAGTGATTTTTCCCGTAGTGCACCTAATCAACAAATTTGACATTTCCCGCTGAGTCGACCAACTTAAAACTAAAAACATGTATATAATAGTACAGGTAAGTGAAACACTATGTTTAGTAGGATATCCCCTATGGGTGGCTAACTAAGTTAATAGCCAACATATATAAAAATCAATGTAATAAAATGATAATAAATAGTCATATCCTAACGAACAAAAATCACATAAGGTAAAAAAGATCAAAGATCAACTTGTCTCTTTTCTTATCCTTAGGTCTCATAAGATTCTATAAATGTGTTTATTTTATTCTAAAAGTTTATGGGTCATTACCAATAATTCTAGTTCATTGGTAATAAAAATTTATATTTCCATCTACTTGTTAAATATTTTGGTCTAGATATCACCACATGAATCTCTCAGCAAATAAGAATGTATATATAGTATGACACGTACCATAAAAATATAAAAGGTCATTCATAACCAACCCCTACTAACCTAGTCACTAATAGTCTTAATACCTCACACCATGAAAGAAGCCAACATCATTACATCCTCCTCATGACCACATAAAACACATATAAGCATCATAATGTATATCATCCTTGTTCCCTTCTCTTTTATTGATCATATCAACCGTATATCCACATCATAATGATAACTATAGGTATGATTAGATCTAGTTCTGCTGGTTTGATATTACGCTAGCCACTTGATCACTGTGTTTTGGGTCACACTTGATATAACTTCCTTCTGGTGGTGGTTGCGAAGAGAATGGTAATCATATCACTAAAATAACATTAAAATATAATGATAAATATCTAACATAGTACCTATACCTGTAATTGAGATACACACCAAAGTTTTTATCATAATATTTTTAGAAAAATAATAAAAAATCATGTTATCCATGAAATCAACATCATCTTTATATCATTCGTGTCATCATCTACAAACTATCATTTATTGCAATGTGAAGATACTCATGTTAGTTATCAAATTACAATATTTTACATACATTTCACCACTTGGGAGAATCTTATAGATGTCATAATTACAAGGAATCTATATTTACATTGCAATGATGTCTCGATGATTATTACTCTTAAGGTCAATCCTCTATAATAAAAGTATTTTTAACAATATTCCTGACCAGTTTCATATGAAAATCGATCATCACATCATGGCTATGTAACATCCACCGGTACTTTTCCATATCTCAAGGAAGCACACCCCATGAACTCTACCCTCATATAATATAGAATAATAATTCAAATGAAAATTTTAGTGTGTGTCATCTCATCATAGAAAAATTCACAAGCCCAATTTTTATTTAAAATTGTAGCATTTTTTATCAAATGTCTTCAATATATAAAATTCAATGTGTCATGTAGAGGCCCAAATCTTGATGTACATAGACATTACAATAATTTTGCGGAATACTTAATACATAACAAAAACAGACACCAAAGGACCTTAATAGTTTGGTGTCTTTGGAAACTCAGAACGTAATCTTCTAATCATGGTGAAAGATCTTCAACATCTCCAATAAAGATCTTCCCCGTTTTGTTTTCTTACCTAAAACCTTTATTTAAATCCTGGGGAAAATAAAAAATATAAAGGGTGAGCTCAAATTCTTAGTAAGGGTAAACATGGATAAAATAAATCAAATCATATACATTTGAACTTAAAAACATGGACATAATGTTTAAACATCAAAATCTTGAGCAATGACATAAAACATGGAAGTACGTAAGGCATAGATCATAACAGAACATCAATCATGATAAAATAGCATGAGAATAAAACATGTAATTGTGGAAACCATTCAGCACTTGTTATGATTTCCATAGTAGCCAAGGCATTTCTTCCAAGACCATCTTAGTGGACAAAGTCCCTTTCTGAATCGAGTTCACTCCTCATTTCAGTCCTATAGCACTGAACCAGATTAACTTACCATTCCATCCATGTCTATCTCATGAGATATAAATCTTTACCCAATGCATTGGAGGGAGATATAGGTCCCACCCATCTCATATTGAAATCATTTTTACTTGTGCTACAAAATAAACTTAAAACATTCCTCATAACCCAAAGAATAAAATGGGTTTCATAAACATCATCCCATCATCACATAATCCATATAAAACAAATGGATATCATTTCATCATAAGAAAAGTGAAACCATGTAAATCATAGAGACATTATACTTGAAACATAAACATATTAAATAATGTCATCTTAGATGGAAAATGGTTTTGATAAAACACTTGAAATGAATTCTTGAGGAAAATGTCATTTCTTCTTCAAAATAAATTTCTTTTCACAAAACGTCTTGCAATTTTAAAAGAAAACGATTTTGTTTAAAATAGTCATGAAATCTTTTGGAGAAAGCTTCATGAAAATAAGGATTTATAAAACCGTAAAAATCTTTTCATGTAGAATAAGTTAAAAAAACATTCTCCTCGTACTTTTTTCAGAAAAGTCAAAAATTACCTCATAACGTAAATAAAAGAAAGATTCCTTACATACCATGTAGTAAAAGACAAAACGGGTAAAAAGGACTTAAACATACATAAAAACACTTTTAGAAAACATGGAATTGGATGATAACAATGACCCCATCAAATACTTATGAATAAACAATCCCGGATAAGATCGAGATTGGAAAGGTTATCCCTTACCTTAGGTCTAATATGCTTCGTACATTTACGAACCTCCTCTTCTTTGACGCACCTCCTTTAAGACTTCTCTTAAGGAAGTAGAGTTGGTCTTTTGTGAAGACCAGAACCTCTAGAATGTTTCTAGGGAAGTGGAGAAGAGAAATGGGCAGGGTTTGGCCGAGCTTCAAGGCTCAAAAGCGTGTGAGGAGAGGGAGGAGGTGCCCTTTTATAAGGGAGGAGAGGGGCACCTTAGGAAAACATAAAATATTATTTTATTATAAAGTCATTTTTGGTTTTTAATAGCTCCAAATTGATTTATTTCGAATCTAAGGTGGGGATTGGTCGAAATCCTCTCAACCAATAGATTTTAGATAGGTTTGGGTCATTATATTAACCATATCTTTTAGTTTTATTTCCTAGTTAATTAGATTGACATTTACCATATCATTTTGTATTTTTATATTATATAGTTAATAAACTTACCATATACATCCAATATACCCCCAAGTGGTCCATTAATGATACATCTATCATGATATAAGTATTTTGGTAGAACCTTATATTTTTAGGAATATAATAAAAATTAATAATATAATTTTTGTTTTAAAAACTATTTTATGTCAATTGTGACACTCTTTGATAATTGATTTTTGTGAAAATCATAACAGCTTGATTTGTTCAAAAAACGTTAATTAAATCAATACTAACATGTCATATTAACATAAAAAGTCTCAAATTACATTTATTTGGGTATTTATAACATCAATTATGTTAATATTTCACTAATAGGATAATTACTACATCATCATTGTGTCATGAATAAATTAAATTATTTAATGTATAAAAATTATAAATAAAATACCATTATATAGGAAATATTTTTAGATTTCTAATGAATATTTATAGTCGAATTTATCTTATTTATAACCCTATATTAAAAATGTTTTAGTTATTAAACTTTGATTTTAACCATTTTAAACCTTCTTTAAATAAATTAATAATAAATTTCCTAATCTAATTCAAGTGGTCCTAAGTGGTCATATTTTATTACTAAGGTATTTTTTGGTCGAATTAAACTTATCCAATAGAATTAGGACATGTGTTAGGGTAATAATAATAACATTTTTACCCTTAATTACCCTATTTATTTTTAACCGTGGTAAATAAAAATAAAAAGCTACTATTCACCAAAAAATATTTTCATCTCATTGAACTGCATTTTAGTCCTTGATATTAACCGTGTCTCTCGGATTTTTGAAATTCAATTCACAAAAGTGGTAAAATTTCATTTAAATGAAAAAGTCAGTTTTTTAACTTCCACTATGTGGTTTCACTATTCATTGAAAATTGAAGTTTTTTAGAAAAATAGAAAAAATTCAGCCTAAGCATTATTTGATATTAAGAATTCAAAATTGATGTCTATTTTTCTAATTCCAAAACATATAAGTGGCATTAATTAATTTTAAAATTAATTCCCGTTATCAAAACAAATAAGGTGTTCTTAAGAGACAATAACTATCAAAAGATTGATACTTGTTTACATCCAATCTCACAGTGAAATTAATTCCAATGAATAACATTGGATTAAATGGTAAAAATATATTATAATTACACCTTAATACCAATTAAAAAGATAATCTGACCGTATAAATTATTGCAATGAAAAAATTTGTTTTTAATTAAAATATAGCGTGTTTTTACTATTCATCAAAATATAAAAGTTATCAGAATAATATGAAAAATTTATCCAAATTAAATTTTTATATCTTGATTCCAAGGAAGAATTTTATTTTTTCAAATTGAACTTATAAACATGTAAGAAACTATATTTAAAGTGGGTGCGCTATCAAAAGGCAGCAAAACTGCATTTTTTGAAAAATACTTATTTTACCCGAAAAATTTATTTTGTTCTCATACCATGTTCTAGAAAATATGTATGATGAATAATAATGTTATAAAATTAAAAATTTAGTGTATACTATTTATAACGGCTAGTCCATAATAATATTATAATAATATATCATTGTTTAGTGAAACCCGGTATTACGTACTACACACGCTATCGAGGAAGGTCGCGATTGCATGTAATGCAAGCCAAGTCAGGGTTGCGTGTTTTGCAAGACTCCTTTGTTGTTTCATATAGCAGAATCCAACCATATTTAATTTATACGTTGAATATATATATATATATACACTCAATGTTGCGTAGAATGACTACTATCAATCGAACTTGAAATTGTGTGTAACACAATCCAAGAATAGTGTTGTGTATACAGCAAGCTAATACAGTGTTGCGTATAGCACAAGATAATCTTGGTGTAGAATAAAACACATGACATCAAATAAATTAAAAAGAGTACTTATCATAAAATTTCGGGTTATTACATGTCATTATTTCTATATCAAGCCAAACAAATGGGAATTACTCATATTTAGTACAAGGATATTAAAATTAACTCATCAATGATATCCTTATCAGTCCATCTTAACAATCAATATTTTTGGATAATTAATTTCATATCCTATATTACTCATCAATGTTTCATCAGTACGTTTCATTGTGAAGAAGATCCTCAAATCCTCTTATAACTTTAAATTATATATCTAAATAAGTAATTATAATCATACATCCAAAGTAGGTTTCGATTAGATTATCCCTATGCTTCATGATTTTCTTTAAATTCAACTATTGTATTTTCATTCACCCATAACCAAATCATTATTAAGTATTTTATTTATCTCAAATGCATCAAATCACTAAAAAATGGTCACTATTGTGATCTTATCATCAAAAAAATTCAATTAGGTGTATTTGATATTTGTATAGGTTACATCATAGGTAGTTATGACCTCCAATATTTTAAAATACCTAATGTGACCCAATAACAATATTTGTCTCCCTTAAAAATGTATTCATCACAATATAAATGAAAAATGGGTTACGTAGACTATTAATTTGTCTCAAATGGATAAAAAGTGAAAAAACATGTCTTATTGATTTTATACGTAAAAACATCATGTGAATTCTAGGGTCTATGCCACATCTCTAATTTACCTATCACATATTGGTCTTGAATTAATCATCTTGAAATTATGATTGTAACACTGTTGAGAAATCATGAATATGAAGTCGTAACAAAATAATAACCAATGAAATGTTTAATATAAAGAATTTTTATAACTGTTGACCTCACCTGTTTTGATAATCTCAATCATGTATTCATATGTGTTGAAAATCCCAATTATGTTTTCATTCTCTATGATATTTTTAAGTATCATTGATCTATACTTTAATTCTTTCAAATCTGTGATCAAACTAATAATAATTTTTAAAATAGTCTTTGGAATATGTTAATCCTCATTTATCCATGTTCATACAAGTTATAAATTGATTCTAACACAATCGGATGTGTTCTGCATAAAACAGATAAGTAATCTGCCTATAGCTACTGATAAAGAGCTACCGGTACCCAGTCTACCGATAGACTTAGTCAACCGACAGACAGAGTCACCGATATACTTAACACAGAGCTACCGATGTACTTATAAATACAGCTACCGATACAAACATAGAGCTACCGGTGTAAGTATAAATAGCTACCGATGGAATAAGAGTCACCGATAGACGAAGCTACTGACAGACTCACAACTACCGATACCGACGCATGGAGCTACCGACACATGGAGCTACCGACGCATGGAGCTACCGACGCATGAAGCTACCGACGCATGGAGCTACCGACGCATGGAGCTACCGATAAACAAAGTCACCGATACAAGCATATACCAACCGACGCATAGAGCCACCGATAGAGTCAAGGCAACTAATGAAATTGAGCTACCGATGTTCAAGCTACCGATGTCCAAGCTACCGATGCTGATTACCTACCAATCACTCAACTCACTGTTTGAATTTATTTATTTCCTATCTTTATTTAATCTATCCAACGGTCATATCATGTACATTTTAATGATTTGTCAAATATCTGATAAAGGTTGTCGGATGTCAGGAACCCGTACCTCGTACCTGCAGAAAGGAAATCTTTCCTGTCCCCTGTTGCCCGTGAGATAAATACGAGAAGACGACACTGCCCAACATACGAACAACAACAAGTAAAAGAAAAGAGAAGTGCATGGTGGATGAAATATACCAGAAACACAAGAACGAGAAGAACACAGAGAATCTCATAGACAATCAAGCACACTCGAGAAGTGTTCTGTGCATATAAGAAGAACACTGAAGAACTTCAACCCCTACATTCTTACTGTCTGTGAACCTGGAGCATACGACACTCTATTTCTCAAACAGAAACAAGAATAGGACTCAGACTCACTTCTGATCGAATCCAAAGGAGTTCAGAGCTACACTGAAATCACCAGAACCATCTCTAAACTCTACATCTCTTGTTCTGTGATTTATTATTATTCTTTTCGAGCAGTGTGTGTTATCTGCTATATCTAACACATACACTGTCTCCTGCACTTAAACTGAAGGATTTGTAAATCCTTACCAAATTCTTGCATTCTATTCTTTCCCATGAATAACAGTGGTAGAGGTCGTGTGTGACCTGGAAAGATGGTTGCTGTTGTACTATTTCCCACGAATAACAGTGGTAGAGGTCTTGGACCTGGACAGTCGTAAACTGTTGAACCCCGATCCAGGGTGTGGATCATTTTTATATAAACTTTTGAGAGGACTAAGTCTCGGCTTGAGACTGAACCTCTTGGTTACATTTGTTGTGCCATCTCTTTCAAAGTTTTATTCCGCTGCTAATCACTTTAAAACCAATACTATTTTTAAAGTTACTTTGATAATTAAATTAGCAAGTTTTTATGTTAATTTTTTATTAGTAAGTTAGTTTCAAAAGATAATCACACACTCCTGTGTTGATTAACTTGGAATTAATCAATCCCTTGAGAATCTAACAGAACCTCTACTTTAATATAAATTCACTACAGTTTAATTTATTATTTTATTTTGGGGTCTTTAAGACAGTGTTTTTAAATACAGAAATTTTAATTGGTACTCAATTCACCCCCCTCTTGAGTAAACCACTCCGACCAACACTTGGTATCAGAGGATTGAAAATACTTTCTAAAAGTACTCTGCTTTTGAACTGTGATTGTAGTTGTATTTTAAAGTTCTTAAAATTTCTGTTATATCTAAATTTTTATCTCTTTAAAATTTTCTCATCATGAACAATAGACTTGAGGGTGCTGCTACTAACCGGCCACCTTTCTTCAATGGAACTAATTATGCTCAGTGGAAACTGAAAATGAAAATTCATCTAGAAAGCATAGGTTTTGATATTTGGACTGCTATTGAATCAGAATACAAGATTCCCACTACTGCTAGATCTACTTGGGATGAACCTATAAAGACTGCTTACAATAACAACTGTAAAGCTATGAATGCCTTGTACTGTGCTCTTGGAGATGAAGAGTTTAATAGAATTTCTGCATGTAAAACTGCATATGAAATTTGGGATACCTTAGCTGTTTCTCATGAAGGAACAACGAATGTTAAAGAAATGAGATTGAACACTTATACTATCAAGTATGATAATTTTAAAATGAAGCCTGACGAACCCATTTCATACATGTATCTCAGGTTCAATGAAATTGTCAATACAATGATCTCGCTGGGAAAGGATGTCTCATCGAAGGAACAAATTATGAGAATTTTGAGATGTCTACCTGATAGATGGAGAGGCACATCTGTCTCAATCAGAGAATCATGTGACATTGCTGCTCTACCTGTCAAGGAACTAATTGGAAAGCTGATGGTGTATGAAGAAGAGCTTAAAGTGAATAAAGAGGAAGAAAATGAACCTCCAAGAAAGTCTTTCGCTTTCAAATCCTCAACTTCAAAGAATAAGGACAAAGAAAAGCTTCAAGCTGTAGTTGAAAGTTCAAGCTGTGAAGACAGTGAAAGTTATTCTGACAGTGATGCTGAGATGGCTCACATTGCTAGAAGATTTAAGAAATTTTATAGGAAAAAGAAGTTCTTCAGAAAAACAAATTATAAGGGTAAGTATGATCACCAAGGTAAATGGAAAAAGGATTGGAAAAAGAATGACAAATCAGATGATGTTGTCTGCTATGAGTGCAAGAGAAAAGGACACATTAAAGCTGACTGTCCAAAGCTGAAGTATAAAAAGAAATATGAATATAAGGACAATAAGTTTAAGAAAGCCATGAAGGCTACCTGGAGTGCTTCTGAGGATAGCTCTACTGAATCTGAAAGCTCTGAAACTGAACACAAAAATAAGGCAAACATGTGCTTTATGACAAACACTTCTCAGGTAACTGCTGAAACTCCTGCTTTAAATTATTATTACTCTGGAGATAATGCAGAATCTGACTCTGATTCTGGAACAATGTCTAAAAATGAATTGTTTGAGTACTGTGATATGCTGGAAGAGACATGTAATGAACTTAAGGATAAATACAATTCATTAAAGAAACAACATGCTCTCACCACTACAGTTAAAACTGAACTCACTATTGAAAAAAAGAAAAATGCTCAACTGTTAAAAGAAAAAACTGAACTGAAACTATCTAATGAGCAACTCAAGAAAGACTTAGAGAAGTTCACCAACGGAAAAAATACACTAACACAGATGCTAGGAAAGCAAATAGCACCTAAATATACTACTGGTATAGGATACCAACCTGGACAAAGGAAAATTGCCAAAACTAGATTCATTTCTAAATCTGGACAGAATGAAGATAATTCTGGAACTTCATATGCTTCAACCAGTTATATACATATCTATGGATATAATAAAGTTTATCTTTCAAAGCATGTCAATTCTACAAATTATATGAGACCCATTAGACAAATATGGGTACCTAAAGTGTTATTGGCTAACCTATCTGGACCCAAGAAAATCTGGGTACCAAAATCATCTCCCATCTGAATCTGTTATGTAGGGAACTTGCTTAAAGAGCTCCTGTAAAGAGACCTGGTATTTGGACAGTGGATTTTCAAGACATATGTCATGAGGCTTATCTTGTTTTAAGAGTTTAATAAAAGTTCATGGAGGCTTTGTCACCTTTGGTGACAACTCTAAAGGAAAAATCATCGGCCTATGCCAGATTGGTAACACTGATTCAATTTTGATTTCTAAAGTTTTATTTGTTGATGGCCTTAAATACAATTTATTAAGTATTTCTCAGTTATGTGATGATGGTTTTCATGTTAAATTTGAAAATTATTCTTGCAAAGTTTTTAATTCTAAGAATGTTTTGGTATTTTCTGCCTTAAGAAATGAAAATGTTTATGCTGTTAATCTGAATTCTTTAGCTAAACAGAATATTACTTGTTTGAATGCTTTTAATAAAGAATCTTGGCTATGGCACAGAATATTGGGACATTGCAACATTCACTCACTTAGAAAACTCTCTAGAAAGAACCTAGTTAGAGACCTACCTAAATTATAATTCCCAAATGATAGAGTGTGTAACCCCTGTCAAAAGGGAAAACAACACAAAGTTTCTTTTAAATCAAAGAATGAAGTTTTGACTTCTCAACCACTTGAATTGGTTCACATGGATTTGTTTGGACCATCAAGAGTTTCTAGTTTAAATGGGAAGCACTATGTTTATGTTCTTGTAGATGATTTTTCTAGATATACTTGGGTATATTTTCTAGCTCACAAAAGTGAAGCCTGTTCTTCTTTTGTTAAATACTCTAAATCTGTAGAGAACCTTAGTGGACTTAAGATTAAAAATTTGAGAAGTGATCATGGTCGTGAGTTTGAAAATCAAGATTTTGAATCTTATTGCTCACACAATGGCTATACTAATAACTTTTCTGCCCCTAGAACACCCCAACAGAATGGTGTAGTAGAAAGAAGAAACCAAACCCTTCAAGAAATTGCTAGAACCATGCTCAATGAATATGACCTGCCTATTTATTTTTGGGCTGAAGCTGTAAATACAGCCTGTTATTTTATTAATAGAGTCTTAATCAGACCTGTTCTTAAGAAAACCCCTTATGAATTGTGGAACAATAGAAAGCCTAAGGTTAATTACTTTAAATATTTTGGTTGCAAAGTATTTATTCTGAATACTAAAGATAATCTGGATAAGTTTGCTTGCAAAAGTGATGAAGGAATTTTTCTGGGTTACTCTATTTCAAGTAAAGCCTATAGAGTATTCAATAAGAAAACCAAATGTGTGGAAGAATCTGTTCACATCAAGTTTGATGAAACTGATCCACATGAGTCTAAAACCTCTCTTGAGAATATTGAAGAAGATTTGCCTATTCTGGACCTTAATGATAAATCTAAAGAACCTGTTATAAAAGCATCCAGTTCTGGACTTTCTCCAGAATCTGCTTCTGTTGAACCCGAACCTATAGATGAACCTGAAATTTCTAGTCCAACCTTTACCAGATCAACAAGGATTCTAAAGAATCATCCTTTAGAAGCTATTGTTGGTAATCTTGATAGAGGAACACAAACTAGAGCTTCTCTAAGAAATCAGGTTGAACATCAAGCTTTTCTTTCACAGCTAGAACCCAAAAATATCAATGATGCTATCAATGATGAATTCTAGGTAATAGCTATGCAGGAAGAATTAAATCAGTTTGAAAGAAACAAAGTCTGGGAATTAGTTGACAGACCTAAGGACACTTTGACAATAGGCACAAAATGGGTTTTTAGAAATAAAGTAGATTAATTTGGAAATATAGTTAGAAACAAAGCTAGACTAGTTGCACAAGGATATAGTCAAGAAGAAGGTATAGACTATGAGGAAACTTTTGCACCTATAGCTAGACTAGATTCCATTAGGATCTTACTTGCATATGATGCACATCTGGATTTCAAGTTATATCAAATGGATGTGAAAAGTGAATTTCTAAATGGTTTTATAATTGAAGATGTTTTTGTAGAACAACCACCTGGATTTACTAATCCCCATTTTCCAAATCAAGTTTTCAAACTTTATAAAGCTTTGTATGGTTTAAAACAAGCTCCAAGAGCTTGGTATGATAGACTTAGCAATTTCCTTATTTCAAAAGGTTTTACTAAAGGGATTTCTGATCCAACTCTTTTCATTAAAAGAATTTCTAAAGATGTTTTAGTTGTACAAATATATGTTGATGATATTATTTTTGGATCTTCTAAACACTCTTTATGTACTGATTTTTCAAAAAGTATGCAAAATGAATTTGAAATGAGCTTAATGGGAGAACTTAAGTACTTTCTTGGATTTCAAGTATTTCAAAATGAAAATGGTATTATTTTAAATCAAAGTAAATATACAAAGGATATTTTAAAACGTTTTGGTCTGGATAGTATCAAGGAACATGAAACTCCTATGAGTACTACCTGTAAATTGGACACAGATGAAACTGGGAAACCAGTTGATCAAACAAATTACAGAGGTATGATTGGTAGTTTACTTTATCTTACTGCTAGTCGACCTGATATTATGTTTAGTGTGTGTATGTGTGCTAGATTTCAAGCTAATCCAAAAGAATCTCATTTGCTTGCTGTTAAAAGAATTTTTAAATATCTCAAACACACGGTTAACTTAGGTTTGTTTTACCCAAAAGGACAATCCTTTGAGTTAATGAGTTATTCAGATGCTGACTTTTCTGGTTGTAAGTTAGATAGAAAAAGCACATCAGGAACATGTCATTTGCTTGTAAAATCCTTAGTTTCTTGGTGTAGTAAGAAACAGAACTCAGTTGCATTATCTACTGCCGAAGCAGAATATATAGCTGCTGGTAGTTGCTGTGCACAAATTCTGTGGATGAAACACACTCTTTTGGACTATGGATATGTTTTTAAACATGTTTCAATCAAATGTGATAACACCAGTGCAATAAACATCTCTAAGAATCCTGTATCTCACTCTATAACCAAACACATAGATGTAAGACACCATTTCCTAAGAGATCACCATCAAAAAGGTGATATTTCTCTTGAATTTATTGGCACTGAATATCAATTGGCTGATATTTTCACTAAACCTTTAAGTTAGGATAGGCTAAGTTACATAAGACACGAATTGGGAATGTTTAATCACTAATGTGAAATTCTCACTGATGTGGAAATTCTCACCGATGTGGAAATTCTCACCGATGTGAAAATCCTCACTGATGTGAAAATTCTCACCGATGTGAAAATGCTCACCGATGTGAAAATTCTCACCGATGTGAAATTTTCACCGATGTGAAAATCCTCACCGATGTAAAATCCTAACTGATGTACAATTCTCACCGATTTGTTTTTCTCACCGATGATTAACTCACACCGATGCAATGTTTTACATCTGTCTGCCGCCAAGAATATGAATCGTTTTATTTTATTTTATCTTACTCTATTTTAGTCGTTTATTTGGAATTCCTAAATGATAAAACTAAGTCTAAGCCACTTCTTACCTCACCGAGCTCAAAATCTCTCACCTTTGAACCTTAGCTCCCAAATCGGCCAAGAACCCTAAACCCGTGATGGCAAAAACTAAGCTTCCTATCGTCAGAGATGAAAGTGTAGAACCAAACGCTAAGAAGCAGAAGACATAGCATAAAGCCAGTGTTAGTGAAGTCAGAACTAGATCGGGAAGGCGACCAGTGAATCCTCACTTGCAGAATAGAGACATAGTAATCGAGAAGGAACTGTGCGTGGAATGGCTACTGCCTAGCAAATCGTTAGTACTCGAGATTCTGGAGGACCAGAAATGGGTGGATTGTTTCTCGAATAACAATGGCCCATACTACCCGAAGTTGGTAAAACAGTTCTACGAGTTTGTAACCTTCGAGAAGTCTGAAAATGAGAATCGGGTAAGCTCTTTTTTAAATGGAAAAGATATGTCTTTTTCTTCTGTAGAGTGGGATGAGTGTTTAAAAGTACCACATGAAGGTGTCTCTGGGTATGTATCAATAGCAATGCCACCTAGCAGTGACATCTTTGATTATGAAACCGCCTTACAAGAGCTGACTGGTAATGGGAATCAAAGGCAAGTGGTTGCTGCTGAAATGGATGGAGAGAATCGACTGCTCTTCAAGTTTGTTCAGCATGTGTTGATTCCGAGGCGAGGAGATTTTGCAAATATGAGATATCAAGATATCTATCTTCTTAATTTTCTAATACATGGTGTAAAAATCAATCTGTGTAGATTGTTAATGCTTCAAATGGAAGACATGATTAGACCAAAGTCAAAGACTAATGCTTTATTCTTTGCCAAGCTGATTTCAATAATGATAAAAGTAAAAGGAATAGCTGAGTCTCAGGATGAGACAGTTGTAGTCAAGAACAATTTCTGCATCACCTCGACTGTTTGTAAGTACATGAAAATTAACTGGAACCCATGGAAGGGAGAATGGTTCAGTGATGATCAGAAGATATATGATAGGTTTAATCCTGTGGATCATCCCTCAAGAACAAAGGATATGAGAGATCCGAGTCTGAGACCTGATGAAGAGGAACCTGTTTATAGTAATGAAACAGAAGAAGAAACAGAAGAAGAAGAAGAAACTCCCATGGATGTTGGAGGAGATCCAGACTTTCCCCCAAGTCCTGTTGCAGAATTGGTTTATTCTAGGAAAGGAAAGGTAGAGGAAATTTTGTCTACTTATGAGGAAGACCAGTCTGTACCTCACCAAGAAGAAGAGGAAAAGGAAAATGTATCTGAATCGTCTGCTTCTGGTAGGTTAAGTATGAGTCCTTTGATTGGAAGCTCAGCTATGCCGACTACTGAAGTAGAAAGAGATACAGAAGAAGTTGTACCTGTATCAGAAGATCTTCCAGATGCTGCACCGATGGAACTTGTAGTAGAAGATTCTGATGAAGAGAATCCAGCACTGAATGCTGTTGTGATACATGAGAATGCACCCATTGAGGGGGAGCATCAATCTGTTCTTGGAAATGTTACAGTAGCTGTTGAGCTTGGAGACTGGGTAGAAGACCCAGGATTTATAGTATGTGGATTGGATTATCCGGATTCTGATAATGAGATGTCTGTGAATAGACTGAAGACCAATTATGATCTTGCTTCTGAGTTGTTGCCCGATAATGTGGTCAGATTTCATGATCTGAATAAGCTGAAAGAGGACCTCAAATCCAGTTTTGTTGAAGAAGTGCAGTTAATGGAAACCTCCCTTGCATCCTCAATTCAATCAATAATGACTGACTCTGTAGTTAGTTTGGCCTCAGTAAAGGGATCTGCTGCAGTTGTCCCTAATGATTTTGTCTCTAAATCTGATCTTGAATCCATGAAGAATGAGCTGAAAGAATCATTCAGTGTATCAGTTTTTGAGATGAAGCAAAGCTTTAATGAAGAAATGAAAATGTTAGATAGATCCTTCAAGCTATCTCTGGATTGTAATTTATCCTCTTTTGTGTCTGAGCTTATGGAAGAAGTGAAAGAGTGCCAGACTCAGTCTTCTAGAATCGAAGCAGATCTTGAAGCTCTCAAGACATCAGTTGTTGCTTTGGATTCTTATATGAGCTCCAAGTCTCAAGCTGACAAGGACCTAGCTTATGTGAAGAGTGTAGTAAGCCAGTTTGTCTCGGTGTTTGAAAGTTTCAAAACCTCAGTGAAGGATCATGTTCAATTACAGGACTCTCAAGTTCAAAGACTAATCAGTGGTTTGTCTAAGAGTTTCAAAGAAACTGTTTCCTTCTCTCTTGGCCCTCTCACATCCAAACTATCAGTTGACCTGAATCAAGTTCGAGCAATGATGAAGGAGGATATTGGTTCTATTTCAACCAGTGGCTTTGTGGACTCATCAGAGTTGAGCCGAGTGGTGCTTTCTACAAGAGATTCTGCTAGAGAAATAATGAAGATTGTTCAAGATTATATGAGAGAAGCCTCTGCCTCTCAGGAATCCATAATGAGCAAAGTGGACTACTACTTCACCAGAATTTTCACCAAGCATCAACTCAAACACCACTTCAAGCTGATGTTGGAAAACATGAAGCTCCTTCCAGTCACTCAAGCTTTTAGAGAACAAGTGAGCAAGCTAAGAGAACTGACTCCTTCCTTAGAGAAATTCATGGAGAACAAAGATGATTTCATCTCTGCTATGGAAAGAGGAGGAGGAATTATTATGGATTTTGGAAATCTGTTGCTGCCCTTCTTGCATGTTGATGCCAGACCAGTCATCATACCTCCTGCTTTGCCTGCTTCTGCCTCAGCTGCTTCTACAGTCCAGCTGACTCCTGCTCAAGCGATTCGAAGCCTCACACCAATGATCACCCAAAGATCTTCAACCTATAGGCCTGACTCTGTGTCAGTGGCCCAGCCTCCTTTGATCTTTTCTGGCATTCCAAAACCTTCACCTGAATCCTCACCACCCGAGCCTTCTTCTGATCCCAAATGAAAATCTCACGTGGAAGATGAGGATTGATCCAGTGGCCAGGATTTTTGATAGGAATTCATTTGTATTCTGTTTTTGTACTTTCTGACTGATCTAATACAGAAGAACTCTTTTTTACTTCTCATGTTTTATTTGTCTCCTATGTATGATTTCCCACTTTTTGATTATCACAAAGGGGGAGAACAAAATGAGAGCATAAGGAAGGGGGAGAACAAAATGAGAGAATGAGAAATATTAAATGAGGGGGAGAACAAAATGAGAGAATGAAAAATATTTTCAATGGAGAAAAATAACCTTCTTTTCAATTTTATCTCTGATATTATTATGTTTCTTTTTACCTTCGGTACCTTATTATTGTTACCTCTGATAACTTATGTGTATATCATACTATTTCTATTATCTCTGATGTTGTTTTCTCTGAGAATATTGTTTTGAATATTATACTCTTTACTATTATATTTTCACTATGTTAAATGCCCATATCATAAATTGTGATTATCAAAAAGGGGGAGATTGTTGACCTCACCTATTTTGATAATCTCAATCATGTATTCATATGTGTTGAAAATCCCAATTATGTTTTCATTCTCTATGATATTTTTAAGTATCATTGATCTATACTTTAATTCTTTCAAATCTGTGATCAAACCAATAATAATTTTTAAAATAGTCTTTGGAATATGTTAATCCTCATTTATCCATGTTCATACACATTATAAATTGATTCTAACACAATCAGATGTGTTCTGCATAAAATAGATAAGTAATCTTCCTATAGCTACTGATAAAGAGCTACCGGTACCCAGTCTACCGATAGACTTAGTCTACCGACAGACAGAGTCACCGATATACTTAACACAGAGCTACCGATGTACTTATAAATACAGCTACCGATACAAACATAGAGCTACCGGTGTAAGTATAAATAGCTACCGATGGAATAAGAGTCACCGATAGACGAAGCTACTGACAGACTCACAGCTACCGATACCGACGCATGGAGCTACCGACGCATGGAGCTACCGACGCATGAAGCTACCGACGCATGGAGCTACCGACGCATGGAGCTACCGACGCATGGAGCTACCGATAAACAAAGTCACCGATACAAGCATATACCAACCGACGCATAGAGCCACCGATAGAGTCAAGGCAACTAATGAAATTGAGCTACCGATGTTCAAGCTACCGATGTCCAAGCTACCGATGCTGATTACCTACCGATCACTCAACTCACTGTTTGAATTTCTTTATTTCCTATCTTTATTTAATCTATCCAACGGTCATATCATGTACATTTTAATGATTTGTCAAATATCTGATAAAGGTTGTCGGATGTCAGGAACCCGTACCTCGTACCTGCAGAAAGGAAATCTGTCCTGTCCCCTGTTGCCCGTGAGATAAATACGAGAAGACGACACTGCACAACATACGAACAACAACAAGTAAAAGAAAAGAGAAGTGCATGGTGGATGAAATATACCAGAAAGACAAGAACGAGAAGAACATAGAGAAGCTCATAGACAATCAAGCACACACAAGAAGTGTTCTGTGCATATAAGAAGAACACTGAAGAACTTCAACCTCTACATTCTTACTGTCTGTGAACCTGGAGCATACGACACTTTGTTTCTCAAATAGAAACGAGAAGAGGACTCAGACTCACTTCTGATCGAATCCAAAGGAGTTCAGAGCTACACTGAAATCACCAGAACCATCTCTAAACTCTACATCTCTTGTTCTGTGATTTATTATTATTCTTTTCGAGCAGTGTGTGTTATCTGCTATATCTAACACATACACTGTCTCCTGCACTTAAACTGAAGGATTTGTAAATCCTTACCAAATTCTTGCATTCTATTCTTTCCCACGAATAACAGTGGTAGAGGTCGTGTGTGACCTGGACAGCTGGTTGCTGTTGTACTGTTTCCCACGAATAAAAGTGGTAGAGCTCTTGGAACAGGACAGTCGTAAACTGTTGATCCCCGATCCAGGGTGTGGATCATTTTTATATAAACTTTTGAGAGGTCTAAGTCTCGGCTTGAGACTGAACCTCTTGGTTACATTTGTTGTGCCATCTCTTTCAAAGTTTTATTCCGCTGCTAATCACTTTAAAACCAATACTGTTTTTAAAGTTTCTTTGATAATCAAATTAGCAAGTGTTTATGTTAAGTTTATATTAGTAAGTTAGTTTCAAAAGATAATCACACACTCCTGTGTTGATTAACTGGGAATTAATCAATCCCTTGAGAATCTAACAGAACCTCAACTTTAATATAAATTCACTACAGTTTAATTTATTATTTTATTTGGGGGTCTTTAAGACAATGTTTTTAAATACAGAAATTTTAATTGGTACTCAATTCACCCCCCTCTTGAGTAAACCACTCCGACCAACAATAACAATAACATTTTTATTATTATTGAAAAAATTATTATTAATATTATCATATTAAAAATATTATGTTGTGAGAAAAATTCAATCTTGAATTTATTTTGAACTTATATTCTATATGTTAAAAACCTTATATTATTTTCATTTGGAGACTAATACCCATATATAGGTATATATATTATTTGCATAATATGTTATATATATAAATTAAAATAAGAATGTGGGGGGGGGGATATATTCCTTGAATCCCTTTAAAATACCGACCACATATGGTTCAACCACTTTTTTCTACTTTATTTTATTCTCATTATTTTATTTTTATCATCATCCTCATCACCATCACCATAATAATAATAATTATTATTGTGGAAATGGTTGTGAAACCAAGTGGTTGGATCATCCCACGTTCATATAGGCAGCTAGTGTTTGATCCCCATCCATAATATCAGTTGGCCCCCCCATTTATGAGGGTGGTGAATTTCTTGCGTGATATGCAATACATGGATGAATGGAATCCTGCACTAGGGTGGGATGCAGTTGTGAAGATGAAGCCTAGAAGTGCTAACTGAAAGAACTGATATTTTCATAACTTTTCATGTGTTTTTTCAAGGAATAAATCCCATTTTTTTTAATTTTGTAAGAGTTTGAATTAATTTTGTGATCTTGGGATATTTTTTATTAAATTGTAAAATTATAAAAATTAAATATGTTTAAATGTTTTCAACCATATATGGAATATTTTTTTTAAATTTAATTTTTATTTGTGATTCTGGAGAAATTCTATTTTTAAAATCAACAGAATTATTTTTGGTCATATAATGGATTCTAATATGACTTTCACTAATTTTGTATGACTTAAATAGATTTCATATGAATTCTTGGATGTTTTTATATGAATCTACCTGAATTTTATGAATCTATTTTGAATTTCAAATGAATTTAAAATCTATTTCACATGACTTCATCCTGGCCATATGACCTTTTTTCCCAAAATCACATGATTTTGAAATTTATATTTGGCTTCTAGGTCCTAGGAAATAACATGGATTATTAAAATTTCTATGTCTTTGGATTTTTACACTTCTGGGAATTTTAGGTAATTTGGGCACCAAAAAACACTTCAAGGCTATCGCTTTGGCTAATCCACATGACCTCATTTAAAGTTAGATGAAGATTCAAAGTTAATGGATGATTCCAAAGAAGATTAAATACGTGTCAGACACATGTGAAATTGACTTTTGGAACCTCATTCATGCAAGTGAAGAAGTTATAGTACCACTACCACCTGGAGCTAGATTATAGGATTTCCATATGCGCATGGAGCTTTCCTAGGTGTGAATCAAAAGTTGGAAACATTTGAAAATATTATTTCCATAATTTTCATTGAATAATATGAATAAATTTTTTTATCTAGATATAATTTCATGTAGGCCATACAGGATGTGTGATATATTGGGAAAGCAAGGTGATGTTGGTGGTTTTTGTTGGAAAGTCTAGAAACAAGTAAGGTAATGAAATTTGATTTATCAATTCTTAGATAAAATCCTTAGAAAATCATTGTCACTGGAGATCTAAAGGAATCTTTTTTCTATTTTAATTTTCCTTTAATTTAATCTTCTTTACATTTTTATAGAATCTATAATTTATAATGAAGGCCGGTTATTTTCATTTTAAATTCATTTTCATCTATAGTTTTTTTTGAATGGTGGTTAAAATATTTGAAAGTAATGTGACGATTCTATCTATTTAATTTTTTTTAGTGAGGCCTCACTTTTGACCATAGTGGGTTCAATATAATTTAATCATTTACAGGTATTTCAGTGGATGAATCAATTTCATAAGAGTATAAAAAATTATAATAAGTTCTTTATATAATTTTCAAGAAACATTATATGTTCACATGAAGGTATTTGGGTGAATATTCAGTATTTAAATTTATATTATATATTTATACATAAAAGAAGTGCTTATGTGAAGTAACAACACTATTTCACAATTTTTGTCTTTTAATTTTGATTTTAAATTTTCCTTTTGACGTGTTTTAACTCTCAATATTATCATAATTTAAATATCAATTCTATTTTTTTTAGTTTTAATTAGTTTCAAATATTCAAATCCCCCCAATTTAGTTTGTTTTTCTTTTCAAAACTAGAAATAGAAAGTGATAGTTTAAAACTTAAGTCCAATAACATCCATGTGAGACAACCTAAGGGACTACTATACCACATTCCTAAAGGGATTAAATTTTAATAGAGGTGATGTGATTTAACCCCTATCCTTCAACTAAATCCATTTCCAAGGAGTTTTTTAGGTTTATTTAAATCATGTTTTTTCATTTCCATAGATTCTAACCCCAATTTTTTTCATTTAGATCCTAAAATTAAATTAAATGAAAATTCCTAGACTAGAGATGTTATAAATTCCCCCTTTTCTAGTTGTTATTCTACCACAAATACACCTTAAAGAAAAAAAATTGAAACTAAAATAACCATGGATGATAATAGAAAACTCAAATAATTGGTTTCATATTATGAATAGAATCAATAAAACCCTATCATATATATTGGTTCACCTGCTGGGTATGAGAAAAAAATTGTATTTTCCCCCAACTAAAAAAATTTAATACCCTTCTAGATTAGGATCCATGTAAAAATATTCAAGAATTTACTTACATTATTGCTAATATGAAACCCAAAATAATTGAGGGTAATAAAATAACACTCAAGCCATTTCATTTTTTGATAAAGAGTTGTTAAGAAATGGTTTTCTATTCCCATTCTAATTAGATATAAGATTGGAATAAATTAAAAAGAACTTTTCTGAAAATTATTTCCTTTTTATAGAATTGATGCAATGAGAAAAGTGATCTGTGGTGTTATGAAAACCCGTGGAGAAAAATTTATTAGTTCTATGAAGGATTAAATCGATTTTTTTTAAATTTACATTGTCACCAAATAAGTGGAAACTTTTTATTTATTATTTTTTTGAAGGGTTATGTCTCATTTATAAGAGTATAACTGATTCTACCACTGGAAGAGCTTATTTGAAAAAACACATACTACTTTTAGGTATTTAATTTCAAACATGGCTCAAAATGCTCAAAATTTATGGATAAGATTCCTTTTTCATGTGGTACCTCCTTAAGAAGTCCCTAAATACTGTTATAAAATCAATATGATTATGAATTAAGTTACTAATATGACCATTATGGTTAAGCCAATGAAATTTTATAACATTTCATAACCCCAACCGAAACCCAAAAAAAATATTTTAAAAGGAAGTTAATAATGAAATTTTTTCTTATAATGAACATTTTAGTGACCAATTTTCTTAAATACAAGAGCTTGATGAAAATTTAAATATTTTTTCCCTCTAAGTCTCTTTTTGTCTAACCAATAAATACCCTTTCCTCCCAAACCAAATTATGACCAAAGCTTTAATAAGCAATCAAATGAGATATTTTCATATATTAAACAAAAAATAATTTTTTTCTAGGGGAATCACGAAATTTTTAATTGAGGTACTTCAATGATAAATACAATTTTTATTAGAGAATAAATTTCTAGACTAATAATCTTATCCAAAAGTATTAAAATAAATTTGAAAAATATAGGAGAGAAAAATGGGGGAATGTCAAGAAAATTCCTAACAATAATAGAACATGATTAATACTTAATGGATTAAATATATCAATTGGATATTGATTTATGTAGCATGAGAAATTACATGAATGGATGATTAACTTAATAACCCCATGTTAACCCAAGTGAAAGGGAAAATAAAATGTGAGTTTTATAAACCTTAAAAGTGGAAATTAATTGAAAAACCCTCAAAATGAAAAAATAAACCTTAATATGATCCTATACATGTTCAAAATAATTCCAAACCTCTTTGGCCTAATTTAGAACTTGTATAAGATAACTATAATACCTTGAAGCCAACTAAAAACATATATTTTGTTTTACATGAAAAATCATTGTCATAAGAATAATGTTCACCTAAATGAACTAAAAACTCTATAGCAGGACGATTTGTATTTATGTTTCCCAATACAGTGATCAAAATGGTCAATAGGAGTATAAAATTACACTTCTCTATCTTAGTAGAGACCCACCAATGAAAAATCCTACAGAAATAGAATTTTATAAAGAAGTTATTGAGACTTTTTGGAAAGTTCAAGTCAACATTAACTTGTGGATACTTTAAAAAAGATTCAAAAGTATTCTAGATTTTCAACAGATATGTACTCTCATAGAAGGTATTTTAAAGGAAGAGAGAATTTGAATTTAGTAATGAATGATTTATCCACGATTGAAGATACTTTACCTAAAAATGTAAATACATAGAAAGAATGACCATTACGTGTACTGTAGGGGAATGCGAGTTCAAAGATGTTATGATTGACTTAAGATCTTACATTAATGTTATTCTCAACATTGTTTTTTATATTTACTAGTTTGATAAATTAAACCTACTTGAATTTTGATATAACTTTCCATTCAAATTTAAACTAATATATGAGATTAATTGATGTTGTTTTGGTTTTCATAAGAATATGGATTTTTATAATTTATTTTTATGTCTTGGATTTTGAATATGACTGGCTTATTACCCATGTGCATCTAATTCATTGGATACCTTCTTTCAAAACTATTAATTCCATCATTAAGTTTCACAAAGGAAAACTATCAATAGAATTTGGAAGAGAGGTAGTGAACTTTAATATTTTTGAATCCATGCAACCAAAAAATGAGAAATTTATTACTATAAATTTTTTAATAATATAGAAATTTACTTTTAAATAATTATCGCTAATCTAGAAAATTATAAAATTATTTTTTTGTTTGAATGATGTTGATAATTTTTGATGTAAAATAAATATTTAATATATTTTTAAAACTAAAACTAATTTATGCGAACCTTTTAGTTATGAGAATGTTGAATATATTCTATATAAACCTACTATAATTTTGAAACCTTCAAGTTTTTATTTGAAATAAGTTAATAATTTCACTTGATAATACACTATTAAGGATAGTCAAATTGATAACTTTATTTCTAAAATTCAAATCCTATATTTTCCTTTAAATGGGGATTTTTTGGAGGCTATCACATGTTTACACACTACTATCCAACATACTTTCCAAAGCATGATTAATTTTTTCCCCTTTTGGTGATGAGCTTGGAGTTGATATTAATGTGTTTGATTCATATAACCTTTCTTTAACCTCATAAAAATTCCCCTAAATTAGAACTAAACCCATTACCTTAAAATCTCAAGTATTCCTTTATAATTATGAAGGAAAAATTCCCTATCATAATTATAGAAGATATATGAAAAGACTAGTAGAAAAAACTTCTAAAATCCGAAATATACAGAATGGGGAGTCAGGATAAAATCACATTTATTTAACTTGAATTATTCCTTACATTTTCATGCCCATAATTATGTTAGATTATTCTACCAAACTTGTCATAAAATTTTGAAGGATATTAAAATCAACAACATTAGATGTTTAAAGAATGGAAATCATCTTTTTTTCTAATATAATTATTTATACTATCTTTTATAGACAATGGGTGAGACCCATCCAAGTGCTTCTTAGGAAGAGTGGAACTATAATTTCAAAAAATGCATTTGGTGGGATTATGCCTATTAGACTTGAAAAAAAGAAGGTTCTGTATTGATTATAGAAATCTAAATTTAATAACTATAATAGACTATTTTCCCTTCCTTTCTTTTTCCATGTGTTTGAAAAATAAGATGATCAAACACACTATTGATTTCTTCATAAAATTTCATAGTATTTTTAAATTCATATTGCTCCTAATGATAAAAAAACTACTTTCACATGTCTTTTTGGGCCCTTTTATTATATTATAATTCCCTTTGGTGTATGTAATTCCCTATGAACATTTGAAATGTGTATGATGAGAATTTATATGATTTATTGTAATGTTTAGTGAAAGTTTTTATTGAGAACATTAAGGTATATGGATTTTATTTTGATAAATATTTGAAGAGTTTAACTAATATCCTTGAAACTTACATTGATACAAACCTTATTCTTAATTATGTAAAAATAAATTTAGTTATTGGTAAAGTAAATTTTCGTGGTCATGTTGTGTAATTTTTTTGAATTCAAGTTGACTTATCCAAGGTTTAGGGTAATTTATTCTCTACCCTACCCGAAATAGCGAGAGATGTGATATCATTACTTAGTCATAATAACTTTTATATGATATTTGTTAAATATTTATGTATAAATAATTTTCAAATATATCAGTTCTGTAAATTGATGTTAAATTACATTTTGATGAGAATTTAAATAAAGTTTTACGGATATGAAACAAAAAAGGATATCCCCACCAATTTTCTAACCATATAAATAGAGATTCCCTTTAAAATAATGATTGAAAACTATAATTTTTTTAATTAGGGTTGTTTAAAGTCCAAAGGTGGAAAAGAAAAACAATTTAATTTATTATGATTTCAGGACTTCAGATTAATCCCAACAAAATTACACAACATTTGATAATGAATAATTATGCTTCAAAAATAAGGATTTTTAGTTGGATATAATTATTAAAATAATAAAATGTTTAAATTATGTATAATGAATAAAGTGAATATCCTCTGGATAAGAGTTTAGAACAAATACCTAATGTTTTTAATGAAAAAAATAATATTTATCTATCCATTAAAAAGACCTTTCCTAATAAAGAATTATATGTTTTCAGGAGTAAAAGGCCATGGTTCACTAAAATTTTGAACTATGGATACACTTGTTAAATATCTCATTGGTTTTGTAAATAACAAATAACTAATATTATAAGTTATTTAAAGAACTATATTTGAGATGAACCTTACTTATGAAATGTTGGAATTCACTAGATGATTATAAGATGCATCCCAAATTCTAAAATACAATCTGTTATGATTTTTTATCACCATTTAGGTTGAAGAAAAGAATTTATCCCTAAAATTACTTATATAAAAGTGCTTGATTATGGTTTATATTGCACTACCATTTTGATAGAAACTTTCAAAATTTTCAAAACATGTATGAGCTGCCAGTTTCATGGATTTTTTTAAAATAAAATAAATAACACATCAATTCCTTTTTTTTGTGACATGTTTGATGTATGAGGTATGTATTTCTTGGGAACCTTCACTAAATATTTTTTAAACCTATAAATGTAATTGATGTAGATTATGTTTCAAAGTGGTTGAAATTGATTCCCACTAAAGTTGATGATGTGGAAGTTGTGGCTTAATTTGTTAAAGAAAATCTATTTTCCAGAATCAGTTTACCCAAGTTTTTAACCACTAATCAAGGAACAATATTTTTTAATGGAACTTTAAAATCCATGTTTAAGAAATATATAGTTAATTATAGCATTCAATATACTATCATTTTTAAAATAATATAATGGATTAACTATTAAATAAAAAAAATCTAACATATTTTTGGGAAAAATGTGCATCCAAATAAAAAAATAATGGATTTTGAGGTCTAATGATGCACATTCGACATATAGAAATTCCTTTAAATCTCCAATTGGAATGTCACCTTCATAATTGTTTATGGAAAACCTTTCTACTTTTTTGGTTGAGTTAGAAGAAAATATTTTTGTTATGAAAAAACATGTAACATGAATATATTTTCTACTGGAAAAGAAAAAAAATTCTCAAAGAAATATGAAATATAGAGACCCAAGACTTAAACACGATTTATTTTATAATTTTTCACACGGATTTACAACAAACACAAACAAAGGAACTAGTGGTAAAGTGAATTTATAAGATTAGTCACATAAAATTTTCATCTTGAACATAAAAAATTTATCATTATTTAAAACTCCACACATATCTTCTAACTCCCATAGATCGTTGAAATTTTATAGGATACACTGGGAAAAATACATAAGAAAAGTGGTGATCAAGAAATCCCAATAAGGGAATAAACATTTCAATAAATAATTACACGATAGTCAAGAGGCATAACATGATATCATTAAAATAATAATGATAAGAATTGAAATGTGGCATAAGGAAACAAAAACATAATATTATGAAATCCTGGAATATATATCAATAACAAAAAACAATACATAATAAACATAAGTCAAGGGTCACACCCACAACCATCATTATAAAGTACTCAAAGTCCTGTAGTGGATTAGGTCCACTCCATAATCCCTTGCATACAATATTTTGTGATATTAAGATTTTCCCAGTGAATTGTAGGGATATATATTTTTAAGACCACCAGTAACATAATTAAAATCATACATATACATGCCAAATGTGGATAATAAACAATAAATAAATCATAATCATGACCAAACCCATGAGAAGGAATTATTTTTGTAATTTTGATTCAAGGAATAATTGAAGGAAAAATCATAAGGATTCTTAAAAGAACAAGGAATAATTTTTTTTGTACCCTTATAATAAAAAAAGGATCCTGGATCTTAAATATGGAATCCCAATGTTGAAAATTGATGATAAATGTCTAGAGAAGAAAAAATAAAATGTACTAATTGGTTGATACATTACAAAATTGGAAAAGGTTATTTTTATGGAAGTAAAGAGTCTATTTTATCTTTAAAAATTATAATTGAACCTAGAGGGTTCTCTATGAAATAATGATGGTTTTTTAAGCTATTAATGGTTTAATTTTTTTGGGGATGACCCTTAACATGATACAAGAATTAGTCTCTCGTGTGGAACACTATATCTGGTCAAATCATAAGCACATGCAACCCTCATTGGATTCTTGATAATCAGATAGTCTGTCGATTGAAACATTCCACTGTCTTATCTCTAATATATCAAAAAAAGGGAATAACTCACAAAGGAGATGTATGAAAGGATATGATACTTAAATGTAGGTTTTAGGAGATAGCTCATGACCCATCTCAGTTCAATGTCTCACTCTAGGTTGGCCCGAACTCCCAACATATCAGTCTCCTCAAGTCGCTGCCAGTTCCGCTCATCGAGTACTATCCCAAGAGAACCATCAAATGAGGATATTAGAGATACCCTGCTATGTACACCTACTATTCCATTAAAACTCATCCTAAGTCCCGCTCATGGGATATATTAATCTATTTACCATTGAAAAAACATCTCCATCAGCTTTCTCAGCCAAAAACATCATTTAAGAGACCTCAAATCACACCAAGTGTTCTATCATCATGATATACACTAGAAAATGATCAAAATGGACAAATTTTATGTCTAATTATGACTCAAGGTTGTCAAAAACAAGAAAAACCCTGAAAAGGGATGAGAGAGAGCAATGCACAATGTGTGTATCCGAGTGTTGGACATGTACTCTCAAAGATCCATCTGGGTGTGGACTTCATTTGGACTTGGAATAAAAAATTCAAGTACACTATATGTTTAATCATTTATAAAACGTGTATCCTATATAGGGTACCTGAATTTGTACCGCATGTGGAATAACCTTTTGTTTTTTTCTGGGTGTGTACTTCTACACACCGTGCATCCCACAGAGGGTGTGGTTGTGTATCCTACATGTCCAACTGCCCTTGTATGGGCTATTTGGACATGTAACCTGTCATACACTAATAGAAATACATAGAATGTTCCTAAAGTAAATGGTGTGTAGTTTCAAAGAGTCACCTTCCTCAAATATGAATAGTCTATTTTGTGTGTTCATGGAAACACAATCTGTGGGATTAAGATTTCTTGAACAGATACCCCTTTAACTGGAATAAAACATTATTTTCCCCACAATAGCTTCTAATCAACCACAAGGTGGTAATTAATAGAAATAATATGGCCTTAAAATGAAAAATTATTAAATACAAGTGGTTTTACATCAAACACATTAAAAATATATACCTTTACATAGAAGCTTCCAAATATTCACTAATATGAGAGATCTACAAATACTGAATGATGATCTAAATCCTCCTAATCTTCATGAGGGAATGTCCATTATGCCCCCATTTCCCTCTCCCTTTTCTATCTTTATCCTAGAAAATAGAATACCAAAAGGGTTATATGAGAGAATAAATGGGAGGAGAAGAAAGAAAAGGGAAAAAGAAAAGGAAGAAAAATAAAATAAAAAGAAAAAAAATGAAAAAGTGGCCTGACCTCGATGACTGATATGAGTTTATGCCTTGAATAAGAAAACCCTCTATTCTAGAATCAACTGAAAAGAATAAATATCAATCAAAATCTCCATTCAAAATATATTTCCTAATACAATAACATGAATAAATTAATATTTAATTAATTAAATATTTAATTTTTATTATCTTAGGAAACTTTGATTATATTGGAATTCTATAAAACTTCTATCATAGGGTAAACACCCTATTTTGGGAGCAATAATATGGTTAGAAAAAATCATCTGATAATCTATGATAGGGGAAAACACCATTTTACCCCTCACAAGCATCTAAAAGTAAAAATTCAAATTTTTTTCTCATTTTCACAGTATGAGAAACATGGGTCTTTAAAACATCTCCACCATACCACTTCTCATCTCTAATAAAACTTTCTGGTCAAATAACCACCATGCTCCCATACTAAGCATCTTCATAGCCATTCCATCTTGACCTTCTAATGACCTATCTCATATTGTCTACAACTCTCCCAATATAGAAGGCATTCAACTGAGTATTATATAACATTCCCAACCATCAAGTTATCCTTATCATCACCTTGCATCTAAAAAATAGCACACATGGATCACACTATGTTCAATTATGAATTCAATTAATGATGTGACCTAAACCACTCACTCCTATATTTCAAACTGCAATTAAAAAACATCACATGTTCTCTCTTTTATGAGAATTATTTCCCATTATAATGCCGGATTTTAACTTATAATGAGGGCCACCATCCTAAAATGGCCAATGGTGCACTCCCTTCCATATGAATTACCTTATACCACTCTTTTAGCACAACCTCAAATGGTTCAACCACTTCACACATATCATCTCTCCCTAATCCGCTATTACCGTCTTATCAACACCTAGCAAGAATTGAGCCAGACCAGTTTTTCCATATAACCCAATTAATTATTAATGTCTCATCTTACATGGAGGGAAATCTGTTATTTTTTCAAAAATATCAAGCTGCCATTTTTCATCATTTAATTCAAATCTTCAGTTCTCATATCTCACATGGCCACAAATCTATTAAAAATTTAAATAGTACCATTATAAACTAATTCATACCTTTATTATCTCTCCCAACACAGTATGTGTAAAATAATGTACCACCTAATTATACTAGTCAAATCAAGAATCTAAGATCTACACTTCATCATGACTAAGCTGACTATGCTACACGACACATCAATCTTAACACTCTAGAAGATCCCAGGGAACTCCTCTTTAAAATTAGGCATCTCATTTGTTCCATGATTTTTTCTATGACTGCCCATCACATGGAGTTATCCAGCACCCCAATTGTATATTCCCAACACCAATCTAATCATAAGAGTCTACCCAAACATTGACCACAATGTCAGCTATAGAACACTAGTCAATCGATCTAGAAATCCAAAAAAGTCCTTCCCATCGAAGCTAGTCTCTATACCCAAGCACCCAAGCTGTTTCCTCAGAAACCAAAGGCTTCATTTTGACTATATCTTAAAACTAGAGCACCTCCCATGCACCGGTATCAAATAGATCATAAAACCAATATGACCACCCCAAAAGAAATCCATGGACCCATACCAACCCCTCTCACATGTTTGTCTCAATCAAACTAAACACTAAATCACAAAGGGTATGAGTCACAACTAAGGTCCTTTAGGTCTCACAACTAGCCCTACTAGTTAAGTCTCATATCTGAGTCACTAGGTATGAACACCTATCCCATAGTTCTATCCTCTCTAATGGAGTTAAATATAACATCAACCTATAAGTTTCAAAACATTTCAACATGGGTTTAATTATATAGGTTTTCAATTCCAAGTTATACAGGAAAATACCTTATAAGTTCTAACTAGAAAACCATTTAAATTCAACCCATTGTAACTCAAAAATTAGAGATAATAATGAAAACATCACATGCCAAGAATTGACCTACCATGACCTGGTCCTCTCTAAAAATACTTATAAGGGACTTATCTATGTTTGGTCATGATGTGAATGTTGAATAGATGATGAAATGACTCTAAATGATAATCCATATATGGTAATACCTCTAGAGTTTCTAGTTCCGAATAATCATTTAAGTACCTATCGACATCTCACTTAACGATCTAAAAAGATAACCATAAATAAAGACCGGTTATGAAAAATATGATAGAAATTTAGATTGGAAAACTTCATTTATGTTGTTCTGAATCATTAGTTAACCATTGATGAAATGGATACACCCACTAAGGGTCTACTAAAAAGGAATAAACTTCTAATACTGACCTATCTTAGTCAGAAATACACACATAACATCTTCTTAGATGATCTATGTCATACAACACTCATATGGTTTTGTTAAGTTAAATTTCATCCCCAGATATGTGGGAACACATCATATAGGTTTTAACTAGAACTTTATGTAGTTGATCCTAAGTATCGATGCCCTAAAAGGAGTCGAAAACATGGTAATCATGCTCTATCTCCCCATTAGGGTCATTGGACATCCTGTCGATGAGTATTGAGTTATCATAATCTCCTTTTAAATGTCTCACCATAGATACACATGACTATCCATCAAAAGTAAATATATATATATGGTGGTATAATGAGTATAATTCCACTAATAACCTATATGAGAAGACATTATTTTGTTTATTTTTGAAACTTTAAGTAGTTTACCTTAGTCGTTAGAAATATAAATCACACACTAGATGACCTATAACATGTGTACCTTAAATGTCAAATATTATTCATGAATAAATAACTATTACATCATCTATACAGGAGTCAAAACCAATCAATGGACTCTCTATAATGGGATGAGAATCATAAATGCATAATAAATCCTAAAATCCACATCACATGTGCATCAATAAATGAAAAAATCAAACTCAACTATAAAATCACAAACCAAGAATCATAATCCCATGCTTCCAGTATCTAGAAAATCTTAATGAAACATGTGTTATAGATACACTAGTTCGATATCTGTTGGAAAAAATCCTTCAAGCTTCCATATTTGTGTTTTTGGGGATAATTGTGTCTGTTGTCAAAGCCAGATGACCGCAAATCAGTATGGATGGTTTTGGAAAAGTATATGAATTTTAGGTGACATAATTTCCTAGTGTTTAAAAAATTTGTGGGACTCAAAATTAAGAGATTTTTTTATGGAAAAGGAAGTTTTTTCTATAAAGGAGTTCTGAGAACACAGTTTGAGGACCCTGAAGAATAGTTCAGAGACTGTAAATCAAAGTTCACATACTAAAAATCATAGTTCAGGAATTGTGAAGTATGGAGATCATGGAATGTAGTTTGCATATAACGAAGAACATTTCATAGACTTTGAAGTAAAATTTGTGGATTGAGAAGCAAGGAGTTTAAGAAATGTAGTTCCTAGACTATACATCACAGTTTGTGGACCGCATAACACAGTTTATGGATTGAAAATCTTGGAATTTGCATACCGTAGTTCACAGACCGCAAATCACCATTCATGGATCACAAATTAAAATTTGAAGATCATGAAGAATGTTTATGAGAGGATCATAATTTTTTAAATTTATTTTGTTATTTAAGTATCCAAAAATATTTTTATTTTGTGGAATAAAATGGACGCAATAATGGATTAAGGCTTTATGCAGACAACATAACAGTTTACAGGGAATGTTTTCCCGCATCAATTTTTTTTGTATTTTGGATTTTTGGGTTTTATGTAATTTATTTTCTTATATAACGGTACCTAATCACATTATTAAGAAAATATAATTTTTTATAGAATCATCACTGGAATAATTTTAGGAAGTACAAAGTAATTCGTGAGGGATGATATTGTGAAGAAGGAAGTAGTTCACGTGGGTCAATTTTGTGAAGGATATAGTTCATGAGAACAGTTCAAAAAAGGATTTTGTGGGTATCAATAGATCATAAAGTAAATGTAACCAAAAATCTGAGGTGAAATGTTGAGAAAAGGTCATCTGTGAAGCAGGGTTAGTACATGAAGAAAAAGGTGACCGTGAAACACTTTCCCCACGCAGTGCAAAACAATTTATGAAGGATGAAATACAGTTTATGGAGGATACAAGACAGTTCATAATGAGTGAAAGGAAGTTTAGTAAGGAACTAAAATAGTTTAAAAAAAGTTCCACAAACTAAAAGTATAAGGAAAAGTTAATTTCATCTATTGGGTGAATATATGACTTCAACAGAGCATCTAACTATAGTTGTGGATGCATTAATTATTGACAATGAAGGGACCAACATGTCAATAAACTATATGTGTATATTTTATATATAAGTGATCAAAGAAAGAGTAATAAGGTGATCCTTTTCTTCGATAGTTAACCCTCTAAATAGAGTTAGGGAGTGAACCTTGGGAAAGAAATGAGATGACCATAAACATTGTAAAGTAAGTGAGCATGGGAATATAAGTGATCTAGCACAAATATTGTATTTTGGAAGTGAGCCTTAGTGGATTTCATACATCAATATATTTTTATTTTATTCTCCTTGGACGTAGCCCATCGGGGGTGAACAAAGTAAAATCGATGTTTTTCATTCATGCTTTAACTTATATTCATACATTACTATCAGAAATAGGGAGAAGAGTGTTTTTTAACAACGAAACAAGATTCAAAGGGGGAGTTGTTTTAACCTGTGATACCCTGATTCACCCCCATATCAGCGTATTTAACCTTGTTGGGATAACTATATCAATCATAGCTTCTGACGCATTACTAATAATCATATTTACCATGTCTTAAATAATAATGAAAATAGCCATGGAGAACCTCTAATGACCCTTTTTCATGACCCAACCTAACTCACTCTATAAATAGCAATGAGACCAGTTGGAGAAAAGGCCTCAAGTTTACCTCCTCATACACCAAAGGCTACCAAAAAATAGTGAGGTCCAAGGGTGTGTCAATGGGGATACCATTCACTCATATCAAAGTAAGATAATAGCAAAACTAAATGTAATCTATTGTATTAAATAAATAGACTATGGAATAAATAATGATAAACAAGGATATAATAAAATGAAAAGTAGTAAATTCCCAAATAGTTATATAATACATACAAAACCGGTCACCCACTAGGCAGACCACAAATAAAAAAGTTAAATAAATAAAAATAAAGTACAATGATATATTTATAACTCTAATATGAACCATACATCTAGTCTCTAAAGACTCTTCCAAGATACTATAACCTTGTCATAATAATCCACACGAGTAGCTCTAGTCAAACATGTAGCCCTAGGCCTCAGCCTTATCCATCGTGAAACCATGATCAAACTGAAAGCATACATGAGGTATGTACACAAACCAAGGTGCACGTATAGGGTGTGACCAATAAATATCATTAGGCCAAACCTAATAGTGATCCTATAACCTAATGTCGTAAGTTCTTGCTCACTCAATAGGACCCATCTAGTTGAGTCGTAGATGGAATTAATAAATAAAATCAATCCATAGTCGATCCTTGGATTTGAGATTTATTCAAATGGACATCCTTGGACCAAGGGATTAAGTTGGATGTCATACCACTCAAGCCATGTATAAAAAAGTCGATCCTTGGGTCCATAATCCCAATCAACCATCCCTCTTTCATCTATCACTATGATTACTATGAGAAGACTATGTCACCATAGAGTTATAAAATTCATAACCGTAGGATCACTTGTAATTGCCTTGAGTATGAAAGGAAGGATTCTAGATATTAACTGGATATCCTATAAATATGTCATAGAACTGGATTTCATAGCAATCTGTCTTTGTGTAATACATTCTAATATTGGATTCCAATGTCTCATCCTATAAGATATCATAATATTACCATATGGATAATCTATAAGGGGTGAAACTTGGGATATATGTAAGGAATTCTCTCTAGATCTGGTACAAAAACTCAAAATCATTCAAAAACGGGCTTAACAACCTCATCCCGTGATAAATATATGCAGTGTTGTAATAGTGTATACATAAATCTTAAGGATTGTCTCAGGCATCAATCAAGGAGATCATCACTAATCCTTGGGGATATATAAACCCTATGCTCATAGTAAATACACGTACCCAACACCCTCTATAATTACATGGATCCTATCAAGATAATAATCCATAGGTGGAAACTTACAAATTAGGGTTATATAACACTCTTAGTGACCTCCTCCTTAACCCCTATACAGGGAGAAATCCGGTGACTACTTGGATTTCATTTAACAATTGCATTAAATAATATAAGGATCAAAATATTGATCCCAGGAAGTACATTTGGACACCCCTTCAAAGCATCACATCATATTATAACCCATGGAATGAGTTCTAGGATGCATGTATGGAAAATTGTAAATTAATCAATTGTCACTAGGTGAAAGCATGTCTAAAAATGTGTGGTTGGTCAAACACCTAACCCATCACCACTTACCCTATCCCTAGTTCTTGTGTATTCAGTATAATTTATAAGGTGAAACCCCCTTCAATGTCTACCTAATCACATAATTCACTTTATTAGGGTTGGATAGCCACCAGGTCACCCACTAGGTCCCCTAGAAAAAACATAAGAGTTTCATCCCTTGCAGGATCCTCAAGGTACACACATAAGATGAGGTATCCCTCTTGGGATCCTCTAAGTCATAACATAACAAAAGGAATCCCTATTCATATCATAAGAATAGAATATGAGTGGAGAAATACCTCTTGGGACCCCTGAATACAAAATTAAGAAGAATTATCCCAAAGGGGATACTCAAGGTTAAATTATAAGTGAATGTATCACTATTGGAATTCTTAGTTAAAAACTATTCTTTCAGATAACACATCCCACAACCGAATCTCTAACATCTCAAGGATAAAAAGGGCACACATGAGACGAGATATGTTCACAAGGGATAAGTTATTTAAAAACCATTTTAGAGAGATAAATCATGGCCTATCTTAGTTAAATGTCTAACTCTAGGTTGGTACAAACACTTAACCAATCTGCATTCTCAAGTTCCAAACAGTCCCTCTCACCAAGGAATATATTAATAAAAAAAGGACACTAGAGATACCATTCCATGTCCACTAACTATTCATATGACCCTAATTTGGGTTTCATTGTATGTATAACTCTTGAGACCACTGAATCCATTTACCAGAGAAAAAACCTATCCATTGTCTTTCTCACCCCAAAATGCTATTTAGGAGTCCTCAAATCACCTTAAGGGTTACACCATCACAATATAATGAAAAAATGAAAAAATGGACTACTTTGATGTCCAATTTTGAATATAGGGTGTAAAAAAACATGGAAAACACTCAAAATGGTATAAAAAGAGTAGTATAGAGAGAGTACACCCTAGTACATGGTGTCTGCTGTCAAAGTTATATCTGGGCATGCACTACAACTATACATGGAATGTAAAACCCTAGTAGATGAAATTTTTAATATTGTAAACAACATGCACCCTTTATGAGGTGTATTCCTATGTACTACTATTGGCCTAGAAATGTTCTTTTCTTGTTCATGTACTTCTACATTCTATGAATCCTACATTTGGTCTAAACTTGTACCCTACATGACCATGTTACCCAACACGATATTTTTGACCATATAACCAGGCACACACTGAGTGACACTACATGAAATATAGCTTATTACATGACGTATAGTTTTAAAAATTCATCTTATATAAATTAGTATTGTTCATGGTGCATGTTTATGAAACCCATGCCTTGTGATTGGGATTTCCTAAATAAAACCTCTTTCATTTTCACGAAACCCTGTTTTTCCCGACAATTGTTATAGATCGATCCTAAGGGTGTCCATAGAAATCATAATTGGGATTTAAAACATAGAAGATATAAATTTATGGGGATTTATAATAAAAACATAAAAATGATATGTATTTAAGTGGAATCTGCTGAAGCCTCCCCCATATCTGAGGTCCGTAGTAGCCGCATGATCATCCGACCCCTGCAAAGAACTATGATGACACCTTCGTTTTTCACTTCTCTCTTCCTTTAAATTTTCTCTATAATTAACATTAAATAGAATACACAATAGGCTATACATGATAATATAGGATATTGTAAGAATGAAAAGGGAAAAATAAAATTAAGAAAAAGAAAAGAAAAAGGAAAAAAAGAAAGAGGGGTCCAACACCGGCCTCGACACCCGACGCGAGTTTATGCCTCAACTAGGAAAAACATCCATTCCATACTCAACCATAGATATGAAATCTCAATATAATGATTTATTTAAAAGAAAAATATGGATTAATATGTATGAGTAAAATAATATTTAATTAATTCATCATTAAATATTAATTATCCCTTGAAAATTTGAATGTATCAAAATTCCCTCAAACTCTTATCCTAGGGTAAAAACCATATTTTAAGAACAATAGAGTGGTAAGAAAAATAATTAAATATAATATTCTAGAGAAAGAAACCATTTTATCCCTCATGAAAATGCAAATGAAAAAAAATGAAAATTCCATATCAACTTCACAGTCTGAAAAACATGAGTATTTTCATTCCCTCTCACCATGGGCAGATGACTATCACTTGGGCATCGAACAACAAGCAGAGGGAATGATTCTTAAAAACAAAAAACATGACATAAGACATATATATAAAAGTAGTATTATTACTCAAAAATACATATTCTCTAAATAAATAAGGACACGTTAGTGATAAAACCCCAAAATCCAGATAAAATACAAGGTCTATGTCCAACTACCCAAAAGAATAACTAAAACTAGAAAAAACTTCTCAATTTGATTTTTGGGATACATGCCTTCATCTCAGTACTTTCTACCTATAATAATCTTATAGAAACCACACCACCTCACTGTGGTACATTATCTTTTCTTTCATGAAAATAAAATACAAGGTATACACACCCCTAAGGGAGTGGGGGGCGGGGGTGATCTAAACAAACTCAGCAGTATCCCACCTAGGTGTTTTATATCAATAATTTATTTATTAACCACAATATGATCAATTTTAAGAAAATAAAGATTTATAAATAGTTAAACATTTTTATATCAAAAGTACTATAAAAATATCCTTTTCCAAATCTTTTAAGAAAGCAGATGATACCATTTAAATGCTTAAGTCTAAAAAAAATATATTTCCTCAAATCATGTTTATAAAATCTAAAATAGAACATGAAAAATAGAAATGGTAAATACTCCTAGGATAAAAAAGGGCAGGATACCTAGGTCAATTGTACCATGATAACCAATAATGAGTAGGGAAAACTCAATTTACTAGGACATATGACCCATGGAATAGAGGAATACCCCATCAGTAAACCCCCAACAATGTCATGATCAAGTCCTTATGAAACTTGGAATAGGGAACATATGAACACTCCATGGGTGAAACCCCCTACATAAATAAAGGACAATGACTTATACCAAACCCTCCATGTAATGACCTAAACTTTTCTAAATGAAATACCCCATTTAAATGAGTAAATTATTTATTAAGAAATGAAGAATAAACATTCCCTACATTCACTATTTTGTTTTGATTATTTTATCAAATAGATTCCAAACCTTTTTTTGAAAATTATTAAATAACTATCTTATATTTATATATATAAATCCACCAGAAATCCCATTTCTATTGAAAAAAAATCTTGGATCATGAAATTACTCTACCCTTACAGATCTAGATCCCTCCCAAGTTTTCCCCAATATCTCAAGAAGCTCCTATCAATATTTTAGAAGCATCCTCGCAAGGTGAGGGATTCTCCTCTTCTCCGATTTATTCAATAAACTCCATTATATTATGCCTTTGTGTTCCATTTTTTGATGTATTAATATCTTATAACACATCCATATTACTTCCCTAATGATGTAAAATTGATTATAGAACCCTTTATCTCTCATTAATTCTTCCCATGAATCATTACCTAGCCCCGCTATACTGATGAAATTATCTGGTGGGTTTTTCATGACAAAATATTTTATTGTAAATACTAATTACCATTTACCCTCAATGGTATTCACCTAGATACTTCTATCCTTCATTGATCAAATAATTCCATATACATAACCCAAAATTTTGGTTCATGGGAATAAATTTTTTGAAATGTGTCCTAATGTTGAATGATCAATGTGGCACACATGAGTATGTACATATTATGATGGGTACACATAGAGAGCCCTCCAATACATTGGGTAATGTTTTAGTATCACGAGACATAATTTAGGTGATGAGGGATTAATCTGAATCCATTATGAGACTCTTTCCAACATGTGATTTTGTTTAGGTAGTTATCCTTGAATTATGTTTTTTATATGATTTATGTTGTTTCCAATTTCCGACATTTCCTTTTTTCTATCATTTTATGTCACACTTAATTGTTCAAAATTATGATTGTTACCCATATTATGTTACCTTGATATGCCTCCTGGCTTAAATTTATTTATTTACCTTATGATATTTTTTATTCCCTTTCCAATATTTATAGCTCACCCCTTTATTATGTATGTCCCCAAGTTATCCCATTTAGTTTTAAATGAATGATGTAATTTTATGAGCACATTAAGGATGTTTTCAATAATTTTTTTGTATCCATGTTTTAGGTTGATATTTTGTGTAATTAATTTCCCAAATACACTAGGATCCGAGATCTTATTAATTGTTTTATGTGTTCCTTTATATAATAATTCAACTATTAAGGTAACATAAAATATGTGTTTTCATACTCTAGTTAGGTACCCAAGGTTACCATGTGAGATATAAATAAATCAGTTAAAAAGGGATTGTCAATTCACAAATTATTCTAAAAACCGTTTTCCCTTAAAACATGGTTTGAAAAACCATTTCATAAATCCATTTAACTACGCTTTTAAAATCACCCTTCTTTTACCAAAACGAAGGGAATGACCATTTTTTTAAAGAAAAACCCATTTACATAGGAAAAATCAACCAATACCAAGATCATGTAAATTCATTTATAAAAATATTTATTATACTATGTTAAATTATGGTTTAAATTCCATAGTATAGAGACATAACCACATACTATAAGCGCAGATTGCACACCAATAGTGATGGGATCCAAACAAACTATAAGAAAATAAGAAGATGATAATAAAAAGAGGTGATATCATTGATTATCACATCTTTGGATCAAATTCCATAAGAAAAAGTTTCAAAAGAGAGTTTAGATCGACATATTCCTTGAGAAAATCATATTCTATATCCCAAACCACATGGGGGTAAACCTTCAAAAGAAAAACACACACAGAATATACAAGGTAATGATAAAGTTTACAAAATGATCCTTATTCTCCACAAACACAACCAACACTGCTACCTCTATGATAAATGAATAAATAAGAATATGAGGATATAACTTACCAAAATAGAAGCTACTAACCATGATATATATAAAACTACTAAATGAGAGAGGTATTGAAGATCAAAATCCACCCAATCATTCCTAGAACAACTCTTGGGTTTGAGGGAGGAAACACATCCCAAATAAGGGAGGTCTTGGGAGTAAAATTCATAAAAACTTTTTTGTTAGAAACATTACATGCGGTGAATCATATATTCATAAAGTAAATTCCTAGTTTTTCATATACACCAAAAAACATAACCTCATGCTAAAATCTTGAATGATGAAATAGTGTCATGAATAATTTTCACTCCATGATTTTTTTCACATAATGAACCAAAAATTCATGGATTATACCTAAGATCAATTCACATTGTGAATATATAATTCACATTATGAAATTATACTGTAACCAATACCAAGCCCCAATTCCATTAGAAAAAATCGAGATTATCTCTTATACCTTCCAAACTCAATGTAAAAACTCTTAAACATTAACAAGAGATAATAACATAAATAGAGTGTAATAGAAAAAGGATCTTGAAATGGAAAATAATAGTGTGGGGAAATAGATAAGGTCAAGCCAAAATCCACCATTCAAAATTATATATATTTTTCAAATGTTTTAAAAATTTTCACTATGTTAAAATACTTTTACCCAAATTTAGCCTTACAATGGAAACTCAAATTTCACCCTTTGTAAATAATTTTAATTGGAAATATTAAAATTGAAATTATTTAAAAATTTGAGAATTTAGATTTTATATAATTAAGTCATTTTATAAAATTAATTTTCATGGATTTAGAGAAACTAATTTTAGTGTTAGCACTCATAACGTGTAAAAACAACTTCTTAGAAAAATTCCATTTTAAGCTTAAAATATATGTGTGGGATAATATTATCAATTTATTTATTTTTCAATAAAAAAATAGGTTTATTATAAAAAATATAATTTTTTTCGACTTTCAGGAAAAACTAAAACTAAATTTTACATTAATAATATTTAATATAATTTTAAGACGAGAGAAATTTTTTATTAGGGATAAACATTACTTAAATCCAAAAATGGTAAGAGTATTATTTCTATGTTCAAAACAGTATTTTATAGTTTCTAATTTTTATTCTGTAAATATATTTTCAATTTATATAAATTTATAATTCAATTAAATTATTTGAAAATATCATAAAAAATAAAATTTTGGAAAATATAGGATTTACACTATTCACACTAAAAATAATCTATTTTAGACGAATTTGAAAAATTAATCATATTTTCATTTTCATATAATGAATTAAAAAATAGAAATAATTTTATTATATTCAACTTATAAATGTTATAAAAATTAGTTTTAGTTATATTTTCTTAAATGCAATAAAAACATTTTTTTGAAAAAAAATAAAGCATGAAATATAACTCCATTATTTCTATACCACTAGTTAGATCATTACCAAAAATGTAATATTATTAATAAATTATGTTTTAAAATAATGATAAGAAGATACTAGTTTTTATCATATATATCACCTTATATAAAAAATGTATATATTTATAGGGGAAAATTCAATATATAAATTCAGGTTCAATTTAGGAAATAGTATTTTTGAGTGTCCTAGGAAGTAAAAGAACAAAAAAAAATATTCATGATATAATTATCCAAAAAAATGGATTCAAAAAGTGAGATAAAATGCTATTTTTATTCTATAATGAATATTTTACTAGGTAAATTTCATTCTAAGTGGCAATGGCCTTTCATTATCACTATTTTTTTCCTTTAGGTTCTATCTTGATTAAAGAACAAGTCAATGAGGAATCACTCAAATTCAATGGATACTGATTTAAGATAATCAAGGGGAATTTTAAAGACCCTCTAGAGAAGGAAGTTAACCTTAAAAAAGCTAAATACAAATAAACAAATGGGTTATATCTTATTTCTCATTGATTTTTCTCTTTGTCTAATCTTTTTTATTTTGATTTTTGATATAACATAATATAAAATGTGGAAATTAAATAAAATAAATATGGGGGAGGAATATATCTAGTTAATTTATGATTTTTGTGTGTATCATATTTCTTTCAAATTTGGTTATCAATTTTATTTTTCATTTTGTTTTTCTATTATTTTAATTTCATTTTGTGGATTTATATTTCATTTTAAGTGTATTTTTAAAGATTTTTTATGCTGAAATACCCTTATAATATTTATAATCCAAGATAGTAAGTGAACTAACTTTCTTATGGAATTGAAATTAAATTAATTCTGAAATAAATATGTTCTAGATTCAAAACATTGGGAATCTCATGAAAATTCCCCTAATGTTTTGAATTATGTTTCATAAACTACATTCTAATTTTAGATTAAATTACCTATGAGGAATCTAAACCATTTTTACTTCTTCTTAACATTAACCTCATTCCAAAGTGAACCAAAACAATGAATACTTAACCACAATTTTATTTACTTAAGTTAAAAATTTGGAGTTTGAGTAATTTGTGTTTAAAATAATTTAGGTAATTATGTTGTGAATTAAAATACCCTTTCTAATGGAAATTTTTTGATAACGTCCAAGCAATAAATTTTTATGCTAGTGACCCTTTTAAAATCCATGAAAATATTTATAGTTTGACAAATTACAAATTTTTCTTCTTATAGACCATACTTTTGGAAGTAAAAATACATGATCTTGATTAATTCAAGTGTGGACTATCTATTACATGGTTGGATAATTTATTTTGGGATTATTTATTAGAAAAAATAGAAGCTGAATAATTTTATTTACTACGAAAAATGTAATTTTTCTTTATCTATTTGAGAATATTTCTTGAAACAAAAAATGAAATCAAAATTCTATTATGATACAGTTTCTAAAAATTATAAGAAAAATCATTATTTATTATTATGAAGTTAAGTATTTCTATTTCAATATAAGGGATGTAAGTTAAAAGTATATCCTTAAGCTCAAAAAACTTATGTTCCCTTCATTATCTAAAATTTGTGCTAAATTTTTGACCTAAAAAAACAAAAATATACTATTAAAAATTTTAGTGAGGAAGGAAAAAAATTATAATATTGTCGATATACCAATTTTTTAAACTATCAATTGATAGTTTCTAGATTCTAGAGAGAATATGTTCATTGGAGAATGTGGAAGAACCATACTTAAATGAAAACTAGTCATTTATTTTTGTTTCAAATAGAACAAAAACTTCATTGCTATACCCTATAAGTTTTCATATATGAAACCTAGCAATCTAAATTATATAAAAAACCTAGGAAATTTCTCATGATTAATATAATTCCTTGACACGTATTTGTTATAGATTTATGAGTTTATCAAGCTTATTGAAACTCTATAATTTGTTTTAATGAGAAAACATTTATTGGAAAATAATAATGGTGTGGATAGAAAAAATTAATGTGAGGAGAGTTCTTTATTGGATTTGGATGATAAATGAAGTGAAAATGGATTTAGCAAACCAAGTGGGGTATTTATGATAATGGTTTTTAGGAATCCTCAAATTATTTAGTTCATTGGTTCTTAAATAATGTATCTTAAGGGTTTGTTTTTTGAAAATATTTTAGTGTGATCCTTATTGATTACTTATCCAAGATTCGAAGTTCTAAGTGTAGTGGAATTAATAAAAATGATAATATCATGACATTTCATGTATTTTTAATAGAATTAATCCCCAAATATTTTAGAATTTAAAAGGGTATGAATGAATTTTGTGGTCATGGTATTTTTTAATTAAATTATGTAAATTAAAAAATTCAACATGTTTAAGGGTTTTTAATCATCTGTTGAATAAATTCAAGAATCCTTTATTTTATTTTTGATTCTAGAGAAATTTCAATTTCCAACCCAAATGAATAATTTTTTTACTAAGTTATGAATTTTATTATAACACTACTGATGTAAAAAGCCTTGAGTGGATTTAATATGACACATGGAATGCTTTTGTTGAACTTTTCTCAAATCATATGATTCTGTTTTTTATTTTTTAATATATTAAAATAAATTTTGTATGACTTTGATATGGCCATATGAATTTTTTACAAAACCATATTACTTATCAATTTTTTTATGTCTTTAAAGTCATATGAAAATTTCTATATCTCACTATTTCTACATTGTCTAATTTTAGGTAATTTGGGTTCCATAAAAAACATACAGGCTATCAATTAGGCCTATCTATGTGAAATCATTTAACAAGGATTTGAATATTTATAGATTATATAATTCAAAAGAATATTAGATACATGTCATATGAATGGTAAATTAACTGCTATAAACTAAGGAATGTAGGTGAAGAAGATTCGTTTCTGATGCCACCTAGAGCCAAACAATAGGATTTATTCATGTGAAAGAAACTTTCCAAAGAGTGTCTTGTAGGATATAAACATTTGGAAATATTTTTCCACTATTTTCATGGAATAATAAGAATAACATAAGTTATTGCAGATAGTGGTTAGTGTAGGTTGTACATGAAGTGAAAAATATTGGGAAAGCGAGGTGTTGTAGGTGGTTTGTAAAAGAAAATCAATAAAAAATGATGAAAATGAGATTTTATTTATATATTGTTGGTTAAGATACCCATGTAGCTATGGGAAATCGAGATCAAATGGAATCTTATTACAAGTATTTTTTCTCTCTTCATTGTATGTTCTTTGTATTTATTTGAAATCTATGTTTTCTAATGAATTCTAGTCTATTTCATTTTAAATGAATTTTCTTCCTGTGTGTTTAAAATGGTTATTCAAAATATATTGAATAAAATTGATCATTTTAATTTTTTAAATTTCTTTGGTGAGGTCTTAACTTTTTGAAAATTTAGTTTGATCTGGTTTAATCACTCAGATGTATTTGGGTGATCGAATCACTGTCATAAGAGGATCAAAAAATATAATGAGGCCATGGTATAATATTTAAGCAACACTAGGTGTTCAAATAGAGTTTTTTGTGTTCAAATTAAATAATTCAATTAATACTATCCATTTATATATAGAATAATAAGGCATATATAGTATCAACACTAGTACACAAAAATTTTCTTTAAAGTTTATTTTCACTCATATTTTTAATATGTTTTTACTCTTAATATTTTGATCATTTAATTATAAAATATTTTTTATTTAATTTTTATTTGTTCTAAAATATAAAATCCCCCAGATTTATATATATTTTCTTTTCAAAACAATAAAAATGTTATAGTTTTAAACTTAAGATTTAAAAAATCTCTATGAGATAAACTGAGGTAGTGTTATACTCTATTATAAAGGGGATTTAATTTTGAAATTGGTGAAAATAAACCCTCATATTTCACTATTGTTAGGGAGACATGGGATAAAGTGGGGGGATGGTCATGATGTATGGATAGAGGGTTTGGGACACAATATATGACAAGTGTTATATACGTAGGAGAAACAACAACTGCTGTAGAAAAAGAAAAAAAAGTGAAAACGTGGAATTTAACGAAATTGGGCCTAGTTTCATATTTCAATCCATCAGGTATTTAAAAGAGTATTTAATTGTGTTAATTGTCATAGGTACGTTCCAGTCCTAGTGGGGTGTAATGAGGATCAACCAAGTTGGGGTTCCATAAGTGTGTGATTATTTTTGTTTTGTAAACACCTTAACCTGAATAATGATTATATTTACGATTATGATTTTGATTAAGTTTATGATAACTGTTGTTGCTATTTTTGTTGTTATTATTATTGTTATTACTTTTATTATTATCATTATTTTAATTTTCCATCCTCTCCCTTGAATCATATGCTCAACTTAGCATGATCACAACCCCAACATATCTCCTCCTCTATTTGAAACCACATATCTCCTCCTCTCTTTGAAACCACACAATAATGTAGGACCCCAATGTTTCTATGAATACATTCCCTAGCCTTTCCTAGATTCCTATTTCCATGAATATGGACTAATGTTCATCAAGTCTTCCTATCCTATATTTTTAATAGACTATCGCACATGTTTTATCCAGAATGAACTCTATCTCTTTCAACCTTTAACTCTCCCACTCCACCTCCCTCACTCCCTCTCACCCTCATAATACTCCCTTCTACATCGCATCTCATCCAAATCCATCACAACCCAACCATCTAAATAGGTTCCTAGTTCCATTCTACCAAATATCACAACATAATACCGAAATGTAATCACTCATATTTTAATAAATCAGTCGTTGTATCACCCATTTAAAACTCTAGATACTTAAATTTTTTCAGGACTCCAAAAACCTAAGTACAAATAGGAAATTATGGTTGAACAAATCTTTATCACACAAATTATAATTTTAAATAATTTTTAAAATATTTGAAATCATTTTTTATTTTTAAATAGGAAGAAAAGTAATTGTGAATAATATAATGAAACTCTGTATGGGGTGTGGTCCCATTTATAAAGGGGAATACACCATAATTAGTAAAAATGATAAATTATGGAAAAAATATTTTGACATATATTGCACTACAACATCCACATGTTCAAAAACATTAGAACCTGAACACATAATGTGGCGCTATGATGGAGAACTTTTCACTTTCCACTTTTCACTGCACATTCCTCTTTGGTGAGGTAAATAAAAATGCCTATATTTTTTTATAGATCAATTGGTTATATCTGTTTAGGGCCCTGCATGAATGGGTATGTCTTGTTGGTTAACCCAAATCATTGAATGAGTATGTGTTTCGCCATAAATTTGAGTTAAAATGATTTAAAAAACACACATTTTCACTTAGAAAGTGTGATACGTGACACTAATTTGATTAGGAGTGATTTGATAAATAGGATGAAATTTGGATAAGCCAATCAATTCCAGAATAGGTGTATACCCACTTAGAAAGTGATGGATATACAGATTGTTACTTCTATGAATAAAAAATAGAGTCTCCATAGTATTGAAAAAAATAAAATTTTGCACTTCAAAGTACTCCCAATCCCTTTCTCTAATTTATATTCCTCTCAAGTCTTCTACAATCATCAAAAGGGATTATTTGTGGCCAAAAATTAAATTTCTTTTATTACTCTATTGGGTTTTAATTATCTTCCAGGTTCAATATTCACTATGAACAACTTTAGAGTAATGATACACTGTTGTATCCTAAATAGGATTCAATTAAATCAAATTATAATACTAGTTTATTAAGGGAGAAATTAATAATAATGAGATTAATATATTAATTGTTCCCTAGTCGGATCAATCTACTTTAATCTCAGAAAGTCCATACCCCTACAATCTAATAATATCCTAAAGTATCTTAAGAGTATATTTATACAAAAAGCATATTAAGACACTTACTAACTTGATAATTGTTGTGAAATTCAACAAAAAAAATTCAAGAGGCATAAAAAGTGAATTCAGTTACAATTTGAAACCCCCAAATTGATTCATGAGGCCTTAATTATAAATCACACCACATCTGAATATTAGACACTGCATATTTACCACACATGGTGAAAGTGGAATAACAACAATCCCATATGTCATATATATATTATTAACAAGTTTTCCCTCGATATTTTTGAAAAATATTAATATATTCTAACCATAAAGGATATTCGTAATTCTTTAGATTAAAAATAAATTATTGAGGATATGGTGGGAATGAAATTCCAAGTATAAAAGTTTATTTTTTTAAAAATCAGATAGTAAATACACCTTAGATAAGTTTTATTAAATTAAACATATCTTACAACATTTAAAGAAAAAAACATGAACATGGATGATGCCACCACTATCACATCCATCAAATACAAACTCCTTCATTATAAGAAAAATACTAAACTTTATCTAAAATAAAAGAAGGAAGATATTCCCCTTAATGTGTTTTTATACTATCTTTAAATTAATGAGGGATATAAAAAGAATAAGGAAGGAAATAAACCTAAGGATGATAAATCTAATGTCCTCATGGTTATGGGAGTTAGCCCATCCAATCTTGAAAAGGGTTATAAATGTAAAAAATATTCTTTAAAATGGAAGGTATAATTAAATTATAAGAAAAGTTAATTATACTTATGTGTAAATATGAGACAATTCATGCAGAAGTGTTTTCTCCATGTCAAGAAATATGAAAATAAAAATCTAAAGGAAAAATTTTGAACCATGATTTTTTAAGTTAATATTATTGAGGATAACTCTTCTTGAGTGGTTGATTTCAATAATACTTGACTTATGTGTAAAAAAATTAATTAGGATAATAGAATAAATTAGTGATGGTGGATTACTGTATCTGGGGAACTCTGTATCGATAAATTTATAGGTTGAATTCAATATAGAGTTTACTTTTGGTGAGTTTTATACTCTATAAGATGTTTCATATGTTCCCAATGTTTGTAAGATCTAAATTTTAGAAATGTTTTCGAATATAAATGGATTTAAAATTTTATTTGAGGTAAATAAATTAATTATATCTAGCGGTGAGATATTTATCAAAAAGAGTTATATATATGATGTATTATTAAAATTAAATTAAATTTCTGTTTCAGATTACATGCTAGAGTCTTTGAATTAATGGAATAATTATTTAAGTTGCATAAACTAAATGATAATTGATGATATGTAAGAAAAGGAATTATTTCATAAATTATATATAAATGAACATTAATATGTTACTGGCATGAAAACAAAGATATTTAGAAAAACATTTCCAACTATATAATGTAAATGTAATTTATTATAAATAATACATATTGATGTAACTTATTTTCATGCTAAAATAACCATAGGTAATAATAATTTATTTATAACTTTTATTTATTATTATTCTATATTTTTCAATGTCTAACTTTTATATGAAAAATATGAAGTTACAGATAAATTTAATATCTTTAAAAATTGGGTTGAAAATTAATATGGACTTACAATTGGATGCATCAGATCTAATCAAAGAAGATAATATTATGCTTGTTTATATTTTTAATATCTATGATTTAGACAGGAAGTGATAGACCCCCCATACACCTTAGAAAAATTATATATGTGAGTGAAATAATAGAACATTAATGGAAATGGTTAATTATATGATGTTTATATTGGGTCTCACATGAAGATTTTGGGGAGAGGTGTTATTAAACACTCTTCATATCATTAATAGTATTTTTATAAACGAGGAGGTTATAAATCTATATGAATTAAGGATGTTTAGGAATCCAATGCTCAATTATTTAAAGGTTTTTCATTTTTATACAATTATAAGATTACTTGAACATAAGAAGGATGATTTGGGTAAAATAGGTAATGATTTCATGTTTCTTGGATATTAATATAATTCTCAATTTTATAAATTCATGATTATATAGTATAATTATTTAACGGGTTTTAACATATATATTGTATTAGGAGAACCTATATTTTACGAATAAATATTTACCTCCATACCATAAATATTATTACATTAATAATATGACTCAGATAGAAGATTATCTGATGAAGATACAATTGAATAGGTTTATAAAAATAAATGACCTTAGATACCCCAAAAATATATATTTGATTTATATATGTTCTCATTATATGTAACTAGTGAAAATATAGTTTCACTAACTCTAGTTTTTTTAAATAAAGGCTGATAAAAAATTGTACAAATTATCTAATTCATTATCTCATGAATCTCTTTATAAGAAATCAATAAATGACAAAATGGTTTCTATAATGAAGAACAATACTTGGATATTATTTAATCTTTCACAAAGTTTACAACTGATATGTCCAAAATGGGTATTTATAAGTAAAAGAAAACAGAATGGTACAACTAAAAATATAAAGAGATATTGGTAGCTATAGGGTTTACTCAAAAGGAAGGAATAAATTATTTTTATACCTATACTCCTATGGACCGGGCAACTTCAATTAGAAATCTTATTGCTTCAACTTCCATATATAATTTATAAATTCCCCAAATTTATGTCGGAAAAAATTATTAAATGTTGAATTAGATTAAGTAATATAAATGTAACAACTATAAGGACTCATAGTACTTGGAAAATATATTAATGATTATAAATGGGTTCAATCATTACAATTTTTAAAATAACCTCCACAAAAATGGATTGAGAAATTTAATGAAGTAATTTTTTCAAATGGATTTGTAGTTAACCGAGATGATAAATTTGTTTATTGTTGTTTCTATAATAATCATGGTTTTTTTATTCTATTATATGATGATGACATGTTAATATTTTTAATGGATATAAAATAATTAAATGAGAAAATTTTAATTTTCTATAGAAAAATTGATATGAATGAATTGAATAAATAAAATGTAAAATTTTTAATTAAAACTGTCAAAAAAAGAATACCATTAATCTTTCTCCATCTGATTATAATAAATGGTTACAAAGTTGTGTGAAATTTTTTATGGCTCACAAGTCTCTAACCTATTTGATTCTAGGAGAAGGATGCTACCTAATCCTTAAAGTACAGATTCTAAACTAGAATATGAAAATGTTACTAGGTGTCCCATTTAGGGTATTTTTTTTAAAAGGTTGGGGCCGAAGCCTCAATTTATTATTAAAGAAAAGACCTCTTTAGACTGGGTGGAGGGTGACCCATTACATAGCCTGAAGGCCCAAGGCCAAGTGGCTTGCATACAGGGCTAGAAAGCCCATTTTTTGGCCCAAAGGACCCATGGTGAACAGTACTACTACAGTACCCGCGCTGCTACAGTACCTGCTACAATATCGCCACCACTACAGTACCTGCAATAGTCCCTCCGCCGCAACAGTGCTGCCACTTCTACAGTCCTCCACAGCTACAGTGACTTGCTACAGTGCCCCTGCTACAGTCTCAGGAATTCTCCCCTGCCCAGATTTGATCTTGGGTCCGTTGGATGCCAAGTAAGAGCCTAAACCACTAGGGTACATGCTCGTTGGCATGCCCCATTTATGGTATGATTATTAAAAAACTTGATATTTCATATTATACTTTAATGTTTGTTATGTATATAAGTTATCTGGGTTATACATAATGGTATTTAATTAAAAGAGAACTCAAGTATTTAAAATGTAATTATTATTAATTTAAATTTTTTAATGTAAAACCAATGTTTTTAATGATTTTTTATGATTGTTTTTAAATTATTTAAAATCTATTTTTTTTATTTTTAAAAGGGTAGATAAAGAATTTGAAATTTTATGTTGAAAATAAATATTTACTGGGCCCCCTTTACAAATAGGAAAACTTTATCACTATAAAAATCATAAATTATTTAAAAATTATTGTGGGATATGGTATACGACACCATTCATGTGTGTGAGACTTAACACAAATAAATTTTCAATGTGGAATTATGATGGAACACTTGTTACTTCATAATCCATATTTGAGTATGGTGCATATAAGTGCCTTTACTTCTCTAATAAATCAGTTGGTCATACAGGTTCAAGATTAGGCCTGAATGGGTATGTTTGATAGTTAACCTAGTTCACAAAATTGGTATAATTTGGACTTTCGATCCAATAAAGCATGATATATAATATATATCCTTTCACTGGATAGGTGCAATCTGGGCCACTTATTTTATTAGTTTTAATCTAACAGAAAAGATTAAATCCAAATAATCCATACCTTTCTGTAATATGTATTTTTAAATTTGTAATGGGAAGGGAAAATTATCATAATTTGTACTTCAAAACCTTAACATAGTAACTATTTAATAGGATAATTAAATTTTATTCACTTTAGGCACTCCAAATCAGTCTAGCTATTTGAGATTACTCACAAGTCTTCCTAAATTATCTAAATAGCTTCATTGATGTGAAACTATTAAGTTCCTTTCTTTATTATATTATATTTAAAGGATCTTCAAATGTCACTCTCAACTATATACATGTTTATAGTAATAATTCATCATTTTATGCTAAAGTGGATTCACTTGAAACCCATTTTACTACTTGTTTGGTGAGAGAGTGAAATCATAATGTGCCTCAAGAATCTCTATCTACTCTCATCCAAGAATGTCCATACCAAAAATATCTTCCAATATCCCCATTAACTACCACAATAAATTCGGATACCACCCCTCTTTTATCAGAAATTATATTAGGTTTTATCCACATGATTATTTCAAGGTCACATTAGGGAAGAAATATCTTCTAATACTTTAAAATATTTTCACAACAATTCGAAAAGAAAATACACTAACCATTGATGTTCTCCACCATTAATGGGTAAACGTCTAGAAATTTATTTAGAAATTTCAATACAATACAAATAATTAAATTAATTATGGAAAATTATTGTAGTTACTCCCAATTTTCTACTCTTTAACTAATCAAGAATATAAAAAAGGAATAGTGGAAAATCACAAAACCAAGAATGGTGAATTAAGTGGGTATTTTTTATAATTAATTAATACATTTAATTATTTGAAAATTAAGTATGTGGATTAAAGTTGAGATCTAATGATGTAATTCATAATTGATATTGGAAATTTTTTATGTGGCCTACCATATGGGTCCATCACCTCCATCTTATAATCCAATGAAATTATATGAAGATACTTGTTGTACCAGATATCAAAAATGTGGATATAGGATTCAAAATAATTATTTATATAAAACCAGCAAAAATGGGTTTGGGTCAGGCTTAAATCCTAACATAGACCAATGTCATCAAAAATAGAAAAATTACACCCTGACCACCATGGCACTAACAAAATTAAATTTGATGATATAGTTTTTGTTATATTAATTAAATAGTTTTGAAATTAAATAAATAGTTAATTTCAATAATAAAATGTTTGGAAATTCAGTGTTCTTAGAAACTCACCAAATTTATAAATTAATATAAATGATTCATATTAGGATTAATGATGTTTTTATAATTTTTCCAAATATTATTTTGAATGTTAAATAGTAATTTTTTTGAGAAACATGAAAATGTATATTTGAATTTTTAAATAATAATTTATTTAAAATTTAAAATTTTCCATTAATAAAAAAATAATCTAATACAATCCAATCATTCACTCAATATTAAAAACCTCATTCCAAACTCAATGGATCCATAATAAAAAAAAGCCAGGTCTATTTAGAAGGTTAAATTTCCATTTTACACCCAAAAGTGTAAAATCACCAAAATTCCCTCATGAATATCACAAAATCTAAAAAAAATCTAGATCTTCACATTCATATGAACCTGAAACTAAGAACATTTTTTTTAAATTAAAAACAAGTGTTACAAAAAATTATACACCAACATTTTCAAAATAAAACTAAATAAAAAAGAACTATTTCTATAAAAATTCACAATTATTAAAAAGGAACACATCATGAAATTGGTTTGACAAATATTTTTTAATTTAAAATAACTGATTTTTTCAAAATTAAATTAAATATAAATTCTGAATATTCTGAACAAACCAATATTCTGTGGATGTTTGTAAATACTAAAATAAAATAATATTTTTTTGAAAGGAAAAATACTTTTTAAATGATTATTTTATAATAAAAACACACATGATTTTGTTCAATAAGTTATATTAAAAAAACAGATAAAAAATAAAATATATAATTTTAAATGAAACTCCCTAATTGATAAAATGAATAAAAAAACCTTGAAAATTATGTCACTACTAAAATAAATCATTTAATATTCTCAATGAATGGACTTTTAAGTTGATGTTAGTTTCATTCTATTTAATGAAATCGTAATATAAAAATACTTAATAATACAATCACATTAAAAAAACTAAACATATATCAGTAAAAAATTAAAAAATGCATTAAATATTAAAATATAGAATTCCAAAATTAAATTCATTTTAAAAAATCAATCTTTTTATAAACTTACTAGATTATCAAAAGAGTCAACAATAATTCAAAACAATTTTTTTTTGTTTCAAAATAACTTTCATGATTCGAATTAAATCCCTTACATTATCAAATTTTTAAATAATATATCTTAATCCTTCTTTTTCAATTTACACTTTAAAAAATTATTTCCATTAAAAACAATTATAATAAAATAAAAATCACATACTTTGTAGTTTTTTTAAAATAATCATTTATACATATCTTACCTCATTTGAAATCAATGAAATCTATTACATTTAAATTATTATAAAATATATTATTATATAAAATTTGAAATTCTATTTTTTAATACAACCAAACATCCTTTAATATATCATTATATATGTATATATATGTATATATCACTTAACCAGTCAGAAAATATGAGATCATATGAAAGAGTGGGTAAGGAGAAAATCCTAGAAACATTTCATGAAATATTCTAATCAATTATATTGAAACTAATCAAAATTTGTGGAATCATCATGTTTTTTATCACACTCATATAATGTTTTAATGATCCCAAACACCATCTATGTTTTTAAACAATTTAATTGACTATATTTCAACCATTATGTTTTAAAATTATCATATGGAATCAATACACTAAATGAATAATTCAAAATGAGTATGGAGGGACACTTTGATGACCCTTATTAGTAAAAAACACTATTCAGCTGGTATAATTCTACCTGATGGCTAGTAGAGAAGAATATAAGTACCAAACCTACTGGAAGCTCATCAGCTGTATAGTTGAGCTCACCAGCTAGCTGGTGAGGTCTTAGAAGAAGTAGATTTTTAAAGGTATCCTAGTGGCTTCTCGATGGAAGATGAAAATTAATTTTTTGGGTTTTCAGTAGCCTAGAACGATATAGTTATACCACTAAATACCCAATGGTGGGTAATGTATAGCTAGTTTCATTAGAATAACCAGTCAATGTGTGAATTGAATTTGGTCTTTAATAAGCCCATTTAAGTTTTGTCATCTCAATTGACTGATTAATTTCTTCGACTCACCTAAAAACCTTTAGAACCAATAAATAGCCCCTAACCAGGATTTACAAACTGCAATGTTGTGATAATTCTTCAGGAAAATAATTATAATAAATATCAAGGCCCAATTTTATCAATACTCCAGCTTTATCTATTTAATTATCTCAATTTTATATTCTATATCTTTAAAGAGAATTGATATAATTTATTCAAAGGTATTATTCCAAATAAAACCACCTTTTTCTTTCTATTTAGGTTCTTGGATATCGCTAAAACTTAGGTATTTTTTGGTTCTTAGAAATGGCTAACACTGGGGTGATTTTTTTGCGTTTATTAGACATATCTAAATTAAATGGTTTGGGTTATTTTCTATTTTATTGGATAACACTAGAGTGATAATATATTAATTCATAAACCTTAAATAAAAAATTATGGTAGTAATAGGTTTTGTTATTGAGGTATTGTTGAAAATCCTTATCAAATTGTGTACCTTGTCTTTTATTTACTTTTTGCACTATTTAATTTTTAATTTATTTTATTAAATTAATTAATTAATTTTTCATCATATCAATCACTTAATATCTTAACTTATGTAAATAAATCTATCACTTATTTAAAATAAATTAAAAATATCAATATGATTCAAATAATGAAATTTAAAAAATGAATTTCATCTCTAACACCCAAGGTGATCCCAAAATAGAATCAATGGATTGTTCCCATTTTTTTTAACTAAGAATAATTTAGTTATTATAAAACTCATATGTATAATTTTATTGGAATCATAATTTAGTCCATTTTTAAAATTATCATGCATTATGACACACCAACTAATGAATCAGAGGAAAAATGGAATTTTGATGACATTTCAATTTTTGAACTAGATAGTGAAGCCATGAATTCTCTTCATTTTGTTTTTTATAATAATTAATGTAAAATATTTTCTACCTTTAAAATTGCCGATGATATTTATAAATTACCTAAAGTTATTGATGAAGTCATGAATAAAGTTAAAGACACAAGGCTTGTCTTGTATTGGAAATATTTTTAAAGTTTTATCATTCTTCATAATGAATCAATTACTGAAATGTTTTTGTGTTTTATTCGTATATTAAATGGATTAAATCTCTTGGTTCTATTATTACTAAAAACAAGTAAAAAAGATACATTAGGGTTTTTCAAGTACTTAGTCACCCAATGTAAAAATAATTCAAGAAACAAAATATACAAAGAACCTAACGGTTGAAGTACTCGTTGGTTCTCTCATGACCCAAGAGATCACCATGAAGGAAAAATCCAAATTAGAATAAAATTAATTTAATGAAAAAAATTATAAAAAATAAATATATGTTTATTCTTATAGATTTTTTCCAATATTATGAATCTTTCTAATAAATTATATAAATTCACAAAGAATAGAAGATACTTTAACCATGATAAAGAGGAGAATAAAAAAGGAAGTTGAGTTAAATTGTTATCATGTTTTTTTAAAGGTTGGGGCCGAAGCCTCATTTTATTATTAAAGGAAAGCAAAGACCTCTTTTAATTGGGTAGAGGGAGACCCATTATATAGCCCAAAGGCCCAGTGGGCTTTTACCCCATTACATAGCCCATAGGCCCAAATTTTTTGCCTAAGCCCAATTCTGTGAATAGTAACCCGACTACTACAGTACCCACCGCTGCTACAGTGCCCTGCCGCCGCAATAGTATCCTGCCACTACTACAGTACCCACTAATGAACAGTACCACCGCTGTTACACCGCTACAGTACTGCTACAGTACCCTGCACCCCATGGGTTTTGAACCCCCATTTTTCATATAGGATTACTGGGTGCTTACCACTAAGCCAAACCCCAACTACACTTGTTATCATGTAAATAAAAGGGAAATTACAATTTGGATCCCCCCTTTATTGTAAAAGAAAATAAGAAAATAAATAAATCCCTCAATGTTAGTAATTAGAGTGTAGGTGATGATTCCCTCTCTTATTCTAACTCGAGTGATAGAAGTGTCAAATTCCTCATGAGGAAAATTGAGGTATGTGATGAAGTTAATTATCATACATTATACACTTATAATAATTCCATATGTTATTTTTGTTAAAGAAAATTGGACTATAAATAATTAAAGGATGGGTTTTTTGAACTTACTAAAAAATTAAAAGAACTAAAATGGAATATACTCAATATATTATTGAAAAGAATGAAATTTATAACGAGAATGAGGATTTATCCAAAAAATTAAAAGATCAACCTAATATTCATAAATTATAATCAATAATTAAATATCTTAAAATTTTCTTTATAAGTCCACTAATGGTTGATAATGGTTTAAATAAACTTATAAGGTTACCAAACTATATAATAATTTTTTTGGTTTTTGTCTCACACGTCAAGAATACACCTAAAAAATACTACCGTGTTTGTAGTGGAATTATCACAAAATAAAATTTTCAACTATTGTATAAAAATAGAGCATCTTATTTGTGAATGTGATTGTGAAAATGATCATTATCCTAGGCCTAGTTCAATTTATATATATTTTAATACTTTTTTATTAATTCATATGGGAAAGCATAAGTAAAACAAGTGTGGGTTCAAAAATTACTTTTGGATAACATGAATGGTCCCAAATTTTGGGTACCAAAATCTATAGTTTCTTGATCATTATATAGGAAAAAAAGTCTTAAGAGAAAAACCAAAGGAGATACATGGTACCTGGATAATAATTAATCATTACACATGTGAAATGACTACACTGAGTTCAATCATCCTGATAATCTTGATGGTGGACATATCACATTTGGTGACAACTCAAGGGGTAAGATTATATGTATAGGTAAAATTAATTTTTCAAATTATTCAATTTTTAAAGATTTTTTATATTTTAAAGGTTTAAAATATATTGTTATAATTACTATTCAATTATTTGATAATGCTTTTAAATTATCTTTGAAAATTATTTTTTTAAGTATTTAATTCCAAAAGAAAACCTTTATTTTCATCTTTTAATTTTCAAAATGTTTGTTTTTTTATTTACAATATCTTTAAAATAAAAATTTTAAATGTTTAGGAGAAAAATATAGTGATTCATTTCATTTGAATATGGTTCTTGGTCACACATACATGTGTCAAACTTAATAGAAACCATCCAATATGAGATTTATGTAAATTGTATTTAAAAAAACATTGTTTTTGAACCTCGATAACATGGTAAGTCACACAAAACTTACTTTAAATATAAAAAGTATCAATCTCTAAGGTACTTTAGCTTATTATTCTTTATCTTTTTTTACCAACCCAAGTATCAGGTTTAGGAGGCAAATCTTACACTTTTTTAATTATCAATGATCATACAATATTTACATTTGTTTATTTCTTATCTCCTAAAAAAGAGCCTTGTTATGTATTTATTAAATATCCGAAGAAGGTAAAAAAATGAAAAATGGATATATGATAAAATATATTTAGATAGATCATAGGAAAGAGTTTGATAATAAATATTTTGATGAAAATTTTACTTAACTAGTTTATAATAATTATTATTTTTCACTAAGAATTCCACAAAAAATGGGGTTATTGGAAGATGGAATGTAACTCTTTAAGAGATTTCAAGATATATCTTAAATTAATTTAATATTACTCAATTTTTTGGGCTGATTAGGTAAATACTATGTGTTTCACCTTGAATCATGTTCTCATAAGAAACTTCTTTAAAAAGGTCTACTATGAATATTTGAAAGGAAAACATCCTAAATTTAGATTTTTTAGTGTTTGGATATAAATTATATATTCTTGACACCAAAGACAACTTAGGAATTCTTGAACACAAATCTGATGAAGTTATTTTTTGTAGGTACTCTAACTCAATTAAATTATAAAGTGTCTTTAAAAAATTGACAACAAAATTTTAAGAATCAATTAACATAAAATTTTATATTAATTTACTTAAAAATCATCCCCAAATTGATGAAATTTATGTCGACCTGTAAAATTTGACTTTAAATAAGACACCTTCTTCTAAATAAGTTTATGTTGTATAAGAACCATAATTTAGTCATTTTCTAAAGGCATGGGTAAAATCTAAAGATTATACCTTAGAAAATGGTATTGGTGATTCGAAAGAAGGTACTCATATTGAAATCTTATTTTTAAATGATTATGAACGTAATGCCTTTTTTACACCTAGAACATATAAATTTTGATGATATTATTAATAATGAAAATTGGGTACTTTTAATGAAAGATGAATTTAACCAATTCATAATTAATATTATTTATAACATTGTTGAATGACCCGATGATCATTCCATGATCAATAATAAATTGGGTTTTATAAAAAAATTAGATAAACAAGGTAAAATCACTCTTAAAAAATCAAGACTCATAGAAAATGACAGTAATCATAAAGTAGGTACTGATTATAGTGAGAAATTTTCACACATAGATAGGCTAGAATCCATTAGAATCTTATTTGAATTCTCCACTCACATAAATTTTAATCATTTTTAAATGTATATTAAAATTTCATTTTGAATGGTTTTATTTATAATATTTTTTACTAAACTAACACAAGTTTTTAAAGATTCAAATATTCCAAATCATGTTTTTAAGTTAACAGAAACACTTTATTGTTTAAAACAATCCCTACAGTCTAGATATGATGGTTAACTAAATTTCTCTGAGAAAATGATTTTATAATGGGAAAAACCAATTAATTTTTTTAATATATATTTCCAATGGTTTATTAATTTTTATAATTTATATATATGATATTATTTTTGGTTCCAAAAATTATTATTTTTGTATGTATATTCATATTTAATGAGAAAATAATTTGAAATGGGTTTTATGGGTCAAGTATAATTTTTTTGTTTTTTTATTTCTCAAAATATTTACGATATTTTAATAAAACAAATAAAGTTAAAAAATGAACTATTAAATTGTTTTGGCATGGATAAAGTTAACGAAATAAGTACACCTTTGAGTACTTATTTTAATTTATCATTGGATAAAACCAGCAAACCAGTTACAACAATATTTAGAGGGTTATGATTGGGATACTTCATTACCATACTTAAACCTTACTAGACATTATGTTTAGTGTTTATATTTGTTCCTATTTTCAGTAAAATCATAAATAATTTCATTTGAAATATATAAATTTTTTTATATATTTAAAAGGTTTGATTTTGTGGTTTATTTTATAAAAAAAATCTTTTGAACTTACAATTTTTTTTTTCTGAAGTTGCTTCTAGTGGATTTCAATTAGATTCAGAACTTATAAGTGGTACTTGTAACCTACTTGGAAAATCCCTAATCTCATGGAGTAGTAATAAGAAAAATTCCATTGTTTTTTCCATTGAAAAAATCATAATATATATTCAAATGAATTTGTAGCATCAAAATTATTTAGATGAAACACGCTGTCATAGATTATGGGCTAAATTACAATGATGTACCTATTAATTATGAGAACACCAATTCCATTTAAATTTCTAAATATCCAATTCAACTCTCTCACACCAAAAAAATTTATCTTATACATCACCTTTTTATAGGTAACTTCCAAAAAAGTGGCATATTTAATGGAGTTCATTAGTATTAATATTCAACTAGATGATATCTTTACCAAGACTCTTGATTTAGAGAATTTTTATTTTATTAGTAGAAATTTCGTTATAGTATTCTTGTGAAATATATTCATTAACTAACGAAATAATTAAATATTTTCCATTATTTATTTTTCAATGTATTTCATGTTTCTAATGTTTTTAAAAAAACTTGAAATAATTTTTCAAACATCCCATTTTGTTTGGTAAAGTAAAGTGAGGTTAACTTCACCGAAAATAAATTCAAGTCTTGATACAAATATGTGGATTTGGTTCTAAAACAGATTCATCTTGGGGTTATTACCCCGAAAAGTGTTGGTTAGATTTTTATGCTAATCATTACCCTAGGCCTGAGCAGTGGTCCATCAGTACATACCTTGATTAACACTAATAGGTATTATGCTATGGTTTATTACTAAATTTTTATTATGGTTAATAATGGATTGTAATTTTAAATTTTCTTTTAAATTATTTATTTTAAATATCCTTTCATTTTAAAAAGTGTTATTTACAAAATCTTTTAGGATTTTAAGTCATTTAAATCATTTAATTTTTCTCTTGAATTTCAATATTATATGGCTCTATATATTTTTAATGCATAAATTCAGGTTTATGTGATCTTATTATTTCTAAAAAGTAAATTGTGGATACAAATTATTTTAATCTGAAGTTTTTTATAAAAATGAAATTTTATATACCACTGTTTTATTTCATTCTTGAGTGAAATCATTATCTACTTTTAAAAGAAAACATTGATTTTTTTTAAACTTTAAAGTTATTTTTTAAAACTTTTTTATTTTTATAAAACTAAAATGATTTTAATATTTTTTATATCCACTTAATACTTGGTAATGGAGGGTACCCAAATTTCCTTCACCAGTCAAGACAACAATGTTAATGGTGGAGTTTTCTACACCCACGATTTTTTATTCAGTGGAATTTGACTGGTGGTGGATGGGTGGGGGTATCTTTCTTTGGTGTTTTAAGTGCTGGAAAGGGTGAGAAAGCTCGAAGGAAAACATTAAACCACCACATATTCCACCTATAGGAGATGGGTAGAGGATAATAATCACAACTAGTAGTGACTGGGAAGGATAGTATGATTGGGATAGAGGGTATCAGTTGATCCATTTACCATAAAATGGGATGTACAATGTTCAATCTGATGGGTGCAAGAGTAATTGTCGGTTGAAATAGGGGAAAAAATTAGAGAGAATTGTAATTTATGACTAGCTCCATCGACTCAATAAACCAAGAACATAGAATTAGTGGAGAGAAAGAACCATGGGGTGAGTCGGATCATATGGCTATTAGGAATCCATCAGTCTATGGGAACCTATCAAACTAAAGGTATCATATTTGGATGCTCAAATAGCAAGGGTGATATCAAGGACTACTAGAATTGTAACGATTGTTCTCGGTATGTGTAACACCCAAAGCTTCCATGGTATGCTTCCCTTTGAATAATAGAGCAGCGTGTGTTGCACGTAACCTCGAGTTCTAACACACCGCTACCAATCAAAGTAGCCGTTATGAATAGTAATACCCACTTTTTGAAATTATATAAATTTTATATTTTCCAATGGACTTCATTTTTGTATTGGGAATATCGAAATTATCATAAGTTGATTTTTTTGTAATTTTCTGAGAACTTCCAATTTTCTATGAATAGAAAAAATTATTAAAAACAAATTTTTTAATAAAAATAATTTATATTGATAAATTATACTATTGAGTGTTTTTAAAGTATAATTAGAATATATTTTTACCATTTTATCCAATGGTGGTCATTAGAATTAATTTCACTTTGAAATTGGACATAAACAATTGTCAATCTTTTGATATATATTGTTTCTTAAAAACACGCTATTTGTTGTGACAACAAGAATTAATTATTAAATTAATTAATTAAACTTAAATGTTTGGAATTTTTTAAAATAGACATCATTTAAGAATTCGGAATATCAATTATAGATTAGGTGAATTTTTGGTATTTTTCTGAAAAACTTCAATTTTTGATTAATAGTTAAACCACTAGGTGGTAGTTCAAAAACTGTTTTTTCATTTAAATGAATCTTTACCACTTATGTGATTTGATTTTCAAAAATCCGACATACATGGTTGTCATTAGGAAGTAAAATTTGGTTCAATGGGGTTAAAATAATTTTTTGGTGAATAGAAACTTTTAAGTTTTATTAATCGCGATTAAAGGTAATTAGTGTAATTTAATGTAAAAATAATGTTATAATAATATAAAATTACATTTACACTTGTACTACCCTTGTTGGATGAGTCATGGGCGACCAATATAATCCACGGGTCAACTTGGGGACCCCATGGAGCCACTTGGGTAAGAAAATGACATGAATAACCTTTTATTTAAAGTAAAAATAAAATTGTCACAAATATGTGTTGTTTTACTAAAACAATTATTACATGGAGTTATATAAGTTAACCTTTCAACTATAAATATTCATTGGAAATATAAAAATATTTCCTACATCATGATAATTTTTTTATAATTTTTCTACATTAAATAAATTAAATTTTTTATGACACCATGATGATGCAGCGATTACCTCATTAATTAACGATTTAAATAAAATGAAAAGATAATATAAAATATAAGACTTACACATGTCAAAAACCTATTGGATGAGTATATTTAGAACCCTTATCACCTTATCCTTGAAATATATAATTGTGGGACCTTTAAAATCCGAAACTCATTATATAATAAAGTAACATTTCTTGACTTTCTAAGAGTGCTCCTCCTCTCCTATTATAAAAGGCCCCCACCTCTACCACCTTATTTACACCTTCATGCTATTTGGATAGGCCAAAATATGAACAAATACTCTCTAAACGTAACTCTATTACTCCTAGAAGCCTCAATTTGTGCAGAAGTCTTCCCAAGGAATCCTTTGGCTCAAATCAAAAAGAGTTACCCGATTTTAAGGTAATATCTTCTCTTATGTTCTTTTGTTTTATTTTTCTTATCCGACCACTTAAACACTTTTTATTCCTTTATTTTGTAAAAAAACCAGTATCTTCAATATAATATAACTTTTTTCTGAGAATTATTTGATTTACACTTACACACACCTTCGTCTGATGGTTAAAGAACATACTGTTTCTATGGGTGGAGAATTACTGCCTCACGAAACGATGATTGTTCAATCTTCTTTTAACACCTATCATGGTGGCCATTAGGATGTCACTATATTTATATATGATATATATTATGTTTATGTTTCCCTTATGCTTCTTTATTGTTCATTTATGGCATACCTTTATGATTTTCATTATGGGTAAATGCTATAATTTCATTTTAGGAAGTGCGGACTACCGCCACCTCAAAGTGATTTGAATCGTTAATGCCATATCTGGGACATATAAAGGATGATGTAAATGATATTATATATGATATTATACTGTAATTATAATATAACTTTATATAATTAGTATTTCATTCCATTAAATACGAAATAGAAATGAAAGTAGCCTTAATGCGTACGTACGGCTTACCGTCTCCATGAACGGTGCATTTCATTTCTTACCTCTAAATGTTATGTAATATTATAAATGAACATATATACTGGATATATATGATATATATGATACCTACATCATTAATATAATTTTGGATATAATGGATATTTTACCACATGAACAACTTGTAATTATAAGAAATTTATTTTTGACTCAAGTACCAAAGACGGAATTTATACTTTCATTATGTGATCTTATAGTGAATACACATGAGAGATCTATTTTATTTACAAGATGGTCTTTGTAAGGGACTTCGTATCAATCTCCTTTCATTGAGGCATATTTGGTTTTATACACAACTTTCTTTTATACGGTGTATAAACCCCTTTGACTTTTACTTTTATTCAAAATTAATTTTTTATACGAAGCATTTTTACTAAACAAAAAATGGAATTTTTTGTCTTACGTATGCAGCGACAACGACTTCTCCGCCGCCATGACCATTATTTGAGTTTCGGTTTCCTCTACAAGCCATAACATTTTTTTAAATGAAAAATAAATACCAAGTTTTAACTTTTCTTTTATTTTGGTATTGAAAATGGTTTTATTATATAAATGTGTTGTATTGATATCTTGTGATTTAAATGTAGAAATTTTATGTTTCCTTTATGCATGATTTATGTGATACGATTATGTTATGGTTTATGATATATTTAAAACTTTTCATATAAGGAATTCATTAGACTTAGTATGTGATGGGTGGAGCCTGATATAGCTCCTCGATGCATCGGTAGGTCTCATGAGACAAACTAGTGTCTTGGAATGAGGCCTTGAAAAAAATCATATTTGTAGTCTTCGCACGAGGCCTTGGCTATGTGGTTATGATAGTCTGACATTATGCATTCCATCATTATGAAAGTGGTTATTGATATTGCATGTGATTATTTGACTAGTAGAATATCCATGTGAATAAGTAAATGGAATTATTTCATTTTAATTTTTCCATATCATTCCGAAGTTCAAGTTTTAAAGGCTTTTGTTTTATTTTTACATTGCCTTAAATGTTTATGTTTATTTATGAAAGTTTCTACTATATTGTTATCCTTACTGAGCATCTGAGCTCACCCCTTTTGATCTTTTAATTTTTCCAGGATGTGAAGAAGTATTTTATGATTGACCTACAGGGATAGTGTGAGGGGATATGAAGAAAAGATGTTTATGTAGCTTTGTTTTACTTTATGATGTAATGTAAGACTTATGAATGTATCTAGTGTTTCCAAGGCTACTAAACTAATCTGTCTTTCGAAACTTGATCTTTTGTGATCATGCCAATGTTATGTAATAATGCACCGACTCTAGGTAACTGGGGTCGGGGCGTTATAGTTGGTATCAGAGGCAGTTTAGTACTAACCTTGGAAGCTAGATTTAGAAAAACTCTCGTTAGAGCAGATATCCCTAAGATAGACTTTGAAGATTAGTATAGAAGAACATCCTAGAATTTTGGTATTGTAGAGATTTTGTGAGTTTTCTGAGAAATACATCCCTGTCTGGATACGAGAAAGTAGAGGCGGATCTGGTATAGATGTACCTAGGGGTAAAACCCGAAAACCCCGCTTTGAGCTAGACTCGAAAGGGAACTGGTGCACGACAACGGGCCTTGCTGCACTCTTGGTTATGACACTCCCGGGGGATATGCTTAGGATAATTCAGTATTTCTTTACAAACCATTATGAAGGGTTTTTGAGTATATGCTTCCTCAAATAAAACATCTTTATGATTATGTATTATATCTATAAACCGTTCAATTTACGTTAAGTATTTTACAAGTTTGGAATTATTAATTGCAATTCATAAACTGACTTAGTTTATGCCATTGTATAGAAATGGCACCCAGTAGAAGGAATGTGAACTCCAGAAATATGTATGATCCAAAGAGTAAGAAGGATCATATCTTTCATGGTATTAAGCCGACATTTAGATGGGAAATTGTCTACCATGTGTCCTCAACATTTGAAGAAATAATATCATGTGTTAATAAGATAAGTAAATAATTCTCTGAGTCCTATGGATTTGAAGGTAAGCAAGAGAAGAAAAATATGGAAGAGAGAAAGATGGATAAAGGGAAGAGGGAAAAAAGAATTTTCCAATATGTAATAACTGTGGGAAGAAACACCTTTGAACTTGCATGAAGGGAATGAGAGTTTGTTATAATTATGGAGAAAAAGGACACCATGTGCGTGACTGCAAGGGTAAGAAAAAGGTTTCAAATGTACAATGCTTCATCTGCAAGGAGTGGGGACACTATGAAAATCAATTTCCAAATCATCGGAGTATGCCTTGAATGATTCTATTGGATAATAATAAAGTTATGATACTACCACAGATGAGGGGGAATGATTAAAGTTCTTATGTTGTTATTAAATAATTATGTCATTTGAGTGTTGTATCAACAATGTACTTGTTATAAGAATAATGTGATATATATAAGGATTGTACGGCAGTACTTGTCTTTTTCATTAAGGTTTTAATACGATGAAGGTAATCATACTTTTAGTATGTGACAATAAGAGAAACTTTACTTTGTTTGGGGAATCTGATGAATTGGTTTCGGAATTTAGAGACCTTTAAGAGAAATTATGGACATAGGTATTTTGGATACCTATAAAGGTTGGAATTGATTAACTTGAACTTTGGATAGTATTTTTTAAGGTTAAAACATTTCTGAAGAATATTTTTGGAATATTATAATACTATAGTTTTGGGGAAAGGACAACTTGTCAGTTGGGGGATAACCCGTCGCGTCGGACAAAGCTGCAGGAATCGAACCCATAACCATAGCGCGACACGCCTTTATTACCTACCACTATCCTACAGGAAGTACCTCGTTATAACAAAATAGTTTTCCTAATCTACATGGTATTTATTAAAATTTGGAACCATGTACGATTAGGATAAATATAATATTTTTGAGTTCTATTACCTTTTGGAGTGAAAGATGGGTTTGTGGTAAAATTTATTAAAGAATGAAAGTCTACATGACTATTAAGTATATTTCCTTACGTTCTTAGTAAATCTCATAAATAAATTCTTCAACTTTATGAAAGGTAACTTAAAACAAAAACGTTGTCAGTTAACTTTTCCTACTGGGGAATCAAAGACCGTTTAACCAATCACAAGTTTTTGATTTTCTTCTAGTTAACTTTCTCCTAATCCTGCTTTCTACAACTCTCCATCATACCTTGATGGTTTGTTTCAACTCCATATCCATGTTTTCATAGAATCATAGTATGGGCTATCTCAGGTGACCTTTGTACTTCTCTTTCTTTCATTTAAAGTTGTATTTTTATTAACCCTATTTCCGATGTGGGTTTTCCACAAAGGTATTTTCTATTTTCAACCTTTTATTTTCAAAGAAAAATTTCAAATTGCGAGGACGCAATTTATTGAAGGATTGGAGAATGTAACACCCTAAGCTTCCATGGTACGCTTCCCAGTGAATAATAGAGCAGCTTGTGTTGTACGCAACCTCAAGTTCTAACACACCGCTACCAATAAAAGTATCCGTTATGAATAGTAATACCCACGTTTTAAAATTATATAAATTTTATATTTCAAAATGGACTTCATTTTTGTATTCAGAATATCTAAATTATCCTAAGTGGAATTTTTTGTAATTTTTTGAGAACTTACAATTTTCTATGAATAGAAAAAATACATAAAAACAAATTTTTTAATCAAAATAATTTATAGTGATAAATTATACTATTGTGTGGTTTTAAAGTATAATTAGAATATATTTTCTACCATTTTATCCAATGGTGGTCATTAGAATTAATTTCACTTTGAAATTGGACATAAACAATTGTCAATCTTTTGATATATATTGTTTCTTAAAAACATGCTTTTTGTTGTGACAGTGGAAATTAATTATTAAATTAATTAATTCAAATTATATGTATGGAATTTTTTAAAGTGGAAATAATTTTTGAATTCAGAATATCAATTATAGCTTAGGGTTAATTTTTGGTATTTTTCTGAAAAACTTCAATTTTTGATGAATTGTGAAACCACTAAGTGGTAGTTAAGAAACTGATTTTTCGTTTAAATGAAACTTTACCACTTCTGTGATTTGATTTTAAAAAATCCTACATACATAGTTTTAATTAGGATGTAAAATGTGGTTAAATGGGGATAAAATAATTTTTTTGAATAGTAACTTTTAAGTTTTATTAATCACGATTAAAGGTAACTATTGTAATTTAAGGTAAAAATAATTTTATAATAATATAAAATTACCTTTACACTTGTACTACCCTTATTGGATGAGTCATGGCCGACCAAGACAATCCATGAGTCAACTTGGGGACCCCATGAAGCCACTTGGGTAAGAAAATGACATTAATAACTTTTTATTTAAAGTAAAAATAAAATTGTCACAAACATGTGTTTTTTTACTAAAACAACTATTACATGGGGTTATATAAGTTAAATTTTCAACTATAAATATTCATTTTAAATATAAAAAGATTTACTACATCATTATATTTTTTTTATAATTTTTAGACATTAAATAAATTAATTTTTTTATAACACCATGATGATGCAACAATTACCTCATTAATTAACGATTTAAATAAAATTAAAAGATAATGTAAAATATAAGATTTAAACATGTCAAAAACCTATTGGATGAGTATATTTAGAACCTTTATCACCTTACCCTCAAAATATATAATTGTGGGACCTTTAAAATCCGAAACACATTATATAATAAAGTTCCATTTCTTGACTTTCCAAGGGTGCCCCTCCTCTCCTCTTATAAAAGGCCCCCACCTCTACCACCTTATTCACACCTTCAAGACATTCAGCTAGGACAAAATTTTCCCAAATACTCTTTCAACTTACCTATATTACTCCTATAAGACTCACTTTGTGCATAGGTCTTCCCAAGGAATCCTTTGGCTCAAATCAACAAGAGTTACCTGATTTTAAGGTAATGTCTTCTCTTATGTTATTTTGTTTTATTTTGCATCTCCAACCCCATAAACTCTTTTTATTCCCTTATTTTGTAACAACACTAGTATATTCAATATACTATAATTTTTTTATGACAAGGATTTTATTTACACTTACACACACCTTTGTCTAATGGTTAAATAATATACTATTTCTGTGGGTGGCGAATTACTGCCTCACGAAATGATGATTGTTCAATATTCTTTTAACACCTCTCATGGTGGCCATTAAGATGTCACTATGTTTATATATGATATATATGATATTTATGTTTTCCTTATGCTTCTGTATTTTTCATTTATGGAATACCTTTATGATTTCCATTATGGGTAAACGCGATAATTTCATTTTAGGAAGTGTGGACTACCGCCCCCTCAAAGTGCTTTGAGTCGTTAGTGACATATGTGGGATGTATAAAGGATAGAGTAAATGATATTATATATGATATTATACTGGAATTATAATATTCCTTTATATCATTATTATTTCATTCCATTAAATATGAAATAGAAATGAAATTAGCGTTCATGCGTACGTACGGCTTACCGTCTCCATGAACGGTGCATTTCATTTCTTACCTCTAAATGTTATGTAATATTAAAAATGAACGTATATACTGGATATATATGATATATATGATACCTAAATCATTAATATAATTTTGAATATAATGGATATTTTACCACATGAACAACTTGTAATTATAAGAAGTTTATTTTTGACTCAAGTACCAAAGATCGACAAAATAACCGTTATTAACTTAAATAATTAGATAATGTTCCTAACATGGTAATAAGTGATATAAAAGGAATAATGATCTTGAAAAATGTTCTTAATAAATTATAAATTAACTATAGTTTATTATTCAAGAGGTTAAGGAATGATCGAGTCAAGTCGGACACGAGGTAAGGGAACCTCTTAACCCAATTCCCATTATTTGGGTTGAACTTACCTTTCTTATTTATGTTTTTCTTTGATTATTTGAGAAATGAATTCTTATATCTTATCATGTATTTATACTTTAATTATGCCATCTTATAGTTAATACACATGAGAGATCTATTTTATTTACAAGATGGTTTTTTAAGGGACTTCGTCTCAATCTCCTTTCATTGAGGCAAATTTGGTTTTATACACAACTTTATTTTATACGGTGTATAAAACCCTTTGAATTTTACTTTTATTCAAAATGAATTTTTTATACGAAGCATTTTTACTAAATGAAAAAAGGAATGTTTTGTCTTAAGTATGTAGCGACAACAACTTCTCTACCACCGTGACCATTATTTGAGTTTCAGCTTCCTCTATAAGCCATAACTTTTTTTTAAATGAAAAATAAATACCAAGTTTTAACTTTTCATTTATTTTGGTATTGAAAATGGTTTTATTATATCAATGTGTTGTATTGATATCTTGTGATTTAAATGTGGAAATTTTATGTTTCCTTTATACATGTTTTATGTGATATGATTATGTTATGGTTTATGATATGTTTAAACATTTTCATATAAAAAATGCATTGGACTTAGTATGTGACAGGTGTAGCCCGGTATAGCTCCTCGATGCATCGGTAGGTATCATGAGAAATAAATAGTTTCTTGGAACGAGGCCTTGACAAAATCTTATTTGTAGTCTTGGCACGAGGCCTTGGCTACGTGGTTATGATAGTCTGGCATTATGCATTCCATTATTATGAAAGTGGTTATTGATATTGAATGTTATTATTCGACTAGTAGAATATCCATGTGAATAAATAAATGGCATTATTTCATTTTACTTTTTCCATATTATGTTGAAGTTCAAGTTTTAAAGGCTTTTGTTTTGGTTATACATTGACTTAAATGTTTATGTTTATTTATGAATGTTTCTACTGCATTGTTATCCTTACTGAGCATCTGAGCTCATCCATTTCTATGTTTTAATTTTTCCAGGATGTAAAGAAGTATTTTATTAATGACCTGCAGGGATAGTATGAGGGGATATGAAGAAAATATGTTGATGTAGCTTTGTTTTACTTTATGATGTAATGTAAGACTTCTGAGTGTATCTAGTGTTTCCAAGGCTACTAAACTAATCGGTCTTTAGAGACTTTATATTTTGTGATCATGCCAATGTTACGTAATAATGCAGCGACTCTGGGTAACTGGGGTTGGGGTGTTACAGTATGAATATGATCCCCCCAATTCAATCAAGGTCTTGGGGGTAATGATTCAATTTCCATTTAAATGATTTTTAATGATCTACCAATAAAGTTTAAAGACTTGGAATTTATCAATACCATTAAGAGTGGAGCCTCAAGAAGTAGTAAGAAACTTTTTAGAGTTATATATTGTCCATGAAAACCTAAAGTTACAAGGGGAACAACATTCTAAAATGGTTTAGATAGTAGATTCATCCATAGCACTGATAGACCAAGTAGTACCATGATGGGAATTTAAAATATTACACCCCAAATTCTAAAGGTAGTGAAATAGAACCCAAATTATAATATTGTTTAGAGTATTAGAGAAGCGAGTAACATATTAAGAATAAGATAGTTCACTGGATCAATTAGAATGGTTTCACACTCACTCGATTCAAAATAGAATACATTTTTAATTATGGAATAGTAAGTCAATGAGAAATGTGGATTAAGCTACTAGGTCATGAAACCACTCTCCATTAGGACATGCTACCTTCAGAACCAAAACTGATCAAGCTATCCATTAGAAGGTCTTCACTTTCTAGTTAGCAGTTGTGGAATAAGGCCAAGCATGTGGAAAAATAATGGGGTGAATGGTTGCTAGGGTTGATAGTCTACCCAGGAAAAGGGATAACTAGTTTTCCACGAAGGCTATTTTAGTAGTGCATATCTACAACAGAAATGGCCTGAGGTATAGGTTGTTGGTTCATGAAATTGATAATGGATTTGTGATTCTAGGAGGCATTCACTATGGGTACTCCATTTTAATATTGTATTAATTTAAGTGGTATAAGATAGATGGTGTGGTACCAAGATCCATTGTTGAGAGATAAAGGGCCTAGATCATCTGCTAAGGTCCCCATGTAACTATTTTTCTGTACAAGGAAGTGGGGGTATTATAGCTGGTTTAGTTATTCAGATTTTTATAGTCCATATAGATGTTGAAAATCATCATATATCATTGTTAAAGTTTGTGTTGAAACCAAAAAATTAATTTGTCTATAATTAGTTCACCGAAGTAATTAGATAATTCCATCACAGTGAAACCAATACAACAATGATGTTGATGTCACTAGAAAGAGGTTATTTTGATATATGGAATGAACTTTCATACTATGCCGGGGTTTTTTTGAGAATATAGAATGCTAAAATGAGTATACATTTTCATTTATATTTGTAGAGGGATCACTAATATTAGATAACAGTTTCAATGGGTGGTTGAAAGTGTTGAGGAACTCAGTCCCTTATCTTTCCTTTTTCCAATGGGGGTACTCAATAGTGGGAGGTATATTTTAATAATAGTGAAACACTGATTAACAAGAATACTAGAATTGTTAGTGGGGATTGGCCTTCCCTTTCAAGAGAGTAGGGCCCCTCACCCTTCCATGTGTTGTAATGGAATAGGGTGGAGGTCATGAGATGTTTGTTGGTAGGTGAAATAGATTCACCATGAAATGGTTGGGTTCTTGGATGGAAGAACAATGAGGATCCACTATTCGACATTACTGGAATTGGGTTGGATAACATGCCACACATTTTAATCACATATACATATACATATAGTAGCTAGGTATTGAGTTACCTAATTGGGGGGGGGGGGTTGGAGTCCAAAGGAAGACTGGTCATTGGTTTAATAGATCATTCACAGACAACACCTCATTACTATATATAGGACGGGGGATTGGACTTGATTGCATATTTTCCACCTAAATTCCTTCCATATGGTTGTTCCAATAGTGGGGACAGTTCGAGCCATTGTGTTATACTTGTTGAGGGAAAAGGGAAAAGGTATTGGGACTGTGATAAATCCACTCAAACTATTCCAAAAATCTTGATGGTGGAAGTTATTGGGATTTTTAATGTCTAAAATAGAAAAAATTTAATAATATGAGTTGAATAAATTCATAAAATATATTATCATACAAAAAACTAATATATGTTTACTAGTAGATCATATTATTTGGCGCCTGAGAAACTCATTTGGAAGGAACTTGAAAAGTGCTTGAACTAATAGTTATATCATTTAATTGGATATACCTATCTAATTAGATCACCTCTAGTCCATGTATCTAATAATTGGGGAGAAATAAATAGAGGTAGTGACTATTTATTAAAATCACAGGACCCTACTAATATTCCAAACTATGTACATAGTCTGGAACCTTCCTTATTTTTCAAGGCCAGTGTAGCTAGGTACCGAGGAGATGGTGCCAATCCATATTGTACTAGTGGTAAATAGAAGTAGTAACCCTAACTATCTAAAATAATTGAAATTCCTTATCACATAATTATAAAGCTACATAAATGGATTCATTACTTCCCAATGGTCTCATAAATGGAATCCTATGAAAATGAACTCTCAATATATATGTCAATCTCTCCATGATTAGATAGTAAGACTGCACAAACCTTAACTATCCACTTATCTATGACCAATATAGTCAAATTTCTCTCATTATTGTGTTAGTGATATAGAATCCTACCTAAAACACTCCACCAATACAGGGGGTCACTCGTTCAGTCAATACCCAACATTCCAACCTGAGTGCACATGGTTGAAATGGATCTACTCACCGGTTTGAGTATAGTCACAACAATGACCAACATATCGACATAAGCCTCTATAAAGTTCATTGATAGTTGTGGAAAGTACTTCAACCATTGATCCGCCTTGTTTACATCTCTTATCAGTGATGGATTACCACTACTATTATATAGTCACATGACAGTTGTCTTAGTATCATATCTATATGGTGGGGGTCTTGATGGTGTGATAGAAGATAGTTTTCATTGTGATTTCATCGGTGGTTTCATTCATCATCTTATTCATTCAAATCAAGTTAAATTTTCGGGAATAGAGTGAGTTCTACAGTTTTTCTATGGTGGATTCCTCTTAAAGATTAACTGGTGGTGCACAATTGACAAATACACCCTGATCCACCATGACAGTATTAGTGTTCAATTCTTGAATGCAAGATGACACAACTTGAGCATGGATAAACAAATACAAATGAAATTTCTTCTATCATCCACAGAAAACTGGGATTTTCTATGTGGTTGGGTGCTCTCAAAATGGATCACAATTATGTTGGAGATAACATGATTATGAAACCGAAGAGATTAGATTGATGGTTTCATTTGGAACCTTGATGCCGACCCATTACCTTACGGGGTGAAAGATGGTCCAAAGGGTATAGTTATTCATCAATTTAAAAGGGTGTTATGTGAGTTGGTTTTAGAGCTTCATGAGGAACTTTGGTTCCTATATACTATGGGGTTTGAGAATGGAAAGTTACAAGTGAAAGTATAAGGTGAATCGAATCTAGAATAGGGACAACCTAGAGTGATCTAAAACCTAGGTGTCGGTATACACTATAGATATAATATTCGTATCATATCTATTTTTGGTGGTCACTAGTGGATAGATATTGGAATTCAATTAGACTTGATATTAGACTCATTAAAAGAGATGTACCTGAGAACATTGTGAGATGTGAACCATCCATTTTATCACATTATCTTTCCTACCTATAGCGGAGATTATGGAGTTTTCATGGAGTAAACATATTCATGAAAATTAGATAGCTAGATAATAGGTATCTCATAGGTCATGGGACACCACTCACTCCATTGGAAAGGTACTCGAGTCGAAAAACCATGTACACTTCCATTGTAATTATTCCATATCTAATATAACTGAAATGAAAAAACATATGATTCAGATTTACAACAACACTTAAACCATGAGAATCAGATGATAACACATCAAAGTCTTTATCTTGTAAGCCTTTGGGACAATGCATCTTTGAAAAAATCAGTTAAAAGGAAACATGTTGTTCAATTTAAATGGTTGGATTCACCTCATAGGATATTCAATGGTTTAGGGGTTATATAATGGATATGGAGGAGCTTGAATTGGATTTATAAGTACTATACTAGACTAGTAGCAGTAGTAGTTGTATGGATATTGTTGGATGGTAGAATGGAATGTTCATGGTTGGGTTAAACATGGTTTGTTTGGGTGATCATGATGGTTTAAACAATTTTTTGGTGTTATCGAATGGGTGGTTTGGTAGTTGATATGATGACTATTTTGTCTTGGAGTATACAAAAGTTGTATAAATAGTCTAGTGGAGGTGGTGCTCGGGGAGTTTTCTGGTCCGTGGGCATTGTATTGAGAAGAAAGACACGGTTAAGCTATGAAGAGGTCATGTATTGGATTCAAGATCGAAAATAATCATGATACCCCCTTTTACAACATGTTCCACCTTAACCACCAATGATTTTTAAGTAATTATAATCAAGGATAATCACCATATATATTTCATAATTGAAATGGAGTGTGCATGCTTTATGAAAAGATTTTTTTTCCTAGACTGAATCTAGATTCCCCACTCACTAACTCGGTAATAGAATTTCTCAGGTGGTTTAGTGGAATGGTGGTGATAATTGTGATTGAGAGGATTTAATGCTCTTGAGATCCCACCATCTCAAATTCCCCCAAAAAATCACAATGGTCATCGTCATATAGAATGATGGTTCAGTGGAATGGTGTTGATAATTGTGATTGAGTGGATTTAATGCTCTTGAGATCCCACCAACACAAATTCCACCAAAAAAATCACAAGGGTCATAGTCATATAGAATGATAAAAATTTAAATTGAACAAGAATGAAAATTCTAAGGGTAACTTCATTCTAGAACAGTGGGTTATGATGAGGTACTTGAGGCCAACTACCAATGGAAAAATGACCTTCGAACTAGTGAAACCAAAACACTTGATTCTAGATCCCCAAAACATCCATTTCCTACTATATCACAAATAAAAAATTGGTACAATTGATTCCATATCATGAGATAATTGGAATTTATTGGTGGGAGTATCCAAACAACTCGACTTTGGTACTTTAACGATGACCTGTTATAGACTAGCAGTTCTATAAACATGTGGAACATGCTTAAAAGTGATGGAAAAATAACATCAAGATTCTATTTGGTTATTTTAATGGGAGTGGGGGTTTGGATGATGGATTTATTGAATGTACAGAAATTGGTTTTGGTATTGGGAATGAATAGAATGGGTTTCATGATGCCTTAGTCAAGTTGAAGCCCCACTTGTCAATTCTAAGAAAGTGTGATGCCATCCTGTATCCCTTTTCACCTTTTGTAAGGTGATATAGTAGAAAATTAGTATGTAGTGGTGTTGTGATTGAGATGGTAGTTGGGGGTTTTGGTTTGGAGTTGGTGTATCCCTTACATGAAAAACTTCAACTACCAGGAAACACTGGTTTATAAATCTAGGAAGGTATGCCATTGGGGTGTGGTAAGACCCGAGAATGGATAAGGGACCAAAGTATCCTCCCTTGTTGGTGCTAATATCCTTATAGTCAAAAAACATTTATATTATAGCTACCACCAAAACATATATAGGCACTAGATATCCATTGGGGCTTAGGATTCAAGATATGATAGCAGTATCCATTCTATTGACAAGTTTGTGATTTTATCTCAACAATAAGAAGAGTGATGGGAATGGTTCACATGAGAACTAAATATATCACCTATAATGAAAAGTGGATCTCTCTTAGATTCACTAGTAACACATTATAGCCTATTCTAAATTATTGACATTCTATTCTTGATTTGTTTCATTATCAAACTTGTATAGTAGTCTTTATCCATTGACTTGACCCACACTTCTGGACTCGACTCCTCTGTACCCTAGGGCTACCAGGATGAAGCATGAAGAGATAAATTTATTATCATAAAAGGTTCAATCACTCAAAATGAAGGGTTATATATCTTCATAATGTTCCATGGGTGTGAAACCAACCCATTATGTTGAACTGCCAAGAGTATTAGAGAGTAGAATACATATACTAGACACAACAAGTACCCAAATAGTGGAAACAAATAGGATAGTCTTGGGATATAGGGATGGAATTTAATTTTTATTTGGGTTGAATTGATTGAAATGTGGTGAAATATTCCATTTTTTAGAGGTGGGAAAGAAATATAATTGAATTTGGAACCTGATATTGTCATTATAGTGGTGTTGGGGTTCAATACAACCATTAAAAAGAAGATTAGGTCACATGAATCTGTTTGATCATGGACGTGTCCTCAGGGAAGTACTATTTGGGTCATGTTTTCTGGTAATTTGGGTGATCCAATTGAAAATACCACAATAGAACACTAGGAATATGAGACTATACATGTCACAATGAATGGTCTATGAAATGTAGAATGTCAACCAATTCATGAACCAATACACATTGGTCTCAAAGAGGTGGATAGACTGATGCCTATCAGTTATGGGTAACTTGAAATCATCATTGGGATTGATACCATGAATTCCCAGAATCCAGTGAATTCAAAACTGAGGAATAAGAAAAAAATATATTGTGTCTATGTAGCTATATGATATAAATGATCAACAGTTTCACAAGTCGTTCAATTACTCTTGGATAATTCCAGTATACTATATTCCATTCTTCTTGATACTAATACTTCATAACTGACTCCAATTCAATTTATGGGATCATATTTTGAGTGTGAAACGGGGGAATATTTTTGTGATCATGGAATACATGATATGATCATTTATGATGATATTTCAAAATAGGTACTAGAATATCGAAAATTTTTATTATTTTTATTCCGAACACTAAGTTGTGATTCTTTACTATGTGATTTTTGGAATTTATGTTGTTTTCTATTGGAATGAAAAACTACAAAAAATAAAAAATACCAATGTAGGTTTCTTGAAAAAACGTACCATTATAGAAACACTAGCATGAAACGTCTTGGTGTATATTCCCAAAAATGTGATCCCAATTACAGATGGACAAGTCTGTTTAGACACAACATTTTTTTCATGGTACGTACCCATCAATCCATGTTGTCTTATTAGTTAGTCAATTATGTCAACTAATCATGTGAAAGATATGAAACAAGTATGTGGAGCTTCAAAACTATAATTTTCACAATACCAACATCTGAAAGACCTTTCAAATTTTAGTTTAGAACAAGATGAAGTGAAATAAGATATTCACAAAAAAGGTGCTCAACTTATAGAACTTCTGAAACAACCACCACATCATATAATAGATATTGGAAAAAAACTATGAGTACTATATGTAGTAGTCCATAGTATCTTTTATTTAATTCCTATTGATTTAATAGAAAAATATGAAATAAAAATAAAAAAACCTCATAGATGGTTGGTCTTTTCAACTGGACTGGCTCATTAGACTCACACTCAAGGCCAAGAAAGAAAATGATCAATTATTATATGAAATTACTTTATTGATTGAATAGATTGATATAATATAGTATGTAAGTTATTGTTTTTTCAACCCCTTTGGAAGGCATGAACTTCATATTTGTTACTCACTAGGGGAATATACCTATTTTTAATGAAATAAGATACCTTGATCTTTAGGCACAGTTCTCTAGTGAATGATATGACACTTAAGGATATTTTTTCTCAGTGAAAATTTCACTACCACCATTAGCCTTCTATGATGATATAACCAATATTACTTCAAGGAACTATTCTAGGTTATTTATTGGGAAAGATAAGATCAATAACTAAGTCTCATATATGGATTCTCTATTGAATATGTAGAGAATTCATTGGAAAGTGAATCAATTGAAAACATATGGTATGGGTTCTCTGCATTATGTGAAACACCATGCTTCATAGTGTTGGAATACAAAGGCAGTTCTATAAAACATTGGAGGTATGTTGTCTCAACTAAAGGTGGTGATGAATGTGATTGATAGTGATGGGTGTAGAATAATTGAGGGTGATTAGACCTATAAATTCCAACTGAATGAGTCAAAATCGATATAAAAATCATAGGGTTTTAAATTATAAGTAGATGTTGAATGGTTAGTTGGAAGAATCATAGAATAGAAGGTATGGAGTTAGAAACACCTAGGGGGATCATGGTATCACTGGGAATAAAAATGTGTAATGGAATGATAATATTTAATAATCAACACCTCATATTGGGTAAACCTAAAATGCATCCCCTTCATGAATCAGGGATGGGAAATGATAATATGAACTCCATTATCGATGATATAATTGACAATTTTAGGTGTCCAGGTGAAATGATCCCAAATTAATAGGTACCCTTTCTCTCATTACACTATAAAAAAAGAAATTAGAATTAATTTTACTAAACTGGATACTATTTTTGATGCATATCAACTTTATAAATTAGTATCTTAAGAGGGATCCACACTGATTTTGTGGAGAATCATTGAGTAACATAATGATATTTGGCTGTTCCAATTTCAAATCACGGGGTTAGTTTCATGGATATTGGTTTGATCATTTTAGCCACCCCCTTTACTTATAGAAAACCAAACAAATAGATCATTCAAGGATCTATTCTCAGTCTACTTCAAACCATCTTTCCTAGTATTATAATGATGTTTGATACTATCCCTTCCTTTTATCTATTATACTTATCAAAAGAGATCGTTGATCTGATATTGGTGGTTGAAGAAATTGAAAATCAATGGTATTGAAGGGAACCACATCTGTATGGTACTAGTGGTGGTTAATGTTTTAGTGAAATTAATAATTAAACCCCCTTCTAGTTTATATTATTAGAGTGGAGTACTAAAATGTTTAAGAATCATTGAATGCCATGATTGGGTGAATAGAATGAACAAGTGTGTCGAATTTTCTCCCATATGAATGAATAAAAATATAGGGATACAATAGATGTTTGTTTAAATATGATATAATTACTTTTAAATAGTTCTTATCTTATAGGGTAATTGTAGAATGAATATAGTGGTTGGGGTATATTTTGATCAATTAGCTTGATCTCACATGATAGAAATGATGGAATTGAGACTTGGGGTTTGTGAGAAGAAACTATGGGAATGGGGAATCTAGATCATCGTACCTTATAGAAAGCATTAACGAATGTGGCGGTTGGGGTGAAATGGGTCAAGGTTATTCTGAAATAGTTTTATTGGGATAGTCAGAAAATAAACTACATTTGAATATACCATGGTTTTTATCTAGGAATATTTAATTGGCAATGAAATTCTATTTTCTTCATTCCATCGATCAACAATGATTAATATGAGTTACTGATAAAATAAGTAGTTTTGAACTAGAAAAGTTCTAAGGGTTGTTAATCGAACATAATGTCATCCCATATATTCCAATACACTTCCAAGGGCCTATATGAGAATGGTTTTATATATAATTCCACAGCTTTCATGATCCATCCTACCTAGGCCTTTTGTTCCCTAGGGGGAGGTGGGTTTATATCAAAACTAGTAGATCAATGGGTTTTTCAATAGATTATAATGGGTTTAAATACTTTTATACATAACCCCCATTCAATGAGTGTATTTCGTAGATTGGGTCCATTACCTTGTTCTGGTGCACTAGTGCACTCAAGTGGTGATGTTATACCTTCATCTAGGTAGTCCCCATCAGAGTATTGTGGATGGAATTCCATATCAAATACCACACCACACCATTGATATCATTGGTGGATGATGTAATTCCAGTATTTGAGATGGAAACCCCCTTTTATTATTCTGTGAGTGGTTTTGGGATAGCAGGTAGGCTCCTAGTGCATTTCTTGAACCGAATTCAAGTGAATGGGGAGAGAGCAGACATGATTTGACACTGATTGGTTCCGTGTTTCACCCATTAACCACAGTTAACTTCCTAACACTCACCCAATCACTATAGATTCATATATATACTATACATAATGATAAAGGAGTCCAGCCATCAAAAACAACCATGGAATTGAAGTGGTTCAATGCTGAATATAGCTTCCCAAGATTGTTGAACTCTAGTAGAACTTGAATAAACCAATGGTGTAAACCCATACCACCATATTTATGATATTGGTGATCCTGTAAAAATATAATGTGTAATAATTCATTGAAAATAAATTCCTATGAAATAAGTTAGGATCCAGGGGATTTTTCAAATACGATTTCAATTACCGCATGGAAGAGTATGGATTATATAACCCTAATATTGAAATATATACATGGAAGTAATGAGGGATTCTAAATCAAGTTCAATTCAACTTGATTAAGTTACTAGATGGATGATAGAACCTAATGACCCAAAACACAATAACCCTCTTGTCCCATGAACCCATTGAATGTAATGAGGTTTTGTATTTAATTTGGGGAAGATATAGTGTTCCTTGTCACACCATGGGTTTTCGGTCTTCACAAATTTCCACTAATATGAAATTAGTCCTGAATCAAGTGGGATTGGTGGTATCTCATTACTACATCATATCATTATCATTGGTTCCGGATATGAGGTGATCAAATGTCCCCAATAGTAGAAGGTGTTTTCCTTGGCTGGTAGGTTCTCAAGTATGCACTCGTAATGGCCATTTTCGGATAGTTTCAACCTTTATGCAAGGAAATTGTGTGCGTGGATACTCTAGAATCTGGGTAACCCGTACTATAATGATTCCAATATCAATCTACAATATGATTCTTTGTGGTTGTATTTCCCCCAAACCATCAACAAGACTAGGTTCTATGATGATGACTGTTTTTACAGATGAGAGTATGGGAGAAAGATGAATGACACCAAAACTACCAAGAATATTTCATCTCCAACAAGGTTACTAGACAATTACTTTCACGAGAGTAGGAACAACTCATCTCACATAGTAACATGGTAAGTGGTATAAACTAAACTCAAATCATCATAGTTGTCATTGAAATGTTGGTAGAAGGTATAGAAACAAATTTACTATCACATAAAAGGTGGTTATTATAGTAGTCATTAAAAAACTATGTTCTAGTAGTTATTCCATGGGAACAAGAAGGTCTTTGGGTTTTTGGTAGAGGTATGAAAACTATTTCAGTTAGAGAGTGTTGAACTAGGGTGGACTATGTAATATGTGATATAAAATTTATGGATTATAGGCTCGAATCATAGACCTGAAATGAGAATATGGTTTTCTATCCATTGTATACAAAAATTATCTAGAGAGTTCGAATGATTGAATGGAAGTGATCCCATGATCAATTCTTCCCAGTGGGGAAATTAATGCTCTAATACACTGCACTATCTCAATAAAAATATAATATTTCCGGATCTCTATTTTTTTACATCCACATGAAAAGACCCTAGTGCTATGCGTGCTTGGAATTTTGGGTTCTAGAACACTATAATCAATTTAAATGAGGGTATAAATGGTATAGAATGATCAAAAAGAAAAGTGATAGGTTTACAACAAGGTTTGGTGGCTCAGATATGGCCTTCTATGATTATCATTCGTGATGTGGTGGTTTGAAAAAATGTATGTATTCCTATTTTTATATTTTTTATCTTATGTAGTTATATAAATGCATTTAAAGGTTATAAGAGATGGGTTTTACATTTGTAGGAATTGGATTGGGTGTATAACATCATGATAGAGGCCATGTACTAGTCATTTATTGGAGAAACTTGTTCGACTTGAGTGATGGGAAACATAGTTTTACTTTGGTACTTTCTATTGATAGTATAGTATGATACACACCATTATTTATTTATAAGTGGGGTCAATGGGGATATTGAGAAACTCCATTTTCCCCACCAATGCCAACCCATTGTGGTGATATCATATACGAGGCACCATTGTCCCAATTGATCAACATCAACTCCTTTGATTGAGATGCCTACCTGAGCTCCCCATTTCAATTCCTGTGAAACCCCCAACACTCCCTAGTATGTGAGAACAAAGTAAACCAAACTACTTGGACTTGGTCGACAACCATCCCTAGACTTGGTGAGTAAAAAAACTATCAAATGAAGTACTTGGACCAGGTGGTGCTTCCATGAGGAATATAACATGCCTAGAGTTTTTTATGGATCTTCTATTCCCCAATATGGTTGTAAAAAAAATTTATGAATCTAAAACATCCTATACTCATGGGTTCTCACATGTTCTTTTCATTTATTCAATCCATGGAATGAAATCTGTCAATGGTATAATTATGAATTGGGTATTTGATTTTGGGGTTGTCTCTGACAGAAGCTATAACCACATTTTTATTAATCATGGAATTTCTACTCTCATCAATGTTTCAAACTTTTTTAAACCTCTTTACCTTAGTTATTCTTTGCGATACTTCATGTATTATAGCTTGTACTTGTCTTGGGATACATGTAGTATCACAATGAAGGCATGAGAAACTCATTGTCCAAGTATACTCGATAGGAAATACATTCAAGACAAAATTTCTTGAGTTCATGGTTGGATGTTTAATGAACATAGTATAAACTCCCCAGTATTCCCCTATACCTACACTATTCTATAAACTCTTGAAAGTAAGTGAATAGATGTTGTGGACCCATTGGATAACCATAATTGTGAAACTCAACCAACTGGGAAAGAGTACTTTTTCAGTAATCTTGTACAATAATAGCAAAGTAGCAGTTAGTGGATGATACTCCATAATTAATCACTAGTGTGTAATAAACTTAACTATATTGGGTTACATGGAATTCTACCATTTATGCACTAACCATAATTTCACTCAATGTTTTACTCAAAATCATAGTATTATTCCCCATTTCTCATCTCAGTACAATGGAAAATACAATGGTTCTGGTAGTTTATTTGTAGTTACCCTTGTTTTATTGACATAAAATCTATTTCATACTATTTTTATATCAACTTTTGTTTCCTTAATAGGGCCTTAGATGATTCCATATTTTTATAGAGCTGTGATCTGATAGTGTGAAACCATATCTGCTTTGGTGGTTCAGGTGCAACTTTCATTAGTTCGAGTTATTTAATGGATGATGTGAATACTAAAATTATAAAAGGAAATTTATTTAGAAAATTTATTCCATGGTAACATCAACTACTAATCTTTATCCACTCTAATTGTATGGGATGTTCTAATAGACTCTGCATCTCTTTGACCATGATATGTCTTGGATTAAAGAGGCCTATTATTTATGAAGGGAATTTTATTCCTAACTCAATATGAACATACTTTATAATATAAGTTTTAAAGGTACTGTAAGGAATATTATATATTATAATATGTTTAGTCTCAAGAAAGTCTATTTGTAAATGTTTTTTTTCTTCTCTATCTACTCCCTCTCCATCAGGAAAAAATGTTATGAATGTGACCACATACAATAGATCATGCCTCTATTATTATTAGTTTCTATATATGATATTTTCTTTAAAAATAGTTGGATATCTATGAAATAAACCATCAATGATGATAATAATATGTATTTTGTTGAATGGATTGATACCATAGGATAAGAGAATTCTAAAGTATTTTCTGTAGGAAACAATATCAATCTATACTTGCTATGAACTAAACATGATTAGATCATTCATGTTTTTCCGCATATCCTAATGGATGGGGTTGAAAGGGATAATATAAGGTACATTAAATTATAATTTAATTCTTCCACTGACATGTGGCCAACAAAAATTCAACAAGAGTGATTTAGTTCTCTTATCAGTCTTAAAGTCACTAATAACGTCCTTATATTTAGTCTGTGGTTTAATGTATTAACTCCCTCATTGATCAATTAAAAAGAGGGATGTTGTTATATTTTATCATGAGACCACCACCTACTTGATAATATCATTATATGGTGTGGTTGGTAGTAGAGTATTACACCATTGGTATGTCCAATAAATGAACAAGGGTGCAGAGTGGTTTATGAAATGAAGTGAAAGAATAGAGAGAATATAGATGAGTTTAGAACCTGGTAATTTCTTACAAATCATGTGAAAATCCAAGTTAAAATACCTACCATATCATGGAATAATTGATGGGAAGGATGTAAATAGTTGTGAATGTGGAACACCCAAGTGAAACAGAAAAGGTAGATGAAATGGGTGGATCAGATTATTTGGGTTGTGGCTAAATCAATCTCGTGACTATGGGGTTGAGAGGCCATTATATAAAAGAATTTCCTTTTTTGGATATGTTAGTTGTGTTCCAAGATTGGTAGTTTTTTCTAATAAACCCATGTTCATTAGTTTTCATGGTCTAGGATGGTAGTAATTGAAATGTGTTTTTCTATTTTCTAGGTGGTGTTGAGATGGGGAACATTGGAATTGGATAAATATATCTTCTACTCAAAAAACTCTATGCACGCGAGCTTGAGTTTTCATTACCCAATCAACTATGCAGGGTCCTATGATGTTGGGGTAGTGCTGTCTGGAATTGGTAGGGGTTCCATATAGTGGTGGTAGCATAGAATGGTTATTTGGTGTTTAGATATGTGCTCGAAACCCTTTTATACAACTGGTAGTGCAATCGGGCCTTATTATAAGGGTGTCCCAAGGGTAGAGAAATATGAGTCCACCCATCCTCTTGTATTTGAACATGGTAGTTTGAGCATGAAAGGAAGCACTATTTAATTGGAAACCAGACTGGTGATATTGTCTATTAGGTGGTCGTATATGTTCCATGAAAACCAACCGAAAAACTAAGAGTTGATCAATATTATAATGCCATATGATTTACATACATTTTTATTACTTAAAAGTTGAAGAATATCCCTCAGAAAATATAAAAAATTGATGATAGGACTATATAGGTATAGTATCTTTAGAAATAGGGAAACAAGACCTCCTTTTGACATATCTTACTTAATACCCTTCTTTATGACTTGGGAAAAAGAAAAATATGAAAGGTTGAGCTTAGATTCTCATTAAGTGTAAAAAATGGAGATATGAATTACATCATAATCATAAGACACAAGAACATAACATTTGAAAATCTTATCCTTTATATGAAAGATTGTGATATCATGCCATGGAATAAATCATGAATGTTAATAAGAATCAATGAACTTAATCCCAAAAAACAAAACACAAGAATTTATATTTTGTGTCATACATATGAACATAGAAAATCATTTCATATTAGTAAAGGCTCATTTCCAAGACCATCATAGCAGACAAATTCCATTATTGAACCGAGTTCACTCCTCATTCCAGCCCTGTATTACTGAACTGAGATCATTTACAATTCCATCCATATCTATATAATGAGATATGAATATTTACCCAATGCATTGGAGGGAGATATAGGACCCACACATCTCATAATGAAATCATTCCTACGTGTTCCAAAAAAGAATAAATCATTCATTCTAGAATAACCTAAGGAATAAAATGGGTTTCTTAAACATCATTTCATCATAATCTATAAAAAATAAATAGATTTCATAGATAGCATTCCCCCATAAATACATTCAAACCATTTTAATGATAGGGATAGAAACATAACCCTATATAAATAATATCATCTTATATGGAAAATAATTTTTATAAGACACTTGATATTAATTCTTGAGGAAAATATTCTTTCTTCTGCAGAAAAAAATTCTTCTCCCAAAATGATATGAAATTTTAAAAGAAAATAATTTATTTGAAAATAGACTTGAAATATTATATAGGAATATTCATGGAAATAAGGCTTTATAAACATGTAAAAATCCATTCATGCCGTATAAGTTAAAAAAACATTCTCCCCGTATATTTTCCAAAAAGTAAAAAAGTACCTCCTATCGAATAACGACAAAAGATTCCATTCATAATGTTTAATAAAAATTTACCCATGGGTAAAATTTTCTTTCAAAAATTATAGAAGAATCTAAATAAAATTAAATATTTTGGAAACATGGATGTGGAAGATAAGTATACCATAGTTAATACTTACATATAAATAGTCTCAAATAATAACGAGATTGTGAAATTATCCCTTAACTTAGGACTGATTTCATTTGTATGTATCCGAAAATCTTATATGATGATTTAAATAATGTCATTGTGTTATTTAATAATCATTTTAATTTTTATGATGTCATATATGTCCATATTATCATCTATTTGTTAACAACATTTCATTATTACTTGTTATTCGGGCATTAACTGCTTTATTTTCTTATGCATGTTTTGTAGAGTAAGTTCCAAATTTCCTTCATAGGTCATATTTAAATCATTAAAAAATGATATTAACAAAATATAGAGCATATTTATTCATTATGTACATTTATATAATAATTCTTTAATTAAGATCATGTATAATGAATCACATCACGTCGTGAAGATGGTAGATCGTACGTATGCACAAGCGATGATATCATTCTCATATTTGTTGATTGGTATTTAATTAGATGGTGTATAATATTTTAGAATTATTATCATGTTATAATAATCACATTTAGTTATTATTTCCATCATTATATCCATCCAAGTAAGATAGTGGTGGAAAATAGATTACACCAGAGTGTGGAGAAGGTAATATGTACGAACTCATGTGTGGTGATTTTGTTTTTCGTAGGATGGATAGAAGGTGAAATATGGTTGTTTCATAATTATAATATCATATCAGTTTACAAGTGATACTAGAGTTATTACTTTACAATGAAACAACTCATGAAGAAGAAGTAGAAGACGAAATAATTTTGAAAAAATCGGTAGAGGTGGATACCTCTTCTTCGATGCGCTTCCTATAAATATCCTCTTAGAGCACTAGAGTTGGTATTTTAAGAAAACCAGAACCTCTAAAATGTTACTAGTGAAAAATTTTAGTTTAGAGTTTAGCCACTGTTATGATTGGATCTATTTTCCCTCGGTAGTATATGTTTATGATCGATCAACCTGGATTTACAATTCCTCAACTTCCTTTATTTTAGTTGAAATAACATGCAAATGAATTCAGTTGCTTCATGTTCTCTCACTACTAAAGAACATGCCTTTTAAAATTTTGAAATTTATCAGTGCTAGAAAAATGACCTGATAAAATCAATTTTTATCAGTGCTAAAATAAGCACTGATAAAGGGAGCCCTTTATCATCGCTAAAAAAACACTAATAAAGGTCACCATTTATCAGTGCCTTTTTAGCACTGTTAAAAATTAACCTTTATCTATGCTTTAATTTAGTATTGATAAAGATGACCCTTTATCAATAATTTATGTTTATCACTAGTAAAGGGTACCATTTATATGTGCTTCATTTTTGTGCTCATAAGTGTTCCCTTTATCATCGCTTTTTTAGTGATGATAAATGTATAGAATAAAATGAAAAATCAATCAAATAATTTATTTAACAATTTAATTAATTAGATAATTATTGTTAAAAATGTCTAAATTGAATATACAGATATTTAAATTTTTAAAAAATTATAAATAGTATATATTAAATATATTGATATTTAAAATGAATAAAATGTAATAATTAAACAGATAAAAATTTTAAATGAGTAAATTAAGAAAAATATTAAACATTTGATTAATTATATAACTATTGATAAAAATGAAGATATTTAATTTACATATATATATATTATAAATATTAATAAATAGTATATATTAATTAAATAGATATATTAAGTGAAGAAATTGTAATAATTAAAAAAATTAAAAATTAGGAAATTAAAAAATTACTTAAAAATTTATCAATGAAACAATTATTAATTAAAATGAATATGTATAATAAATAGATTATAAATTTTTGTAAATAATATATATAAAATATAGATATATACATATATATATATTGAATAAAATGTTAATTAAAAAATATTAATGTCTTATTCATTTTTTATGTTGTTTGAATTTTCAATTTAACATATATCAAATGTCTTTTGTTACATTTATTTCACTTACATATACATATATATATATATATATATATATATATATATATCTGTGTGTGTGTGTAATTAGTGCATTTGTATATACAAACACACACAAAAACAGATTTACACAATATATAGAAACACAAACACCTAATATTTATCTACTTTATTAAAATTTAGGTATATTTTATAATTTAATTATAACATGATACATTTAATATATTATGTTTTTAATCATTCTATTTTTAATACTATAGTTAGGGTATTCTTTTTTAATATTTTTAATTTTTAATTTTATTTTTGAATTTGATCATTTTCTATTATTTATTTATATATATTTATTTACTATGTTTTAGTATTTTAAATATATATTCATCCACTTTAATATATATATATATCCATATTTTTTTTAATAATTATATTTAATTAATAAAACATATCATTTTTTCAAAAAATTTAAAGTGTACTCATTTTGGATTATTCAATTTCACCCATTTTTAAAATTCATGTACTTAAGATCATATGTCCACTAATAATGTTAAAAATATATCTATAAATATATATATATATAAATATATATTTAATAAATTAATAAATTTATGTATTTATAATTATTATTATTATAAATAAATAATTTTTGATTTTCAATTATTTATTTATATAATTATAAATAACTAATTATATATATTTAAATAATCATAAAATTATAATAAATTTATTTAAATAATTTTAATTATAAAACCATTATCAGGCCTAATGTTTGAGCGCTGATAAAATGATTATTAATCAGTGTTAAAAGAGCATTATTAAAAGAAATATTTATCAGCACTAAAATGTTAGCTTTGATAAATATGTCTTTTATCAGTTGTCTTTTAGCATTGATAAATATCAGTTTTATCAACACTTATCAATTTAGTGTTGATAAAAGGAATATTTATCAGCACTTTTCTGAAATTGCTGTTAAAAGTTTCCCTGGTCTATTTTAAAGAACCCTTATCTTGACTTAGTCACTCACGATTCTAAATCTCTTGTGGAACTCTTCTATTGCCAGTGCGACTCCTTTATAATCTCTCAGATTAATCATGTTAGAATCTAATGTATTTTATTTTCTACTTTTCCTCTATCGTTGGTTGATGTTTTGGGTTCTACATTTTTTTGTTTTTTTGGTGTTCTAAACCATGAAAAACCCTACATCTCATCTCCTTGATATTGAAATACAACGATTGGTTCTATTTCATCATTTTTACTCTATAGATAATTGTTTTGAATAATGAGAAGGGAGTTTTCATATGTTCAGGTTAGTCGACATTTGTGTATTGGCCTGTATGGATAAATAAAATATATTTTTCACCACACGCTACTATAAAGGTAATTCTAGATTTATAGAACGATTAAATTGAGTTTTGTTAGACCTTAAAGAGGTTAACCCATTTATCAAAAATGTTTTCTATATCCCTTAGTATTGAAACAAGACTTTAGTGATCAGGAAGGGTGTTTGAGGTGATTTTTTGACCTAAATGGGGATTTATTTTGGTATACTAGGTAAAAAATGTTATGAAATCGAATCAAAGTGAAACTATGGATATTCATGTTGGTTATATTCAAAAAATAAAAAAATTCCAGACATAAGAAGTAATACATAAATAGTTATGGATAACATAATTATGTTGGATACTTTAGTTACCATATGAAGTCTAGGTTGTTTTTTGTGTATTTTCTCCTTGACCTATATTCTTGAGTCTCATGCCTCTTATTTATGAGTTGATAGGTAGGAATTAGTAAGAATATATGAAATGTCATGTTCTTATGTGTCTTTGTTTATTTTTTTCTATAATCATTTATATATTTATAATAATAAAAACTTGAATAATAAATAAATATTTCATTCTTATTTAATTATTAGTTATTATTATGTTTATATAACTTATAAATTGATTGAGATTATTTAGTATCCCCCTTTATTGATATTATTAGTTAGTTGTTTCATAGTTATATTTAAAATAATACTTCTAACATATATCAAATTATATATAAATTTTGAAAAGTCTTATTAAAAAGGAAATGAATGAGAGAGAGGGGAAGGGTTATCACATTTAATATAAATTATTTTGAACCTATTTCTGGAAGGTTATTTCTTTTTCTAAGGGGAAAATTATGTGAATTTCTATATTAATAAATAATATTTCACCACTCTGAACCCTATATCTCCATAGGAAGGAGAAAATGAGCATCCTCTGTGTCCTAGAACTTATAATGATCCTCGTTTCCTAGAGGTAATTACAGATCTAGTTCATGATATGTGGTATCTTTTTTAATGACGAGAAGTATATATGGTTTCTTTAAGACTTTATGTTAATATATTATAATAATAAATTTAAGATTTCATTGAATAGATTAATATATGTTATAAGAGTAAAAAAATTCTAGATCAATACTGATCATAAGTAAAAAAATCAACCCTATAAAGGGATGCATGTTTTTGGAGGGTTCTTTTGGTTAATTAAAATAATATCCAAAATTGAAAGGTGAGGAATCCTTGAGTAGACATAAGTGATGTCTAATATATGTGGGGTGATATTCATTTCTTCAAGACCATTATAGTGGAGGTATTACAATTCCTCTTCAATTGAGAATACTTTTTGAGTGATTCCATCAGTGTAGGTTTCAAGGACACTTTAATCCTTATTGACTCTTCCATGTGGAGCATCTCTATCAATGTGGTTAGTTGGGGAACCTCCAATAGTCCTTTTGACATATTCCTTCTAGATAGGATCATTATATATGACTGGTATATTATTTATGACTGATTATTCTATAGATGATGCTAGAATGGGTTAATCTATAGTGATTGATACAATCCTAGAATATTATACTCATTGTTGTTGGTCTTATGACACAAAAGATTCCTATTATTTATTTATGAGTATCTTATATTTCATCTGGGATTGGGATTAAAAATTATTAATAATTTAATTAACATCAATATTCTCTAAAAGTAAACATATGGAAATAGTGTAATTAGCGTCAATTTTATAAGGTAGTGGTTGAAACAAGTGGGTATATATTCCTGAATTGAAAGTGAAAGTATAATAAAAGTTTATGAGTATTGATACACCTAGATAAGATGAATTTAATATGTTTTATATTTAAAAATTGATATATTATAATGGGTATATATGGTCATTTTAAATATTTTTATATCATTATTATGATGTATTTTGATTTTATTTTTCATACAAGACCACTAAGAACTGACTATCCATCCACTATTGTGAAATAAGAATACATCACATAATAGTTATAAAAAACATAAACAAATCTTCTTAAAAAAGGACTACAGGTTTTAAAAATAATGTTCTGTAAATAAGGATTTATTTTCGTAAGATAAATATACAATACAATACACTCCATGGATAAATGTCCACAATTGCTTGCATCTTCCATGAAAATTGTTTCTATCTTGAAAAAAGATATACTATTTCAATACTACAGTACATCTAAAATTCACTACCCATATTTAATCCATCCTCATATTATTGATTTTATTCTCTCTCTTAAATGTTGGATTGTACTCTCTCTTTAAAACTATCCTTCCTCCTATCATTGTGGATCCAATGTTCCCTGATGACATACCTACCGCTCATATTCTATTCATTAATCTCTGTCAAATCCACTGACATGGATCTGAATACCACATCTCCCAACTCATTCTTCAAATCATTTATGCTTTCATCCTTCTCATTTACTACTTCTTGATAACACAAAAAAGACACCAAAAAATTAATCAAAACATAATGAATGAAGTTGTTTGGTTTCTTGATGTGAATTTTCTTATACGACACACTCTATTAATTTTGACGACACTTCATCCTTTTCATTTTCATAATATATTAGGGAAAAAATTAAATTTCTTTTAATTTATGTTTGAACCTTATTGGAAGCTCTACTTTCTTCCCCGAATAGTTATTATTTATTTTTTTTCTTGAGACTCATCCCCCATCTCTTTTATGTTGTTTTAACTAATTTGAGTAGTAATCAACCAAAATGATTACCAATACATGGTATGAGATAAATTTTTGTTAGATTAGATCAATAAACATATTTGGATGTAAATATAATACATGAGACAAATATCAAACAACAAAATGCAATAATAATTGTTCATGACATATTTAATCAATGTACTTTGGAACCACAATGATGGGTGGAAGGCTAGTTTTAATGTGGGAGTGAAATCCACCATCAAGAGATGGAATAAAATCAAGTGTCTGAGGAAATATTACATAATGGTAGTGAAGGTTAGTTTTACTATAGTATAGAAGTATTATATATCTATTCAAGATAGTAACATCATCAATTATTTATTTATTAAAAATAAGGAGAAGAACATGAAGAAACATGGTCCAAACCAGCCCAAACAATATCCTAAGGGGGCTTTACCTAGTGCAATCCGAGGGAATATCCTCTAACATGATCATCCCCATATGTAATAAGAAAATACACATTTGAGAAACAGGAGACGTCGTGGATGGATCAGGTTAAGGATGTAAAATAGTCCGTAGCTTCATTTCCCTCACGCCAAATATGGACGACTTTGATATTTCTATTTAGCATACCTCTGCATTTTTGGTGGCATATGAGATTGACCATGGAATAGGGAACTTGACACCCAAGGACTTATGAAATATCATGGAGTTAATTTCCACCTTTGAGAGGACAATATTGGCTTGGCTACAAAGCAATAATCCAGCAAACAACACCTTGGCCTCTTCCTGGAGAGAGGAACCACTGCCGAGGAGAGCAGTGAATGCACGAATCACTGCACCTCCTAAGTCACGGACAACACCACCTCCTCTAAAGATCCCTGATCTCCATGAAACATCTGTGTTGAGATTCAATCCCATAGAGGGAAGAATCCAGCAGACCCATGCAGATCTATGACCATCGGAGACTGGGTGAGCTGTAAGATTGTGAGGGAGAAGCCAGTGAATAGATGGAGCATCACACCAGTTGATGCATAACCTAACCATGTACATTAGCAAGATCTGAATTCTAGAAATGATGGACCTACCTTTCTATTGGATCCCCTCAAACCGTGACTTGTTCCTCACCTAACAGAGGAACCAACAGCCAGTGTGAATCATGACCTTCAGAGCCACCTTCTCCGAGCCAGTATCACCCAAACCGTGAAACCATATCTCCAGGAAGGGAGTTCCAGCCATGCTGCTAATAGAAACCACAATAAACCCTCCAGAAGCAATCTTGACCTCTCTTTCCCATCCACCTTCATAGAAAATATGTTCCACATTATTATCTTGGTGATCCTTACAACCGCAACACCTGGAAGAGAATCAGATACCACAGCTTTTGATGTTATCATCAGAGGGTATAGCATTGTATCTTATTCTATAGGAGAGAAAGTTGTATTTGGTAGGAATTTTTCTTTTACACATTGTGATTTTCTAGCTGTTAGGAGGGTCCTGATAAGTCTAAATGGTCCTAAAATCCCTAGAGGAGAAGGCCCTCGAACTGGATGGGGTGAAGACGCACCAATAAAGCTATTCATTGAGATCAATGAGATAGAAAATATCCTTCTAATCCATGTCATGAATAGTTGAGGCTAAGGGAGGATGAAGAGATGCCTTCTTGAATGAGATATTATTGGAAAGACACATTAGGAATCAAAATGATCGATCCTTCCCAATTCTGGTGCCAAAAAGAAATGTCACACTCTCTAACAATCTAGCAGGAAAAGGGATAGAGATCCTGAATGAGAGGGAGAATCATGGCCCAAAAGGGGGACCCATTCCTTGCATCTCTATCCAAGATCCCATGCCATATACCTGCAATTTCCTTCCCCAAAAGCATACGATCCTCTAGAATTTCCCATGACAATTTAATATGCAAGCATCGAAGGGTGTCAGCCAATCTCTTAACATTGATACCACACTTCTTCACTGGTCTTGACATCTTACCCCAAGACACCCAATTCCGCCTGGCCTCTACGAGAGCATCCCATATGAATTAAGCTAAGATCATGCCAATATTATAAATGAATCCTTTAAGTACAAAAACAGAAGAAAGAGCGTGGATAGGGGTATCCAAGAGAACACTATTGACCAAAGCAACATGACCTCCAAAGGATAGGTAGAGATTTTCTAGTTGTCAACACGGTCAGATATCATACTAACAATGTGGCCAAAGTCCCAAATTTGGAGCCTTCCAGAAGAGATAAGAGCACCCATGAAGTCCATCAGAAATTCCCCTCTTTGTATATCCAACGTGATACATAGGTAAGAGACACACCTGTCATTAAATCTCTTGGATATCTACAAGTTCCACTTCCTCTTGTTGTTGAATTTACCACTTTATTGACAATATTCATTTAAAAAATTGTTAATTCCATTCCCTGTACACCTGTTAGCATTCAAGAAAATGATGGTATCATATGAAAATATGAGATGAGAGATGGTGATAGAAAATATCTTCCTACAATATGACAGAATATTTCCATGTAGCACACTCATCTTTATGAACTAACTCAGGATGTTCTGGGAGAGAATGAATATGCTCGGTGAGAGGATATCCCCTTTCCTTAACTCTTGTGTCGCCTTGAAGAAACCATGATTCTTCCCTATAAAAGAGAATATCAACCAATAATTGTTGAAGCACTTGAAAATAAGGTCAGTATACATAAATGATAACCCCATAAAATTTAACACCGTGTTGATGGAGATCCACTCGACACGATCATATGCTTTTCTCATGTCTATATTAATATCAATGTTTGATCCATGAGTTTTAGTATCAATATCACTGAACAGCTCCTAGAACAAGGCTATAACCCCTTGGATGCAGCACCCCTTCACAAAACGATGTTGTTCCAGAGAGACCCATCTTTGAAGTTGAGTTTCAATCCTTGAGATGATGATGCCTACCACAATTTTGTATGGAACGTTGCATATTTTCACCGGTCTAAAGTGTGTGAGGGAGGTATGATTTATTATCTTGGGAATAAGAACTAGGGTAGTGGCTTCCACAACCCTCGGTAAACACCCACCCCAGAAAAAATCAGGGATCACTGCAACTATATTATCATTCACCACATCCCAGGAGCTCTGGTAAAATGATCCCAGGTAACCATCAGGATCTAGCACACTCTCCGGGTTAAGACTCCACATAGCCTCCAAAATATCAATCTCATCAGGAATAGAACTTAGCATCACATTATCCTGCACTGAAACATGGTTAGGGATCAAATCCATAATATCAAAATTACCTCCCGGGTACTAGGATGTCATGCGTGGGTTGGGAACTACCAGTAGGTCAGAGAAGAACAGATGGGCCCATTCCCCCATGTTTTCCCTCTCATCCAAATAGGAGCCATCATCGAGCCGACTATTGGGTGTAGCTGGCCTCCTCCTCTCATTAATACAGGCATGAAAAGAGGTAGTATTTATGTCGCCCTCCCTCAACCACTTGATCCGTGCCTCCTCCCTTGTCAATCTTTCCTACTTTTAAATCATGTCATCCAAGGAGTCCTTCATTTTAGATAGCTCCTCAAACACCTGATCTTCCCAAACCTCTTTTAGTCATGTCTCAAGGAGTTTGATGTTATCCATCAGCACATACATGTCCTTGTAAATGGGGGGAAATGATCTGGCCCAGGCTTGGGGCACATCTTTAAGCCTCTTTAGTTTGTTATGAAATGCAATCCATGTGCGCCCTTTAGATGGACCTTAAAAAATCTCCTTAACTAACTTCTGGTTATCAGGTGAGAGGGTCCATTACTGATGAAACCTGAATTTGACATGGGTCTCCTACCTCAAGCACATCGAGATCAGTAGTGGCGAGTGGTCCGAGACTCCATGCACAAAATGGTTAACTTTAGTATTATCAAACATGGAGAGGTAATGGATGTGGGAGAGGAAGAAATCAAGGTGACTCCATGAACATTGGATTCCCCTTTGGTTATTACACTAGGTGAAGTGATCGTCAGAGTATCCGAGGTCCATGAGACCCTTTACTACCTTGAATTGGACAAAGTCCATGCTAGATTTCCTCAGGAAAGGATCCATACCTTTCTTCTCCTCTGGTGCAACCATGATATTAAAATCCCCACCAACAATCCTTGGCTAATTTCCTAGATCAAATGAATTAATTCTGTGCATAAAACCTACCTTTTATGGGTGTCACAACTCCCACAGTTGAAAGAAGCAAAGAAGAAATTATTTCCCTATGAAATCTTGGTGGTGATTAATTGATCACTATCTTAGACCACCTCCACTGAATTACTCTTCTTCCAGAAGATCCAAATGTGAATATTTGTGGGATCAACATGCATGTATCCCTGCATATCGAGTCTTCAAGAAAACTCAACTATCCTCAAAGAATTTTGTTTACGTTTGAGTATTGAAACAGTAGAGGCCTTACAGTTACCAATCTCGGTGGCTATGAAATATTTTTTAACCCAGAAACCTAGGCCCCCGACCTTCTAGATGATGATACACAACATTAAAAGGAGAGTTCCCCGGCACTGGCCCTAGAGATCTTGGCCTTAATGAAATGGGATACAGGACAACCCATTCATAGCCTGTATTTATATCTTGTACATATTCCAGTGTTCAATATATCAATGTGTAATGGGGAAGGATCAGATCATCCATAATCACTGTAAGGAATTTTTCCCTAGGCCGAACCTACTCTCCTGATTGTGCAAGCTGGGGTACCAGGGACTGAAGAAAGAGGAGTGCCTGAAAGACTTCTGAGATTTTGGGGGAGCTTATTCCATTGTTCTTTGTTGGGATAAGCGGAAGATATAGCCCCATCATGACCATTTTTCCTCACTCCTATGAGAATTTTACACGACTGCTAGAGGGGGCCATAAGCATAGGTAGAGAACCTAGGGGAACATAATTTCCCATCAAGATCTACACGCTATCAGACAATTTAGAAAGTAGAAGGTAGCTATAAGAGGGGTTGACTGGAACAGCGGAGGGAACATGCAGGACCATGAAAACATTAGGCACCATCTCTAAGTACGTATAAGAAGCACACCCTACCGGAGTAACCAAGAAATCCTAAGGATCTGGCTCTGGGGATATAAGGGGGGAACCACCGATCCTCCATCCAGGGATCGAGATATTTCCAGGTAGCCGTCTGTGGGATAGAGATACCACTGATTGTGCTGAACCATCTTTGTTTTCTCCTCTTGTTAAGGCAACCGATGACTTCCTGAATGAGATATTCTAGAAACCTGAAGGGAGTTGCCCTGAAGCATGCAGTGTGAACAACACCTGGGGAAGACTGAGTATATAATGTCCTGATTCTGGCACACTGATTCTGGCAACTGCAAATCAAGGGATCCTGGAGGAGTAGAGGAAAAGTCCAATTCAATGCAATTGTGAGCAACATACATATTAGCACAGCTCCAGGTGTGATTCTCAGAGCATAAGAATCCACCAAGAGTATCGCTGATGGATCTAAGGAATGATCCATTTTGGAATGGTAGTGGTATTCCAGATAGGCAGATCCAGACTATTTCCATAGGGATATATTTTCCTTTGAGGACCTCCATTGACCTTCGAGACAGGTTAAAACTAAAACGCCCCAAGGATCGGGGAACTTTACACCATTCCCATATTAATTCAGCCTCTGAAGCAAAGACCATACAAAAAGAGTTTTGATGGATAACAGAGATTTACACTAATCGACTTGACCCCAAAAGAGTAAAAAGTGTTGTATGTCTTAAAGGGGTGTCTTCGCACCCCCAAAACCTTTCCACCAGCATCCACGTGAGGCAGGGCGTAGCATCTTTGAATGCCGATGAAAAAAATCTAGGGAAACATGGGATCCAAGCCGCGACACCTTCAAAAAGTGGTTAGAGACATTCGAGAAGTAGGAGTTCGAGGTCACTGGGCTGCGTAGAACATCCCTTAAGGAAGGACCCGTACAAAGGCTATCGAAAGGGAGATAAGGATCCAGGGGAACGAGGGGGTGTATTGTATTGTTGTTATTAAAGACAAATTAGATGTTTGAATACTCATAAATACAATGTATTCGTAACATGATAATGTTTCCAATCCAAAGGAAAAACATAATTTTATTATAAAAATATATAATTATTTAGGAATCGACCACAAGTTGATGAAAAAAAATGACGCAACATCATAGTTTTGAAAAAAAATTATCAAGGTAAGAAGTGAGGGTATAAAATTTGAGGTTGGTTGGAATCAACACGACCAACCTAATGAACCCAAAAAGTAAAAGTTTATTAGTTATATTGGGATCATAATGAAGATTAATGTGTTGATTGATATTGACTCATGGTGTTGCTTCCAACTTAAAATGAAGGAAATCTTTTAAAAATATATAATGGTAATGTTACAATATGATTTCCCTATAGTATTAAAAAATGTACAATTAAACATTGATTTAATTTTCATTAATCATTGTATACATTTTTTGTTTTAGAATATTTCAAAAAGAAATTTATCTTAATGGTTGCTAGAAAATTTCATATAGGCTTCCAGACTCTTCTGACAAAGGTAGACCTTAGGGATGCCGAGGGGAAAATAAATCCCCACCCACCACTTAGTTATGAAGACATTATAAATTAGGATACATGTACTACTTTCATCAATTGTACTAATGAGAAATTATTTAAGGGGAATTGATGTTGATCATATATTATTTGATATTATTTATTTTATCCAACTTGATTCAAAATTTCTAATTTATGAAACAAAAAAAGAGTGCTAAAAATAATTAACTTGCAACAAAACCAATGTACCCATATCGTAAAGGAAGGACAAGGTATGCTTTATCAGATAAGAAATTGGTATGTATTTTAAATATAAAATAAATGTTTAATTTTGTGATATGAAACATAATATGTTATTTTTTTATATGAAGATTGATGAATCAAAATATGAAGCCACTTTCATACCACATCATGTTCTAGGGATTGAGGATCATGTAAATAAGGGGGTAAATTAGTTGATGAAAACAAAAAATCACTATAATAATCATTTGTAAGAATGGAATAATTTTAATTAATTATTATTTATTATAATATTACATAAAAATATCTATTTATTTTCATATTTTTTATATGGTTTATACACAACAATAAAAAACAACCATACCAGAAGAAAACCCACTTTCAGTAGCTTTGAAGCGGTCTAAACAATATGGTCTCATTAGAGGATTAGGTTTTTGAGTATCTCCTATAACATATTTCAAGAAGATAAAACACCTGAATATACATATAATATAATGATAAAATTATAGACATAAGTAGACTCACTCTAAGATATTATTTTGTGGTCTAGTTTAGAAGAACAATGTATAATAAAGGATCAAATCAAACCGGTAGTGGAGAAAATATCTACCATTAAACCAAATGATCCCACTAGATTTGAGACAAGTCATTTACCCCAACCAAAAAAACTTACCTGTGGTAATCAGTTATTTCATTACACTTTCTCTTAAATTAAAATGAAACAACTTATGATAAATTTATATTACTAAAATTATATAGGGTACAGTTGTATGTGATTTGTATCTTTCAACACCCACGTACCACCATGTTGTGATGAGTAAAGTGTATAATATCTTGAGAGATGAGATACACAATAAAACCCTCCCAAAATATCACTTGTCCGTGGGGATTAAGGTATCTTATGAGCTGACTGCTATGTTTCCTATTCCACTTGATGGTCGAGATTTTACAATGGTTTAAGCTGTTATTGTAGATTTTCTAGAATTTTCATATAATCTTATAATAATACATGTGGTATGTATTTAACAAAATTTTTCTCATGAAAAACATGTAACAATTGATGATAAAATTTGTAAAGTGAGGTATGATATTACAAATGAATAAATCAGTGGTGAAAAATAATGTCTAATCAAGAAAATATACTAAATAGATCAAGAATAGAATGACCTTCCAAGAGTACCTTCTCCCTTCCAATTATAGGCCAACATTTATTTTCATTAAAAATTCATGTAAAGACCAAATTTAATGATAAACCTATGTCTTACATTGAATATGGATAATAAATATATGGAGTTTCCATGACATATGTAATTGGTCTCAAGAGTCTAATTGATATTATCAAACAAGAATGGTTTGGAGTCTTAATATTGAATATATATAAGGTACATTTTCATAATACATATATCCCAATAGTGATATAATATGTTTATTAAAGTTAATAACTATTATTATTTTGTACTTGTGTTTATATCACAACTATATAAAAGGAAGATCTTGTGAAACCTAATTTAGATTCATTTATCTCTGTATTATTTCTATGCCATAACTTACTTTGGAGGACAAAGAAATTGAGAAGAAAAAAGATTAGTTACTACAAGCGTTTAATAAAAAAACATAAGATGATAGCCGCTTTTATATTCCTACAATTAAAATGTAAAACTATAAATTTTAATTACATAAAATAAATTTTTAATTTTTTCATTAAATAATTATTTTTTCTTTTTTAGGATGCATAGTATGTTGATATCAGTTGATCTGAACACCCAAAATATTTATTTTTTGCATTTATTGATTAGATCTGAAGCTAGGAAACCACACATGTTGTGTGTAGTGAATATTTAAAACACTGAAGTAAACATTTTATTGGTATAATTGGAATTATATGTTCACTCTTTGTTTTAGGAATAATTTTCTAACGATAGGGTGGTCAATCAATACAGGCCAGATCATAACATGAAGGCGGTGTTTGAAAGGATAAAGCCTTTGAATTACTAAAAATGGAAAAAATTAGGGTATATATATAAATATTTAACTATAAAAACATTTCAATTTTTTTTATTATTTTGGTTAATGTTTCTTCAGTTTCCAAAACAAGATAATGCCACCGATTATAGATATTATGTTTGAAATTTGCTTAAATAAATCATATATCATGAAGAGACCAGCATCCCCAATAGGTAATTTACCAAAGTAATTGAAATTTTATTCAATATATTTCATAATCATTTTTTTTTAAAATTTTCTTCATACTATCAAGATTTCCAATAACCTAGTTACTCAAAATAAGAAATCAATTTGTTTAGAGACTTGTTGGCAGTGTACATTTTGTTAGAATTTTTATTGACAACACATTTAAATGATTACCTACCATGATTATGATCATGTATGAGTTATGACCATGAAAATATATTTGGGGTGTGAAGCATTAGTATCAGAATGATTATTTATTACTTTGATCACTTTTTCAAGGGTAAGAATAATTAATTAAATCAATTTTCATAGAAGAACTGACCTAAAAACAATAAAATTATTGGGAAATTGTAGAGTTGGAGACCAATGTGGAGGAGGATGTATAGGTTTACAACAAGGTGGAGACTGAGGTGGAGGAGTATAAGATGATTTGGCTGAAAAAATATAAAATTTGTGGGTAATGAAGTAGAAGGAGGATCATACCATGATTGTGTTTGATAAAAATTATTTAAAAGTTCACAAAACACTTGAAATTTAGGATAAGTTCCATTGTAAATTTTAGGTGACTTATTGAAATAATTTTTTCACCACTTTTTAATGATATTTTATATAGGTTAGTAGTCCACCTTTAAGATCATTTTGTGTTGGAAGCTTTAATTTCTCCACTAGTGTTATTGAAGAAACATCTTTACAACTCCCAATAATTAAACGGGTATATAGTAAAACTTAAATTTTTGAATAAATATTTTTGTAATTAACCACTAAAGTCATCAGGTGTATGAAATAACTATTGTAAGAAAACCAGAATTGATATATCATGGTTATTGAGGAGGTATGATGTCAAAGTGTCTATTATCAGTTTAAAATTGAAATTTTAATATAAAAATAATCACTCACTAAAAATCAAGAAAACATGCTCATATTGTCTTAATAATTTGGGACAGTGCTTCATAATTAATTTGTGACATGTACAAATCTTTCTCATATAAAACCCACACACGATGACATCTTTATGGCTCAAAGTGTGTGTTTCTAGTTTAAAATGGAATTTTAGTAAAAAATAGAAGTTGGATAATCAAAACCAAGGAAACACATTCTTAGTTTTTTGATACTTTAGGAATGCGATCAATGAGTGATTTTGGATGTGTATCAATCAACCACACCTCAATATGACTCATGGTGTGACTGTTATGACTCCAAGTGTGCTTTTTTATTCAAAATAAACATTAATTTTAGCTAAAAATTATCAACATGCTCAAAAACAAAAAAAACATTAATATTGTTTTAGTACTTTAGGAAAATGATCTATATGTAATTTTTCCATGTAGGAATCATCCACATCAAAATCTGACTTATGGTGTGAACAGTATGACTCCAAGTGTCCATTATCAGTTTAAAATTGAAATTTTAGTACAAAATAATCACTCACTAAAAATGGAGAAAATGATCTCAGAATGTCGTGATTATTTGAGACAAAGATTCTTTGTTCATTTTTTGATGTGTATGAATCAGTCTCATGTCAAACCGATGCACTATGCCACCTGTATGGCTCAAAGTTCGTTTTTCTAGTTCAAAATGAATTTATATAAAAAAAAAGTGGCACAGCAAAAACTCAGGAAAATAATTATGATTATTCTAATACATTAGGAAAATAATTCATGAGTCATTTGGGACATGTAGTAATTAGTCTCACCTCAATCCAACTCACAGTGTGACCCGTATGACTCCAAGTGCACATTTTTATTCAAAATTGACATTATTAGGTGTGAAATAACTATTGTCATAAAAAATACTGAGAATAAAATTTCATATTATTTTGTTACTTTATGGAAAAAAATCCATATGTCATTTGTGATGTGTAGGAATCAGCTACACCTCAATCTGATGCATGGTGTGACTGGTATGAATTCAAGTGGCACATTAAAACCAAATGAAACACATTATGATAGTTTTTATACTTTAGGAAAATTATACATGAGTCATTTAGGACATGTAGAAATCATCTGCACCTCAATCGGACTCACAGTGCGACAAGTATGACCCCAAGTATGGATTTTTATTCAAAATTTACATTAATTTTATTGAATAAATAACAAAATGACTAAAAACAAAGTAAAATAATTTTTATTGTTTTTAAATTTAGGAAAATGATCTATATGTCATTTCTAATGTTTTGGAATCAGCCAGACCTCAATCTGACTCACAGTTTGACCAGTATTACTCCTAGTGCCCATTATCAGTTTGAAATTGATATTTTAACACAAAACATCCTCACTCACCGAAAACTGATAAAACATTATCATACATTCTTGATAATTTGGGACCAATATTCATAATTCATTTGTGAAATTTATGAATTAGCCTCATTTTAAAATTAGACACGATGCCACCTGTATGTCTCAAAGTGCATGTTTCTATTTTAAAATGACATTTTAGTAAAAAAAAGAGGTGTACTCAAAACTGAGGAATCTCATTCCGATTATTTCGATAATTTATGGAAAATATACATGAGTAATTTGGGATGTGTAGTAATCATCCTCACCTAAAATATACTCAATTTGTGATCGATATGACTCAATGTGCGCCTTTTTATTCAAAATTGACATTTATTTTAGGGAAAATATAACTAACATACTCAAAACCAGGAAAACACATTTGCACTATTTTGGTACTTTAAGAAAACTATCCATATATTATTTTGGACATGTAGGAATCATCCACACCTCAGTTAGACACACGGTGTCACTAATATGACTCCAATTTTCTATTATCATTTTAAAATTGATATTTTAATACAAAAAAGTATCACTGACTAAGAAAAAATTCTCAGATTGTCTTGATAATTTTGGGAAATGACTCATAATTCATTTTTGATGTGTATGAATCTATCTCATGTCAAACCCAAACATGATTTCACATGTATGGATCAAAGTACTTGTTTCCTATTTAAAATTTCATTTTATTAAGAAACACAAGTGATGTACTCAAAACTGATTAAATGCATTCTGATTATTTTTATACTTTAGAAAAATAATGCATTAGTCATTTTTGACATGTAATAATTAGCCACACCTCAATCCAACTCACATTGTGATCGGTATGACTCCAAGGGTAGCTTTTTATTCAAAATATAAATTTATTTTAGTAAAAAAACAATCGACATACTCTATAATAGTTTTTTACATGTATTTGTGTTAAAAATTTTATTTCATTTAAATTAAGTATGTGTATCTTATTTTTGGTAATTTTTGTTTCTGTTAATGGTGATTTAGTGTGTTGTTACAACAAACTACATCTATTTCTAGTAATGTAGTGTATTTTTGCATCACTCTGCAATTTTCACCATTATCAATGATACTAAATGCACAGATAAAGATAGCCTTTCTCAATGAATTTATAAGTGATGGTAAATTAATCCTTTATCAATGATTTTTAAAGTTCCTATAAAGTAATCCTTTATTAGAAATTTTTAAATGGATGATAAATATTAGCTTTATCGGAACTTTTATAAGCGATGATAAAAGATAGATTTACAAGCACTTATAGAAGCACTGATAAACCCTACTTTTATTAGCACCAATAAAGGACCTCTTTATCAGTGATAATAAATGTGGTATTTTATAAATTCTTTTAAAAGAACTTATAAAAGTATTCATTATCAGATCTTTTATTTGCGCTGATAAAGGTACCCTTTATCAGTGCTTTTCTAGCACTGATAATAACCTTATCGTTTTAACAACATTGAGGTAGTGAACCATTTTCTTTAACTGACAAAGGAAAATTCTTTTGCTGTTAAAAGAAAATTTTTTAGTAGTGTCTATGATTGATATAGAAGTTACTACAAGCCTAGATAAGGGGAAAATTCCATTCAAACTAGTCGAAAAAATTTTCCATGAATCATTTCCAGTTCAATGAGGTCTAATTGTAGATTCTTGGATACAGTGGCATTGGTGTCCTTCTTGGACCATTTACCATGGGTTGAGCTCAATGAAACTTGATATATTCATTTATTCGTTATTCTAACCTGGTCTAGTGCGGTGTACTTAGTATAAGGTTTGCATATTCAAAAAATTAGGTGGATATTCTATGAGTTGATGTAGTTGGGTTCTTGGGGAAATTAGAATGAGACGGTCAAGATGGCCAACAATGAGTTATTTTGGTGTTGGAATCTTGGAATGGATAAGTGAATTTGTAGATAGAATTCATATGACTTTCCCACCTACCTATGAAGCTAATGGTGTTGTATGATCAGTCGGTGAGATCATATATAGTTTTGGGGTGCCGACCTAAAGTAGTGTAATATATTTGATGGGATTTCTTAGAGGTTGAACTGAACAACCAGCAGCTCGAGTTCCTCTTGGTTCTAAAGTTTTTTTCCATTGAGAGAACCATCATTATTGTGTGAGAGGGAATTATTATTGTAATGGTGAATGGGATCATTCAATTGGGTGGATATCAATATACTATAATGCATCTTATTCACCAATACAATCAACCATGTAATAGAATAACCTATGTGTTTGTAGAATCAATGGTGTCTTGCTAGCACAATTTTTGAATCATCGAATTGGTTATTAGGCTTGTTTACCATTATTCTTAGAGATCAAATATAGTATCTAGGTGACGACTTGGACTAAAGTAGAGATAAAAACAAATCCAATGAGTGATAAATATGTGCTTTTTGGTTCAAGAAGTAGAAATATCATGATTCTACCATTTAACATGATTTTTAGATAGGTCCACTTATAGTTTATTTAGGCAGATAACCATATTTTTAAAAATACATAAGGGATGATTAGAGTTGAAATTAGGGATGTCATGCTTGATTCTTTAGATGGTTATGGAATCAATGGTTTTGGGTTGAGTGGAGTGGATGAGTTTATGATGCATTGGTATTCAGGTGTTTGATTCAAACATATACCAATTAATTAGGTGTGTTTGGACAATTAAAATAGGTTGTTTTTGGTTCAACGAGACGCGTGATCGAAAAAATAGTATAGTTGACAGTTTCATATTTAGGTTACCTCATGAAATCATGATAATGATCATGAAACATTTTTTGATAGTGAAGAACAATGTCATATGGGTTATGTTGAGAATGAGAATTCACTCTATGAGATCAAATTTCCAATACCTCAATAGCTTAGTAGTATCCCATGTGGTGTTAGCCGAGTGGTACCCGCTGGTTGTACCCCTCGTTCTCCACGGGAACTGGCGCAGGATCGAGTCCCACTAGGCTCGAACTCTGTTTGTATTATGAACAGAGCGATTCAAAGCTATTTCTTATCTTGGGACCATGGCGTGCTCCTGGGACAGTGGGGCCCCCCCTCTGGGAGTCGGTGTTAGCAACACACATTTTTCCAACAAGCCCGTACCCGAGTGGTAAGGGATTCTTCTTGGAATCCAAGAGACCGAGGTTCAAAAATAGGTGGAGGAAAATTTCTGAGGCACTGTAGTAGTACTGTAGCAGGCACTGTTCGATACTGTAGCATCCGGACTATTACTCTGATTTGGGATTTTGGGCCACCAATTTGGGCCCAAGGGTCTCAGGGCCTTCGGGCCATCAAAGGCCTTCGGGCCATAGGGCCTTCGGGCCATTGAAGACCATGAAGTAGCCCAGTTCAGACAGAGCAGGCTCCAGATGAGGATCAGAGCACCAGTAGCAGTCACCAGAAGCAGAGCTAACCAGATTGGAAGAATGAGAGGGTATGGAAACGGCCATCAGAACCAGGAACCGTGCAGCTTTGTACGGGTAAATGCTAGTCGATCAAAAATGTGGGTGGGGAGCTAAAGACAATCAATGATGCAGAAGCTGGGGAGGGGTAGTTCTAGTGGGATGGGCCTACGAGTCATGTATTGGGCATGGTATACCTCTGGGCCTTCTGGTCATGTATTATGGGTCATGTCAGGCCTTGTGCCTTGGGCATACGACTCTTGTACGGGTTCCCCTTCAACCCTTAAAAGGGGGATTATATATAATAAAATAAAAAAGAAGGCCTTCGGGCCATTCGGGCAATTGCTTAGTTTTAGAGTGGTCATCTATTAACCAACTAGTCCTAGGTTTTTAGGTTTGATTAAGTCTTCATAAAATCAGAATGAAAAAATATCAGTCATATATCAAGTATCCCCAGAAATCCTTAGTGAGTCTTATTGAAGTATTCATCAAGTTGAATGATTTCACATCTTATGATTCATTATTTTATGATAGATTTAGAATCTAATCTAATTATTCAATATTGAGGTCATTATGATGAGAACTGATGTATTTGTATAGATTAAGAATTGAACATCTAGATATATTCAATATAAACTGGTCACTCAAGACCGTACCTAACTGTGAATCCATCCAACTAGGGTCAATGAACCTATCTGAAATGGTTAGCGGCATACTACTAGTTTTAGTTCAGTTAATGGATTCCTCTTGTTCACGACATGAATTTTTAAGAACATTCTGATATAATTTAGTTGATCATATCATATAAGCTCTCCAAACATTCAAAATATATAAATATTGTTTCCTCGCTTACAATGGAATCTAATGTCAGGTTAGTTAACATTTTCACTGAATACTCATCCAAATTAGAATATAATTTCCCTCTATTTATACACTTACTATCATGTTTTCTAAGTCACATAAAGGGTCACAATAAATTACACAAACTTCTAGCTTGAAGGACCATGCAGATGAATTTGAACTAGAAAGAAGGTAATGACACTACCTAGACTAATGAAGAAGTTCCTGAACATGGTCAAATCCCACCTACATCCCAAGATCAGGGGTATCTCAGTTTTTTTTAATTTACAACCCAAAATGATTATTTATTTTTTTGGTGTTTAGGGGAATGAATATTCCCTTGTAATAGTAGTGTATATTTTAGAATATTATAATTATAGATAAACTTGTTTTTATGAATGTGGGCTCGCATTATAGGATTTAAGGATTCCAAAAAATTTCCGGTTTGGTTAATTTTTATTTTCTAGTATATCTAAAAGAATCATAAATCCTTGTAATTGTTCTGAAAGTATCTGCCACTTGAACTTGATATTATAAGGCTTTTCTAGAAAATAGGGATTTGAAAATAGAATTTTTTAAAATCATGTGACATATATGAGATGAGACTTCTTCATTAAAAGTATGGGGATTAATTCAAAGGTAAGATAAAATCCCTATATTTTACCATGTCATATTTAGAATCGCTCATGACCAAAAAAATTTAACAAAAATGAATAGGATATAAAAACATAAAATTGTGTGTAGCTGGTGAAAACTTATGGTTTTCATATATGGAAATACTCTGAAACCAGTAGAAGTTTTCTCAAATGATAAATAAATATTGTTCAGCTCGAAATAAAGGATTGGTGGAAGTGATAATTTTAGGATAGATAATTTTAATGGGAGATCAAGTCTCAGTCCTGGAGGGGTGATTTTATCAACCAATAGAAATAAGGAATCACTAATATACATGGAGCTTTGACTATCACGTTGATGGTCCCATATATTTCTCTACTATGAAGTAAGGATCGATAAATTTTATTGATATAATAGGACCTCAATCTATATACTTTTCATGAGAGCGGTGAGGAGAAATTACTATGTTATGAGAAGTGTTGAAAGACCTGATGAGTCAATATAAAATGAAGAAAATTCATCTCAAGCAAGAAGAAAGGCTCTCATGTCAGTACATGAGGCTACATGAGGGCTCATTGAAACTATCAATTTTTCAATTGGGTTATAAGGAATAGATGTAAGGATAGATAAAATAATAAAAATAAGAATATCTATGCTCTATTTTTATAGAGGTGAAATTATAGGAAATTAGAAATATCAACAACATATCCATTACAAGATCAATATCAGGAAACATAGCTAGAAGGAAATCTATAACATAGGTTCCATAAGATATGGTTTAGAAAAATAATAAAATATCCAAGTATTTTTTTCAAATCTATATATAGATGAAACTAGAGTTAGTAATGAATGACCTCTGATACTTTTTATTTTTTATTTCCTAATTTATTTAGGGTAGAACCATAAGTATCCATGTGTTCTCCAAATTAGAACAAGAATATTGTTTTTGATTCTTTTTTAGGCTTAAAGTCCCAATATTTTTTCTTCTATTTTCTCATTCATATAGTCTAGATTTTTTTTGAATTGGTTTGAAATTGTATCACTTATAAATTCAGGAGTATTGGTGTGCTATCTTAACTAGGGTCACATCATGATTGCATGATTGGGTATTACAGTCCATATCAAGACCATCATGCTCTGAATTTCAGATCATATATGAGACTAAAGTGCAGTGATCATCTTGAAACAGAGTTATCATACATCTCAAAATTACGTCCCCATTAAAATGAGAACACTTAATGCCTTCACCTATGTTTTTACAATCTTATGATTACCAGAATGAATTTTACTTCTGTAAATTCTATTATCACTTTCATAATATATCATGAGTGATAGATAATTTTTTATCTATGCAGACACATAGCTCATGGTAGATGAGCACATGATTTTATATGGATCTTTTGATCCTCCTAGATTCCAAGATGTATAGGCATTAGAAGTATATAATCTATAAGGAAATTCTATAACTTGAAAGTGTAGTGAGTGAGGTAAATATGACTAAAATATTTGGGTTGGATAAGGGTTTAACCCATAATATGATTTTTATAAAATATTTCTTCTTTATCACATGATTTATACTTTGACCAGTCCCTCTTCTTTGATTGGTTAAGTTTTAAGCTTCAGGGTTTTCTCTAATTTTATTATTTCTTCTATCTGGTGTACTTATTTTTCTTTTCATGGCCCCTCCACATCTAGTTAATGACTATATATTTTGATATATCACCATAAAATATTATAGTCAGTGAGCTCTAAATAATGATCGAGAGGGAGATAAAAGGACTTTGTGTCTTTCCCTTTTGACCTATAAGTATTCCATGATACAATTTTTCCATGCGAAAATAGAAATGTTGTCTCATATGAGATTCATAGTAGGCCATTATTGAATCCATTAACTTAAAAAAGGTAAAAAATAAATGAATCAATACATACTCTCGTGTTATCTACTCACTTTGGATATCCACATCCCTTTATTTTAATTTCCCCTAGATATGATATTCTTACCCACTATAAAGATCAACTAGCTTAACACTTACTGTCACTTTTCTACTGGAGCATGATAATCAAGCTTGAGAATGGAAATATTGATATTATATGGATCTATGGTAATGATGTAAATGCATCCCCTTGACCTATGTAGTGTAATTTAAGACCCCTAGAAAGGATTACTGGGAGAAAAACTACAAAATGAACTCAGGATTTTTGAAATGGCACTTCCACTCAATCAATGGCCTAGAACCATTTGAATGAAAACATCACTATGCTTGAGAATTCATAAATAATAGGAAATTAAACTATTATCTCAATTCTTTTTGGTAATTTAATGACTATTAAGTGTAATATTCAATATTTTGTTCTATCTATAAACCTTCTATCAGATTCTTGTTGGTTTTAGAATAAATGTAGATTCCCAATGAACCTATACTCATTAATGGTTTGTTGTGTAAGGACAATATTATTTCTCTCTATGTATGCCTATTTTTTTTAACATGGTTCCAAACTAATTGACATTCCATGACACATATCATATCTACAAGATGTACCGTTGAGCTTTTGGCATATTTTATCTCATAATTTCATAATTACATCATTTTCATCTCATAATCGAAGGCTTCATATGAGGTAAGAAAACCTTTCCAAACCCAATAATATATATCATATATATTTTAGAAAAATATAGTGAGAATAATTATGTTTTGTGGCTCCTCAGTATTTGGGGTACTACTTTTCTTTGTTGGCTAGGGTTTGCATTCTCTCACCATTAAATTGTGTGGTGTTCTGCGAGTGTGTCCACTTAACAAAGTATTCAATGACAAGTGATGATATCCTAATCATTTACATCATCTTATATACTGAATCATATCTCTTGGTGTTTCAATATTATCAACATCATTAAAATCCCTAATTCCAAGTATTGGTTTCGTAGTGTTTTCCAAGTGGTTCTTGGTTAATGATTTAACATGAGACTCAAGTCCAAAATCAATTCATTGGATTATATTACCATGTTCATGCCATGAGGTTCAAATATCATGTATAATGGTTGAGTACCTGTTTTTTAGTTGGTTTTATTGGTTATAGAGTGCTTGACCATATCACATCTAAAACATAGTCTAGTTCGTGATGATGATGATGGTTGATGTGGTGAAGACTGAACCTACCAAGATATTTGTTGATTGGTAAAGCATAAAATCTCAATCCATATTAACAAGGTGACTTGGTGCAAATTTTTGGACCTCATGACCCCTTTTTTAACAATATCCTTGAGTGGTCACAATTATGGAGATGTCTGTAAGAAGGAATATGTTCTGTACAATGGTATTGTTGTATAACTATAAACCCTTGGGTTATATTAGATGACCTATTGGAAGGCCGATAATGTCAATGTTCTACCAAAATATATGTCAAGTGGGGACTATTGTGTAAGTTCTATCAAATGTTTTGTCTTCGTGGATGAGACTACCAACCATGTGTGGTGTGGCCATGAGGTGGAACTGAAAGGCACCACGTTGATATGTATATCATGTACACTATGATAATATTATAATAGAAACTAAGTTTGAAGTAGTGAAAACATTGAATAGTTTATTCCATAGAAAAATAAGGAATATGACTTCACTCACAATTCTAAGGCTTCATTATTCTAAGGACTAAATGAAAAATAATAAGTGTGGAGATGAATTAACTATTATAAGTTTAGTTAATATCGAGTATCAGTCAAGTAGGAATAAATATGAATGTTGTGAACCCATATCTAATATTAATCTCTTAATGTTCTTCTATTCCTATAACTACACTAAAAAATCAAGTAAAGAAGGTGAATGTAAATAGAAAGAAGAAAATATCAAAAGAAGAAGACATTTTATGTGGGGGATTTATTTTTATTGAAATGATTCATAGCTTTGTGATTATACATACATATTTTATGGAGATAAAGTGTTGGTATATAATATATCAAAAATCCAGAATGCCAACCGAGATCCTTGAGTCATTCGAGGATACTGTTCCATGAATAATGAATTGATAAAGTAATTCAAAAAATACAGTTTCAAAATCTCTAACTCCCATTAGACTGATCTTGAACTATGAAATCCATCACTTATGAGACTATGGAAATAGGGTACAAAGATTAATGAAGAAGCATTTTTCATGAAATGGAAGGAATTGAACTTATATCATGAGAGGAACCATAAATTTATAACTAGAAAAAAGAGAGCGATATCCCAAGCCCACCTACCACCCCTAGCTAACTTTCCATTAAATACATGATGGTGTTCTTGTTTCAATACACTTGATAAACTATTCGCATAGAGTTTTCCCATTGTACCAAAGGGATTATAGATGGGAGTATATTAGATACACTTTCTTTCACCATATTGATATGGTTGTTTAATTTACTGGTTTGTTTAACTTAGTTACCCTTTTCCTAACCTATATTATGTTGACATAATCTCTTCAGACCTAAAGCATCCTAAACAAAATGCTACCTCTTTGTTTATATAATAAACTCATGATATTGTTCATATGGGTTTTTTAATAGTTCAATGACTATGATTCCCCTTCCCCACCCTTTCTAGTGAAAACTCACCTATGAGTACATTAGAACCCCAAAATCATTTCTTAACTAGTTTAACTACTCCTAGGCATCTAATATATATTATATCTTTTTTGAATCTGGTGAAATCACCTAAAGGTCATGAATCTATTCTCCCTGCCTAAAAGTAGTGGACATTGTAATTAGGAAACCTCATGCGTATATCCATCATGTGAAGCTGTAGGATGGGTAAAATTCTATAGGGAAACCATAATGGATCTATTATGCTGGGTAGATAAAATAGCATTGGGAAATTATGAATCTAAGATAGTGACACCTACTCTCTTTTTTTACTACTATGAAAAATTCCTTACTTTTACTTATAGTCATATCCACTTCATGGAATACAAGTGTATCTTACCTCACTACATTGAGTGAAATTTAAATGATATAAAACACAACACTCAGGATGGGGGGGGGGGTTGTGAGGTGTTTTATAATTCTAGGGAAAATGGTTGCATATTCATTCTTCTGAAAGTTGATTACAATATAACCACCTCTAACCATGAGGCTATAGAGAAAGGTTTTTAGTTTAGAAATAGTGTAGAGTTTGGAGTGGTGCTAGTTTAGTAATTTATTTGTCTAGTAAACCTACTACATTGTCCTAAAAACCCATGAAAAATAGAGGATCATGAGGTGAAATGAGCTATTTCATAGGTGGCACTGCTATTATGGTGTCAGGGTCAACACACTCATCTAAAAGCGAATAATGGGGGGAGAGTAATCTTGGAATAACTCAATTATTCATGGGGGTTAGTGAGCTTGGAAACATATTCCGTCCATTCATGAGAGATTCAATGGTGTGTGTGTGAGTGTGTGGGGGGGGGGGGGGGGGTCACATAATGGTTTTGAAATGGTTTCTTACATCCACTCCATGTGTAAGACCATATCTAGATTCCATTTTGGGTTCTTTATGACAATGGAAATCCAATCATTGTCCATTTTACCATCATCCAAACTGAATACCCTGATCTCCCAATCAAACCATATTCCCCTTCCCCATTTGTTCAATTGGTTACTCAGGGTAGTGTGGGAAGGTATATTCAACTCATGCATTGTACCTGATTGGTGCTTCATTTTCCAAACCAAGGTAAAAAAGATAGTTATTTTCCTAGGATGTCTATGGCCAGAATACTCACAAGGTATGAATGACTAGAGGAAAAAACTGGTCATTCCCTATTTTTGAAATACTAATGACTCATATATCTATTTTAGGTTAGTTTTATATTGGATCAAATACATCTACCTCCACATGGTTTAATTTCTTCTAGATAATGTTCAACTTCTCTCATCCATCCTACCACTCTAGGCCAAGGCATTGGGTTGCCAATTATTTTTTTCTTTTATAGTAAAAAAACCCATATAACATGAAAAAATGTGGTAAAAGATGAGAATAGTTGTCTTTGACCACTACCAATGAAACTCCTGTGGTATTGGGTTGGGGCTTTGAGATGCGAACAATTGAACGAAAACCACCATATCAATATGGTTGTATTGACCATCAACATTTTAATGAAGAGTGGAATGGTATTATTTGGTGGTTCCCCAACCATCAAGATTCCTATGCATTTAGAATAAAGGTGTATGATTCATGAGTGGTAACATGAGTTTATTTTTTTGACATATATGATAGAATACTATTGGTAAATATGAACACATCAATAATGGAATTCAAAAAAACCCTCTATTTTTCCATAATTCATTACAAGAGGTGTCTATATAGAAAAACCTACTCAACCTAATTCATGAGGGGTTTAGATGGAGGAAACTCATTTCATTTTTATCATATACTAGTTATAGTGATGTTAGGTTCACTGGAAAAAACTACTTGAGATTCCATATCAGACAATTGGATTCTTGGGGGGAATTGGGTTTTAATGACATGAGGGGAATGATATGCTAGATATATGGTTGTAGTCACACGAGGGAGTGATTTTTGATCCATTTTTTAGTGATATGGGGTGGTTCAGTTGGTCTCATGAATTTGGAAGAAACATATATCATCATGTCAATAAAATAATGTAAAGTTGTAATGGGGGACAATTATTTGGTGGGGGATCAATGAGATTTCAATAATAGTGGTGTCAACAATTGGTTTGGGTTATTGGAATGTGTCGAGGAAGTGATAAAATTATTGGTTTGGGAAATAGTGTTGTTGAATCATGATGATATATTGTGAGAAATGTTTAATGGGGGTGGATTATGGGGTTTTCTGATGCATGGATATCCTTATTAGAAGTGGGTGGGGTGAGGTTCATTAGGGCCCAATCTCAATTTACATCCATGTTCAACATTAGTTCAAAACCTCAATACTCTTCTCTAATATCATTTTCATTGACACCATTAACATCGCACCTAGGAAACCATAAGAAACCTCTTGTGGATTCTTATTCCAAACAATTAAATGGATAGTTATGGTAATTGTATATTTTTGAGATAGGTGTATCGATCATGGTGGTATGAGTGTGGTAGGGATGGGTGGAATACATTTGAAAGAGTGGATATTCTAAAATTTTTCTTTCAAATCATCTAGTATGTATTGGACATTCATGCTCAGTACTCTACTCTAATAGTGATTATGATAGCTATCATGCATGATACTATATTGTATAATTTTTATTTTTATCTTCTAAGTGACTTTAGGCCATATATTTGATGGTAAACTAATGACAACAATGCTTGAACACTATAATTGGAACATCCCCAAAGCAACTAACAATTTTCATTACCTATCCACTCTTAGTGGTTTAATTTCCCTCCATTGGATGATCAGTGATTTTTTGGTTCCCTAAAGGCTATAAAAATATCATCTATATCCCCTTTCTATAATTTTACAACCAAATGGACAAAGTGAGGATACATGTGTTCATAGTTGAATTTCTTGGACCTCTACCCAATTATAATTTTGAATTAGGGTGATTTCTTATGTTACAAATCAATACCAATGCAATAACATAACTTTTATTTAGGGATAATATCCCTATCTTCATTGGAATTAGCCTAATAGGCCCATTTGTCTCAGGAATCACTTGAGTGAAGATGTGGGAGATCCACTGGTTGTTCATTTTTCTTGTATATAGAAGATACTAGTGAAATACCAAAAGGGATTCTAGGTGCAATGTCCATATTCTCTTCCAACCTCATGAAAATGAAAACATAGACCAGCACTAGAGTCATCTATGATACCCCATTTATCATATCATCATATCTATATGTCTAATTCAATTGGGAGGATAAAGTGAGTATTTTTTATTCATGTTTTGATCAGCCATCAAATCATGTATACTAAGTTGAGATTGTAGGGGGGGGGGTATTGTTATCCCCATGATATTTCTATCACTGATGGAATATTGTAATTAGATTGAGGATATAAATGGTTCAAAAGAAAAAAATACCATGATTCCCAACTCAATGATAAAACCATATTCTAAGTCGAACTAGCAATTTTAAATGTTGTATCTCATGATAGGTGGAAACATCATGTTAATACATTATTAATTTTCTAATGAAAGAAACAATTCCAATAAAATTAAAAAAACTATTGGAAACACCTTAGGATGAAAATAAAGACTAATAGAAATGAAAATATGTACAACATCACCCTGTCGACCATTCCCATACTAGATTCTCAAGCATCAGTGGTACAAAAATGAAGACCCACATGCATTGAATGATTAGTCTTCTAGAATTAGTCTATAGGCAGTTGTCCAAATCATCATCCCACTAACTCCCTAGTGGGTGAGAACACTAAAAAATTGAGCACTTATACTAGAGATACCCCCATATATTTGACATTAAAAACATGGGTGTGTGTGCATTCACTATTAATTGAACTTTTATAATTGATTACCTTGAAATTCTATTTTGTGTCCAATCTCCCAAATCAAGCCCTATAGATATAATAAACACTATTGAATATACTTAATTGAATATGGTAGAAATTTCCCACACCCATTAATCCATTGAAAGTCTAAGCATATCAATGATGACCTTGTTGATTTGATAGTACTGCATCAAAGGGAAGCTAAATGCCAACAAACCAAAATGGATCACCCACTCCCTGTAGTTATAACTAGTTCATAAAAGGATGTAGTGAACATTACTAGCTTCAATGAGTCAATGGTGTCATGTGTGGGGCTCATAGAGGTCCACTCTCAAGGTTTTTAGTGGATATTGGTTCATCAAAACTGAAAGGAAATGAAGGAAATCAATAGAGACGTGTCCTATGTATGTGTGTTTGAAAATAAAATGTGCAATAGAGATGTCCAAATAAATCTTGGATTTTTTAATAACATTAAAATTGTATTGGAATTAATGTGGGGAGATTATCATTGAATGGTGGAATGGTTTGTTGATCATTTTCTGTAAGAATCCCACTACTCCGACAATACTCTTAATGTAAGAAAGTGTATTGTGTGGTTCATAATACCTAAGAATTCATGGTAAATGGTTATATTAGTTGATTTATTCACTTTATATGTATATAAGAGTGGTTTAATGATAAAATATTCTATTTTTATGGGTTTCATGAGGACTTTTTGAATGGAATATAGGCTCATACTAAAATATATAACTCATGGAATTAGATTTAAAAGTGGCTGGGAAGTCCTTGGAATCATGATAGAAGACAAAATATAAGTTTCAATTGAGAAAGGCTATTCTAGAACAACCGTTATATGATTTTAGATCCCGAGGATTCCATGTTTGGGTATGTGATGCGATTCATACTAGTTTAATGTCGTCAACCCAACAACCCAATGAATAAACCAATAATTGTTAAAAAATACCCATTCTCTTTTGTATTATGGTGTTACTATTTGTTTAATATATGAAATTAAACTTATCCAATGAATATTGTCTACTTAATATCTTTATGTTCACTAAATTTATTAAATTATGGGGGAATCATAAGAATACATTCTAGTGTGGTTGGAGTCTATTCAACTTTGACAGCCAGACTTGAAAATTGAGTTGGTTGCCTAGCAGATGTGACCATCACCAACATTATGAAAGTAACAATCCATACGAATTAACTATAGGAGATCAGGTCATTCTCACCCTCAAAATCATTTGGAAAATCTTGAATTTAATGTTTCATGCCCAAGATGCCTAAGAAATTCATTGGAAAAAGGGTATGATTCACCCTGAAAAAAGTGATCCAAAAAGGGAGCTTTCCTAAATGTTTCAGGTAGACCATCCCAATAAATTTACCATCATAATAGTTAAATTTAGAAAATAAATAAAAAATTGTTCCCATAAAAAGTACATAATGAATTTATTTCACCGTGTCGTAGGTAGCATGAAGTGAAATGTCAATCATGGAATTAACTGGTACTATTCTAGTGAGTTCACTAATCATGAACAAAAAGAAGAACCCCACAAAAAAAAATGGTGTTTTGAAGTACATGATCAAGCCACCCTACTAGTTATTAATCCAATTAAATATTTTAATTCTTATAGGAACAAATATTATCATGGTAGTTGTAGTGAAGTCCGAACATGTATCGACGTCTATCCTAATAATAAACACATGATGCACCTAAAAAAGAGAGACAAGAACAACAATATTATTTATCTAATATACCATTCTAATATAGATTAACATTATTTTGTTAAAATTATTTTAAATGATATCACTGATGGTTCTATAGCTCAATATAACGAGGATATAAACAATAGAACACTTCTCTATTGTACTTTTCAATATAATATAAGAAATGTAGACTATATCATCTACTAATTAATTGTTTCTTAGAAATATAACCCAAATTTATGGTGAATACTACCAGGTTTAAATTATTTTATATCATAAATACTATAATATTCCTCAATAAGGAATAATATTTATGATTGATGACTTGATAAATTACTTGATTGAAAGTAATCTAACATTGTGGCCACATTTTTCATCTTTGTACATACCATTGATAGTAACCATTTTGACTAATATAAAAGTAAATATTTACATTGAATACTACCTTATAATACTCAATATATTGTTGAAGTTTATTATTTACTATAATAATTAGTTTATGTAGTTAATGATTCATAGCGATACTAATGGTACCATCAACATCGAAGAATCCTACAAACCAATTTGATTGAGAATGTAGTGTATTGGGTTGATTGAAAAGTATTTCCATTATGTTCCAAACATCATTTACTTAAAGTATACTTGTTGAATGAATAATATGACCATTAATACAATTCATTAATTTCACCACAACAAGTCTATGATGTAGTCGATAATGATATGATTTTACACCTAATCACAATTTAATACTTACACCAAGCAAAAGTTGGATATATCATAGTAGTTGTATATATTTTAGTCCCATAGTAATTTCAAGATAAGTATATCTTTTTTTACTCACCTGAATAATTACATCAACATCGATAACTTTAGCAAGCTGCTCATAGATGGATTTAGGACCAGTTTTGCACATGTAGTCTCCGAGGTTCTTACTAGACTTCTTTTAAGTCATTGCTTACTTGCTTATTATGTCTTAGATACTTTATTTTTACTAGATCATGGTTTTATAAGAATAAAATTATTAACATATTAGTATTACCATGAATAATATAGTCTTATCATATACCGCAATGCATATTTAGATTTTAATATGAAATAGGCCATTTCAAACCAAATAACCAAAAAGATATGATCGGATAAAATAGGATCTCCAATTCCAGACGAGTCATAAAATGTAGTATTGAAGTTTCAATCCGGTAATAAATTTTTTTGTCCCCTATATATTATGGTAAGAGAAAACACTATGGGGAATATAGTCACAGGAATAGACCACCAAAATTTGGGTGATCTATGAATCATTATTCTTGGGTGATATCATTGAAATAAAATTAATCACACCTAAAATGAAGGATAACCCACTAAGATGTAAACTAGAAATTTCTAAATCTATCATGCCTCTCTAATGAATGATGATCCCATTTAGGGAAAGATAGACCATCCAACCAGTGCTGCTACCCAATTATACTAGTACTAGGAAGAATTGGAGAAACAAACTAAGAGTAAAAAATAAAAACGATATATTATTTATGAAAGTTCCTATCCTAGATAATGGTATTATGAGTGGGGTTGGGGTGATTCACTGATACTTTTTCTTTTATTCTTCTTTGAAACTACCTTCACCCACTATTAGAGATTGCAATTCTTGAAGAAAAAAATTCAAACACACATCCACTAAAACAGTGGAATTTACTAGGTTTATTATTAAATAATAATAGCTACATCCTTGGTGTGGTTTGGAAATGTTACAATACCATAAAATCCAATAGAAATTAATACTTGGAATAAAATGAGTATTATATACCCTTTCACTCATGTAGCACTTTGATGACAATCCAAAATTGCATGTGCACACTCATAGCACTAATAGAGTAAAGAAATGTTTGTGTAACAACTGATGTTATATGTGCTTATTTTAAACTTCACAAATGTATTATTTGGAAAAAAAATTCTACAATTTATAACCTAGAAGATGGTAAGAACATAAGTACTTTGATATATAATTCAAATAAATTGTCCAGTCTGATCTGGTCACCCATATTTTTTCAAATCTGATTTCCCAAGCTGATCTTCCCACTCCTATCTTCAAATCTAATTTCCCAATATGATAGATATAGATCTATATAAATACGATCAAGAAAATCTAAAAATACTTCTTCCTTAGTCCAAAAACCCCAATACTATGATACTTGATTTTATTAATTCAGATCAATAGGATGATTATTTAAATACGATGATAATAAGAATCTGATAGATAGTTCAATACAATAATAACTAAATATGATGATCAGTTGAATACAACATTGAGATATTATTTATTCTTCTTTTTATTATCTCTATGTAAACTTATTGAAAACAAAATATGGAAATCTTCTTTCTCTCCCTATAATGTTGGTTCTTATCTATCTTCCAATGAAGAATACATTCACCAGATAAAGTAAAAAAGTACTTTTCACCTTTTATAGGTGACCCATAAGAAGTTTTGGCAGGAATCCCCAATACCTTCCTGCTTAACCAAATTTGAATGTTTCCTGAAATTTATGGTGAATCCTGACCTCATCGAATTTTCTCAAATATTATTGATCCTTCTCGAAATTTCTATAAACTTCAAACCTTCCTTCAACATTATTTTCAAATGCTAGTCTGGATCTGATTTCTGAATATGGTTTTCTTAATACAATTTTATTTCTCCATTATGATTACTAAATTTGATGCTCTATGCCAATTACAAGTACTCTTTAAGTTTCGATATCCCCCTCAACAAAATATTCAATAGTTTTCTTCAAATATTCTCTTGAACCATTTGAAACATTCTTGAAAATTAAATAAAGTAATTCAGCCACTAAATGGTTGAAAACATTATTGATTACATTATTTTATTTTCCAAAAAATTCATTCTCAAAATACGATGGAATTATGAATTCTATCAGCAGATTATTTCAAATTTGAACATGTCTCCACTTGGGAAATTTTTATTCTTTTCCATTTACTTCATTCCCCAAAGATTTTTTTCTTTTATATTTTGGTCTGACTGAAAACCAGTATCATCAGTTTCTCACAATTTCCACAAATGTTCTTGGACTTTACGAATTTTACGATCCTAATACAATGGATTAATCAAATTTCTTCATTTTCTTAAATATTCTACTTATATCATGACTTCCTTTATGAATTTTAATGCATTTGAGTTAATATTTAGCATCATCAAATTTTCATTAAAAGATATTATATCTTACCTTTCTTTCAACAAAACCTATCTTTTCCACTTTATCCTAGATACGATTATCATGAATATGATTGGTCTTAATACAATCCTAGATGAATACGATCTCCATCACCCTTGTTTCTTTTGATGATTTTGAATACAATTGGAAGCTTCTATTTCAATCCTATTTCTTTCATCAATATTGTATCATAAGTTTCACAATTTACTTCTGATTTATGAGAACTCCAAGATCATAAAAGAATCATCACATTTGATTTATCATAGTCATACAGAATATGATCTTGCAGACTCTGATTATGCAGAATCAAATTCTTCATCAACCATATTTAGAGTAAATCTAATTATGATTTATGTCTATCAAGATTCTTCCTTTATATGATCAATTTATCACTCCAGATTCAGAATGAATCCGATTATCCTTTTCTTCCTTACGATGGACATTTTCACACATTGTAAGTTAGATTCCCAAAATACAATGGACAGAACAAATTTCACGAAATACAAAGTGAGGCGAATTTCCTTTCTTTATAAGCTTCTTTGACAATAAAAGGAAACACTTTATAACAATCCTTTTTCTCATTATCTTATTCCTAAAAATATCTCCCTTTTGATTTTTTTGTCAACCAAGATTCATAAGTCATTGAAATTTTAATTCTCAAGTAATGGATTACATATCAACAACTCTAATCCCACATGAGCTAACTCATTGTAATAAATAATAATCATTTACATAAAAACCCTAATCTCGAAAAAGTAGTGATTATGAAAGCCTTCTTCATCTTCACTAGAATTTATTCCTCAACCCTTCAACTTTTATAAAACTAATTATTTCCTATAACCACTCCAAAAAAAAATTATAATAGGTCACACACAATACAATGATGAATTCATAGCTTACCCACAACTCCCTCTTTTTCTATGTATACAAAACAGGTAGATTTATGATACAATACAATTACCCCCCCTAACAATACAATCCAACGGTAAGATGAGAGAGGGGACATAAATACATAACTCAACCTTGGTGGGAAAGAGGTTGGATTCCCATGGTCAAACTCAATTTAGAAAAATATTCCTTCGGTAACAGTTTTGGGAAACTTTCATCAACTTGTTTCGATATTGGACCATACTCTAGATTTAATTAATTCTTCTGCACATGGTTTTTGATTAAATGAATTTGATATCAATATATTTTGGATGAGAATGTTCAACTGGATTTCTGGTGAGATTTATTGTTCTTTTATAATCACAACCTAAGAGCAAGGGTAACTTATTTCAATAAGTAAATATCCCAATTGTGTTTTCATCCACATAAGTTGAAAATTTTATTGAGTGGTTGCAACATACTTAGCTTCAACCATACGAAGAGTAAATGAATTCTATTTCTTTGAATGACAAGTAACACAATTCTTTCATAGAAAGAATACTCCATCATATGTGGATCTTCTATCATCAATATTTCTTGACTAATCAACTTCTGAATACCCAAACAATTCAATACAATATGTGTTGTAATACATGATTCCAAATTCTATTATTCTCTTGATATATCTGAGAATTCTTTTTCATGCAAGTAAATGTGATTATTTTTGGGTACTCTAAAATCTTGAACATAAGGCAATGACATAAATAATTTCGGGTCTTGAGGCAATCAAATACAAAAAACATCCAATAAGATTCCAAAATTCATTCTAATCAACTTATTTCCCTTCTTCATATTTAGAAAACGTTGTTCCCACTAATATCAGTGTAGAAACATGTTGGGAGTTTTCCATGCCGAACTTATTAATAAGTTCCTTGGAACACTATTATTGATAAGGAAAACGTATTCCTTGGTTGTATTTGTAAACCAAAGAAGTATTTCATTTTTTCCAGCATGGAAATTTGAAATACCATTTCCATTTCTTCAAAAAAAAATTCACAACTTCTTTCATCATTCCCAAAAAAGATAATTTCATCAACTTTAACAATTACAATGAGGGAAAAGTCTTGAATTTATCGGATGTAATGATTACTATCAATTATTCCTTTCTTGAAATTTATTTTCCTTAGTATAGAATCCAATTCGGAATACCAAGCTCTCAGAAATTGTTTTAGCTCATAAAAATTCTTATTAAATCTTCACAGATAACTTTCATATTTTTCCACAATAAAGCCACAATGTTGTTCCATTTAAACTTCCTCATCATGATCACTATTCAAGAATGAAGATTTAACATCCATTTAAAAGATGTTGTAACCTCATTGTGTAGTAATGGTAAGAAATATTCTAATTATTTCTATCCTTGAGACCAGAGAAAAGGTTTCATCAAAATTAATACCTTCAATTTGTGAATACCCTTTTCATACCAATCTCTCTTTGTTTCTTATCAATTCACCTTCTTTATTAAGCTTGTTCAAGAAAACCCACTTTGTGTCAATAGTGTTTTTTATGGCTTGGGTAGGAGTTCCCATGTATAACTCTTTTATATTTGAAACAACTCTTTATTCATGGTCTGAACCCATTCTGGATTCTCAAAAGATTCTTTTACATCATTCGACTCCACTTTTGAATACAAAGAAGTATGTGTAATGGAATTGGTTGTTATTCTTGTTTAAAACTTTTAATATTGATCACCAATAATGATCTAATATTCCAATTTCATTCTTTATCCTTAGATGAGATTTTCAAATATCTTCCTCATCACTAAAAATAGATGATTACGATGTTTCGTCTTATGTAGGATTATAATAGTTTGAAGCCTTATCAGGATTATTTTCCTTATCTTGCTCAACTTCATTTTATGCCAGAGTACATTTGTCTCTATCAACTCTTTCAATTACTTTAACATCAATAGAATCAATAATTCTTTTTTTGATGAAGCATTTATATCATATTCCTTCCAAATCATATCAAATAAATATTTCACCTTCACCTTTCTGCTCAAACTTTCCATATTTTACACCTTTCTTTAATATAATACATGGACTATTGAAAACTCTAAAATGTTTCACACTTGGGGTTTTTCTATAAAAAATTTCATATTGAGTCATATCTAAATGAGGCCTATAGAATCACCAATTTTTTATATAAATAGAAGTACTCATTTCTTGCCTACAAAAGTAATGAGAAAGGCTATGTTCAAGTAGCATGGTTCTTCCCATTTCAACCAAACTTCTATTCATTCCTTCAGCAACCCGATTTTTTGGGGTGTATGAGGAACTATAATCATACTGAATCCTATTCTTATATAAATAACTTTTAAATTAACAACTTTTATATTCACCACCATTGTCGGTTCTCAACTTATTCATAGAATACTCAAATTCCTTTTCATATTTCCTTATGAAACATTTAATCATTTCAAAGTATCAGATTTAAGTTTTATATACATAACATAAGTAATGCGAGTAAAATAATCAATGAATGTGATGAAGTAATTATATCCGTTTTTTTTTCTGCTCATTGGCCCACAAATATCTGAATAAATCAGCTCCAGGGGTAGTTTTGAACAAATCGAAACTTTATTTTGCACTCAATTCTGATATATTTCCTTTTTGACAAATAGTGAAACACTAATATCTTCTTCTAGGGAAATTAGGAATTCCTCAAACATTTTCTCACTTTGATAACTTGTTCATGCATGTTTGACACATGTGTCCCATCATTTTATTACATAATTGATTCTCTTTTACCAAACTCATGTAACAAGTGTTTTGAATTTCACCAACTTGAAACAAGTTTCCTTTTGTATATTGGCCTCTTGTAACAATCATTTCATATTCCTCAATTTTCACAACATACCCATATTTTCTAAAGATAACTTTTTCCCCCATCCCACAATTTTTAAAAACTTAGAATCGAATTTTATCCCATCAACATACAAAGTTTTATTAGAATTCATCTTTTCTTTACCAATTATGGTTGATCCAATACCATTAATTTTCAAGGATTAATCATTCCCAAATGTCACTTTTCCTTCTTTAAAATAATTTACACTCGTCAAAAACATTAAATCTCTTATCATACAAGAAGAACAACTACTATCAAGAATCCAAGGTCATTATCCTTTTGTATCTCTCAATGCAGTTTTAACAACATGTGATTTTTCTTATTCATTTTTTTATTCACCATTAGCTTCTAAGAATTTTTAAGAATTTTTTTGTTCTAGTAATATAAAAAAACATCCATTTACAAGGTGTCCAGGTTGTTCACATCTTTCAAAAATAGTTTGCAAAGGATGGAACCTATTTTCAATCTTCACACCAATTTTCTTAGATATCTTCTTTTGAGGGTATTGACTCCCCCTAAACCTTTCAATTTCTTAACCAATGGAGTAATAGTAATATTATTGATTAAACCAACACATATAATCTGTGTGTTTGAATCCACCACAATACCAGTAGTATCCATAGAAAAATTATTTTCCTCAGAAACTTCTATACTGAATAGAATTTTGAATACATTTCACAGCCATCATCTTCTATATATTTTCTGAACCACCTAACATTATGTTCTCAATAAAATTCATCCTTTTCTTTTTAGAATTATTAAAACTATACTTATTGGAAACATTTTCAAATTCATAATGTTTTAAAACATTTTCGGACTTACAGTTCTTTGGGACTTCTGAATTCCCAACTTCGTTGGTCTTGGACACATACATGAATTTCCTAGATTTCTTCTTTTCAGAAATAACTACATTTTTCTTTTTATTCTTTAAAGGTATCTTTTTTTTATCCTTCTTAGGTTTCTCCATTTGATAACTTTAACCAAATTTAGAAATAGTGTTTTTGGAACTTGTATTTCTCATATCATCTTAAGATAGCTTTTGTTAGAAAATTTCCAACTCTTTCTCATTTTCTTTCAACTTCGCTTTTAGATGCTCATTATTATTATTTTCTTCACTAGGATATTTATTTAAATCATAAATTTAGTATACCAACTTCACCATCTAAGATGAAAAAAATTATTTATTTCTTATTTCCGAACATTCATATTCAATTTTTTTTCTTTATAAGACTTCTGATCTTTTTCATAAATTCGTTCAACTATTATTTCTTATGAAATTCTAGTTGAGTTTCTTCTTCCTCAGAACTGCTCCTTCTAAATTATTAACCATCCACTATTTCCATAAAGTTATTTTCAATACCATACTCAAATTTTTTTTTGGATTCATATCCATTTCCTGTTTATTCTTCATCTTTAGATAAGAAACTTAATCTTTTGGATTTAAATAATTTTATATCTTTCCCTATGGAATAATATTTTCCTTTATTTACCTATTTCTTCCACAATCTTCATGGATTTATTTCTTATTCATAATTATCTTATTCTTTCTTTCTTTAAGGATAATGAAATACAAAATACCCAATGGCTCCACATTCAAAACATTTCAAGTGATATTTCCCTATGTATTTCCCTGTACCTATTTTCACATTTTTAGAAAACAAGGATAAAATATCATCATGAATTTTACATAGCTCATTTTTAGAATCAAAATCACTAGCTTGATCTTCAATAAGAATATTATTTGAAATTTCTTTTCTTGCATCCTTGAATGAAATTTATCTATCAGCTTTTTTTATTTTCATATCTTTCTCCCTTTCCAATTTATAAGTAATGAGAGTGCTTTGTAAATCATCAATAGATAATATTTTAGGATCTATATCTTGGAATAAAGAAACTTTTTCATCAAAATTTTTAAGAAGTATTATCAAGATATTTTAAACAACTATAGAATATTCTAAATTTTCCCCATGAAATCTGATAGTACTAATAATTTGATTTACCCTAGTGAAGAAGTCCCCAATAGATTTGTATTCACCCATATTCAAATATTCCTACTTCAGTCTACATATTTGTAACCTTTTATTCTTTAATTTTATATTTTATTAGTAATTGTTTTTTAATTTTTACCATTTACCTTTGGATATGGAATCACCTTTGAGTATTAGGAATTCACTTTCATAAAGTGATGATAATAGAGCATTCTTGGCCCTTCCATCATTATCATGATTCTTTTTATCAATAAATATAAGAGGATATTTATCATCAATAGGAGGAAACACATTTTTTACAATTTCAAGAAAATCATATATAATAGAAATAAGATAAGATAACATTCTATATTTCCATATATGATGATTATTCACATTAAAAACTTGAATAACTTTACTATTAATACAATTTAAATTATCTATCAATAGAAAATAAGCGAAGGGAACCTATGATATGATATCACTTGAAAGTGCCTAGTCTGGATAATTGTATCACTGAGAGGGGGAGGGGTGAGTCAGTGATATTTTTTATTTTATGTTTCCGTGAAATAACCTTCAAATCTTGTGAAATATTTCAATTCTTGTAGAAAAAAATTCAAACACATATCCAAAGAAAACTAGAATTTACAAGGTTCACTATTCAGTAAGAATTTCTATGTCCTTCGTATGGTTTAGAAATGATTCAATACCATAAAATACTATAGAAATCAGTCTTTAGAATAAAATTATTAGGATATACACTTTCACTCATGTATCACTTTGATGAAAATAAAAAGTAAGGTGTGCACCCTCTTAGCACTAATAGGGTAAAGTAATGTTTGTGTAAGAACTCATGTTACAGGGTCTTATTTTGAACTTCAAAAATATATTATTCAGAAAACAATGCATTAATTTATTATATAGAATATGGTAAGAACTTCAAGACTTTGATATAGAATTTAAATCAATTTTCCAGTCCTATCTTCTCAATCTAATTTTCCATATCCAATTTCCCAAACCAATATTTCCCCTTCAATCTTCAAATCCAATTTCCCAATATAATAGATGTAGCTCTGTCTGAATACGATTGGGATAATCAAAAACTTATTCTTACACAATCTAGAAATATAAATATGGAAATCCATGATCTTATTAATTCATCCTAATATGATGATCATCCAAATACTATGGCAAGAATAATTTGTTAGATTGATAGATACGATAATCACTAAATACTATGATCATCTAAATACAATGTTGCAATATTATCTCTTATTCTCTCACTTATCTCTATCAAAACATATTCAATAAAAAATAATATGGAATAATTATTTCTCTCTGTAGAAAGTTGAAGCTTCTCTCTCTTCCCGTGAATAATATATTCATCAGATATTGTACAAATCACTTTTCACCTTTTATAGGTGACCTATAAGAGGTTGTGGAAGGAATCCCCAAAAATTTTCCACTCACCCAAATTTCTAGAATTTTCATGTTTCCTAAAATTGAGGGTGAATCTTGAACTCATCAACTCTTCTAAAATATTCTTGATCATTTTCAGACCTTCTATCAACTTAATATCTTCCTTCGTCTTTCTTTTCAAATTTCAGTCTGTATTTGTTTTCTGAATCTGATTTTCTCAATCCTATTTTATTTCTCTATTCTGATTGCTGAATTCAATTATCTGTACCAATTAAAAGTATTATTTAAGTTTCAATACCCCCTTTGACAACACATTCAGAAATCTACTTCAAATATTCTATTGACCCTTTTTAAACCTTCTTGAAAATTAGACAAAGTAATTGAACCACTAAATGGTTGACTAAATTTTTGATCATATCGTTTTCTTTTCCAAAAAATTATTTCTCTGAATACAATGGAATTTAGAATATGATTTTTAAATTATTTCAAATATGAATTCAATGACACTTAATAAACTTCTTTCTATTTTCCATTAACTTCATTTTATGAAGATTTGTTTCTTTTGGATTTTGGTTTGACTAAAAACCAGTACCTTTAGTTTCTTGCATTTTCCATAAATTTTCTCAACCTTTTTAAATTTAACGGGATCAATATAATGGATTAATCAATATTCTTATTCTTATTCAATATTATACTTGTATGATGACTACCTTCATGACTTGGAATGCATTTGAGTTCAGCTTCAACATCATCTTATTTTCATCGTAAAGTATTATAACTTACCTTTATTTTAACAACACCTATATTTACCACTTCAGTGTGGATATGATTGTCATGAATCCAATTGGTCTAAATATGATCCGATCCAAATATGATCTATAAAACCCATCTTTCTTCCAATGAATATAAATATAATTGAAATCATCTCTTCTACTCCCCTTTCTTTCATCAATCTTGCATCACAATTTTCACAGTTTAATTATGATTTATGACAATTGAAATATCATCAGAGCATCATCACATTTGATTTATCATATTCATGAATAATATGATCATACATAATCTGATTCTTCATCAACCATAATCATAGTCAATCTGATTACCATTTACTTCCATCAAGATTATTCATTCATATTATCGATTTCTCACTCTGAATTCAGAATGAATCTAATGAGCCTTTTCGTCCAGCATTACCTAAAACGGTGGAATTTTTTAAAATTTGTATGTTTTATTCTCTAAAAATGATTGTATGACCTAATTTCACCAAATAAAAATTGAGGTGAATTTCCTTTCTTCTTATGATTCTTTTACAACAAAATACAAAACTTGAAAACAATCACCTTTCTCATCAGCTTGGTCATAACAATTTAAGCATGGGAATGACATTTTGGGGAACCCAATCAAAATCAAAATAATCCAATTTTCATAACTACATATCATAGGAAGAACCACCATGAAAAATACTATTATTATATCACACATCATAAGAAGAACATTATATTTTTGATGGTTCATCCTAGCAGTTAACCACCTAGGGTTGATAATTCCATTCGAATCAAAACTAAAAATCATACTCCTAGTCCCAAAATCATACCAAATAGAAACTAAAATGTTCCAATATCCTTGTGGGGTTTTTGTGAAAATCCATTGTTCTATTGTAGTTAGTTTTATTCTGTTGTGATCTTCAGCCCATTGAACTCGTTCGTCAAATTACATGGAAAACTCTAAACCACCACATTCCCCTTGACTCCCATTAAACCATTCCATCTTTCCCACTTCACTACCCATTCTATCACCCTACGATTCAACCTATTGCCTCATAATTTGAGGAAGCTAAATAAGCTGTCAAAATAAAAGGGTCTAGCTCAAATTGTAATTCAAAGACTATAGTGGAAAATTAATTTGTTTTCAGGGGTATTCTTATTTGTTATATAGGTTTGGTAGTAATTCTCTATGTCTTTACTAATGAACAAGATTCATTGATTGAAAAAAGTGGTCTATAAAAACTATGTTCAATCTTATTCTTATGTAATAAATTTTATTTTATTTATTCCCCTGAGACATTCTCTTTCTCTGGGTGGGTCCTTTAATTAAGGATAGTATTCCAACTGTATGTCCCATTTAATTTACCTAGATTTTACCAATGAAGAAGCAACACATCTTGTTATGATATAACTTATCTTACAGGATATATGGATCAATTATCTTGCGTGATGCTTAAAAAACCTATTATAATAGTCATTACAATGGTGACACTCTTTCTTGTATGATACAAAAACTCCAATCTCATAATATTTTTTTTATTTCACACTCTCTCTTAGATAAGGATTGGATTATTCACCCTCCAAGGTTCTACTGGATGGATTCCCTATTTTTTAACCTAAATGACCCACTCTTGACAAATTATGTGGTTTTAAATGAATCAATCACTAATGTATTATATACTTTGAATCCCTATGATATAAATGACAACATAAATCTATAATATAATCCTTTTACCTCCCATTGGTTAAATTCAATTTATGAGAAACATCCACAATGGACCAAGAATTACTTATTGTACCTCTTCTTATACCGACACACATTCCCTAACCATGAATATATTTTAGTCTAAAATCTTATAATTGGAACTTTAGATGGATGTAATCAATTAGTTCTATGGTTATGGGTGAAACATTGAATTTTAACCCTTATTTGGTCATGGAAACCATAAGTGAGACCATTGGGTGAAACTATGAAATACAAGGAAGTGGTGTATTTTCTTATTGATTTCAACTATAAATTGAAGCATTGAATGTTCTATATATATATATTTTTTATTTATAGAGAGTTCACAAATAAAACCAAGTATGAATGATATTTTGTCATAGAATATTCAAACCTCAATATAACCTTTTCATTCAACTAGTTTTTTTCTTTCCAGACTACATTATTCATCTATAAATATAATGAATATCACCCATTCGATAAGGTGACCATAAAAGAGATATATACCACAAAAAGAATCAGGACAACGATGATTGGATTGAAATATTGGATTTCCTAAAATGGTAGAGTTGGATGACATTTTGGTTAATAAGTGAATTCCTCATAATCTAAAAAATTGATCCCAGTAGCAATGCCTGCTTCTAAAAGTGGATGGAGTCCAAACTATTCACTATTATTAACAGGTATAAGGAATGAACCTTTCAATTAGAAGAATATATGTGGGAAATCTTGATTAAAACATTAAGTTTTTTTATCATTATGCATAATTATTCGGTTCATGAGGCCTCAGTTGCTTCCTTTAAGACAAGCTAGAGACCATTCAAGTGGGAGGGACCCTCTATTAGATTTTTAGTTCCATCCCATCATGTGATTTAATATCTCAATCAGGAACCAACCTATGGTATTTTGTATTCCAATCATTATATTAGGTTAACAACCGAATATGGTGCTCATTATTTTCATTCTACTTTAGTGGGAATACCCTTGGATGGTATATTTACTACTTGGTCAACATGCTCTATCCCCAAACCATCAAGGTCATCTATTGGAATTATAAATAGATACATGTGAAAAATTAATGATTTCATTGGAACTAAATTGTAATATATTATATTATTGATGGTGGGACATGACTTCCCCTGATCAATAAGGTCCATCGAGAGTTCTAATAGGTTGGGATATATAGAATCAAATGAGTAGCTCAAAATTGGGTGGATGGTGTTTTTCTTTTTCCACCTTGGACAAGAAGTTATGTGATATGAGGTTCTTTAAATTTTCATTCTATTATTTTAGGTAGCTTAATTATTTTTTATGGTGCTACCATATAATCTGGGACTTTCTTAGAAATATTAAATTCTATACCAAACAAAAAAATAGATAAATAGCATCCATAAAGATCTGCATTTCTATTATGATCATCTCTAACAACATAGAATTTGAAAGTCACTATTGATTTTTATTTAGTTCCCCATCCCTATGATCATTCCCACCCCAAAAATCTCATATTGGAGGAAGGGACTATATCCATCCATTGTTTTGATTTTCTGTGATGGGAAGAATAAACTTGAAAGCCTTGATGTCTGATATTTACTTTTTTTATCCTCCTTACACAACCCAAGTTACTTTAATCTCATACCTAAAAAGTGTCAATGAAAAGATATAGAGAGTCTAATAGCTTATGATTCCCATTTATATTATAACATAGTCAAGTCCGATAAAGAAATTAGCTTAGTAGGGTCATTAAATGACTTTTTATTTTTATTTTTTCAATAAATTATAGGTCTTATGCAAAAAAATATTTCACTAAGATAGAGATACCTACAAAGAAAAATAAGTAAGGTTTTAGGAAGGTCACTTAGAAGATCATACCCATAGAATGGGAAATGATCCTTAGGTTACTCACCTATCTCAACTATGTTAATATAGAAAGATATAGAGTGAGGATTAATTGAATCATCCTCATCATCAACCTAATCTTCATGAATGTTAGAATCAAAATTAATTATACAAGATGCCCACTATTAGAGTATGGTCCCTTGTTGGAGATATTCATTTATCTTTCTAGGGGATGAATCTAAATAAATAATTTATTTAATTATGAGGTATATTTTGATCCCATTTGATTAATCTTGGTAATTATTAAAGTTATTTCACAACTCTACCATATCATTTAAAAAAATTCAATATCTCTGAGACCCGAATCTTAGAAAGTTGTTTTCACGATAAAACATTTTGAAGGATATGAACATTGTCTTCCCTTATCTACTCCAGTCTATGGCCTATTTTCTTAGTTTCTCATAGAAAGGTCAAGGGTAGTAAAGAATAAGAATATCATATGAAATGGAAGAGTGACCCAACCAAAGAAAAGAAATATTAATACCACCAAATGTGAATAAAAAAATTAGTATTCTTAGTCATACAGTTGACATACCCTCGATGGTAGGTCATAGAAATATGGTATATTTTCTCACATAAATATGTGGTTGTAGAGATATTGAATAACATTGTTTTTATAATGTTGGATAGAAAGGAGGAGCGACAGTTTCAGTCAATCCTCAAGTCCTAATTATAGTACATATGATATTTAGGTTAGAGAAAAGAATTTATCATATAGTGTTATAGTTATAAACCTCATTCCAACTACTTTATTGGGTCACTATTCCCATACTAGGAATCATAGTACAAAGATTTAAATTTAATAATTTATTCAAAGAAATAAGGGACTATCAGTAACAAGTAATCAAGATGCATAATTGTTCTTTCTCTATACCTAGTTTTCTATCCATTTGGGTTTTTATGATTCCTGATCCATTCCCATTCAAACATGATAATTTTTCATCCCAAAGAATATTGGGAAATTCAATGGTGGTCCCATGACTGTGGCCCCTTTCAGATTTTATTTTTTTTCACATTTAGGGTTCTTGACATACATATATTGTAATTTAATAGATTAAAAAAATTCTTAGAAGCATTCAATACCCACAATAGAACCTCAAAAAAATGAGGAGGTAATTTATTTGATATATAGGGGATAATTGTCAACTTTGCTTCACCAAAAAGACCCCATGTTCTTTCATTGTATTTATGCTATTGACCCTTATTCACCGAATTTATCATTAGTAATTTAATTCCTAATTGATTTTGTAATAAGAGAAAAATCCAAATTTGATAGGATTCCTCACCTAATTAGAAGATAGAACTTGGTGTGGATATGAAAATAAACCAAATAGTATGTATGATTTCAGTTAAGAGAAGGACACCCATGAAAGGATTCTAGAAATAGTGAGGTTAAGAGTAGGGTGGAAGATCATTGGTGGTGAAAATAAAATGATAAGACCTGATTAACTCAGCTTTTAATGGGGGATATATAATAAGAGGTTTTATTTCCTATTAAATGGATTTTTTTATTTATCATATGATCATAGTGTGTGGAGTAGGTTTCCAAACTCTATATCGTGATCCAAACCCAAATTTAGTTTTCCACATTGGTATCATCTCAATCAATCTTCACTCAACTCAATGTTTTTGGATATGTGAATAATTTCTTGAAATTTAAAGGTAGGATGCTAAGTGAGAATTCTTATGTGAGATTGAAACCCTCATTCATATTCTTCAGAAATATATAGATATATCACACCTACCTTTTATATTATATATATATATTTATTTTTATTTACAACTAGTTATTGACTTTTATGATTTTTCCTTTTCCTACCACAAAGCATCTATTGCATACCACTTCCCTTGGACTTTATTTTTCTCAAGTATAGTAGCGATGAAGCATAGTCCTTCCCTCATTTAATATAAACTAGGAATTCACCTATTAACTTCACCTATACATTTTTTTTGAGATTATTTTGGAACATCTTTTAGTTATAGTGGGATAGGAGGGTCTTTTAATTCCTTTATAAGAATATCAAATACAAATATAAGTCAAAAAGAGTAAAAAATCTAAGGTTGAAATACAAAATACTTGATATTTCATTTTAGATAATTGAGTAATAAGAAAGAATGAAAATAATCCTTATGTCCATTTTTATTTATTAGTTGACCATCCAAAGAAAATGTTACATCTTCTACTCAGAGTATCCATATAAGACCATTGAGTAGAATTCCTTTAAAAAACTTTGTAATTAGAGTAATTACATGACTGGGTATATTAATTGGGGATTTTTTATGTTTAAATATATCCCTTATACTTTAATTTACTCAAGAAATAAAATCAAGTTAAAATTTTGGACCAAATGATATTTATTGATCCTCTAGGCCTCCAGGAGTTCCACTACTACTTTCATTTGAGTATAAGTCTCACTCATTGAATTTTCATAGTGCTTCCTTGAGAAAGGGAAGGAATCCCATGAAAGAGTCAAAAGTATAAAGAGGAATGTTTGATGTAAGTAATCAATAATATATTGAAATGTGATTTAATATAGTGATAGGATATAGAATAAAAAATACATACTCACCACCCCTATAACTGACTAAAACATACCCCAGTGCAGGTAAGAACATGAAATTATCCACTCTTTGAGTTAAATGAAGACCACTACTCTATTTCATGAATTATGGAAGGGAAATAGGTCAATTAAATAATATAGTATAAATATATACCATAATATTACTAATATATTTATGTTCCAATCCAAATGAAGATAGACTTTGGAGCTGGGCCCTGAACCTTTAAGTTGTATTCTTGTTTAATAACATGTCTTTTTTTTATCATAGGTAGATATCTTATGGTTAAGGATAAATAATTGTATTAAATATCATGATTTGGAACCATAATTTTCCTCTTATCCCCTTAAAAAATAGTATGGGACCAAATTTGTTTCCTTCATCTGCTTAGAAAGGTTCAAAATGATAAGAGATGATGAATGAATGCATTAAAGTCAGCCTCATCATTGAGATTATATTTCTATTAACTTCCATAAAGGTCAAAGAAGATGAAAATTATAAACTCATGTTTATTAATATTTTTATCATATATGAATATATTCATTGTAAAGTTGAGAATTCATCAAGAAATCATCAAAAAAACATCACCCACTCAACCGTACCCTTCAGTATTGTCCTAGCCACTCGACTTATTTTTATAACTAGAAAGAAATTGGTCCATGGGAAATCTATAAAGGGAAATGGAATCTTGTGTATAATTTCTTGATGATCAAACCAACCATGATCATTATTTTTCCTACTTACCTTGAAGTTATATATGGTATAAGGTCATAAACATACCTCTCATTTAGCCAACAACATGTGGTTGGTCAGGAAGCAGTAGTGAATAGAAGGTAGTCAAATTGAGGTATTCAGTTTCTTTTTCCATGGGGGGAGGATAAGATTAATGGGTTATATGTAAATAATGGTCTATCATAGGAAAAAAATTATTGGAATCATATGAATAATCATACAGGAAAAGGAAAATTATTCCCATGGTTGTTGATTAAAATGAACACCTATAATTGGTACAATGATACTATTGATAGTATTTGGATAGGGTGATACCACCTTCTAACAAAATTATAATACAACATCTCTAGGAGTAAAATCACCCTTGGTTCTATTCCATGATCACTATCCAAGTAATAGATAAAAAAATTATTTAGGTGACTGAGGTCATCAAGGGTGTCAGAGGATGATGCAACATTGTTAAGGGATGGTCATAAAATATGAAATAAGTAACGATTCCTATGTAATAGAATGTTATACACATAATAGATTGAGTGTTTTGAGTTATAAAAATAACATATAATATATTGGTAAATCCATATAGGTAATACCATTAAGCTATCCTCATTCTCTTGTTGAATCCATTCACTTTGTTTTTTAATTTCCTAATGGATCAATTAAAAGAGATGCAGCTCATTGCATTAATTCCCCTTTGTGTTCTAGAGTAAGACCCTAATCATTATTTTATATGATTACTCCTCACACTACTCTATATGCTTTGTTTTTGATTCATTCAATTGGATGACCCACTGAGTAGATCCGACTATTTCCCACACCAATGAAGGAAGAGTTTTTTTCCTGCAAATTTTGTAAACCATTGGAAATTATGTAGTTGAAATACTCACACTTGATAGCAATGTGTTAAGAATGCATATATACCGAACCTTTGATATGCATATGCCCATGATATCCTAAGAATTCATCTTACTTAAGTATGACACTACATCAATAACATTAATATGAATTCTTATCTTTTGTTTGATTTCATTGGGAATGGTATATAAAGATATCAATAATGATGGGGAGACCTTTAAGGACATCCCTTAATGATGAGAAATATACCTGGGTTGGTAAGAAAGATAGTATTCTGGTCGGGGGATTCAATAGAGGGGTGATTAGCATTGAGGAGTACATACAATCTTGGGATCGGCTGGCCTCAGAGATTGATAATATGATGACGGTGTCTCCAAGAAAAGTAACTTCTATCTCATGGAAGTTGTTCAGGGAGATAGGTACAGGTAATATCAGTATACTTTTTAATGCCCCTTGATAACTTTGAGGGTTTTTGTCCTAGGTTGGATTCTATTGGGTTTATTTGAAGTTTCTTTTGGTTTCATCTTTGTGTGGCTTGAGGTGTTGTTTGGGTACCCAGCATTACTTGGCTCTATGTCAGATGGGGTTCAGGGCATGTGGCTGTCACTTATGTTTGCCAGTTGAATAAACGTTTGAGAGGGTATGGATAAGGCCATCGGTTCTGTGCCCGTGCATTTCGCATGGGACTGCTTGTCATCTGGCCGGGCATTGGTTATGGTCTTCGACACGATGCATTTTCTGGGGTGAGACAGAGACTGGTTACGCTGGGGTTGTTTCTGTTTTGTTGGTTTTGGTTGTAATGATGGTTTCTCACGTTGTCCTTAAAAGTTTTTTTATTATAATAAAAAAATTAATTTTCAGTCAGTATATAAAAATCTCAATATCGATCTTGAATCCATAAAATTATCTAAACACCCTACGGAGTGACCATTCTGCAACCCCACTTGAATCTGTAGTAATATTATCCTTCAAAACTAGAGTATCAATTGAATCAATAAAAAAACAACCATAGGTGAACTAAACGAGATAGATATTGGAGTTTCGTGGCCTACCTGAGAATGTGAAATGGGGAATCATGTGAGTAAAGATAAGGGAAATAAGGCCTTTTCATATTTTTTTAAATGTTGGTTCTCTTCCATACTTCTCAAACCTACACGCAATATAATTAAATTATTGATTAAGAGTACTAATAAAACTAGAAATGAACATAGGTTTTGATTAATATCCTCTTGATCACTTCAGTTAAGGCCCTTTAATATAGAATATTGATACGTAATGGACTCTATAGACTATATATCTACATTATCTTAGACTAAGTGTACCAATTACTAGTGCTATAATTAAAACTTCCCTTCATGTGTAATATATTCCAACCTATGGGACAAAACACTAAATACTTGAAACTTCTCATAATTTTGGTTGTAAATAAACAAGTGAAAATGAATCTACAGCCTATTAGATTTATTTACATAGAATTGAGGTTGCAACTGGGTTGGTTAGTGTGTGATAATTCCACTCTGGATCTATAAAGAAGATGGATAGATCAAATCAAGCACCTAGGAAGGAACCCCTCGAGATTTTTTTGATCCCCTCCCCCATATACTTATAAGCGAAGCATGAATCCTTTCTATCTCTCATTTTAGATTCCTTAACTAATTTTTCATTATGTAATGGTATCCAAAGATGTATATTTAGAATCTAAGTAGGCCTAAATAAAATTATACAAATAGTAAATTTTAAAGATTGAAAAATTTATATATATTCATATAGAATTAGATTCTCATGGTGAATTCATCACTCAGAACTATTGATTAAGATAGAACTCGATATCCTATTGTGGTTGGTATTGATAATTGAGTGATATTATAAACCCTATGATGTTTTTATTATGGTTGTAATGTTGTATTGATATTTATTGTTGGGTGATATGTGACATACCTCAATTGAAATCTCTCTATCACATTGAATACATAAATTTGAGAATAGGGATAGGGTAGGTTTTCTACCATATCGGTAAACATCAAAATTAGAAATAGGGTGGCTGGGGAATTATCTAGAATTCTTAGGTTCATGACCAGAACTACTACAATTCTAAATCGTCTACCCAAAAAATAGATGGTGAAATATCAGCAATTCTTGTCTTAGAACCACCACAATCCAAATATGATTGATGAGGTTCAAGATGGTCAACTAGTTGATATCATTGGGTAAGTGGTGTGGCTTTAAGTCACCCTTAAAACTCTTATTGATTGGGTGCTATTGAAATTTTACTAGGCTAGGTAGTCAATTAGTCACATTATAAATAGATTTCATGGAGTTTTTGGGGTTTGAATAGAGATAATATTTGGAATGGAACACTACTGGTGTCATAGGGTAATGAAGAAACTACATACAACTCCAAACCTATGGTTTGTGTTTGGACATGTTATATTGAATATAGTAGATAAGGGTATCTTGGACATTTGATGGCTATTTTTAAAGTTTCTCAAAATATAAGAATAGAGTGAATTATTTGATTTAGAAGAAAGGGAATCATGGTCCATGTATAGAGAGCATGTTTTTCTAGTTTATGGAGTGGATAGAATAGACTCGAGCCATGATATGACTTTGGGATAGAGTTCACTAGTAGTTCCGCCAATGGATCAATGATTGAGAACCTATTGGATGAAGGGTTTGGTCATTTGTGTGAAATGGTGAATGTTGTGTGTGAAAGTGGAACAATTTCATTTCTTGATGGGGTTGAAATAAAAAAATTAATTATTTATTGGAATGTATATTGTCATAGTGGTGGTTCATAGGTGTATGAGAGAGCGATATTTGGTTTAATGTTTCCAACACAGTTTGGGGTAGGTTTTCCAACGTTATGAGTATTCACACTATATCAATTGAACAAACAAGGAACCCACTTTTGAAAATTATATGATTCTAGAATCTGATCTTGAAAGGTGTAAATAACATATCTTATAAGTAGACAATCAAATCTGCATACAAAAAACAATCTTATCTGTAAATAAGTCACTGTAGCTAATGTGCTTCATAGTTTTTTTATTCCTTTGTCTATATTGATATATAATATAGTACTGGGGTATTTAAATCAATCGATCATTTTTATACTATAAGTTGGTCTATACTATGGTCAGTGTAGTAATCTTTGTGAAAAAAATCATTCCTTTATGCTATAGCCAAGGAACCTCACACAGTACCTACTGACTAGTCCAAACCACACCACCAACACCATCTCTTTTAAACAACAAAACCCATGTGGCTTTCCTCCAATCTCATGGGCACATTTCATATGACTCATTGTAACTTTAAAAACTATCTAGTAGTTTATATTTTTCAAAAAAACAAAGAAAACAAAATATGTTGTTGTTAGTGGAATGGTCTAGAATTGTACAGTGTTGAACATTGGTTAACATGTAGAATAATGGTTCATGGTATTTAGGTCTCTTAAACCCCTTGTTCTCTAGATCACAAATTAAACTTTACCCTATTCACTATAACGACCCATACTTTACATACATGGTTAATACTTCAAAATTGAAGCACACTTATTACAACATATAATAAAACTAGGAATGGACCGTATAGGTATAGTGTCTTTAGAAACTGGGAAACATAAAAAACTAGTTCATAAAGCATCTACACTATCTCCCATTTATTTCATCATATCTATAGTCCCTTTTGGCATATCTTACTTAATAATCTTCCTCCTGACCTGGGGAAAGAAAACATACAAAAAGGTGTTCTCAAATGCTCAGTAAGGGTAAACAAAAGAAATATCAATCACATCATATTCATAAGAACATAACATTTTGGAAATCTTAACCTGCAAAAGAGAGCATAATTTCATAACATGAGATAAATCATAGTAGTGAAATGAAATCCCAATAATCATAACTTAAAACATGAAACTTTGTGGAATACACACATAATCATAGAGAATAATTTCTTATTAGTCAGGACTCATTTCCAAGACTATCTTAGTGGATAAAATCCATTTCTGAACCGAGTTCACTCCTCTTTTCAGTCCTGTTTCACTGAACCGGTTTAACCTGCCGTTCCAGCCATGTCTATCTCATGAGATATAAAATCTTTACCCAATGAATTAGAGGGAGATATAGGTCCCACCCATCTAATAATGATACCATTCTTATGTGTGCCACAAAATCATAAATCATACATCATTGCATAACCCATGTAGTAAAAATGGGATTCTTAAACAACATGACATCAAAAAAAATTCATATAAGATAAAGGAATTCATAAAAATAATTCCATCACAACATAATAAAATAAATGTAATAATAGGGATAGAAACAGAACCCTATATTATCTTAGATGGAAAATAATTTTGATAAAGCACTTGAACTCCATTCTTGAGGAAAATATCCTTTCTACTTCAAAAACATTTTCCTTTCTTTAACATGTCATACAATTTTAAACTAAAATAAGTTGATTAAAAATAAACTTTTAAAGGAAGATTCTTGGAAATAATGTTTTAAAAATCCATTCATGCCGTATAAGTTAAAAAAATATTCCTCTCGTACTTTTGTCAGAAAAGTCAAAAAGTACCTCGTACGAAAAACAGAAAAAGATTCCTTTCATATCTTTTACTAAAAACTCACTGAGGGTAAAATTGGATTTAAACAATTTTAGGTGGATGGAACAATATTACATATTGAGTAAACATGGATGTGGATGATAAAATACACCCTAGTAAATTCTGAAGTATAAACAATCTTGGATAAAAATTGAGATTGCGAGATTTTCCCTTACATTATGTCCGATATGCTTTGTACATGTCTGAAACTCCTGTATAATGATTTAAATAATGTCATTGACTTATTACAGAATCATATTTATTTTTATGATATCATATATGGTCATATTATTAGCTTCTTATTAGTAATATTTCATTACTACTTGTTATTCGGGTGTTTATTACTTTTTGTTCTTATGCGTGTTTTGTCAAATAAATTCTTATTCCTCTTTATAGGATATAGATAAATCATTTAAAGAATGGTATTAGTGTAATATATATCAAATTAATTCATTCAATTCATTTATATAATCATTATTCAATGAAGATCATATAGAACAAGTCGCATCACATCATGGAGACGGTAGGCCGTACGTACGCACGAGCGATGATATCATTCCCATGATCATGGAATTGTATTAAAGCATATGTATACTATTTTAGAATCAATATAACTTTTAAATAATCATATATAGTTATTATTTACACCATTATACCCATCCAAGTAAGGTGGTGGTGGAAAACAGATTACACCACGGCGTGGAGACAGTATTCCGTACGTACGCACCCGCGGTGATTTCATTTTCCATAGGATGGATAAGAGGTGAAATAGGGTTGTTTCATATTTATAATAACATATAAGTATATTAGGGATACTGATGTTATTACCTCATAATGAAACAACTACAGAAGAGGGAGTATAAGAAGAATGGAACTTGAAGAAAAAGGTAGAAGGTATTACCTCTTTCTCAAAGTGCCTCCTTTAAACTTTCTCTTATGGCACTAGAGTTGGTCTTTTGATAATACCAGTACCTCTAGTAGGTTTATAAGGAATTGGGGAAGTGAAATGGGGAGGTTTTGGCAGAGCTTGAAGGCTCAAATTGGTGTGAGGAATAGAGGGAGGAGGTTCCCTTTTATAATGTAGGAGAGGGGCACCTTTGGAAATATAAGAAATATTTGTTTATATTAAATCCCAACCCTGCTTAAAAACTTCCAAAATGAATCATATCCAAAGATTAGATGACATAGGGTTGTAATATCATCAACCAATAAAATTTAGACATGTTAGTAATTTATTTCAAATATTATCAACTTGATTTATCCTTATTTATCAATTTAATTTTATTTATGGTAATAATATTCTAAATTTTAAATTATTATAAATAATTACATATGTGTTGTGAATTTTCCATAATTTGACACTTTATGACATTGTCGACCATATAAATTTTAATTTATAAATTTTAAATATTTTTTTTATTTTTAAACAATTTTATAATATGTTATTTTTATAAAATAACAATAGTGTCAATTGTGACACTATTCATTTAATTGAATTTAAATAAAATATATATACAGAAGATATGTTTGAACTAAAAGCTTTAATAGATTCATAAAATTTCATATGTATCTAGAAAATTAGTTTAGAACATTAAATAGTTCATATAATATTTATTTGAATATTTTTAAAACAATTTATTGGATATTTTAATTAATAAAATAATTTCAACATCACTATTGTTTCATAATTAATGATAATTATTTAATCCATAAAAATTATAAATAAACTCCTAAAATGTAGATAATTGTATTATCTTTCTGGATACTATTCATTTTCGAAGTTTCATTAACTTTATCACCAAATGAAAATTATTATACTTATAAGATTTAAGAAAGTGACATGTTGTCACATTCTTTGGTTTTAATAATAATTAAATTATTTTCATGGAAAAAAGTCCATTAAAGGAATATAATCTGACACTTAGGTGATATAGGTCTACTTTTAGTCATCCAATATGATTTTGGCAGGTGTTAGGGTAATTTTATAATCTTATATTTACTCTTAATTACCCGATTTACCTTTAACTATGGTAAATAAAATTTACCGTAGTTACTATTCATAATGCCCAAAAATAAAAAGTACCCTATTAACATAATTTGGAACCACTGATTCTGAATATGGAATCTATTTTTCAAAATTCAAAACTTATAAGTTGCAGTAATTAATTTAAAATTAATCCCGTTGTTAAGAAAACAGGTTTTAGAAGTTAAAACATTGCCAAAGATTAAAATGTTTTTACCTGTGAATTCAATGTGAAATTATTGATAATGACATACATTATATTAAATGGTAAAAATTTATTCTATTTATACATTAAAAACATTCAATATTATAATTTATCCTTATAAATTGTCTCAATGAAAAAAGTTGTTTTTAATTAAAAATTTGCGTATTTTTAATATTCATCAAAATATAAAGTTATCAGAAAAATATCAAAAATTTATCCAAAGTAAATTTTTATACCCTGATTCAAAAGAAGAATTTTATTTTTTCAAATTTAACTTATAAACATGTCAAAAACTAGATTTAATGTGGGTGCGCCATCAAAAGGCGGAAAAAACTGTATTTTTTGAAAAATATTTCTTTTATAAAAAAACTGCTTTTTCTTTTATACCTCATTCTAGAAAATTTATAAGTTGAATTAAAATGTTATAAAATTCAAAATTCAGTTAGTACTATTCATAACGGCTAGTTTTAATAATATTTTAATAGCATATCGTTGTTTAGTGAAACTCGGTATTGCGTACGACACAAGCTATCGCGGAAGGCCGCGGTTGCGTGTAAAGCAAGCCAAGCTAGTGTTGTGTGCAGTGAAAGATTCCTTAGATGATTTATAAAAACAAAATATTTCTCATAAAAGTCTCGGGTGTTACATTCACTCTCTATATTGACACTCGTGGATGTAAAACTACTGATAGTCACCAAGGAGGGAATAATTTTTGATCAACCCATAATGAATCAAAATGGTTAACAACATTCAACATTTTAAGAACAAAATCTAAACTGGTGATACCATTTCTACTATAATGAACACATTTAGATCCAAACTAGTAGTATGGTGAGTCATAAAATATATGCTTCTAATATGATGATTTATATTGATCACTTTCAATTTTTGTTGCTATTGTTGATGAATATATGGATGATATTTAGCCAATAAGTGAATTTTAACTGATTTTCCACATGAAATATATTAAAAATTAGTAGATTTTATTTCTAAAAAAGTTCCTAATATTTCTATAAGCAACTGATGATGAAAGACAAAATATCAATTTTATTGAGCACTAAATTTATGATTTGAACATCAATAGTAGAGGAATAAAAAATGAAGTCTTTCAAGATTATATTATTTAATAGGGGATAGTTATCAAACCATTGGATCAATTTTACATTCTCTTATCAATTAATTTTGTTTTAAAAATGTGTATGTTTCATTCATAAATCCATCTATGTTTTTTCAACTATCTCTTTTGGTAGTTGTACTGGTTTTTTCCTTAATCACATGAAAAGGGGGAACCCTAGTACCTAATGATGTGAAATAATTTTTAGAGATGATTTATGATTTCATTTCAATGTTAGTAAATGATAAAACATGACGTTGGGGAATCAATGTGCAACAATATTTTTCCCTTACAACTTGGTCAATTTTAATTTATTGTTATTTCATAATGCCTTAGGTCTGGTTCCATTTTGAATCAATTTCTATAGTTACCTACTCTGTTTGTGGTTTATTTCATTTTTTATTTTCATTAGTATCACATTTTTGGGAGATGATGGTTATGTGATATATATTTTTTAAGTGACTACTTAGTCAAATGTGTTCCAATTATGTTAGCATCAGTACTCGTACTAGTCAAAATCATTCCCCATTGTTTTCTTACATTAATGTCAATAATCTATTTATTTTATAATATTATGGTCTAAATTAGTATAGTCAATATATAGAATGGTTTCATGTGGATGTTTCCCCTACTACAAGATTGATGATATGTGATTGGAGATCCAGAAATTATGTTGGTGGTGTTAGATGTAACTGGGATGGAACTCGGGAAACAGTCTTACAAGATCATGTTTTTACTATTTTAATATAAATCAATATGAATGATTCTCTAAATATTTATCAATTCCAAGTGTTTTCCCTAATCCATTCTTGGTTAGTTCCCTAAGATTTTCTTTGGTGATTTGAATATCAAGATATATTAGTGGTGTCACTACATTCTCATTAAGTGGGGGAATTGTAAAATATTTTTGATTGAATGAGAGGTTGTGAATGGTGGTAGTATGATTATGGATATGGATTTCCATGTTTATAGTATTTATTATTATTGAAATATTGGAGAAGTTTTTCCACCTTCATTTCTAATTTAAATTTAGAAAGTCTGAATGGATGAATCCAACTCAACAATCGGTATCCTTCTAGTGGTCTAACCTAGGTAACAATTTTCTTAGGTTCAGGTATAATAATATCAAGTAGAAAAAGGTGTTGGGAATGATAGATATGATACGAAGTATAGATCATGGGGTTCTAAGGCACTATTCTGTTATAGTCATATGGAATTTCTGAATGAAACATCTTGGTGGGTGAGATATTATGATTTGATTGATGATTAGGTGAGTGAAAAGAGATATTGGAGTAGTATGGATGGTGTAGAATGACAGGAATCGAATAAAGAGGTCTTGGGAATGGCCAATATATCCACTCTGAACTTCTTGATAAATGATAATCTCATCTTGGTACACTATTACACTATCATGTTAGTTTTTATTGGGTGTTCATGAATATGGAAGGGAGTGGGAATAGTGGATCACAATTTAGATCTTAGGTAGAGCAGAAACATTAATGATTAAATGTTTTCCTAACAATTATCAATATTGAAATGAACTATCATCTCAATACTTCATCAACACTTGATTTCTTATCTAAACTCAACTAATATATAACATTTTTATTTAAATAGGACTTTAGATGGGTTTTTCTTAGTATTATAGTTGGTCTTTTTCATTTTATTTCCAATGCATCACACACTAAATCTCGATCTCATATTATCCTGCATGGAAGATTTAATGACAGATGTTGTTGGGGGATGGTTTCTCCAATATATTCATTTAAATGAGGTGAGTATGTTTCTATTGGTAATTCATCTTCATCACTTTAATGATCTATATATGGATAGTTTTATTAGTCCTTGGTAATGGTTTTGGGGTTTTGGTGTGCCACTACTAATATTATTGGTGTGGAAAGTGTTTCTAGGATACAATATTACATTAAGGAAGATGCGATTTTTGGGAGAAAATATTAGAAAAAACATCATGATTTCCATACCAATTGTTGGAAAAATCATAATATCTTTTACATAAGGTCGGTTCACCATTTTCAAAACAAACCTAACATGTTTTTATAGTTTTCATCTCGTATTTTCATTTCTTATAGTAGAATCCATTCTGATACATCTGGCCTCATTGCATCAATTCAAATATAATAATCCCATGGGTGTGTATTTGGATATAGATAACATAAAATATATTCTCTATTTTATATAAATGATACAGTGGGATTGGTTTCTTACATCCTTGGGCTCACACTGGTTGTGTTTTTGACCCCTATTTCTTATTACATCCCAAAAATTCTATCACTGATAACCCAATGCAGACCCCAACTCATATTATTCCAACATGGTAATTATTACTAATTTATTCCATTCTATGTAGTATCTCTTTAAAATTTTGTCGTATTTATATAAGATCATTTGTGTTTCTCTCTTAGTTTTTCTTTCTTTTTGTTCCATGTATATACAAAGTTCTAGTTTTTAATGTATATCCCAAGAATAGTTTCGGATATTATTTTCAGATCTATAGATAATCTGATTAATCAAAAGTCAACCTATCAATTACACATATCTGCCTACTGAAATAATGAAACCATTTTATTTATTTATTTATTCAAGTCACCCTATTCTTTACTGAGCTCATGGGTGAGCTTGATTTCTTTTTTGGAGTCATATATAACAACATCTATCAGCCATGGGACAATACAATTTGGATTTAGAAGTGATAGTGAAATTATAATCATCATGGAATGATCAAAAACCCCATTGGACTCAATAAAAACCCTTGGGGATATCTTTAATCATAAATGACAATCACACACTCTTTCCCTTTGAGTAAGATCCCCCAAAATCAACAAATATTTGATTCCCAATGAAAAATGTCAAAAATTCCAGCAATCAAATATCTCATCCAGTTCAAAGGTGGCCTAATGGTGATATTCAGCATCAGTACATGTCTTTGGCCACTTGGGAAACCCAAACCCAAATATTTATAAGGTCCAAATCAAGGTGGAGGTGTCTAGAAAATCAACAGAAGCAGTAACCAGTTTGGTAGAGGGATAAATGAAGAATTGACCAATTCATATAAAAAGTTATGAATTGATGGACCCCTATATTACCACAAAGTCCTCCACATATAGTTACCTCCCCACAAGAATTCCATGTATCACTTAGTTTTTCAATCCAATTTTTCATGAAATCCATGGTTGAACTCATGGAGTTTTCATGAGGAGTTGATTTAATAAAAATGAGGCATCACACTCATATTTTTTTACTATATCATGAATGTGAGCTAATGAGGCATTTATCCGAGTATTTCCAACTCTTAGTAGCACTTAAATCAACCACATCACCTCCAAAAAGAGAGAAAACCCACTTTAAACCATTATGACTCTTGCTTGTGTTTTTTATATGTCGTATTAACAGATTTATGGTATATGATTATATGATGACATAGTACTAAATTGGAAACCCCCTGCTTATTTGTGTGTCATTGACTATATATTTACCATCACATGCTATATGAAAACATGGGCCTTTGGCATTAGAATTGATTTGGAATTAAAACGTCAAAATATCCATCAACTTTGAACATGATTTCTAATGAACTTGAGAATTATGTGAAAGGTTATTGAATTTTGTTCTCTACTGTTATTAAACTGGTTATCCCATTGGGTGGGGGTTCTTGGGAATTTTGAAACTACTACAAGAATATGAGGTAATTTATGTAATTCTTATGATTCATCATGGTTTATTTTTTTGGAAGATATAGGGTCTTAATTGGATGCTTAAGACCATCTACTCTTTTACTGAATCTAACTTCAAACATTGAACCATCATCCCATATGTTTCATTGAGTGAAATGACACCATGGGTACACTAACGTCTCTTTTTTGAGGTGGATATTTCATGGTGTGGTGTGGTTGATGGGGGTGTGATTGACTCATCCATCAATGATTACTCCCATTACATATTTATGGTCATCAGAGAAATGAACCCTAGTCTCTAAACCCCCTCCCCATTCCAACATGACCAAATTTTTTAAAAAAACCCATGTTCTTTCTTTACAAGGTTCCCAATGTGCGCCAGTGAAATGAAAAAGTATGACATAGATATTGGAACATGGGACTATATGGTTCAATCATCCTTAGGGAAAAAATATTAGATATCCAATAGTTCCACTTCTTAATCTGAACACTATGATCCCCAAATCTTGAAGTGGAAATGGGGGTAGATCCATGCTATTTTCAAATCATCCACCTTGAATCTCTAATACCTACTATCTATCTATTCAAACCTTTTTCCCTAGATTCTTGATTGTTTATTCAAATCTAGACACCACTTCATCCTCTATAAAACTATTATCAATCGAATTCAAACCATCCATTGAAATTATTTAAACCATTTTATTAAAGGTCTAACATTTTGGAAGAATGTGGAATCCGGATGACCACCATAAGGCATTCAGAGTTTAATTGTCTTCTATGGTCCACTCAATTGCAAGACCAAACTTACAATAAATCAAAGAAAGAATGGGATATGTGTAGTTGAATGGTAACCATGACAATTTTGGAAGAAAAATGACCATAGATACATTTAAGTTGGCACTATGGTTCAAAATAGAATAAAAAATCATTGCAAAAAAGAAATCCATGAGGTATGTTTTATATTTCAAGTAGATCCCATATTGGATTAGGCACTATGTTCAATATATGTGGTATTGGAATGTATACAAATTGATTAATGTGATAATAACATCTTGAAAAACCCTATGAACCCAGTTGGTCATCCATGAGTGAGATAGACCACTTTCCCTTTAATCTTAGTTGGTAGTGGTCTTCTTCCCTTAATGTAATGGTGCACCATTGGGGGCCTAGTTTGTTACTACATGGGAAAAGATGAGTATGGGGGGTTAGGGTCACTTGAATGATATTAATGATGTAACTGAGAGGTGACCATTCATCTATCTTCCGTCTAGTATGACCGGAATTCATCAAGATGAAGGTCCCCAATATCTATGGCATAGTTTATCTTTTTCCACATACTTATAGGAAGAGAATCATATCAATTCATTGAAACACCTGATTTCATTAAATAGGAGACTCTCTAGGTAATTTCCCATTATGACCTAGAATTGAATATGTTATTTTAATAATTCATGTATTCTAGTTCCTCTCTAGCCTTGTTAAACCTGGGAATGACAAAGAACTCCCTAGAGTGATCATAATTGTGTCCCTAGTCTGGGATACTAGAAGTATCCCAGTGGATATCTTCCTGCAGTGTTGAGTGAGACTCAACACAATTTCATTTATCTATGGTGAACTCTATTTTTTTATTAATTCCATCATAGTTATCAAATTGTGATATTTTATTTCCCCTAGGTTAAGAAAGGTGAGTCACAAGCTCACCTAAAAGTATTGAAGGTAGACTACTCAATAGGCTATAGTGCACCATTTTCAATGAGTTGGGGATGGTTGTTCTAACCATGGTTCCCTAATGATGGTCATAAGAGGGGTTTTATTTCCTAATATCTATTGCTATGACATATAAACAATGTTTCGATTGATGTTAGTGGTGGTCCAAACAAGTGGATTAATTCCATACCTTTCATTAAAGATCAGTGTAAGTGGAAGGTAAAAGACTAGGAAGTGCACATAGGGACACCATTTAAGGTGATCAGATCAAAAAGGGAGGAAATAGCTATAGAAATGGGGGATATCTCAAGGAGTTATATAGTTTTCGTTGGGAATAAATTCAATTTGAATGGGTATTTTTTTTGTGGAAAATGGATCATGATAGACTATTATAGTAGATTAATGAACAACCATCATAAAATGATATGTAATTTATCACAAAATGCGATACTATGAGGGAAGGTTGGATGGTGTCGATATACATGGAAACTGGGAATAAAGGGTAAACCCGAGTTTCACCATTAATGATATGATTCATGTACTCCTCCATCCTCCTATACATACGTTATAGACTTGGGGAGAGTAGGTTAGAGTAGGTTCATTGAAGTATATATGTACACAATGGTTTACTTATAATATGGGTTTAGTGGAGGTAAGTGAGTAGCTCTATAACAGGGATCAGTAGTAGTGATTCTTTTTTTGGAAGGATGTGATGATCAAGGGAGTTCAGTGTCACCACAAAACCATCAACACAATTCAATCGAGTTAATCTGTTGGACTGGTGGTATGGAATTGTCCCATGATCTTAATTTTTAACCCTCCATTCTTCTAACATGCCTAACATAACGTAGTACATACATTGGAGTGGACCACTTGTTCTAGGTTGAGTTTCTATTGTAAAAATTGATTAATTGCATACCATTGAATGAAACTGGTTGAATACCAATTCCACACCCATAATATTTATTTAATTTTCATCTCAGCTGGTTCGAGATGTATAGCTAATCTATAATATTAGATGCTGATGAAAACATGTCTTATTATCATGTTCCATTGTGCACCTTTCTAACTCCTTTATTCATGTTCCCCCCCTTTGAGTTGTTCCCTATACCACATATCCAATTTTGATTTCCATAAAAACTATTTAGGGATAGAAAATTCTGAAATTCAAAATTCTATCATATAGTCATCCACTATTGAAAACTCAAACACCCCTAAGTAGAGAATAAATGGAGATCCCCACTACTAGACGATCCTATGTCTTAAAGTCTAGTAAAATGAATTAGAGGTCATTTTCAACTCCATCATTGAATGAAAAAATAACCACCAATATGAAATGGGGTATATGGAACCAATGGGTGATGGAGTATCTCATTGTATAGTCACATTGATGTTTTTCATGATTTATTAAACCCAATGGATATTTGGTTTATATGTTTTAATTTGTAGATGTTCGAGTTCATTTACTACTTCCCTGGAGTGATGTTGGGTAGTTTATATGGAATTGGTTCATCAAAAGCTTTTGTGTTTTTGAACATTTGCAATAACAACTTGAGAATCATACACTGTGTGATTGGGACAGGTTGAAATATGAGAATGATTTAGTTTTGTTGATTTGGATTTTATATCTTATTAACCTATTACCCCATCTATTGCAGTTGGGTTTTTGGTGGTGGGGCGGTTTTCAACTGCTTTCCAACTTAATGGGTGAACTCGAACTTATATTTTATAATAGATATATCCATACACTGGGTTGGTGTTTTTGAACATGTCTCTTATGGTTATGACATGAACACATCATGAATTTACTTCAAAATCCACCTCATAGACCAAAATGTTGCCTCTGATACACTCGAAACCTGGACAGGTCGAGAATAGATAGAAACTATTACATCCTCATTTCCATCTTCTGCTAGACCACTATTTATCAGTATCACTCTATATGGATGGATTCATACATTCCATCCTTTATATAAAAGCTACTGGTAAGGGGAATGTGAGGTCCAATAGATATATGTGATGGTGATATCCATACTAGTCAATAGGAAATTGGGAATCGAGGTGATTCTGATCTATAGATGGGGTGGGAAATTCAATGATACTCCCATCGAAATTGGTTTACGGGCTACTGAAACAAAATGATAAGACCATATTTTTATCAAATTCTACATGGAGGTTTTATGATTGATTTTTGAGTTAGCTGTAAGAGTGAGTGTTGTGAATGAGAAATTTTCTACTCGTTTGATGCATTTTCAACACCATGAGCGTAATCGGATATGATAATGTGCAGATCGATTTGAGGGTAAAGTCAAGAAACATAATTTAAAAAATAAACATATAGTGATTTTATGCTTCTAACAAGTGAAATATGTTTATCGAGATATAGGATGAGAAATAACCTTTTCTCCATGATACTCATTCCATATCATCCACCAACATCCCTATATCCCCTTGTCCAAAAGGTATACTAATGGTGCTACTTATTCTTGACACAATGACCTCCCCCCATTTACATTGAAACTCATACATGGGTCAATGGTAGTTTCTAGCTTATAGATTTGGAATCATAGAGCCTAGTGTATAATAACATATCTATTCCAATTAAAGGATATTCAAACCATACTTGATCTGTTGGGACCACTAGGAAAGATGACAGATACCCATGAGAAACTCACGTACATTATCACACCACCAATCTATCTACAGTGAAGGGGTGTTCGAAGGACCACTAATAACCTACTAGGTGACATGGATGGTTCAATCATGTGTTGTTTGAGGAGTGGGTAGGATGATGGGAATCTAAAACAATGCAATTAGATTGTCATGTGGGTTCTTTTAGTTGGGGGGATGAGATGGATCACAAGGGTTCATCTCTGAGGGGTTGGTGGTTCATCAATGGGATCATGGGAGATGGGTTGGGATCCTCCCTTCTAATAGGAACTATTTCTATTTGAGGTAGTTTCCAATGTTTTATGGAAGTGTTGAGAAGATGGTGTTGGGGGTTTGGTTTATGGAAATCGTTTTGTCCTTTGAACTGATATAAATTGATATTGAGGTCAATGGTTCATGAACAAGTGGATGGAGGTGAGATGACTACTTGAATGTGCAATGCACCTTGGATTCTTAGTGGATCATGCCAGTGGAGGTACCTCATTACATTCAAAAGAGACTAATATTGAATGCCAGAACACAATGGCCCTATATGATTGTGTTTGAAATGTCTATGATCTATTCCAAAGTGGGTATTATGTCTATATCCACTGGCAGAATTCAATGTCACCTGACATGATCTATTCACTTTTTTTATGAGTCACTAATGAAGATACAATAAAATGGTGGGTTACCGATGTGGGTGTAGAATACTATTTGATGGGATAATTAACCTTACCTAGGGTGCCTGGACTTCTTGAGGTGGTGTGGACATGATGGAAATTTCTATAGATTAATGACTAGCTTCACCAAGAGAGAGATACTATGTGTTTGAAATAGGTCATTATTTTCATTGTAATAGAGTGCATGGTACCTTTTATTTTCATAGTGATTTTGGTGGTTGGAAGGAGAGAAACAGATAGAAGAATCCATGTCCTCCCAGGTCTGGAAGACATGAAGTATCCCTAAGAATGACCCGGTACCACCTCAATATAGGGAAAAGGGGAAAAATAAAGATTATAGAATAGAGAGAGCTTAGAGAATCACTCTTATTTTTTGGGGATGGTGTGATCAGGATCAGAGGTCTAGAAAAAATGTATTTGGAATTGTAATTCCTACCCACAAGAGTGGGTTAGAATAATTATAAAGGAATTGATGGGAATAGTTAAAAATCTTGGGCTGTGTGGATAAATGATACTCTAAGTTAGGTTCTCAAATAAAGGGTGATTGGTGTGTCTAGAATTAGGGAAATGATCAAGGTTGGGAGGATATAATCTTAGTTGAATTAGGTGGAAGAGGAAATGTACAATCTCTTTAGATTGTGATATGGTAAGAAAACCTTGAGGTAAATGAGTTGGGAATAGGTTTTCTAGATCTAATTCCAATTCTGAACCTAGTTGAAATCACCCATTTAATATAATTCATCTCTTTATGTTTAATTTTTTTGAAATAATATATATATTTGAGCCCATTTTGAATTCTAGGGCTGAGTTTCATTTGGAAAGTATGGTTTCACCTATGAACAATGGGAAGGACCTTATTATTAGAATAGACTAACGTGGGGTTCTTTATGAATTCATCCCAGTGTTTCACACCGGTGTATACTATCTATTCAAATATTGAGTCCATGTATCCAATTTGTGTATGAGAATGGGATAGTACCATGGCCATCAAATAAAATGACATGTTATTTTGGGAATTGGATAAATACCAAGGTATCTATGAATGGAAGACCATATCAATTTTCTATCATGGTCATTTATAACTGATTGGGGGTCTCTAGGTCATAAAAGGGTTTTATTATTCTATTTTATACTCATATATAATAGTTTATTTTACATCCATGTGAAAACTTAGGGAGAGTAGGTGTTACTTTTTTTTATTGAAATAGACCTTGGGGTTTATGGCTTGTCATCCATTGCTACTTGTATCATGATACATAAAGGTGTGAAGATATTAGATCAGTCTAAGTTTGTTGAAGTAGTGGTAGATATCTTCAATGGATCAGTCATTTGGTCACTTAGAATTTTTAATACAATAGTCATGGAAAAATACACTCAGAAATAAGTACTTTTATTCATTCTATTTACACCTTCAGGGGAGCTTAGTTCCCTATCCTTATCAGTTATTTCCACTTTTGAATTTCTATTGGATATTTCTATATAGAAATTGGAATAGTGTTTTAGGTGGATTCTTGGTGGGGGTTTTCAGTGAAAGGAACTCGAGTCACTAAACATGCATCATACATCTGTTTTTCAAGTTATATTGATATCAAAACAACAAGGAGTGGGTTATAAAAAACTATTGGTTGAGTGGATATGGTGGTTTAAAATTGGTGGTTCTCTATCATCATATTTTTTTTTCAAGGATATGGTTTCAAAAGACACCAATGTGCCGCAACACAAATAAGATATTGGTGTGCCATTTCTAGTATCATATCAAGACATATGATGATTAAAAAATATATAGAATGAGAGAGATGAGGTATTCAAGGGGGTACAGATGAAAAAATTGATGTGGGTTAGTTTTCATTATTATGTAATTCTATATTGGTGAATTGATCTCATGAGTAAATTTAATTGATCTCATTGGATAGGTGTGGAAGGTAAACCGATAGCTGGTGACAGGACATGATTAGATAAATAACTATGCATAGCACTACCTATTTACTAGATTGGAGTGGATGGGACATAAATATGGTTCATGAAACTTCTTGAGATGGAATGTAATGATTGATTCACTTAGTAATTCCTATCATTTGTTGGTACCAAGTATATGACAAATGCTAGGGGCTATCAATACTGGGTACAATATAGTTGGTGATATTTTTTACATACATCACATTAATGGGTGCTACATAGTTTGTATAAAGGGGATATTGGTGATCCTATATACGATGTTCATTTTGTGTCATGATGTGACACATGAAGAAAAGGTAGGGAAGCATACCCTAGTAGTAAAAAATAAAGCGAGATATAACTATTTGTTGTTTTTTTGTCTTAGAGGTTTTGTTCCTTATTTCAATCTATTTATAATTTTATCATTCTATTTTTGGAACTAGAGTTAGAGGTCAGATTGATTTATAGACCCCAAGGTATATTATATTTTGATCCTCATGGGATTACAATGACGAATACCCCAATTCTCCCAGTATCAAGAGCATAAATCACTTGAAACCATCATTATTTATTGAACGATAAGTAAAATAAATCTATTTTCTCTTCACTTGATACCATTACAATTTATCTCATTTTAAATGGGTTGAAAGGGATAGAATATGAACACAAAACTTATCATTATCAAATAGTATATATAGTTCATTTTTTTTTCTTATAAACCTAGTATCATTTGATGTATGTGATCACTGGTGAACTATACATGAGAATATGTTATTATCTCTAATAGATAAGAATGTTTAGTAGGGAACATCACATTAAATTTGAAACAACAACATGGAACAAGTATTCTATAAAAAAAATTGGGTCATCATCTTTATATCAGTATATTGGTGGGGAGGTTTGGGTAATAAAAACTACTAAAATACACCGCTCGAATTGGTATTCCATATCCAAGTTAGTTTTTTGGATTGGAAAATTTATGTGATCTACTCAAATACACCAATTCAACAAAGAAAATTAAATTTTCAGTATTAATAAACAAGTTTGATTCAATTATTATAAGATTTTAAATATCACTTTTTCAATATTTATTGGGTTTAATAGAGTTATTTGAAGATCATTTCCAGTCATTGATTTGTCACAAGCTTCTCTAGGGATATTTTTAATTGTTCATGGTTCTACACATCAAAGATGTTTTTCGGATGATTATACTTGGTGAATTTATATTGGAATTTATATGAGATGTGAGTTAAACTGAAGGTGTTTTCAAATATTTTATAGGTCATTAAAGTGGTTTGTTTTTAGGACTTGTGACTCTGGCTGGGGCCAAATACACTAAGAAGAACCCTAATTGCAAGGGTTTCAATCCTTATCTGATTCCTTAAGGATCATTTGACCAGTTTTTTGGGTTCTTTCTCCCATAATGTTGGCCTTCAGTTCAATTACACAATGTTTTGTTCTAGATTAGTGGATATTAGAGTGTATATATTGGTGATATGGATGTTGAATGACATGTTTTGTGATATGGTATGGTGCAGTTGGACGATGTTTGGTTTGAGGTGGTACGATTAGGCTAAAGAATATATAGATCTCTATTTTAGAGTATAATTGAACCACTAATCCTATTTCCCCTAAACAAAATAATCCTATTAGGGAATGTACTGATGGGTGAATTAAAGGTGTACACCTTCACTAAACTCTTAAAGGAGTGCCTCTAACCCAGAAAAACCCATGATGATGAATGTTTACCATATCACTTCTGATAACCTTGACTTCATTTACATAACTTGGGGGTGATTTTTTACTTATGTTGGGGTAATATAAAGATTGATGTATGGGGAATTCCTCAGATTATATTATCTATATCACACAGGTCAAGACAATGCATATTCTATATGGATTATTTTTCCATTTGGTTGAGACAGCTTGATGGAATGAAATTGGTAGATAGATCAACCCTTTGGCCTATCATCATCTAGGTCCACTCTTATGACTTAGATTGTGATTTAGGTAATATCATTTCCGTTAATGTTTTATATGGTACCGGGGGTTCTTCTCATGAACTACTTGAGATAACTCGACCCATGACAATCTTGTATTCATACGGTCAATGAGATGAACATATATGAGGAGAAGATCAATCACTTTCATCAATCACTCAATATTTCCTTGGACTAATTGAGCGTACACCTTCACTTATCCTTCATCAAAATGAAGTTAGTTTTTTTCCATCTTCAGAACATTAAACTACTTTTATAGTGCTTTACTCAACACACCTAAGGTGTTCACTGACCATGGGAGACTATGAAATAGAACTATAACCTTTTCATCATTCCCTAAAAAAATGAGTAATGAAAAATAGATCTTCATTCTTTTTGAATTTAATCCTATAGATCATAATGAATATATTACCATACTCACTATATAACTAGGGGTGACTCATTAGATGACTCATACTCATACTCATATAAGGCTTTCTTACAAGATAACTTTCTCAAGTCAAAATTGAATCTCTTGGGGGACCTGCTATCTTGCGAGGCTTTTTTAGATGACATGGCTATGGATATGAGTTTTTTCCATTATAGTAGAATAAAAAGACCATGATTATTATATAGTCAAAGTATTAGAGTAATAATCACATCAAGAGATGAGGTTTAGATAGTGGATTGGTTCTCCAACTATAATGAGGATATAGGGATAAACTAACATATTAGTACTGTGGGTGTGAATGTCACCTGAATATCTACTTTTGGGTTATAGGGTTTTAGCATGATATGACTTAAGAAATACACCTAGAAGGTGGTTCACTATATCTCATATCCTGTTTAATGTAATATAAGTGGGAAGGACAAATGAGAGTACTTTTCCAAACACTTGGATTGAAGATGGAAATAAGGAACAATAAGGGAATTTACTCTATGATGGTATATAATGCATAATGTTCTAGATAGGAATCCCTAAGTGATAAATACTAGGAAATGGGGTAGACATAAATAAAAGGATGAAGGAATGGTTCATGAGAAATAGAAGGAGGGATCGAAATTCATTGGCTCATCAACTAATCAATTCACTATTTTTATCCACAGTCCATCCATTTTTTATTCCGAACATCAAAAGGAACATTTGAAAAATTGACTGGAGACTGGTAAATGACATATGTAGGTCCTATTATCATTACCCATGCTAACAGAAAGTTTAGGAGAAGTACTTTGACTTTTTAATTATGTTCATTAAGTTCCATTTCATATGTATAGTAACAAATCATGCTTTGGGGGAGGATACAAAGTGGATCTCTATCAATGTTTATTGTCCTTCTCTTTCTCGATAATAGCTTTGGGAACTTGGATGATGGGAATCCAATCTGATGGTTGATCATATAACATAGGGAATGTTAGTGTTAGTTTCTTTTATATACTATTCATATAGTAGGATACTAAAAATAAAACTCAGATATGTTCCCATTATATCCTTTTGGTAACTTTGACACAACCAAAAGGTCACCGAGTATGTTAAATTCCTTAAGTATATCCAATTACTTACATATTACTTCAAGATTGAATCATTAATATACTAATAGAACTAGACATAAATAAGTATTTGGGTATTGATAGTGAAAAAACCACTAATTTTTAATAGAATTGGTGGATTAATCTCAATGTAGTGTTGAGATTTAGGGTAGAAACATAAAGTAACTTATGAAGGTGAAATGAATCTATCGTAAACATAAAAATACTTTGGTTGACTTTCCAAATTAAATAGGCTTGACTTCATCTATGTACCTACACATGAGATGAGTTATTTTCGTTATATTGGGTCACATAAATTGAACTTGATGAATATATCTTCAATCTACATCAATATAATCACTTTGAGGTTGATAATAAATAATAAAAAATTTACTTATTTGTAAGGAGGACTGACCGATAAAATGGAAGGATGTGCTTTAAAATATGAATTTCTATTATAGTGTATTTCTTAGAGACAACAAGAACTACAACTTATAGAAATAAATATAGTTTAGTCTTGGTACTCCCTGAATGTCCCGACCAGGGATATCCTTCATGGAAATGTTCTTGGGTAAAGAATATATTTAAGTGTGATGATTAGATAGATTTAAAATAGACTCAAATGTGGATGATTTGGCACCCAAGGTTTTGGATTATGTGTTGGCCTCAGATTATGTGATGGGGAGATAAAAACGATCCATGTTTATATTAGACAATGTGAAGACCCTTAGTAAGAAATAAAATATTAAGAAAGTCAAGAGAAGACTTATCTAGAATGATATCAAAAGATTATCTTCCTTTAACATATATCAGAATAACTACATAGAAGACACCCAAACTCACTTATTCCCCCAAGTGACTAAGTATCTCAAATGACCAGATCTCATATACTTGAGTTTCTCAAAACATTATGGATTGTCAATCATGATCTCATGAAATCCCAGTTTTCATCTCTAAAAGAATTTGGAAAGATAAATGCCTTACTTGGAATGACTAGGGTGGCCCTCAAAATGACCAAGACATACATGGATAGCTAGCCATTTTACTACCTAGTCAATCAAATGATTTTAATTCAATCTAATTAGGGAGTTGAACCTTTTCCATAACATTCGTCTTCCAACACTGACAGAAGGATACACAAGACCATACCTTCATTTGAACCACCATGGTCAACTTTTTTGATATTTTCCTTTTTAGGACCAACCAAATATTTTGATAGATTTAATTTAATATTCATATCAAACCACCAAAGAAGAGGTATGCCTCTCATAGACATGCTTTGATATCAATGGGGTGGGATAGGGATGACCTCTATTTGTTAGAAGAGGCATATGGCCTATGGATTTTGAGGTTCTGTGGTGTTGGTTCGGGGTAGAAGAGATCTTTTGTCAAGTTGGGGATATCACTAAAAGCATTAGTTTTCTATATTAAGTGATTGAAACCACCAAGGGGAATCTATAACCCCAATGAAAATCTCAACAACCCTTGATGTTTGAATTTGGAAACCATTCCACAAGCTATCTGAGGGTTTTCCTCTAGCATCCATGGTGGCCATTCTAGCTTCAATCACATTATGGTTCTTCTAAAAATGACACAAAAATATGTGTGTGGGTCCTCAATGTACCTTTTTAATATTACTAGCACGAATTATAATATATATCCATTAATATATTTTACATACTCATGCCCTCTTTTTCTATGGACTCATTGTGAAGTGTTTGATCACCTAGATCATTCAATGGTAACCCTTGGTGTTGAATTCCACCCTATTATGTGATATAGAATTGTTTAACATCATTGTATGGATCTTGTCAACCTCACTAATAGATATACCTATTCTAACAGATCAATTATATTTCTAGTGGTTGGAGGCATTTTTCCAAGATGATTAGGTCTAAGTGATGTGATATGTGTCAAATCTTTATAGAAGAATGACCTACCCCAATACCTGCTTGTCTATTACACTACAATTGCACCTTCACACCCCTTTCCCCATAGGCTACATGGTTTCCATGTTATCCATCTCACTATAACTCACTAATCAGAGATAAGGACCACAATTAGAAAATATCAGGATGACATGGGGCACATAACCCACTAATGGCCTCATGCATATCATTATAACCCCACTTCTATACTGGTAGATCTCATGGGTCTATATAATGTATAGTGTTCAATTAAACTAGATAGAAAAAACCATAGAATGTACCATCCTCTTTTTCTATCTCTAGTATAAAAAATATACATACAACTTAAAATATAAAGGAAAAAATAGGCTATATTGGGATTGAACCACTAGGTAACATAGGGATTCCGATCACCATATCCCTTAGGTGCACTAACACAACCCAAAATCCTTTTGGTAACCCAATAGACTAATGGTAATTTAATATTTAGACATGTTTTAGATCTTCCTAGGTTCCTAGAGTTCCTGGAGGTATGGTGAAACCATAATACTAGAACCCTAAACCACACCTGATTTGTTTTATGAATCATCATCATGTGTTCGATCACTAGTTATTTCCCAGCCTTCAAATACCAGATATGAGTTTATAGTAGAACTAATTAAAATATTCTTCCAAACCATCCATGTAAACTACCTGGACTCATAAGTAACCATGAAACCACATTATCATGATTCAATGTTTCATCTCATGATACCTCACCACCACCCACCATTTCAACCCTTCTCTCATTACGATCCTTCCAAGATTCCTAGTTAATGCATGCCTTTATAGGGAAGTCAGAAAAAGTGAATTTCTAAATTGTTTTCCTAGTGTTTCATAGTTTCTATACAGTGTATTCTCACCTGAGGATCATAATAGTTTATTTACTAACTTAATATAATTCACCTAAACTACCTTTTTTATTTTATTAAATCAATGATAAATGTTTGAGATTTTTTTTATTTCCTAAGATAATGAAATGACAAGAAAATTCAAAATTAAAAATTCAAACAAAAATAACATGAATGATAAAAATAACGTTATGAAAAATAAATCACTTGGTTATGAGTTTGGATATTCAATGTATCATTTTTTCCTTTAGTTTTTAAAAATTATGTTTGATAATTCAGATATGAAATATCATGCATGAATCACTATCCTTTTATTTAGTGTTCTGAAATGTAAATTTACTTAAGGAATAAAAATTAAACATCCTCCTATAATCAGGGTTGATGACACACATTATTCAAGAGTGTGAAATGTTGTAGGACTTGGTGACATCATTAGTTATTTCATCAATTGATTGGCTCAGCTTCATCATTTGAAGACATAATTACTGGAACAGAGGGGAGATTAATAAAATAAAAGAATAAAAATATATTTGAGTTTCATGTCATGGGGGAAAATAACCAAACTTTTTCATTCCACTCACACTACTACAATATAAATTAAAATTAGAGAAAGAATTCAAGGACACCTAACCTCCCTTGATATAAGCCTTGGGTCCGGCTACCATTATCGGGAGTAAGAGATTACAATGGTTTGATGAAAGAAGAGAAGAATAGGAATAAATTAAAATCAAAGAGAATAATGAGAATATAATGAACTAATATAAAAGAGAATAATAATAGAAAATAAGTTATTTGGTAGAATGGATTGAATAAGAAGATAAGTATGAAATAAAAGAAGAAGAAATAAATAGGAAGAAGAATAATAATATTGAGAAGAAGTGTTTATGGGTGGAACACTTTAATAAAAATTTCATGAATTATATTTAAGAGAATAAAAATAAAATTATATAATTAATAAAAATAAAACAAAAATTAAAATAAATAAAAGTAAAAACATAGAATAAAAGAAATGGTTCAGTGGCATGGACTTGTAAGACTCCCTCTTCTGGGTGTTTGGAATTATTAGAAGTGGAAAATTAATCTTCCTTTATAAGAAGGGGTTAATATGGGACTTATATTCATTAAAGATATCCCTAGACCTAGTTTATCCTTTGAATGAGGATATTAAGAATATCTAAATTTGAATTGCACAAAAATATAATGCTTTCCGGATTTGCAGTGTGTACTGTGGCTTCCTCAGACTCCTATTGAATTTCATTGGCCATGCTTGGGAATTTCATGGGATTTATAGAATTGGGGGCACATAGAAGTGGTGTTCAAGTGTGATATTAGAGGTTAAATAGTAGTGTAGAGTAGAGGTGTCTCGCTTTTCTTCATCCTATCTTAACAGTGGCCGAATTAAAATTACATGGCCTTCATGGGGCTCGTCTAAGGTGCAGAAGATAATCTCATGTCACCTCATGTGGTTATAATGGTGGCTGACAATAACATTGAGATTTTTCGGGTGTGGTCATGGTAGTTATTAGGGTTTATAGATGTTTGAGGGAAAAATGTTAGAGCAGCTAAGGTGAATAGTGGTGGCGGCTGCGGGTGTTCAAGTGCAGGCGAGTGGGATGGAACAATATGACATTATTCTATTAACAATGAACGGTAACCATAAGAACATATCCCATATTAGAAATGAAGTTAGGGAAATTGTATATAATTAAATATTTGTAGTACTCAACTTAAAATCTTACATTGGGGTGGTATCCCAAAAAAAACATGAACACACATATATCGTCTAAGCCCCATTGCTTGGCCTGAGGTGGCATTGGACTAACATTACTCCTCGCAAACCATGTTTGTGCAGAACTGATCACCCAAGAAGATCGGCACCGTACGGTAGGGTGGCCTTCGTCTATGGCTATACATGGTCATCTGAATCACCTTAAACTAGCTAAGTGGCATGTGTTCCTTGAGTTGAGGACATATTTGGTAGAGTAAATTTTTGGTAAACACCTAAATTTGAAAACATTAGAATTTAATATTCAAAAAAATTAGAAAATTTTCAAATAATAATATTTTAATTCCAAATAAAACTCTAAATTAAAATTCATCATTTTCAATCCATTTGAATCAAATCCGATGTCTTAATATCAATTTTCCATATTTTCATAAAACAATCCATTGCATGGGAATTTTTAATAAAACTATGTAAAATCCTAATTTTTTTAAAAGTAAGAATGAAATGTGAATTTATCTAGTACCCCACACATAAAATATGATTTTACTCAAGAATAAAATCTCACCAAGTAATTTAGAGGGAACCAATGTTAACATTATTCAAATTTTAAAGTAACAAAATAAATCGATTATCAATGTTAAATCAAATTTTAAAAAATAAACATAAATATCAATTTAATTTCTCAAATTTTAAAGAAAAAATAAGCTCATGTTTTTTTAAATTTTTGCATTTGAAAATGATAGAACTCATCCCCTCATTAATTAAAGCTTCTAAACTCATTATTATTAAACACAACGAGTCATTATTTACCTCACCATTGGATCTTTTCTCTCATAACTAATGAAACAATTTAAATAGAGTTTTACTCATATCATAAGAGCATGATACATATCCATAGGATGGTAAATGAACTATTTTATACACATCATAAATAAAATAGACACATAAAATCATAAGGAATTTTCATTCAATGGTCTAATTACTTTAAGGATTGAGGTTGGTAGGGATTGATGTTAAAAATTAAAACTCAAAGGAGGAGGTTTAACTATAAATTATTAAATATGATATAAAACGTAAAAGTGTTTTGACATTATTCCCTAGAAATTATAAAACGACACTTCCCCCAAAACTAAAACTAGAGGTTATGATCAAAATAAAGCATAAGGAATGATTTTTTACAATCTTTAATTGTTCTATACTTTTTTCAATGTTTTTAGAAGTTATTTTTTTTTTATTTTTTACTTTTATTGAAATTAATTCTTGTAATAAGCATCATATAAACCACAAACCACATAGGATAAAAATCATTGGTCATGTAATGATGATTTTTTATTTTTATAAGTCAAACCCCATTCCTATTTTTTTCCAAATTATTTCAAGATGAAAAAATAATAAATTATAATTAATAAATCAATAAAATTTCTTAACACACACAATTATCACCCAAAAAATTTATATTTATAATTTATTTCACCCATTATACCTGTAATTTCATCACCCCCACACATAAACTTTAAAATATCTTAAAAATACTAAAAGTTGGGCAGGAATGAATAAAAATGGATTGAAGCATGGATCATACCTAAAAAGGTCATTTGTGGTGTCTATGTGCTAAAAGAATATTAATTTAAAGTTTTTATTCAAGGATAATGTATTTTAATATTATCCCTCAATAATTTTATATGTGGTTTTTCATAGCCATAACTTTTACAAGTTCAAATGAAAGTTCTTTCAGCTGACATATACCAAGATCAATCAAGAAATATGCTCATGATAAAATTGAAATTACTTTGTCTATAAATCCACTCAAGAACGCGAGATATGATTTTAGACAATAACTCTTTGCATGAAAAATAATAAAAAATCAATTCATGTGAATTTCATAAATTCAAAGTATGAAAAATGTTTGTGAAATTTTATTTACATGAATCAACTAATTCCCTCAAATCACAAGTCCTCATTTTAATATCCATTCTTCACATTAATTATTTAATTATCCATTTTAATAATTTGATATCAATAAAATTTTAATCTAAAACATGACTCTAAATTATTCCTAAGAAAATAAAATCTTCTATATTTATCAAGTAAATCACAAATCCTTAGAATGGGAATGTAATTTTCAGTTTAAAGGTCAAATCCGAATTCTGTAAAAATTATATAAAGTTTAAAAATAGTAAATTAAGTTATGAAATCAAATTTAAATGAATTTTTTGATCCTCCTCTTTTAAATTGTTATAGGGGACTACCTTGTTACATAATTTTTCTACAAAAGTAAATTATTTAATTAAGTAGAAGGATCATTCCATTAAAGCTCAAAAAATGATATAGGAAGTGAGGATGCATGTTGGACTAATACTAATATTGAAATTGAAATCTAAATTCCATGAAGGAAAATAATAAAAAGTCTTGGTATAATCCCCTGAGTGGGAAATGGATTTTTACTGCCCTGAGACGTATGCACTAGCTATTATCCATAACCAGTCAATGAGTGGATCTTCATGGATATAAACCCCCACATGTGGATTTTCCTAGTTTCCACTTATTTATTATTGCTGAGGAACGCAACATGGATAGAGTATACATGACCCCCCCTTAAAAACTAAGTAAATATTTCAGGGAGGGTGTAATATGTAGTATGAATCATTCTCCTTCTTAGATGTTACTTGTGTAATATCCCATTTCTTGTCCAGTTCTTTCTCAATAAGGGCTAAATGAATTGAATGATAAAAGGGAAAGTAATCATAAATTTTTTATTGAATCGAATTTAAATTTTAATAATCATAAAAATTATTCCTTTCATTATATGTATCTTGTGTATTAAATTCCCCAGGCTCAATTACTTGGACTTCTTCATGGGTTTCCACAAATTTATGTTCATAAAAAATGAGTAGCTTCATGTTTTCCCAAGTAGATGCATATTTTTCTTCTTCATCTTTCTCTAATGAATAGTGAAAACTTCTGAATTAAAAAATTCAATGCAATGGAAATTAATGCTCAATTGTTTTTGAATATAATTAAATGAAATTTAGTTTGAGATATGATCAACTCCATCAGTTGGTCCAGCTTCAATTTCTTCTTCATTGGTGAGTTCCTATTGAATTTGTGTCTCTATGGATGGAGGAAGGTAGCAGGGATCCACCATATTTTTTTTCTTATTTCACCACTTGGGTGACGTTTTCCTCCTCCAATTCTAGAGAGATATTCAATGAAGCTAGATCTTATACATTATAAGGAATTTGGAGACAAAGTTACTCTTTATGATCATTCCATAAGTCATAATGATCTTATTAATATCCCATATGTAGGTTAGGATATGATTTCTCCATAGAAAACTAACATATTCAATTTTTCTTCCAATTTTTCTCTCTAGTTTTTCTATTTCTTTTTGAATTTCTAACACCTGGAATTTATCATAACCAATATCTTCTTCCTGTTTCTCCTGCACCGATGAGTAATTATTCCATGTAAAAAGAGAAGGTATGTTTTGATACATCATTGAAAAATAAAATTTCATTTTTTATTGATTTTAAATAAATTAATACCACATACTGTGTGAAAAATAATAATAAAACTAATTATTATCTCCTAGAAAATGCTTCATGTTTTAATGCACACTTGTGATATGGAATATGAAAAAATAAAATTCCTAAATTGTTTTCATAGTGAATTATATTGGTAGACCACTATTTTCTCACTTGGGAAGAATCAAATTTCATTTACTTACATAATATAAATTATAGAAACTACTTGTTTTTTATTATTTTATGAAATAAATAATAAATTCTTGGGTTTTTTTTATTTTCTAAGACAACGAAATGATAAGAAGAGGGAGAATTCAATCTAAAATGACATGTAATGATAAAGATAATGTAATTAAAAAGATAGAGCTTTTAATTTAGTTTGGTTTTTCATCCTATTATCATTTTCCATTACTTTTTAAATTAATTTTGATTACTCAGCTGTGAAATCTCATGCATGAATCACTATCCATTTATATAGTGTTGTAAAATATCAATATACTTAAGAAAACTAAATTATACCTCTAGCTATAATCAATTTTAATGAAAAAACTCATTTGAGAGTGTGGCATCTTCTAGGACCCAACTACATCATATGACATTTCAACCATTAATTAGATCGGTTTCATTGTGTAAAGTGATAATCAATGGAATAGAGAGAAAAGAAATAAAATAAAATAATATAAATATATTTGAGTTTTATGTCACATGAGAAAATCACCATACATGTTCATATCAATCACTTATACCACAAACATAAAATTAATGTTGAGAATGAATTTCAGAAAAAACTAACCTCCCCTGGGCTAAGCATTTGTTCAACCTCGTATTATGTAGAGTAAGATATTACAATGGTGGAAATAAATAAGAGAATTAGATAAATGAAATAAAATAAAAAATAACATTGATAATATAAGAAAATAAAATAAAATTCAAAAATAATAAGAAAATAAATTATTGGATAGAATGGAGTGAATTAGAAGAAGAGTAAGAAATAAAAGAATAAGAAAAATAATTGGATAAAGAAGAGAAAGAATTGGAAGAAGAAGTGTCGATGGTGGGAAAATTTATTGAAAAAGGACTGACTTATATTTAAGAAATGATAATTAAAATTACATAAGAAATAAAATTAAATAAAATTTAAAAGAAATAAAAGGAAAAATATAGAAGAAAAGAAATGGTTCATTAGCATGATCATGGTTGAATCCTCCTCCTGGATGTTGGGACTCTTTTGAAGTGGCTAACGTGTCTTCTTTTATTAGAAGGGGATAATTCTAAACCTTATATTTCTTAAATATACCCCCACAACCAAGATATCATTGGAATGAGGATATTAAAATTATTCAAATTTAAATCCCCTAAAATCTCTGGATTTTTGGATTTTCATGGTGGACAACAGCTTACTCAACCTTCTTCATGTCTTTCATTGGTTGTTCTTGGGAATTTAATGGTCCAAACGAAAGTGGGGGAATGTGGAAGTGGTTTTTAAGTGTGGAAGCATAGGTTCAATGAATTCAGAGAGCGTTGGTGGCTCCCTCTTCGTCATCTAGCCTTATAAGTGGCTGGATGAATCTCACATGGCATTTATGGGATTTCTCTGAGGTATAAGAGATGATGTTGAGTCACCCCAAGTGGTAAAAATGGTAGTTGATCTTGAGCTCGATCTTTGTCTGGTGAATCCATGTATTTTCTCGGGGTTTTCAGATGGTAGATGGTTGGTGGCATAATGGTGGAGGTGGGAAGGGGAAATAACATGCTGGTGTTTGGGTGCGGGTGAGAGGGATAGTGTGGGATGAAATAGTTTGATTAAAAATGAATAGTAACCATAATAGACTATCAAGAATTGGAAAAAATGTTAGAGAGAATGCTAGTATATAATATTAGGCTTTCGGTACTCATCTTAGAAGCCTAAACTAGGTTGGGCTCCTAGAAACAGACACACACATAGATATTTGTCAGGCCATACCACCTGGTTTGAGTGGGCCCTAGCCCAACCTTACTCTCCAAATGCTTTACTCTCCAAAGGTCATGAATTAATGGGACTGATCCCCCATGAAGCTCATCTCATTACAGATGGGTGACCATACTCTATGGATATGAATGGCTAACCGACTCTACTTAAGATAGTTAAGTGGAATACCTGCGTTGAGTTGAGGGTTTCTTTGGCAGACTAATTTTTTTATAAACACCAGAATATGAAAACATAAGAATTAAATATTCAAAAAAGTTTAAATTTTTTAAATAATAATATTTTAATTCCAAATAGAACTCTAAATTTAAATTAATCATTTTTAATCCTTTTTAAATCAAATTGAATGTTTCAATTTCAATTTCCCATATTTTATAACACATTTTATTTCATTGGAATTTCCATTAAAAACTAATTATAATACTTAGAAAAAATTAAAAAATATGCATGAAATGTGAGTGATTCACTAGGAAACACCAAACGAGAAACCATACTTGATATAGTCCATCAACCCCATGGACCATAGGTTCCTTGTGATATTGGTTCCTGAGTTTTTTCTAGTTGGAAGAAAAGGTTAGTATACAAATCAATATATCAATGTCATATTAGAGAATCTATAATGAACCGTACGATGTGATAGAAATACAAACCTTTTGAATGACCTATGAGAATTCTCATTATTTTATTTTTCATGAAATGGAACTCAAAATACCATAACAGCTGTTGGGTATACTATTATGAGTTTTAAGATGTAGTTTACTTTGTAATGTCCTTAGGTATGGAGAAAGAGGAAATTAATATATATAGAAGTGGACTAGAACAACTACTTTAGAGATCTCATTGATGGGTTGAAGTCATTTTTTTGTTTATGAGTGAAAAAAACATATTTATAAAGGTATGGATTTCATTGGAATCCACTAGTTCAAGTAGAGTAAAAATTTTGTGTGTCGGAATATGAAAACATATATCAGTATTTGATTGATTATTTAAACTCTTAGCTAGTATTTCTACACCGTTTACAAAAAAGGCAAGAGATCTACCAAAAAGAGGGAGTCAATCATGATATTAGAACTAGTGATTGCTTAGAGACTACAAAAATTGATTTAGAGAAGGGAATATTGATGAACTACATGCAATGTATCTAACAATATCTTACACTAACCAATCCTAGTTATAATTTATCATTTGTTGGTATCATTGTAATCACTTGTCTGATGCATTTCAAGCATATAACTTCTACTCTTATAAGACAAACAAACTAGTTGTGATGGTACGTATAATACCTATTAATTTATCCCCTAATTTGGGTTAGCTCAGTTTAACACATACTCTTTGAACCCCCTACACAACATACTTGATATTTTAGCTAGATATATGAAATAACTAGTTTATAAAAATACTAGATATATTAATTGAATTTTATTCTATGACAATATGACCCTAATAAATCCATTGATCCTCTTCCTATTACTCATGATGAGCTATATAGTATCCTTGTATTAATGAGAAATACTATTATACATATGATACATAAATTGAATATGATACATTAAATAATTGGTAATAAATTCCTTGAAGGAGGTCCCCAAACCATAATGAACCTACCTACCTCCTTCTATTCAATCTCTACTAGTATAACACAATGTTTTTAGTGTCCTTCTATATATTCTCTGAAAACTTCACATACCCCCCACACCAATTTCATAGCCCTATTAGAGAATTTTGAATTTCATGTTGATCTTGATTCTAATGGATGAAAGAGGAATGACTAATATTGTACAGAAATAACATCCACTAGTTTACAAGGGAATGAAGCAAATGAGAATGACCTAGGTTGGATCTTGACTGATATGATTTCTCACTGGAAAATGAATCCCAACTTATCCTAAAACAAATATTTTCTATCTTTGAGTTATATATCCTCCACTGAGATTTTCCCATCACATAGAGGTATAGAGAGGGGAGAATATTAAACATAAAAAATCCTTTGGATTTTTGGAGTTCTAGAAGAGGCACTCAGAAAACCTCTGAGATTACATTACACCTTTAAATAGGACATACCTACTATATTGATTCGTACCTTATCTCCATAAAAGGTGGGTTCTATCCTAATTATAATATAAAAATTAATGACTTAAATGGGTAGTTATCCTTTTACAAGTTGGGTTAGATAACCCCTCAATGTAGTTCATGTGCAAACTATTAGGTTTCAACACCTATCCATATTGTCCATTAGTAACGGGTAATAGTAATACCTATATCTTAAAATATTTGGAGAGAACCCATTACCTTGTATCCCCACTTACTAACTCAATAGTGATAGTTTAATCTAGTTTGGTCACAATTAGACTAGATATATCTAGGTATATAAAAGAATCACATTGTTGGACTTGAGCTTGGTACTCTACAAAAATATTATTATCTAGTTATTCTTTTAAAAATCAAGTTCAACCTCAGTATTTTACTCTAATAGTATTGTATACTACCATAATTCTGTTACATTTTCTATGTTTTGAGAAAGTAATAAACATTCTCCTTGGAACATGTAAATGGTTGAGAAACTAAAATTTATTGACCAACCTATATTTTGGAATCATTCTATTTATTTGATATGAGTAATGGGCTTGGTTTTCATTTTATTTTTTGTCAGTATACATTCTTGTATTAGGATTTTATATTTCTAAAAATATGAATGGAATGGTTCACTTTTTAGAGTCCTTATATTGGATTATCTTATAAAATCACACCACTTTCTTTCAAATCATGATTTTCTTACACAATTGGTTTTTTGTGATTTGGTCACAACAATTTTACTACTCTTTTTTGTGGATCTCATGAATCATTATAATAGAAATTATGTGATTTTAATAGTTGTAGTCATCTTGGGAGTTGGTTTTTATAACGACCCTTCTCTTTATTACCCACTTAAACATGATTTATAACATAAAATTTCACTTAAGACCACTCTAAGGATCGATAGGTCTAGTGTCTTTGGAAATTAGGAACATTACATGACAACTAAATACATAAAATACAATATCTTTATTGAAAACATCAATTACATGACCACAACATTCCTTTTTACTTAGCATTGCATGGGATAACCTGAGGTCATACATAAGAAAAGGGTGAGCTATAAAGACTAGTAAGGGACTAAACAAGGCATATCATGAAGAATAAATTAAATGTTTTGAAATAATAATATAAATGGATAATAAGAGAAACATGAGAATAAAGTCATGATACCTTATGATTATCCTAACATGGAGATGTGGAAACAACATTTTACATGATATTAGCATGAGACAAGGATCATTTCACATGGAGCATGAGTAAAACCTTATTTCACATGAATTAGAATGAATAAAAACTCATTTCACATGAATAATCATAATTAAACACTCATTGAACAAAACATATCATGATACTATTCTTTACCCAATGCATTGGAGCGCTATCAAGGCACACCCTTTATAAACATTTCATTTCAAGCATAAGTGTGCCATATAGATCATTCAACATTGATTCATTAGATGTCATAATTTATTCCATGAATAAGATATGTGTAATACATAAATGTAAGTCCTAAATCAACAAGTACATGTGCATAAAGGTGAATACCCTTGATAGATAAATGGGTATGGTATTCACTTACACGATGATTTTGGTATGGGAAATTTTGGTGCAATTTCAGCAGCATAACGACATCAAATAGAAATTGTAAAATGGTTTGATGAGAGGTAAAGGGGTCTCTCATCATTTATATATGAAATGGACCATATTTGGGTCATGGAAAAAAATATCCCGACAGATGTAATGGAATTTAGATGCATAATCTAAAATAATTTCTTGAAATTAAATGAGGAGAGAGAAATCAAGTACAAAATTTCGGCATGGTAATGGGTGAACATGAGAGGAATTAATGAGAGATAAAAGGGTATATCATCATTCAAAAATAAGTAAGGAAGTATAGGGAAGGTTAAAAATCATACCCCAACATTTTTAAATGAAAATAAAAGGGTCATAACAATATATGTAAACTTGGACATAAATAAGGAAGGGAGGAAAGTGAGGATCCATTACTTGGAAGTGTGTTACTTAAATAGCTTGAGGAGGGGTTTCTTAAGATATAGGGGAACCTTGGGAGGATTATAGAGATATTAAAGATGATTAGGTACATGATACAAGGGTTTTTAGTGATGAGTAGTTGGAGCTTGAGTGGGTTTATATAGAAAAAGTTAGGGGAATTATTTAATATTTCAGAAACATAGATTTTGAAATCTATATAAATAAATATTCAAAACCACAAACCAACACATGGTTTTTTCCCATGATTATTCCCAAAGGGGAGTTAAAAATATTATTTTATTAGGATAGTGGACGAAATTATTAAAATATTGGGCTTTATTACGTGGAGGTGAGTCACACTCTCCAAGACATCATTTTAAAAAGATAAAATATTTTATAACTCTTGTAGGGTCCACTAAGGCACCATAAAATTAATAAAAAAAATCCAAAATCACATTATATTAAAGGTAAAACATATATTGGACGAATATCCATTTTATTATATTTTATTACATCACTATTGGGTCATTATGATGTAATAAAACACATTGTGTATTTAAATGGCATTTAATTTTTACCCAAAAATTTGACTGTCTCAAAAAACTATGAAAAATCCATTGTTAGATAATTTTGATGCCCTGAATCCATCAAAATATTAACTTTATCTAAATAATTTTCTAAATATGTGTATTGTTACTTTTAAAATAAAAACTGACATTTATAAAAATTATCGTGGTTTTTTACAAAAACAACTTTCAAACCTTAACAAAAATTACAATTGTATTCATAAAAAATATACAATCATTTATATTTAATAAAAATTAATTTATTAAAAATATTTTATTAAAATATTATTTAATTAAAAAATCCATTAATTCATCAAAAATGATTTTCTTAATTTAATATTAACTAAAAATACTATTTTTGATTTAAAATCAACTTACAAAGTAACAATAATAAAATGAATTTATATTCTTTATACAAAAATAATGAACATAATCATAGTGCCAGGGTCTTGTCAAATAACCCCTTATAACACCCACATAAGACCTAAGGGTAAGGTGTCCGATGGTGAAAGACTGTGGGGGTGGCTTGAATAATATCGCTCGGGTGGTTATCTCTATTAAATTTCATATCAACCGTTGGCGATTCCATTCAAGCTTAACGTGTTGAACATCAGCTTGGGCTTGGTCAAGATCAAATCCTAGTGGTGAAACCTCCTTTCCAAGCTCTGAGAAATGGGCTTTGTATGGAGAAATTCTACTAGATGAGGTCATCACTTCCTTTGTCTGAGTAAATTGGATTTCTTAAAGCCCAATATTTATACTAATCATGTGATCAATGTTCAATGGCTATAATAACTACAGTAATAATTATTAACGGTATTTTAAAATCCAAATACATAAAACCAAGTAAGTTCATATGTTTTATATAACCATTTTACATAATAATACATTTAATTAGATCAAGAAAAATTTTCATTAATACATGTTTGGGTCATTATAATATTCCCCCATTAAGAAATTTTTCCCTCAAAATTTCATTTTCCCACACTAAAACATATGAGGATAACTATACTTCATCACTTCCTTTAATTATCACTTTGCCTCTTCAAACTTTTGGTTTCACGAAAACACCATGACAAGGGGCATTGTCTTTTTTCATAGAACTTTTCCCCTATGATCTATGTTCTTCACTTTATTCTCTTCATAGGAGAGGTCATTCTCCAATGGTACCACCTCTGGATTAAGAACATGTGATGGGTCTAGTAGTTATTTCCTCAAGAGTGATACATAGAGTACATCATGCTCTTGAGATGGGTTTGGTGGGAGTTCTAGTCGATAATCCACTTCTCCAATGCGATAAAGGATCTTAAAAGGGCCGATGAACCTTGCATTAAGCTTTCCCTTCTCCCTAAATCTCACAACTCTCTTCCATGATAATATTCATAGGAATAACATGTATCCAACATCAAACTATGGGTCTCATTGAAAATTATCAACATAGATCTTTTTTTAACTCTGAGTAGCTTTAATGTAGCGATGGATGGTCTTAACCTTCTCTACCATTTTTTTGACCAATTCTAGGCCTTGGATTTTTCTCTACCCAACTTCATCCCAACATGTCGGTGTTCTTCACATCTTCCTATAAAGGGATTCATAAGGACCCATTTGGATTCTTTAGTGGAAATTGATATTGAAAGAGAACTCAACCAGATGAAGATGTTTATCCCATCCTCTTTTAAATTCCACTGAGCATGCTATCAAAATTTCCTCAAGTGCTTGGATAGTCTGCTCAGACTGGCCATCAAATAGAGGATGATAAGACATACTAATGTTCATCTCATTATTTAGAGCCTATTGTAGACTCTTCTAGAACTTAGAGGTGAATCTTGGATCTTGATCAGATACGATGGATAGTGATACTCTTTGCAACCTTACCCCTTTTTTGATTTATATCTATTCTTGTTGATCCAATGAGAAATACACTCAAATTGCAATGAAGTGTGTAGTCTTTGTAATATTATCCAAAAAAACCCAAATATCATTGTTTCCTTTGGATGTCTTTAAAATTCTAGTGAAAAAATCCATGGTGATGTTATCGCATTTCCATGTTGGTATGGGTAATGTTTGAATCATCCCCTTAGACTTATGCCTCTCATCCATCACATATCAGGAACTTTTATGTATACTTAGTGATCTTCTTATTCATGTTTTTTCACCAATATTTCTCCTAGATATCTTGATACATATTTGTGTTTCCTGGGTTAATGGAGAAATTTGATCTATGTGAGTCATCCAAAAGTTCATTCCTTGACTCCAGATTTGATGGAAAACTATTCTTAACCAAAATCTCACAATTAATTATTCATTAACATTGAACTCTGGGGATTTCCCTTTTCTGATAGTTTCCACTTTCATATGAATCCCCACATAATCTTTTTGAGAATCCTTTGACCTTTCCAAAAGAGACAGTTGAGAAATCATTTGTGAAAGTATCGATGATGTTCCTTTCTTTATGATTCTCATATCTATTGTCACAACCCGTCCATCATGACTCGTTCTATGACTACCTCAAGCCTGACTTCTATATGCCAGTGGTTGGAAACTAGCACCAGAAAGGCGTATCCCTAAACGGGAAGGAATTTTCTTTAAACCTGTACAAACACACAGTCCAAGAACACAACAAGATGCCACCATGAGGTAAAACTACAGTTGTAAAAGTGTGTACTAAAAGTAAAGGGGCCAGAATACAAGCCCAACTAAAAGATACAATACAATATAAAAATACAAAACAGCTCATGAGATTTGCCACCAAGGGTCCTACTTGAAGGGTAGGTACAACTCATCTCCATCACTCTCCATGAAAACTAGTCACCTCCATGTAATGCCTAATCCTGGATCCTATAGTCTCAGCCAAGCTTCTCATCATCTTTATAAGACACAATAAGGTGCGGGTGAAGCCCATGTTGGGTTAGTATAACAATACTCCGTAGGGACCCTGAGACCCCTAAAGCTCTCAAGGAATTCCATACAGGAATACAAAAAAGCTTGATCTCAATCATAAAGCACCAAGAAAAAGGCTCAACTCAAACCAGGTATAACTTAATTACAGAAGTAAAAATGATTAGTTTTAAAGCTAGATTATCTTATTCAATCAAGGGTTCTGCTCTTGATCCACACAGGATCGCTCAATGCTGATCCATACAGGATCACTAGGTGCTTCTCTACTTAGGATCGCTAGGTGTTGGTTGATAGAGGATCTCTAGGTGATTATCTACACAGGATCTCTAGGTGTTTATCCACATAGGATCACTAGGCGCTAATCGACATAGGATAACTATTCATTCTTCACGTCTCAGCCAGCCATTGGATTCCCGTACAAAGTACACTTGATTATGGGAGGAACCATTTCTCAAACAATCAGTCATTACTCTACCAGCACGAAGTCCCATGAAGAAGTGGCCCAATGATCTGTAAATTCATAAGGGATCCAATGCAATAAACAATGTTTCAATTAGACCCTTGGTCTAAGAGTTATTATCATTTTAGTGCCCAGGGCCAGGTTGGATTTGGATATGAATCAATGTGGATGTACTCCAACTTTCTACAAAACACAGGTGGAGTATCCCAAAAGGACTGTCTAATCCCATGTATTCCAATGTCATAGACAGTTTGTCAAATGGACATCTAGTTTGTGATATATGGCGTTTTTAACGTATTTGATCCGAAATGGGTTCGGGTTCAGTCTGACCCAGTCAGAACAACCCGACCCGACCATCTTGGGCCGAACCAACACGGTTCGGGTGGACCCGACCCGGTTCCGGTTCAAACTGGGTCCAACCCGGCCTGGCCCCAACTAGCTGAGCCATAGACTGTCCTAGCCCAGACGAGCTGGGTCACAGTGGGCTCAGCCCATTGGGCTACGAATCAGCCCAGTCTAAACTGGATGGGCTCAACCTCAGCAAGCTCGGACCACTGGGCAGCGGACCAACCTAGCCCGCCTGTTGGGCATGACCCGCGCGAGGGGTTGCACGACCCATCCTTCCCAAAAGGCTCAATGAGTTGTTTGGATCTTTAAATGGAAATGCCATGTGGTGCATCCTCATTGTCTGCAGGACCCTCAGAGAGTGGTCCCACTTCCACCACGGATTCATAGCCGCGACCACCACCTGTGACCCGCGATGGTGTGCCACCCTTCAGCCAACGCGGCCTACCGAGAGTTGGATTCCCCTTCGGTCTGCCGCAGCGCTGCCTCCTTCCGCGGCTGGTGAACACCAGCTTCCGCCTTCGCCTGCTGGCCCCGGTCGCTGGCACCACCGCATTGGTGCCGTGTTGGCGGGTCTTCCGCGGGCCACCAGGTGAGCTCTGGTGGTCCATTTTACCTTCTGAAGGTGCCTATTGGCCTCCCAAAATTCCATCCTCACTGCATGCCTCCTAGTTTCAAGGTTCCATCTTGTTCATAAATCTTCCCCTGAAGAACATATGAAAAATCAAGCGGCGGAGGGTTTGTGCCTTGTTTATTTGGATTGTTCCCACCGTGTTAGTATTATAACAAGCGCTTAATAAACAATCCATCAAAAAATAAATTTAACCACATTAATAACTTCCACGATCCATCATTATTTAAAAAAATAATGGAAACAAATATCCCACATTAATTTAATAACAAAAAGCCTTCCTCGAGATTGATGGAACGTGTTGTAGAAGAGGAAAAGGTGTCTATGTACGAAGGTGCTCATCAGAATTTTCCATCGCCCACCGTTTCCCCCAATAACCATCGCTTGAAGCCTCATTCTATGTTGGTGGAAGGTGATGCAGAACTTCTTTAGTGGTTCCTCTCTTCAGTTCCAAAATCCCACGCCCGAGCTTCATTTAAAAAGAAGAGATAATCCTCCCATGTTGCAATTCATTAATGCAGTTCATTTATGAACCACATTTTAAGTTTCAATAAAACATAGAAGAGTGTGGTTATAAAACCCAAGGGTCACATCAGTAAATTTCTTCCATTAAGTATGACCAACCAACTATGCTGTCCTGCCACATCACTCAATGGATACAAAAATAAATAAACTAACTGAAGGAGTTATTGTTTTGTAAAGTCCAAATTTTAACTTTTTTTCCTGACCCTAGCCAGACAAAGTTAGGATTTTCCTAATATAATCTCAACGCTGCGAATTATATGGTTATCTCATATTTTTAATCTGATCATCGGTTCAAAATATATAAATTTGCGCCTTCACATTTACTGAACGTACCATAAAAAAGTTCATAAATTATTAACAGTCACCCTCAACCTGCAGCAGTTGAGGTTAGGGTCTACCTAAAAGAAACATGCCCTCAAGAGATCAATGGTACTCTTGTATTTCAAATCCGAGTTACTGTTTAGGAGTTATAGAATTTAAAAATAAAATAATTATTACTTAGTAATTTTATTTATGGCCAAAAACTAACTTCCACTGTTGGACTGGGCCAGTCAATGTTAGGATATGACTAAAGAAAGCATATCCAAAAAAGGTCAATGGTGGTCTCAGATTTTTAATCTGAGTATCTGTTTGTGATTTATAAGAATTTGAAAAATAAAATGGTTTTATTTAATTATTTTATTTATGGTTATGCCATTTTTGGGTTTTCTCACTAGAGGCATGTGCCGATTAAAATTAATTCGTTCCTAGGGTAAACTCACCATCCTGAACACAACGGTTCCCTCAGATTTCTGATTCGATCAACCTTTTAATAGTTATTCCAATTTTTCAGGAAAACCACTCATGCGTGCTATTTGAAGATTAACAATTCCGACAGATCATTCCGGGCACTCTGGGCCTCAGAATCACATGTTGTCAATTTTTGAAGTCTTGTAATAATTCTATATAATTAAAAATATATATATATATGGAATTTTCAGGACATTACATTCTATCCACCTTCAGGATTTACATCCCTAAAATTCAAAACAAAGTAAAATCAACCAAATGAGGGTATTGAGCATGAATCTGGGCCTCCCACTCCCACGTGCTCTCATATAGGTTCTCGTGCTACCACCGAACTCACATCGGAGGGACCGACATTCCGTAAAGGACTCGCTTCTATTGATCCTCTATCTCTACTATTAACTCCATAAATTTATCCTCATCATCAATGTCTAACTCTCCCTAGTTGATAACGTGTGATGAATCATGCATGCATCTCCTCAGTTGCGACACATGGAAAATGTTATTCACCCGGTGCATCTGTGGGTGGAAGAGCTCGGTGGTACTCCACCTCGCCAACTCTTCTAAGAGTCTGAAAAGGTCTGATAAACCTCATAGATAGATTTCCGCCATGGACAAACCTCTATAATCCTCATCGGGGTGAGACGCATAGGAAGACATGGTCTCCCTCCTCAAACTATAGTGGTCTTTGTCTCCTATCAGCCTATGAATTATACTAGCTATGTGCAGTCTTCATCCTCTTGTGGATGATCTGCACATTTTCAGGGTATTCTATACCAACTGTGGACCCATAAGTGTTGACTCCCCAGGGTCTGTCCAGCATAGTGGTGACCTGTATGGTCGCCTGTATAGGGCAACAAACGGATTCATGCCGATGGTGGAGTGATAACTATTGTTGTAAGAGAACTCCAGTAGTGGAAAGTGGTCCTTCCAACTGTGGCCAAAATCAAGGACACAAGCCCAAATAATGTCTTCGAGTGTCTGAATGGTCCCCTTCATCTGACCACTAGTTTGAGGATGAAATGCGGTGATCCGACGTAGTTGAGAAACAAACACCTCCTGTAATCCGTTCGAAAAACGGGATGTAAAATGAGCATCACGATCTAAGACGATCATCGATGGAACCCTGTGAACCCATAAAATATCTTGTATGTAGAGATGTCCCAAGATCTATACTAATACCTACTTTTGGATGGGTAAGATGTGGGCCGACATGGTGAGTTAGGAAATGATCACCTCGATGGAATCCTAGCCCCTGGATGTGCGCGGTAGCCCTGTCATGAAGTCCATGGATATACCATCCCATTTCCACTCTGGTACCTCGAGTGGTTGAGCTAAGCCTACTGGTACCTCATGATCGGCCTTCACTCACTGACAAGTGAGGAATTGTGATATGAACTCTGCCACTCCATTCTTCATCCCTGGCCACTAGTATTGATGTCAGAGGTCCAGGTACATCTTCGCCACACCAGGATGTATCGCCAAAGGGGATGTGTGAAACTCCCTCAAAACCTTCTCTCATAGTGTCACGAGTACCATGGTGCATCCTCTGAATAGAATTACATGATCCCCTCTTCATAATATCCACCAGGAGCTTGTCTTGAGGATATATGAGCACATAGGGCATCACAGTCAATATCCCCAAGTTGTGCTTCCCTAACTCGATGAAGGAGTGGAAGAGTAACCGTCATAGACTGGAATTAAGTTGATCCATCACTATCCATGAAGTATAACTACTTCAAAACTAGATACTCTGTCATCTCACCTAGAAACTGTAGACCAGACCTCCTGCTGAGTGCGTCTTCTACTATGTTTCACTTCCCAGGAGTGTAGACCATCTCAAATTCATAGTCCCCGAGGAACTCCATCCATCGCCGCTGTCTCAGGTTCATGTCCTTCTGTGAGATGGTATACGTGAGACTTTTGTGATCATAGTAGATAGTAGACCATACACCCAACTATAATCTCAACTCCTGAAGCTCCGAAGGAGCAATCCAATGTACAATTGAAGATATTGGCGTCGTCCTTGGGAACAAGCCAATGTAGAAGTCCCTCTCCCTGTGGGGAGGTAATCCTAGAAACATCTTTTGAAAGGATGTTCTCGTACTCTACCACTACTTTTTGGAAATAAAAAAAAATCCAAAAACCTACTTCCATGAGGGTAAGGATGGATGACTCAAGAGTGATCGGCCGCTCCCTTCTATACATGAGTTTATACCAGGCTTCCTGGGTTTCTTTTTTCACTGACCAAGCAAAACCCCATTTCAACCATACGGACATACTGCATCTTTTTTTCCTAAAACAGTCAAAATAAGCATGAACTGTGGATGACCATTCCATACCCACATTAACTTCAAAAGGCCTTGACACTACCACCATGTGGTTCCAACCGAAACTATCACCTCAAGGGTAATATTACACCGTCGACATAAGTGTGATTATCATGTCTGATCCTATAGGTATCTCCAAACGTAGGGGTCAATTAAATGGTTCTATAAAAAACTCTAGGTCTTGATCAAGATTCGTGTCAAGAAGGAATGATTAGTACCTATGTCTAATAATACAGAAGATAATAGTAGACACAAACCATACCTCGAATCATTCATGGAGCCCTTGGGTCTCACTCCTTGACCACATGCAGCTACTCCCTTCCCTTGTCCTCTAGCTCCCTGAGCCTGGCAGGGACCACATTGGGGTGTTGGTTTTAACAATTTGAAATGTATACCACCTCATGTTGCTCTCCTAGATCCTCTTCAATGTCTATTTCCCTAAATATCCATGTATAATGCTCAATTTCAGGACCACCATCTGATCTAATGGTTCCCTGGCTCGATGGAAACATGGTAACCACCTTAGGCCAGCCCTTCGCCTCCCGTGAGTCGGGCTCACCTCAGAACCTGAGGGGTATCTGTAACTAAAACTTGTGTAAGGCATTGAGCCTATATGTGTCCTATACCGATATCACCAGCAGTAACTGCTGACCAACAGGCAGTGGTATCATTGGTCCACCGCTCAGAGGTACCATCTTGGGAAATAATACTTGTATTGAAGCCTCATCACACTGTGGACCATCCTCATGGTCACAGATTGGAATAATGTTGGATGTTTACATGGAGGCATCTTGAAAGAGAATCAAGTTGAAAAATGGTGAATAATTTATACAAGGTTAGATGACTAAAAAAAGATCAAATGTAAAAACATTTCCAAAACACACGCAATCAGAGTTTTCATGTACCGAGTCAAAAATCAGAATTCAGGGTCCTGGTGTATGGATACGTCGGCCGCCACACCAACACTAGACTCCTTGAACTGAAAATCATACTCAAAACACTTTACACTATTACTCCATTGAAAATATCAGATTCCTAGTTCTTCGGTAGAACCGACTCCTAGGATACCACTTTTTCATGACCCATCCCCTGGGCCCGTGCCATGACTACTGCAAGCCTACCTTCCACAAGCCAGGGGTTGGAGACTAGCACCAGAATGGTGTATCCCTAAATTGGAAGGCATTGACTTTAAAGTCGTACAAATACATAGTCCAATAACATAACAAGATGCAACCATGAAGTTAAACTACAGTACTAAAAGTGTGCACTGAAAGTAGAGGGGCCAGAATACAAGCCCAACTGAAAGACACAGTACAATAGAAAAATAGAAAACAACTCCTGATATTTTACACCAATTTTCCTACCTAAAGCGTAGGTTAAAATCATCTCCATACCTCTCCACATCAACCATTCACCTCCGTTTACCGCCTAGTCCTAGCTTCAATAGTCTCAACCAAGCTACTCATCATCTGCGCAATACACAACAAGGTTTGGGCGAAGCCTATTCAGGGGTGAGTATAATAATACTTTTAAGGGATGCCAAGACCCCTGAAGGTCTCTCATAATTCCACAAAGTAAAACCAAAAAGAATGATCTCAATCACAAATCACATAGAAAAAGACTCATCCCAAACTAGGTATAACTTAAGTATAGAAGTACATATGATTAGTTATAAAGCTAGATCATCTTATTATATCAAGGGTTCTGTTGTTGATCTACACAAGATCACTCGGTGCTGATCCACACAGAATCGCTAAGTGCTGATCCACACAGGATCCCTATGTACTGATTCACATAGGATCGCTAGATTCGGTTCCACAGAGGATCTATAGGTGATGATCCACACAGGATCGCCAGGTGCCGATCCACATAGAATTTCTATTCATTCTTTACATCTCAGCCAACCACTGGATTCCCATACATAATACGTTTGATTCCGGGAGGATGCCCTCTTCAATCCATCAGTCGTACTTCAATCAGCATGAATTCCCATGAAGAAGTAATCCAATGATCCATAATGTCATAAGGGCTCCAACGCAATAGGCGACACATCAATAAGAAGGCGCATCAATCAGACTCACGGTCTGAGAGTTATTGGCATTTTAGTGCTGAGGGCCCATTTGGATTCCGGAATGTTCCATCCCGGATGTACTTCTACTTTCTCTAAAACTCTGGTGAAATATCTCAAATGGGCCATCTCATCTCAAGGATTCCAATGCCGCAGATGGTTCTTCAAACACATGTCTAGTTTGTGAGATGCAACATTTTTAATGCATCTGAGCCGAAATGGGTCTAGGTATGGTCTGACCCAACCCACCCATCTTGGGTCAAAAAGACCTGGTTTGGGTTCGAACTAGCCCAACCCAAACTGGATGGGCTGGGCAGCAGACCGGCCTGGCCTGCCGGCTCGACGTGACTTGCGTGAGGGGCCGTGCTGCCCCTCCTTCTCGAGGGACTCAAAGATCCGTTAGGCTCTTTAACCGATGGTGCTATGTGGTGACTCTTTACTGTCTGAGGGATCCTAAGGGAGAAGGTCCCCCTCTGCCATATATTTGAAGCAATGGCCTCCACCTAAGACACATGATGTCACACCGCCCTTCTTCCAATGCAGACGGCTCAGTGTCGACCGCCCCTTCGGTCTTCCGCGACATCAAGTAGTGCCGCCTCCTTTTGCGACCACTGAGTGCCAGCAGCTGCCTTCGCCTATTAGTGCTGGTCACTGGTGCCACTGCGGCGGGTCTTCTGTGGGCACCGGATGATCTCTGATGGTATTTTTTTCCTTCTGAACATGCCTATGGGCCTCCCGGGATGTCGTCGTCACTGCATGCCTCCCGGTTTCAAGGTTCTTCCAAGTTTAGAAATCTGCCCCAAAGAACGCAACAAAAAATCAAGCGAAAGATGGTCCGTGACTTGTTCATTTGGCACATGCTTTCTGCGTTAGCATTATAAAAAGCGGTTAATAAACAAATTTTCACAAAGATAAATTTAATCCCATTCATAACTTCCCCAATTCATCATTCCTTTCAATAATGAGGAAAAGAAACTTTGAACATGAATTTAATAACAAAACCCTTACCTCGAGTTTGATGGAAGGCATTGTAGAAGAAGAAGGAGTGCCCACGTATGAAGTTTCTCTTCGGTGTTCGTCGTCGCCCGCCATTTCCCCCAATGTCCGTCCCTCGAAGCCTCATTATAGGGTGGTAGAAGGTGTCATCAAACTTCATCAGAGGTTTGTCTCTTGAGTGCCAAAATCCCATGCCCTAGCTTTGTTAAAATAGAAGAGAGAATCCTCCCATATTGTATTTAATTAATGCAGTTCATTTATAAACCACATTTAATGTTTCATTAAAACATAAAACAATGTGGTTACGAAACCCAAGGGGCATGGAATTAAATTTATTCCATTAAGTATGACCAACCAACTCTGAGGTCCCTCCACGTCGCTCAACGGTTACAAAAATAAATAGAATAACTCAAGCAGTTATTTTTTTTGTGAAGTCCAAAAATTAACTTTTTTGTTTGACCCTTGCCAGTCAAAGTTAAACTTCACCTAATAGAATCCTGGTGTTGCGAATTCAATGGTTCTCTTTGATTTTTAATCTGATCACCAGTTCAATAGATATAAATTTTCACCTGCACGTTTACTGAAGACACCATAAAAAATGTTCAAAAATTATTAATAGTCACCGTCAACCCGCGCTGGTTAAGGTTAGGCTCTTATTAAGGGAAAAAAATCCCTCACAATCTCAATAGTTATCCTTGATTTCCAATACGCGTTACTGTTTAGGAGTTATAGAATTTAACAATAAAATAATTGTTACTTAGTTATTTTATTTACAACCAAAAACTAACTTTCACTATTGGCTTGTGCTGATCAATGTTAGGATCTGCCTAAGGAAATCATACCCTCACGAGTTTAGAGGTGGTCTCAGAATTTTAATCTGACTATCTGTTTGTGAGTTATAATCATTTGAAAAATAAAACAATTTTATTTAATTATTTTATTTATGGTAATGCCATTTTCTGGTTTTCTCAGCAGAGACTTGCGCTGACTAAACTTATGTCACATCCAGGGTGAACCTGCTCTCCTGAACGCAATGATTCCCTCAGATTTATGATCCGACCACCCATTTAATAGTTATTAAACATTTTCATAAAAACCACTCATGTACACTATTTAATGCTTACCAATTTTTGATAGATAATTCCGGGTACTCTAGGCCTCAAAATCATCTGCCGTCAATTTCCACAATCTCGTAATAATTCCATATAATTAAAAAAAATTACGTAATTTTTGGGACATTACCTCTATCCTAATGAAATCTAATAAGATTGGCTCATTTTCATTTCTCATCAATGTAGGAGTTTCAAGATCCTTTCTACTTAGAGAATCCACCACTTTATTCACTTTCCTCAAATGGTAGTGAATTGAGTAGTCATAGTCTTTGATCTGATCTAACCATCTTCATTGGCACATATTCAGCTATTTCTATGTGAATATATACTTAAGGATTTTGTGATCCATCTATATTTCACAATTCTCCAAAAAGAGGTAATGTTACAAAAATTTTAAAGCGAAGATTACAGAAACCAACTCCAGATTATGTGTTGGATAATTTTTCTCAGGAACTTTGAATTTCCTTGAAGCGTAGGAAATAAATTTTTCATTTTGCATCAACACACAACCCATGCCCTTCTTCAAAGAATCATTGAATACCCAGAAAAGTTCTTTTCTTGTGGGTATTGTGAGCACTATCACAGTGATAATCCTTATTTTCAACTCCTTGATGCTCTCTTCACATTCATCACTTTAAGAAAACTTGACTCCCTTTCGAGTAAGCTCGGTAAGAGGGTATGAAAATCTTGAGAAATTTCTCACAAATCGACGATAATATCCAGGTAACCCCAGGAAGCCACGGATATCCATCACCGATGCTGGCCTCAGCCATCCCTCAGTTGCATTTGTCTTGGACGGATCCATAGTTATCCCATTTATCATAATGATATGACCCAATAATGATACTTTCTTCAACTATAACTCACACTTGTTGTAAAGTTCATATATATTCTCCTTTTTCTAGTTCTCTTGTACAGTGCTTAGATACCCCTTATACTTTTCCTTGGTTTTGGAGTATATTAGAATATCATTTATAAAGACAACCAAAAACCTATTGAGGTAATCTTTAAAGACTCTTTTCATCAAGTCCACGAAGATTATTGGAGCATTAGTGAGTTAAAAATGCACTACTATGAATTCATAGTGCCCATACCTTGTACGAAAAGCAGTCTTATGGATATCCTCCTTCTTCATCCTTTCTTGGTAATACCCCGACCATTGATTCAAATTGAAGAAGTATTGTGATCCACACATTTGATCGAACAAGTCATCAATTTGTGGCAATAGGTACTTGTTTTTTATTGTTATTTTGTTGATCTCGCGATAATCAATGCAAAGATGCATTGACCTATCCTTATTCTTGAGGAAGAGGACTGGTGCACCCCATTGTGAAGCACTTGGGCATATAAATCCTTTATCTGGATTCTCTTTTAGTTGTTTCTTTAGATCCGAATGTTCCACAACATCCATTATATATGGAGTATTGGATATTGGAAACTCCCCAGTTATAAGATCAATTGAGAATTCAACATCTTCTCTAGGAGGAAGACCAGGCAATTCCTCAGGAAACACTTCAACAAATTCCTTCCTACTAGGAATGTCTTCAAGGATGGTTTCTTCCTCAGACTCAATCATTTGAGAAAGATACATGTTCTTATAGGAAATTAATATCCACATTACAGATGATGGTGGTAAATAAGATTCATCCTTATCCTTTCACTTGTTCATAATCAGGGGGCGATTCGCCATATGGAGAGTGATTTCCCTCTCATGGAAATTTATGTTTTCTCTATATAGGGAAAGCAAATCCATGCCAATAATTGCATTAAATTCTACTAGAGGGAGTATGATGAGGTTCACCAGGAAGTACAAATCACAAATTGTGACTGGGGTGGAGTTATATTCATGGGATGTAATGATTTCTTCTTTTTCTGTTTTCATCAACGTCTCTACTTCCATGTTTTTGGGTGGTGTTGGGACTGTTCTAATAAAATTTTGGGATAAAAAATAATGCGTAGAACCAAAATAAAAAAGTATGTTCACTATTATTTAATGAATAACTAGCATACCTGTCACCAATACATTGTCAGGGTTCACTTCAATAGTAGTGATGAAAAAATCTCTCCTTGGTGCCTTGGAGGTTTTTGGTTTCCTCCAAAAACCCTTGGGTTAGGGCACTAGTTTGCAAAGTGCCATGGTTCTTTGTAGTTGAAACAATGAAAAATGTTTTGAGGGTCGAACAGAGAATTCCTCTCCTATGTTGTAGTAGCTAGTTTTTTCTTGTTAGAAATTAAGGTCTAGGTTCCCTTCTCGACCACACCTAAATAATTTCTTCATCCCCTTCAGGAAAATTCCAGGGTTCTTCTTTCCCAACCTTTGGAAAGTTGGGTGTTGGAATTTCATATCACTGTTGGATTTATCCATCAGAACTCCAAAATTAAAGTCCACTTTCTGATTCTTATCCCCATAATACCCATGAGATTCAATGATCTTCATTTTGAATTTGAGGGAACATCAGACAATTTCCTCATAGCTATTAAAGTCATGGGTTGCAAGGTGTTTATGTAGGATGGGTTATAGCCCACCAATGAAGTTCTCAACCTTGCATTCGGGGGTAATGACAAAGCCATAGGTATGTCGTGCAAGCCTTGTAAAGTTTTTCTTTTACGATCTGATGGATTCATCATCTTTTTGGTTGAAATAAATTAGTTATCATTCTATCTTAAGTCAGAGGGTGTGACGAAATTATTTATCAAAAAACAATTTATGAAAATATTTCCATTCCAATGACTCGATCTCTTCCTTAGGATTCATATTTTTTTTATCAATTTCCACTATTGATCAACTTCAACCCCCATATGATATGCAGTCATAAAAACCTTCTCTTGTCTAAAACATTTTATGATGAAGAAGATCTTCTCAATGGAGTTGATCCATTGTTTGAAGATTGAGGGATCAGATGATCCATTAAAAGTAGGAGACCTTCATAATATGAAGATCTCAATTGTGGATTGTTTTTTCTTAGGGGGGTTGGATGATCTTCTATACCCATGTTTCTATTAAAAATTGACTTAACAGAGAGAGTATTGTGACAAATTTTTCAATTGCCACTCCCATCGGATTGGGAATATCATTAGAACATTCATCACTTTGATCTTTTCATCAATTATCAGCCCAAGTCCTCCTATTACCAGCCATTGACTAGAATAAAAAATAAATTTAGGGGTAACACCTACCGGGGAATCTAATGAAAAAGGGTTAACTTATAAATTACATTTATTTCCTTATCATATGAATATATAGGCTTCAATCTATGTTATCCATGATCTAATTCCCAAAATATATTCTTAGGGAAACTTTTTTCCTTAATAATGGTTCATAATAAGATTATAAATTTACATAATAATATATCATAGGATTGTCAAACCAAGAGTGGATCAAGTCCCATTTCCATGCACTGGTTCCCATTTGAGTCTAGCTCAAAGTGGTGTTTTTTGGGTTTTACCCCAAGATACATCTACGCCAGAGCCACCTTTACTTGTTTATATCCAGATATTGAAATATTTTCTTGATAAAAAACTTACTCAATAATCAAAAAAATTTAGGGATGTTTTTATTATACTTATTTTAATCCCTAAGGCTTTCACTAGTGTTTTCTAATCCTAATCCCAAAAATAACTAAACCTATCCCCTGATACCAACTATAACAACTCTACTCTTTTTTTACACACTAAAACACAATTTATTACATAAACATGCACCTAAAACAACTATGAGGATCGAGAGGTCTAGTATATTGGGAAATTAGAAACATTAAATGAAAAATTAATACATAAACTACAACATCTTTATTGAAAACATCTTTTACATGACCACAACACTCCTTCGTACTTAGCACTGCATGGGATAACCTGAGGACATATATAGGAAAAGTGTGAGCTATATAGCCCAGTAAGGGAATAAAAAAGGAATAACATGAAGAATATAGTACATGTTAGGAAATAAGAATATCAATGGAGAATTATAGAAACATGAACATAAAGTCATGTTAAATAATTATTATCATAACAAGGAGATGTAGAAACAACATTTAACATGATATTAGGATGATCCAAGGCTCATTCCATATAGAGCATGAGTAGATGCTCATTGCACATGAATTAACACGATTAAAACATAATTTCACATGAATTATCATGATTCAAAACTCATTGCACATGAAGTATCATGATAATATTCTTTACCCAATATATTAGAGCACTATCTGGGAACACCCTTTATAATCATTTCATTTAATGCATAAGTGTGCCACATAGATCGTACAACATGGATTCATTAAGTGTTATAATTTATTCCAAGAATAAGAGATATGGAATACATAAATTTATGTCCTAAAAAAAAAGTACATGTCCATAAAGGTGAATACCCTTGATAGATAAATGTGTATGGTATTCACTTACACAATGATTTTGGCGTGGGAAATTTTGGTGTAACTTTGGCAGCATAACGACGTCAAATAGAAATCGTAAAATGGGTTGATGAGATAGAGAGGGGTATCTAATCATGTATACATGAAATGGATAGTAAGGGGTTCATGTAACATAATATACCAACATATGTAATGGAATTTAGATGCATAATATAAAATAATTTCTTGATTGTAAATGAAGAGAGAGAAATCCCTTACAGAATTTCATCATGGTAATGGGTGTATATGGGAGACATTAATGAGGGATAAATCAGTATATTATAATTCAAAAATAAGGATGGAAATATAGGGGAGGTGATAAATCATACCCCAAAATTTTTAATTGAATGTAAAAGGTTCATAAAAATATACGGAAACTTGGACATAAATAAAGAAGGAAAGTGAGGATCCCTTACTTGGAAGTGTGTGACTTTAAGAGCTTGAGAAGGGGCTTATTGAGAGCTTGGGGAACCTTAATAGGATTATAGAGAGAGGAGGGTAGAGTAGGGACATGTTCAGAGGGTTTTAATTTAAGAGAAGTGGGAGTTTGGTTTGGTTTATATAGGAAAATGAAAGGAATTCTTTAATATTTCCCAAACATAGGTTTTGGAATCTATATGATTTAATATTCAAAACAACAGACCAAACCATGGTTTTTGGCCATGATTTTTTCTAAATGCGAGTGAAAAAAATTATTTTATAAGGAAAATTTAGGAACTTATTAAAATATTAGTCTTGTTTATGTGGAGGTGAGTCACAGTCTCAAGGAAATCATTTAAAAATGTTAAAATATTTTATAAGTCTTGGAGGGTCCACTAAGGCACCACAAAATCAATCAAAAAAAATCTAAAATTAAATTTTTTTAAAGGTAAGAAATATATTGTCCAAATATACCATTTATAATTTTTAATTACATCACTATTGAGTCAATATAAAGTCATAACACACATTATATATTTAAATGGTATTTAAATTTTACCCAAAAATTCGACTATCTCAGAAAATTATGAAAAATTATCCATAAGATAATTTTAATGTCCTGAATCCAAAAAAATATTAATTTTATCTAAATAATTTTCTAAATATTTGAATTTTTACTTTTAAAATAAAAACCGACATTTATCGAAAATTCATGGGTTTTGACAAAAACAGATTTCAAACCTTAATAAAAATTACAATTGTATTCATAAAAATTATAGGATAATTTATATTTAATCAAAATTAATTTAGTAATAATATTTTATAAAAATATTATTTAATTCAAAAATCCATTAATTCATCAAAATATATTTCTTAATTGAATATTAACAAAAAATACTATTTCTGCTTCAAAAACCATATATAAAGTAACAATAAAAAAATGAATGTATATTTAAAAAAAATAATTCACATAATCATAGTGATAGGGTCTTGTTACATAACCCTTTATAACACCCACATAATAACTAAGGGTAAGGTGTGTGATGGTGATAGTCTCTTGGGGTGGCTCAGATAAATCACTCAGGTGGTAATATATATTTACTTCCACTTCTCCTGTAGGCAGTTGTATTTAATTTAATGTGTTGAATCTCAGCTTGGGATTGGTCAAGAGCGAAACCCAGTTATCCTACCTCATTATGAGCTCTAGGAAATGGGCTTCATATGGATAAATTCTACTAGATTAGGCCCTAGATTCCCTTGTTAGAGAAACTTATATTTGTTGAAGCACTATATTTATACCAATCATGTGATCACTATTCAATAGTTATAATAGAAATAATAACAATTATAAATGGTATTTTAAAATCCAAAAACAAAAAACCAAGGAAGTGAATTTGTTCAATATATCCATTTTACAAAATAATACATTTAATTAGATCATGATGAATTTTCATTAATAAAATTTTGGGTCGTTTCAGTATTTTTATCTAGTATGTATTTGTGCCTAGCTCATCTAATCATACTCATTGAAGGTCCCTCCACCCTTTCCCAGATACGCCCATGGCCTTTACTCTCATATATTGGTTGATTTATATTCATTATAATTTTAATAATGTACAAATTATTTTTGTTTGTTGATATTGGATTAGGGAGGGTTGAGAAGTCGGAGAAGACTGAAATTACAACCTTTCTTTTCCCTTTGTTATCCCCTATGAAAAATGGTAATCAAGATATCGAGACACATTTTATTTGAGATTATCCGAATTGATTTAGGAAGCAATCTACCCTTAAATTTCCTACCAACTAACCTATTTCATATGATAATTTCCATTCAAACCTATCTCTATACCTATAATGACCTATGCTTAACTTACATGTATGTTACATCATTTTAAATGAATATTCTGCACATTAAAAAAATACATGCATGGGGACCATAATAGTTTAGTGTCTTTAGAAACATGGAATAAAATATTCTAACATTTTGAAATATCTTCAATGTTTTTACACAAAGATAAACCCCATTATTACTTCTAATTAAAACCTTTATTTATAACCTAGGGAAAGAAAACATAAGAAATGGTTGAGATCAAATGCTCGGTAGGGGTAAACAAATGAGATAAATAAGCCTATTAAAGAACATAAGGGTATGAGAACATGATCATATTATCAGGAGATCATACCTTTCAAATAAAATATCATACACATGAGTCATGGCATAAATATTGGTATTTCATAATACATTAATTATAAGGGAATCAGGAGCATGAACCACGAAATCTTAACATAGGAATAAGACATTGAATTTGTGCTATACACATATGAACATAAAATTATTTCTATAGTAGTAAAGGCATCACTTCCAAGGCCATATTAGTTTCCTAGGATCACTCCCCATACCATCTTGGTAGTCATGTTTCACTCCCATAACCATCTTAGTAGTCAAGGTTTACTCCCAAGACCATCTTAGCAGACAAATTCCTTTACCAAACCGAGTTCACTCCTCAATCCATCCATTTCTATCTAATGAGATATAAATACTTAACTAATGAATTGGAGGTAAATATAAGACCTAAAAATTTCATAATGAAATCATACATACATGTGACAAAAAATCATAAACAATTATATCATAACCCATGAAATTAAATTGGTTTTATAAACATGTAATAATATCTTATCCTGTGAAAAAATACCGGTTTTATAATAATTTTATCAAATCACTAACCATGAAAATAAGTGGGTTCCATAATCATATAACCCTTGAAAGATAACTAAGTTTCATAAAAATATATCCTATTAAAGAGAAACTATTTTTATAAACATTATTCCATGAAAACATAAACCATTCAGAGAAAGAAAATAAATAGAACCATTGGATCATTTACCCAGAAAGGCATGAGTATCACCAAAAAATGTGATCTTAGATGGAAAATAATTTTGAAATATATTTTTAAAAAATATGTTAATGAAAATATCATTTTTCTTTGATAATGTATTTTTAAAATATTAAAACTTTTGAAAATCATTTTCATTAAAACTATTTTTATAACTTAGAGAGAAGTCTAGAAATAATTTTCAAAAGCCTTTTCCTTGAAAAAATATAAAATAATCTTAAAAATATTTTGAAAACCATTTTTATTAAAAACTTATAAAGAAATATTTAAAACATTTTGAAAACCCTTTTCTTTGAATGCTTATAAAACAATCTTGATTTTTTTTGAAAGTCCTTTTCCTTGATAACTTATAAAATAAGCTTGAAAACATTTTGAAAACTTTTTCCCCTTGAATAATTATAAAGGAAGATTGAAAATATTTTTGAAAATAATTTTCTTGGAAATTTTTTTGAAAACATATAAAATATTATTTTATATCATTGAAATCATTTTCTTTGAAAAACATCCCTTTGAAATCTTATAATGGAATCTTTGAGAATCATTTAAATCAAATTTCAAACAATTTTTTTGACAAGCCTTTTTCTTTAAATACCATTTTAAAATCAAAAAATTTAATTAATATTAGGGATGAAATACTTTAAAAAAATATAAATTTAAACTTAAAAATGAAGCATAAAGTAAATGATTTTCACGGTTCTGGGTAATTCCATACTTGATGAACATTTTTTTTCACCTTAAATGTTTAGAAAAGTTCTTTAGTTAGTAACAGAAAAAATGGTTCCTTTTAAAACCATTTTTTAAAAAATGTAATAATTTTATAAAAAAATTCTTTAAATATAAAATGATAATATTAAAACATTTTTGAAAACATTTTCATGAAACACGGGTTTGAAAGAACATAGATTTCCAAACAAAAAAAGAAAAAGTCATATTTTTATAAAAACATTTTATTAATTATATTAAGTACCAAGGAATGGAAAATTGTAACATTACTTTTATATAACATGAATAATCATATGGTAAGAAAATTCATAAGATTTATTGAGATACTGATAATAATATTTCATCAATTGAAGCATAATTATAAACAATCTTGATAAACGATGAGATTATAGAAATTAATTGTTACCACCTTGGTAACATTGAATCATAAAATGATGGACATAATTACATTAAATGAATATTTAAATATCATTGAAATAAAAATATTCATGATATAACATGTAAAAGTCAGTATTTACACCTCATAGAAAAATATAGGTGCATAACATGGCATGTGTCTCAAAGAATGAAAATTGAGACAAAATTAATTTACGAATTTGGTAAATTTTGAAACATAAACCCCAAGAAATAAATAGTATAAAATTGATATTTAAATACATATAAATTTATGTATAATAATAATATAATACATCCATGGGTATTATACACACCTCATAGAATAAGTAATAGGTGAGCATGGCTTGTGTCTCACAGATAATAAAAGTGAGATGAGAAAACCCTTACCATAAGTATTGAATTTCTTCATACATGTTCAAAAATCATGTATAATAAAATAATTTCATTATATATACACCACCAAACCTTATTAATATATATAATACCATATATTATTTTATTTTTTTACTTTATATTACTCATTTACTAACAATTCTATGTTAACATTACGTTTCAGGTAATATCGACATTGTTTATTGTATTGTTTTTGAATTTTTATTCCTGATACTGTTAAATAAATCATGATTTACTTATCTAAAGTATGTAAAACATGATATAATTATAATATATGTTCATTATATAAATATTTATAATAATTTATCTAGGACATAATTATGTAATGGTACACACCGTTCATCGAGATGGTTGGACGCACATACGCATGAATGTTGTTTCTATTTTATTATTGTATGGAAAGAAAGAAAGAAAGTGAAATATCTGTATATATATGACATAATTATATTTTAATTATTATTTCTTAAATATCTTATAATTTCACTAAACCCATCATTAATTCATTTAATGCATAGTTTTAACAAATCACATCGCTTTGTGTATGCCGTAGTGCACATGTCCACAAACAAACTTATCGTATTTAAAAAAAATAGAAATCATGATGGTATGTTTTATATTATAATTATATAAGAATAAATACATAATTAATATCATATATATCATATAAAAATATAGTGTAAATCATATTTCCAAACCATTATAGGTGTTAAGGGGAAAACTAACAATATCATTTCATGATATGGCAGTTTGTCGTACACAAGAACGGTAAGTTTGTTATACATTAAATGGAAGTGATTGAAATTTTAGGTAAAACCCATAGATTAAAAAAATTATTTATATTTAGGATATGAAGTTTTTTATTTATTCATAGAATAAGAATACTTTAGTGGGTGGAGAATGAAAATAAAACAAAGGAGTTTGAGAGAGGATGTTTCATCTTCTTTTGGTAACTCATTTTGGTTTCACAAAAGGGTTTCCTTGGATAGATTTATGCCCAAATGGAGGATTATTGGTCTAAGGAAGGTATTTTTTGTGCTTATTTGATTGGATTTTGGGTGATCCAAATGGCTTGAGAGGTATGAATAAGTGGGAGGGGTGAGTAAATTTTTATAATGGAGGAGGAGCGACATTCTTGTAAATTTTTGAAAAATGAATTCCACACTAATTTTTAAATGAATACTGGATCAAGTAATGGTCACAATCAGAGAAAATGGAAAAATAGGGTCACATTTTTTCCATAAAATAACTTTTTTACAAGTTTTTAGGTCATTTTGGCCCTTAGGATTAAGGTTTAGTCTCTTGTTAAACTAATTTTTCTCTTAATCATGGTAATTAATTTTAATCATTTCCACTAATAATTTTGATCCAAAACCTATATGACTTTATTAGAAATTATAAAATGTGATGATTACAAATATTTAATCCATTTTTTCAGTTTCAAATAATATATGAGGAAAATTTTAATTTAAATTTAATCCTGAAAACAGGATGACAAAGTGGGTTTTTAAAGTAAAAATGTTAAAAAGTTTGGTAAGTTTTTGTATCCAATTTCAAAGTAAAATTAATTCCAAATACCTAAATTGGATTAATTTATGTATAATTGATTTAATTAAACATTAAAAGTAATAAATAAAATAATTTATCATTATAAATAAATTATAAGAAAAAGGAGTTTTGAATTAAAATACATTATTTTCACTATTCATCAAAAAATGAAACTTCACAAAAAAATACAAAAAAAATAAACCAAACCTAATTTTTAAATTTCAATAAAAAAAGAATTTTAATTTTTAAAATTAAATTAATAAAAGTTTAAAAATTTATATTTAATGCAGGTTCACCATTAAAAGGCAGTAAAATTACATTTTAGAAAAAAATACATCTTTTTATCCATAAAATTGGATTTATTCTTATATTATTCCTATAAAATCTGTTGGATGTGTATAAATAATACTTTTTTAATATATAATATATAAATTTTATGAAAAACATTAACTAAATGTGGTTTTATTAATTTATTGAGATAAAATTGTGTTTTTTATAGAAAAATGGTTTTCTTAGAAAAATATGTCTTTACATTCCAATAGTTCTTACATTCACTTATACTAATTTATAACCAAAGGATTAATTTTATAAACTTATTTAAATAATATTTTAAAATATTAATTAATATTATTCTTAACTTCCATTCCAATAGCAAGGTGGTAGCTATAATAACATTTTAATAATCATATTTATAGTATATTGTAGTTTGGAAAAAACTCAGCTTTGCATGTAATGAAAGCTATAGAAGGGACTCAGTATTATGTGTAATAAAAGACAAAAAGAGTGTTTCCTATACAAAAATATAATCTAAGTGTTGCATGTAGTGAAATATTAACTTGGTTTTGTTTATAACGCAAGCCAAACTTAGTGATTTTATATAAAAATGCCTTTACTATTGCGTGAAATGAAAAATATAAAAAATATTAAATTAATTAAAAAAAACACAATCATGAGTTGTTATATTCTAAACCCCTTAAAATTAATTTATCCCTAAAAATTGTTAGGGGTTATTGAAGGTTTATAACTTGAAATTTATATTTATTGAAATCCACATCATAAAAAGGAATATTAAAACTTCCATTAAAATGGGAATGATGGAAACATAATGGTTAACCCAAGTAACTAATAACTAGGTTTACACATGGGATAATATAGGTGGAAAGAGATAACAGGGACATGGAAGTGAAATATAACAATTAATTTTTTATGGTGAGTGATAGAGAACCTGGTTAGTAGAAAGTTAAAAATCACAATGCCATAAATCCATGATGATATATGGGGATATTTAATTACTCAAAAACAAAGTTACTAAGATAATTTTTTTTGTTCAAGATCCTATTTCCTGTAGTAGAATAATTTTCATGATAATATATACATACATTATTTAAATACAACTTTACCCATTTTTGTTCCATTAACAACTTCCACTTTATCTCTCATTCCATGAAATAAAGGTGAATTTTTTACTTCCTGAAGTATTATTTTATCAAGAGGTCCATGAAGAGAATGATAGGCCATTCCATTTATTTTTATTATAAAAATAGGTTATAAAATGTTATACAATATGAATGAATCATCATATGATGAGATAATACTTTAATATCTAAAACCTTATCCGAAGATTAATATAAACCATTCCATAAATGGATAACCATATAACCCTTTAGAAAGATGAATGCCCAAAAAATTGGTATTATGGACACTAAATTTATCAAAAATAGCTTATAATTGATCCCACATATATAAAAAAGTACCTCTTAGTTGTAAAATACCAAACATGTGTATACCTTCATCATTTATTCTCTAGAAACGTGATAATAACTTAAATTATCAAAAAATCATTATTGAAAACATTCATGTCTACTTATTCCAAATTTTATTGGATATATTTATTAAATCCAAAAATTTTGTAAACTTCATCAATTATAGAATAAACCACTTGTCAAAAAGTCCTTAATTAGTTCCAAGTTAATCCGTACCATCCACTTTACTTATTCATATCCAACACATCTTTATCCAAACAACATTACCTTAACATAAGGAATAAATTAACTGTTATATTTTCCTTAGTCATGTGTTTTCCAAGAACATCACCTTTCTATTTAAATCACTTTCTAGTCCATCAGAACCATTCAACATATTCTTGAAAATCCTTAATTAAAAAAAATAAACTAAACAATCCTTATATATTTCACCAATCATATAACATAATTATTGAATTCAAATACATGAAAACTTTTGTTATTCCACTTCAAACATAAGACATAATAAGGCAACCTAGTCCTATTACTTAATACCTATTTCCTTTAAAATTTCATCTATAGTCTAATCATAAAGAACAATATTACTATTACTCATACCACATTTTGGATTCTCTTCACTGGCTTTCCACTTGGGACATCGAATTTCATAATGACCATTTATTCCACACATAAGGCATTTAACCTTCAATGGTGTCTTAGGAAGTCCAATATTACCATCAATTGTGCTAACCAAACTCTTTATTTTTACTTTGATGTTACTTTCTTTGTTTCCTTATTTTCCACATTTAAAATATCTTCTTGTTTCTCTAAGACATTCAATAAGGTGATTCTGTACACATTCTTGACAAAAATAGAACTTGATATTCTTTCCTCCATGGTCTCCATTACCCAAAATCTCAGAAAACTCCTTACATATCTTGTTGGTGAGTCCTAGTTTTTGTTGAGGTATATGTTGTTAATCATGTTTCATGAAAACTTATTAGGAATGATCACAATATCATTAACTCTGTTGATCTTCCTATTTGACTGATCATTAGGAAAATTTCCATCACTTTCAACATTAAACTAGTTTCTTATGGTTCCCTCCATTTACTAAAACTATAAATCCTTGTGTGATAATCACTTATGATGAATAAACCCCCATAATCATGACAAATAACTTGTTTTATTTCAAAACTATGACAACTTATTAGAAATATAAGATAACTTAGGCTTATCATTATTGAAATAACTAGACATATCCTTAGAAATATCTACAAGGATATCACTAATGTTTTCTCATACTAGTTTCAAAGGGTTGAATAGAACATTCTTTTGATACCAAATATAGAAACCCATTATTAACATATATGGATATTACATCATTTTAGATGAATATTCATCAAATTACAAGAATACATGTCCGAGGACCATAATAATTTAGTATATTTGGAAACATGGAATAAAATATTCTAACATGGTGGAAGATCTTTAATTTTTCCCCAAAAATATATTCTTCATTAGTAATCCTACATAAAACATTTATCCATAACCTAGGAACTAGAAACATAAGATAGGGGTGAGGTCAGTTGCTCAGTAAGGGTAAAAAAGGAGATACATAGTAATATTCATGAACATAAGGGCATGTGAACATGATAATAACATTATAAGATCATACTTTATATATCAAAGACCATACACATGAGTTATGTAATAAATATTGGTAGTTCATAAGACATGAATCATAAAGGAATCATAAGAATGATCCATAAAATGATAACCTAGGAGTAAGAAATAGATTTTTTTCTAGACATATAAGCATATAAAATGATTTCCATAGTAGTCAAGGCATCACTACCAAGGGTATATTATTAGTATGGGTTCACTCCCCATACCATCTTGGAAATCATGGTTCAGGACCATGATTATATTAGTAGTAAATGTTCACTCCCAAGACCATCTTAGTATAAAAAATAGTTTACTAAACAAGGTTCACTCCCCACTACAGCCATGTCTACATCTGGAGATATAAATCTTTACCAAATTCATTAGAGGGAGATATATATCCCATACATCTCATAATGTAATCAAACATAAATGTTCCAAAAAATAATAAAATCATATCATAGACCATTAAATAAAATGGGTTCCATAAACATGTAATCATATCTCAACCAACTATTGAAAATCAAGCCTTTAACAATGCTAGTAAATGGGACATATTTTCACTATAAAAGCTCTAAGATTGTAAGAAATGTTAAAGGGTTAGCTTTAATTGCACTCCTAAAATGTGATGATAGAGGCCCTCTTTATAAGTTCTAAAAAAGTGATGATAAAGGGGGACTTTATCAGTCCCATTTTTAGCATAATTAATGGACACCTTTATCAACGATTTTTTAGCACTATTAGAGGCTGCCTTTAACAGTGATAAAAAAAGGGCTCATAAAGGCCCTGTAGATAAAGGGTATACTTTTTTCCATGAACCCTTTATCAATGCTAACCACCCCCTTTATTATCACTTACCTCCCCCTATCCTTTATTAGAGATTTAGATAATCCCAGACCTAGTGCGTGCCCCTACCTCTAGCAAGTTTTGAACCTAAGATCTCAACCATATACACCAGTTCCTTTTCTACTCCTCTATAATACCTTTTTTTACATTTTATGATATATCTATATATGTATTTATATATTGTAATATTTTTTATCTATATATTTATATATTTAAATACATATTTATTTATGTATATTTTTTAAAAATGTATATTCAGTATAAAAACCCTTAAAACTCATTAAAATGTTAATAAACTCTGAAAACCCTAAAACCACAAAAAACATTGAAATTATAAAAAATTATTAGCCAAGAGTATGTTTCTTCTCCCCAACTAGTCTAATTTAATCCCATAAAATAAGGTTTGATATGATATGTATTACAAGACAAAAAAATATTTGGATAAGAAGTTATAACAATTGGAATTTTAGGAAATCAGGTTTGACGATAAAAAAACTCAGTTTTGGATTGCCTTCTAGGCCTTTTTTTGGTTAAAACAAGATAGATCCCTTTGAACTTTTTCTGATACCCATTGTGGCATATAGTTCATCACAGACTTTGATTTGATATATGGTAGAACCCAAATGGACACTCAGCTCAAAAGTTATGGTTGTTGGAAGTTTGAGTTAAATTTATGACTTTTTTGAGAATGTAATATATTTCATTACATTTATTATCACAAAATTTAAATCTCATTTGGTTTCAACTCATTTAATAAACTTTTATTTGAATGGTTTTGGAGCTTAAATAGACTCTATAATCAAAAGTTATAATTTTTTAGGGTTTTTAGGATTTTTATCTATTTTAGGGGGTTTAAGGGTTATTCACATTCTATGGAATTTCAAACAGTCATAAATACTGAAACGTTTGTCCATTTTGACTGTACCACAAATAAAATAGAATATTTTAATGATATCTACGCATTAGTGACTCATAAGAACCCTTGATCACCTCTATTAAGGCCAAAAGGCACATAAGGCTTCCAAATGGGCATAACTTCTACTACTGGTGTCTGTTAATGAAATATATTTTTTGAAATATATCTATAATCATCTCTAGTGAAAAATAAATCATAAATACCCCCCATTTTATCAACGGTTTTCTGGAAGTGCTAATAAATGCCTATTTTATCAATGCTTCTTTATTAACGCTGATGGTGGGGCTTTATTAGTCCTTTTTTTTACAAGTGACGGGGGCCCCTTTAGCATCCATTTTTAGCACCACATAATATCCCTTTAATTGTGATAAAAAATCACTATTAAAGACCACATTTAACTATTATTTTTCTATCAATGAGATAGGTGGTTTCGAACAACACTTTTAGCGAGCACTATTAAAACCCTATCATTTGATAAACCCGTTTTTGGTGTAGTGATTGGTGGAAACATTTGGTTTTCATATTAATTTCATCAAATCATAACCCATGAAAATAAGTGGGTTTCATAAGAACATAACCCATTAAATATAAATAGGTTTCATAAACATATAACCCATGAAAGAGAAATGGGTTTCATAAACATTATGCCATAAAAACATAAACTCTTAAGAGAAATAACATGAATGGATCCTTTATGCCATTTCTCCATAAAGGCATGAGTAACACCAACAGATGTCATCTTATATGGAAAATAATTTTGATGTATCTTTTAAATTTTTTTTAATGAAAATATCTTTTCTTCTTTGAAAATGGTTTTTTAAAACATAAATCATTTTTCAAACCATTTTCTTTGGAAATACTTTGAAATCTTATAGGGAAGTCTTGAAACCATTTTAAAAACCTTTTTGTTGAAAACATATGAAATAATATCAAAAATATTTTGAAAAAATTTTCCTTAAAAACATGTAAAATAATTCTAAAAACATTTTGAAAAACGTTTTCCTTGAAAACTTATTAAATAATCTTGAAAACATTTTGAAAATCGTTTTTCTTTAAAATTTATAAAATAAGCTTGAATTTTTTTTGAATTTTTTTCCCTTGAAAACATTTAATATAAGATTGAAATTTTTATGAAAAAAATTTTCTTTGAAAATACTTTGAAAACACAAAAAATAAGATTTTATATCATTGAAATCCTTTTCTTTTAAAATAACATATTTAAAACTTATAACAGATGCTTTGAAAATAATTTAAAACATTTTTTAGACATAATCATAATTTTTAAAAAACCTTTTCATTTGAAAATAGTTTTAAATCCAAAAAATTTATAGAATATTAGGTAAAATAATTTTCTTTAAATAAACACCCTTGAAATATTATTAATAAAGATTAACGAAGACGATGGTCATGAAGGCGAGTAAGTCTGTACATGCCAAACATTCCCTTTTCACCTTAAATGTTTAGAAAAGTCCCTTGATCAGAAAATGACAAGAAGATTACTTTTAAAACTATTTTTCTAAAAAAGTTAATACATTGATAAAATGTTCTTTAAACATCATAGTATAATAGTAAACATTTCTGAAAACATTTTTATAAAACACATTTTTGAAAGAACATATATTTCCAACCGAAAGGAGAAATAATGTCAGATATTTATAATTTTATTTATTAATTATATTAAGTACCAAAGAGTGTCAAAATGGTAACATTAGTTGAATATAAAATGAATGACAATATGATAAAAAAATTCATTAGATTTATTGATATATTGATCATAATATTTCATCAATAGACGCATAATCATAAACAATCTCATCATTCTATGAGATTGTAGAAAATAATAGTTACCAGTTCTGTATATTTGAAACATAAAAAAAATGGGAAGAATAAAATTGAATTGAGAATAAAATGTCATGTAAATGAATATATTTATTATATAACATGTCAATATTATTATATACACATAATAAAAAAAAAATATGTGCATAATAGGGCATTTGTCTCAGAGATAGAAAATTCAGACAAAATTACTTTACCAATCTAGAGCTTTTAAAACATAAACCCCTTGAAAGAAATATAATAAAATGGATATGTAAGTACCTATAAATTTATGTATAATAAAATTATAATACATCAATGTAAATTATACATACCACATATAAGAAATATAAGGTTAACATGGCTTATATCTCATGGAAAATAAATTTGAGACAAGAAGACCCTTACATTAAGTCTTAAAATTATTTATTCACCATCAAAACACCGGTATAATAAATAAAATTTTATTATAAATCTCCAAAATAAAAATATTATTATATAAAATACCAAATTTTATTTTTTATGACTTTATATTACTCGTTTATTAGCAATTTCATGTCAACGTTATGTTTCAAGCAATATCTGCATGGTTTTTTGTATATTTTTTGACTTGTTATTCTTGATACTGTTACTTAGATAATTATTTAATTATTTAACGAATTTAAAAAAATATATAAGTATCAGATATATTCATTATATAAATAATTATAATAATCTATCAAAGATAAAATTAAGAAATAAAATACACCGTTCCTGAACAAAGTAGTTTGTACGTACACATAAAAGTGGTTTTCGTTTTGTTGTCATATTGAAAAAAAGAAATTAAATGACATATATGTATATATATATCATAATTAAATTATAATTAATATGGAATATATATTATATAAATTTTATAAACTCTTTTTAATTCATTCCATGTAAATTGTGAACTAATCACATTGATTTGAGGAGGCGGTAGTCCACACGTCCACAAATATTGTTATCGTTTTTACACAAAATGGAAAGCATGAAGGTATGTTTTATATAGTAATTAAGAAATAATATATTCATAATAAATATAATATATATTATATAAAAATATAGTTTCCGTCATAATTCCCATCCATTATAGTTCATAAAGGAGAAAATGAACAACATTGTTTCGTTAGTGGCAGTTCGCTATACACAATAACGATACGTTGTTTACCCGTTAGATAGAAGTGTGTGTAAGTGTAGGTATAAAAATTATAATAAACATATATCAGTATATTATATATAGATATGTTATTTTATAATTATTGAATAATAATATTTTACGGGGTAGATAAGGAAAATAAAACAAAGGATCTTAAGGAAGGATGTTACCTCTTATTTGGGAAACTCCTTTTGGTTTGCAACAAAGGGCTTCCTTGGATGGATTTATTTACAAATGGAGGATTTTAGGATGAATAGAGGGATTTTGGTACCTCTTTTGAGCAAATTTGGGTTGATCTAATTTCTTGATAGGTGTGAATAAGTGGGAGGGGTGAGTGCCATTTTATAGTGGAGGAGGAGTGACATTCTTGTAAATTTTTAAAACAAGAATTTAAACAATTTTTTATATATGAAAAGTTGTTCTAGTAGGGGTAAAACTCATATTAAAATAATTATAGGTTAAAAATATGTCTATTTAATATATTTTTTACATGTTTCTAGCTATTTTTTGGCCCTTAAGATTATGGTTTACTCCCTTATTAAGCTTGTTTCCCTCTTAATCGCTATAATTAATTTTAATAACATTCACTAATATTTTTATTTAAAAACAATGTTGACATTTTTATACATTATAAATTATTATTATTTAAAATATATAATAAATTTTTACAAATTAAAATCACATATGTGGAAGAAATTAATTTAATTTAATCTCGTATATGAGACAATAAAGTGGGTTTTTAAAGTAAAAATGTTCAAAAGTTTGTTATGTTTTTACATCCAAATTCAATGTGAAATTGATTAAAATGAAATAAATAGGATTAATTTATGTATAATTTATCTAATTGAACATTAAAAAAAATCAAAAACATAATTTAACCTTATAAATAAATTATATGAAAAAACAGCTTTGAATTAAAATTCAGAATTTTTCATTATTCATCAAAAAATAAAAATTAAGGAAAAAATACCAAAAATTCACCTGAAACTAATTTTGAAATATTAATTTCAAAAATGAAGTTTATTTTTTTTATATTAGATTCTTAAAATAGTAATATATTATATTTAAATTAGGTGTGCCATTAAAAAGTGGTAAAATTACCTTTTAGCAAAAAATACATCGTTTTATTCATAAAATTATATTAATTATTTTATTGAACCTAAAAAATATATTGGAGGAGTATCAAAAATACTTATTGAATATATAATATTTTAATTTCATTGAAAACATTAATCAAAATTGGTTTTTTAATTTATTGAGAAATTGTTTTTTGTACATAGGAAAATAGTTTTCTTAGAAAAGTAATTTGTTTCTTTTCTGATTATTATTACATTAACTTATATTGATTGATAACCAAAGGATTAATTTTATACATATTTTTAAATAATATTATCATAATTTATATATTTTTATTAAAAAATTTCATTCCATTTACTTTGGGGCATATATAAAAATATTTTAATTGTCATATTAATTGTATGTTGTAGTTCTGTAAAAACAAAGCCTTGAATATAATGAAAGATATCAAAGGGACTCAATATTTTGTGTAATACAATCCAAACATAGTGTTACGTGTATCACAATATAATCTAAGTGTTGAATTTAGTGCAAGATTAATTTGGGGTTTCATATAACGTAATCCAAATGTAGTGATTTTATATAAAAAAATTATTCAGTGTTGCATGAAACGAAATATATCAAAAATATTAAATTAAATTGATTTATTTTATAAAATATCAGTTTGTTACAATACCAACACCCCTTTGACGCCTAATTGAATTATACTATTGTTTGTAGTAACTTCCTTATGACATGACGAAAACCTAATCCAATTGTAAACTGTGGGGCTATCTTAAGAACTCATATGAATGTACAATGTTTGAGTGAAGAAGAATTATAGTTTCCACCATGAAACATAGATTTTCCCTCACAAACCATACAAATAGTATCAAATTAGTGTCTCTAAACCATTATCCCTCATATCAAATCTAGTATTTTTGGATGGGGGGAAAGTTCCATGGTAGTGGACCATGCATCAATTGATGAAAACCTGGTTGGAAGAATTCATGTATTCTAGGTCCTCCATGACATGGTTAAACCTAAGAATAAACAAGAACTCCTTATTCAATCCATACTTAGATCCTTAAAATAGAATAAATTGTGTATCCTAGTGTGGACTTAGATGTCAGGATTAGGTAGGGGTTGGGGTTGCACATCTCTCTTATTCTCCACTATCCTGTTTCTATTAAAAATTCAATGACATTAATTATATTACTATAGGTTGGATCCCATGATTCCAACCGTGAAGAAACTAGTGAAGGAACTCTAATAGATTCTGGGTGGATAAATTAATGATACAAGATTAGGTGGAATATGATTTGATGATATTAGAGACTCAGTACAAACACCCCAAAATATAGCTATAAATAGATCCTCAATTCTATTCAATAAGGTAGAAAACAATATACAATGAATTTCCCCAACCCCACATTTGATACATAAGTTGAGTGATATAATAGTTCTAAACACCCAATAATTGAGTTAGACTATCAAATTATAGAATCTCAAATTATGACAGACAATAGAAAAATGTAATTCCATTTTTTTCCTTCCACTCTAATTCCATCTATCCATTCCAAAATAATATAGCACAAACTAAATTTAATTTGACTCAATAGTAGTAACAAGAAATGTACTAAATGGCGGAAACTGAAATGCTGCTACTTAGACCAAATTCAAGTGTAGTTTGACCTCCATGTTCCCCATGTAGTAAGTTATATGTTCGAACTTTGACATTCCAGAAGACATAAAGAAGACAAGAAATGAATCCAATTAACTATAGGTATAGAAACACATTTAGTATATTACCACCATGAGTCTCCAAAGAACCTAAGATATGAAAGAGAATTAGTTCATTAAAATATAAGTAATATTTACTAGTCATCTGATTCAGTGGTTGATGGAATTAATAAGCTAGATAGGTAAGCGGTATGATCCCAAAAGCATATGTGTTTCTAATAAAATCACTTTGAGTAGTTAGTAGTGCAACCAGGAAAAAATAATAATGAATATGTTCCTTCATTTCAACATAATCAACACATAAATATTTTTCATCGAAGGGTAGTTTAATGGAACCATCCAACCCACTTCCTAAAAAATAAAAACCTTGACTCATTAACACTCAACTATTTACCTTTTGACAGTCATACTATCTTTTGACAATGATATATCTCACTATTGATGAACTATGGACATTCATTCCCCCATTTCCTACCACTTCCTTTCCCATTCAATGTTCCTCTTTAAAAATTATTCTAGAGGATATGGGAATCATCTCTTGTCCACAACCATACATGATAATTTTCCCTGGGTATTAGTAGGGGAAGATGACAGATGGAAAAGGTAGTTGAGTCATGTGAATGAGAATTGAACACACCATCCAATTCCAAATGGAAAATATTGGAATTTGTACCATACCACATGCCCATTGCACTACTGTTATGTCATGACCCATCCCCCAGGGCCTATACTGTGACTACCCCAAGCCCACCTTCCATTAGCCAGGGGTTGGGGACTAGCATAGGAAAGTTGTATCCCTAAAACAGGAAGGCATTTCCTTTAAAACTGTACAAACACAGAGTCGAAGAACCCAACATGATGCAACCACGAAGTAAAACTGTAGTAGAAAAAGTGTGTACTAAAAGTAAGGGGTCGGAATACAAGCCCAACTAAACGATACAACTATAACTGAAAAATAGAAACAAATCTTGTGATCGTCCACTGAGGATCCTACCTGAAGGGTAGGTACATATCGTCTCCACAGCTCTCTATGTCGTCCATTCTCCTCTATGTATGGCCTAAACCTGTCTCCCTCATGTCTCAGCCAAGCTGCTCGTCGTCTGCACAAGACAAAACAAGGTGTGAGAAAAGCCCATGTAGGGGTGAGTATAACAATAACAAATAGGGACACCGAGACCCTGAAAGGTCACTCAGAATTCCACAAAGTAAAACCACAAAACATGATCTCAATCACAAAACACAAAGCAAAATACACATCTCAAAACAGATATACTTGTCTCATCCATAAAGAAACATAAGGCCCCAGCCTCAATCCATTTCCAAGATTACCAAAGAAGGCTCATAACATAACTCAAGGATCAAAAGTACATGCTCCATGAACTGGCCATCCTTGACGACACCCGTCTGAGAGAAGTACTCCATCATGTACAACTCAACGATTCCTAAGGGAACATCTGAGAGGACGTGCTCCATCGGGAACTTTAAGCTAGAACTACCTCTAGTTCCCAACACTAGAGGTCTTGCAGTCACAGTCTTGTGCCAGAGGAAAGACCTAGGGAAACCAAGTGAAGAGGTCCACTCCTTGAAGTTGTGCCCTACAGTTGAGGGAGCTCCAAATCTCTTGAAGGACCTACCCCCCATCACTACTCGGAGACGGGGGAGTACTACTCCATATGTGAGGACCTGCACCCTACCTGGTAAGAGATTACAACTATGGAAGTTTTTTTGCTGTTGGGGACCCAATCCCTAGTATGTCATGGGAGTACTGATCCCATGCTAGAGGACCCGTACCCTGGCATGGTAGGGGATTACCGACTCTATGTGTGAGGGCCCACACCATACCCGATAGAGGAGTACAACTAGGGTAGTTTTTTCACTGTGGGGGACCCGTAATCTAGTACGTTAGGGGAGTACTGACCCTAGGCTAGAAGACCCTCACCCTGGCTTGTTAGGGGATTAACGACTCTGCTGTAGCACTACATAAGGAAGACCCGCACCCTTGGTTGAAAGGGGAGTACCAAATCCTAACAAAGGACCCACACCTTACCCAGTAGGGGAGTACATGTCTCTATGTGAGTTAAGTATGGAGGGACCACACCCTAGTCCAATAGGGGAGTACCGAATCAAAAGATAGAAAAACCAATTAGAAGAAAACAAACCCACACTCATGATGTGGGGAGTCATGTCTATACCTAAGTAGAGGAGTAAAGAATACCCACACCTTAAGTCATCAAGGGAGTAGCCATCCTAACTCTCACTACAAGAAACACCCTAGTTCTGCTCCTACAGTTATCATTCATACCTCAACTTTCAAGAAGTTCCACAAGTAAGTAAGCTTATGATCCATTATGTCATAAGGGTTCCATAGAAATAGATGACGCATCAATCGGACACCCGGTCTGAATTCTATAGGTGTTTTAGTGCAGAGGGTCCTGTTAGATTTGAGTATGATCCAACCCTGCCAAACTCCAACTTTCTACAAAAGTCATGTAGAGTATCTTAAAATGAAAATCTCACCCCAAGGATCCTAGTGTCGTAGACGGTTCATCAAACAGACATCTGGTTTTCAAGATACGTCCTTTTAAGCTTATTTGGGCCTGAGAGAAGTCTGGGTCCGCTGCTCTTGAACAGCTCAAAGGAGCTATTCAGATCCTTTATTGGTGGTGCTGCCTCATTACCCACGAGAATCATAGGAAGCGTGTCCCTTTCATCACCACAACTTTGGACCGTGGCTACCTTTAGTGTAGTGCACGATGGCGCTCCACCTCCACCTCTGTTGTCGACCGCCTTTCTGACCACCATGGTGCCGAGCAGTGCTTCTCTTCCACCACGACCAGTGGTTTCCAGCCGCCACCCTTGTCTGTGAGCACTAGTGCCGCACCGGCTCTTCTTCTGTGGTCTATTGGGTGATCTCTAGTGGTTCTTTCTTCCTTCCAAATGCACCTATGGTCCTCTCAATATTCTTTTGTCATTGTGCACCTCTTGGTTTCAAGGTTCCATCAAGTTGGAAAAACCCAACTTTGAAGAACGCAATGAAAAATAAGCAGTGGAGGGTTTGGGCCTTGTTCATTTGGACCACGCCCTATTCTTTAGCATTATAATAAGTGATGGTAGTTTATAAATCACATTAAAATAATGATAACCCCCATTCTAATCCCTCACAACGACCACCCACAAATTCAAGAGTGAGGAGAAGAAACATGTTAATTTATCGAATTAAAATACAACATATACCTTGTGATTTATTGGGGACGTCACAGTGGTGGATGAATAATCTCTGTCCGTGGAAGCCGCTGGCGTTCATCGTTGATTCCCCCAAAGACCTCCAAGATTTCATTCCTCATCGGTGGAAGACGTTGTATTACTTCACCAGAGGTTCCTTTCTTAGCGAAGCCATGTGAAAACTCCACCCTGAGCCTCACATAAATATTGGGGAGAAAGGGTGAGTAACACACCAAGAAATTAATGAGATTCATTAATAGTCGTAATTAATGTGCTACATTAACTACACGAGGGGTGGTTACGCAACCATGGTGTTACCAAGAATTTAATATCCCATATTAAATATCTAACCACCTCTATGGTCCCCACCACCACCGCTCAATAGGTGGTAGGAAAAAAAGAATAAATTAACAATTTTTATGTTATTTTATTATTTCATTAAAAGTCACAGAAAAATAATTTTTTCACCTAACCAACTATGGTTGAGGTTAAGCCTCCCTTAAGTGAATCCCGATGCTACAGGTTCAACGGTGCCCTCATATTTTTAATTCGAGCACTGGTTCAAAGTATAGAAAATGTCGCCAATGCATTTACCGAATGTACCTTAAAAAAAGTTCAAAAAATATTAACAGTCACCATCAACCTGCACCGATTGAGATTAGGCTCAACCTAAGGGAAAAACGTCCCCATGAATCCAAAGGTACTATCATATTTTTAATCCAAGTTACGGTTTAGAAGTAATATATTTTCACAATAAAATAATTGTTGCTTAATTATTTTATTTACGGCCAAAAACGTACTTCCACTATTGTCCCGCACCGACCAATGTTAGGGTCTACTTAAGGAAATCATACCCTTAAGAGTTCAGTAGTGTTCTCATATTTTTAATCTAAGTCACTGATCGTTAGTTATAAGCATTTGAAAAATAAAATAATTTTATTTAATTATTTTATTAACAGTTATGCCATTTTCAGGGTTTCTCACTTGAGGTCTGCACTGACTAAACTTAAGTCATGCCTAGGGTAAACCTGTCATCCTGAACACAAAAGTTGCCTTAATTTATAATCCGGGTGCCCATTTAATAGTTATTCCATTTTTTTAGGAAAACCACTCAGGCGTACTATTTTAAACTTAAAAACTTTTGACGGATCATTTTGGGAACTCCGGGCCTTTGAATTATGCGATGTCAGATTTCACGGTCTCGAAATAATTCCATATAATTAAAAAAATATAAGAAAATTTGGGGACATTAAATTCTCCCCACCTTAGGGATTTATGTCATCGAAATCCAAACCAAGTAAAATCAAAAAAATGAGGGTACTAAGCATGTATTTGAGCCTCCCTCTCCCTTGTTCTCTCCTAGAGGTTCTCGTGCTGCCACTAAACATGCACCAGAGGAATCCATCTTCCATGAAGGAATCACTCCTATCGATCCTCTATCTCCACCAGAAACTCTATAAAAGTATCTCCACCATCAAAGTCCAACTCACCCTAGTCGATAACATGTGATGGATGATGCACACATCTCCTTAGTTGCGACACATGTAAAAAATTATTCTCCTTGTGCATCTATGGGGGAAGATCTAGATGGTATTCCACCTCACCCACTCTGCTAAGAAACTAGAGATGTCCGATGAACCACGGAGATAGCTTGTCGCTCTTGGACCCTGGGACACACTGAGAGGGGAGGGTTGAATCAAGGTGTTAAATTTTTGTTTTAATGTGACGAATCATGTTCCCACATTAGGAGGAACGTGATAAAATTATATGATGGATTTGAACAACAAATAAATAAAGACATGTGAAAATGACATACAACACTTCTACTTAGTTCACCATAAGGGCTACGACCAAGGATCATATGCCGACAGTGTTTCAGTCACATCGAAATCCAGAAATCTTCACTATTTTTGGAGTATAAGAGTTTGGTCACAGTCACTATGTGACAAGAATAGTTTAGTTACAAAAGTTTAGGGATAGCTCACTACGTACCTTGGATCACTTCCATTGACCCCCTGGCTCACTGCCTCCGGTGAATTAACACTCAGTTTATGGTCATGAAGGTCCCTTCAATATATTTTCATTAAAGTCTTTGTCTCAGTCCAACATGAGACATTTCTTGCATAGAAGTCCTGAATTAATGCATGAGGAAGCACATATGACGCACACCAGATATTCAAAAACCTGTCTGAAGCATAACACCACACTTGCGCGCAAAACCCCAACTTGTGTGCAAGATTTGGGAATTGTCGTGAAAGATGACTTTCAGGAAACACCTAATTTTTGTGAAACCATTATCTTTCATGAAACTACACCGAAGTGTTCACTTGGTCTTTTCTTAATAAAGGAACACCTTGCGTGGAAGATTTACCCTCTTCCAATCTTTCATGTGCAAATCTTTCACGTAGTTGAGCAACCAGATTTTTTTGGAAAATTATCAAGTCTTACTTGGGGGTATCCACATATTTATTGGCCCGTGATGACCGTGCACACAAACTGTATGAACCCTTTCCATGTAATCTCCCTGATATTCCATGAAAAGGATGACAATAACAAACACAAACCATGATCAACCCAATGTTGATTGACAACAAACACAAACCAAACTCATTTTTCAGCAAAGAACAATCTTGGCTCCAATAGCCTCCCTTTCCAAATATCTACAATACCCATCGGGGTGAGACCCATAGGAAGACACTGTCTCCCTCCTCAAACTCCAAGGGTCTCCATCTCTTATCGGCAAAAGACTTTTGCTGTATCTGTGTAGTCTTCATCCCTGGCCACTAGTGCTGATGCTGAAGGTCCTGGTAATTCTTGTCCACACCAGGATGTAGCACCAAAGGGGGATGTGTGGAACTCCCTTAACACCTCCTTATGTAGCATCACTGGTACCATAGTAAATCTTATTAAAATGATGACGTGCTACCCACCTTAAAAAAATCCTTCATAATCTGGTCTTGAGGATAACTGAGCATGTTGGGCCTCACATTCCCCATCCCCAAGTTGTGCGTCCCGAACTTGCTGAAGGTGTGGGGGAGTGACAGTTATAGACTAGAGGTAAGATACTCCATCACTATCCACGAAGGGTTTTCTATAACATAGATATCTACTCTGACACCTCACTTAGCAGCTGTAAACCAAACCTCTTACTGAGTGCATCTACCACCACACCACCTTCTAAACTCTCAGCTTATAGAGCTCTGCTGGAGCCATCTGATATGTAGTTGTAGATATCAGTGCCATCACCGGTTACTAGCCAATATAGAAGTACCTCTACCTTAAGGGAGGTAATTCTAGAAACATCATTTGAAAAGATGATTCTGCACTCAGCCACAACTGTAGGGATCTAAAATCTCAAAACTCTTTCTCCCACAAGGGTAAGGTTGGCTGACTCAAGAGTTATCAGTTGCCCCCTCCTATGCATGAGTTTATCCCGTGCTTCCTGGGTTTCCTTTTTCACCTATCAAGGAAAACCCCATTCCAACATTGTAGATATAACACATCATTTTTACTAAAACTTTCAATCTGATTATGAACTCTTGTTGTCCATTCCATACTCAAACTAACATCATAAGGCCTCGATGCTGCAACCAAGATGTTTCAACCAAAACTCTCACCTCAAGGGTCAAATCACACCATCAGTATAAGTCTGATTATAGAGTCTCCTCCCAAAGGTATCTCAAGACGTAAGAGTCAAGTCAATGGTTTAACCAGAAACTATAGGTCTTGGACAATATTTGTGGCAAGAAGGAATGATAAGTACCAATGTCTCTTAATACAGAATCTTATAGTAGACACCGATCGTACCTAAAATCATTCATGGAGCCCTTGGGTCACACTCCCTGACCGCATGCATCTACTCCCTTCGTCATTCCTCTATCTCCCTGAGCCTGGTGGGGGCCACATTTGGGTGATGGTTGTAACATATGGAAATGTATACCACCTTCTATTACTCTCCAAGCCCCTCTTCCACATATGCTGCCCGAAAGATTTATCTTCCCCTATCACTTTCTCTTCCTGAAACATTTTACACATCCAAGTCTCCAAGACTAATGTTAGTTTATTACTTTCCTACTCCTGACATTCTCTAGTAGTATCTGCTCAACTGACGAATTTTCAACCATAAAGGTTCTCTCTAGCACCCTAACATAAGTAGGCATGCACATAGAAATAGTCCTAGCTCAGATGTCCCCAAACACATCTTGCTCAGAGGTCTGAGCCCTAAATAACTATTCATATCGTATTCATCGAGTAGATGGAATGGTTGGTACACCTCGACGAATACTCATTTATCAACATGTCTCCCTGTCGAAACTGTAGAATCTCTTGGGAACACAAACCCCTTAGCTGTTTTTGGAAAGAGACCCCCTTCTCTGAATAAGGATCTCAAGCTCTTCCAACAAAAAAGTCACCTCATCGTTGCATAGGAGTAATATAAACCCTATCATCGCCCTGCTGATCCACATAGAATGCTCACTACCAGGACCACCATCTGATCTAATGGTTCCTTGGCTAGATGGAAACTCATTCAACACCTCAAGCTTGTCCTTAGACGCTTGTGATTCAGGCTTTCCATAGAACCTGAGGGGTATATGTCACTGAAATTTGTGTAAGGAACTAAGCCTATAAGTGTCATCTACTAGTATCACTTGTAGTAACTGCTGACCACCAGGAAGTGGTATCACTGGGACACCACCCGAAGGTACCTATATCAGGCAACAATCCTTGTACTGAAGCCTTATCACACTGTAGACCATCCTCATCTTCACACTTTGGAATCCTGGCTGGTTGTCTGCGTGGAGGCATCTTGAAAGAGAATCAATATAAACCATGGTCAATAAGTAATACCCGTTGAACTGAATCAAAATAGATCAAAATAAAAACATTTCCAAAACACATACAATCAGTGTTTTCGTGAACCAAGTCAGAGATCAGAATTCATGGTCCTGGTGTATGGATAGGTCGGTCGTCTCACCAATACTGGACTCCCCAAACTGAAAACCACACTCAAAACACATAACACTATTACTCCATTGGAAATATCAGAGTCCTAGGTCTTTAGTAGAACTGACTCCTCTGACACCACTTTGTCACGACCCATCCCTTTGGGCTCGTGTCGTGACTACCCCAAGCCCACCTTCGTTGGTCCAGGGGTTGGCGACTAGCACCATAAAAGCATATCCCTAAAACGGGAAGCCATTGAATTAAAAATATACAAACACATAGTCCAAGAACACAAAAAGATGCAACGACAAAGTAAAACAGTAGTCGTAAAAGTGTGTAATGAAATTAAGGGGTCGTAATACAAGCCCAAATAAAACTTACAACTACAACTAAAAAACAGAAACATCTCCTGTGATCACCCACCAAGGATCCTACCAGAAGGTTAGGTACAACTCATCTGCACAACTCTCCATGTTATCTTTTCTCCTCCGTGTACCACCTGGTCCTAGCTCCCTCAGGTCTCATCCAAGTTACTCATCATTTGCACAAGTCACAACAAGGTGCTGGTGAAGCCTGTGTAGGGTTGAGTATGACAATACCCAGTAGAGACCCCAAGACCCCCAGAGGTCTATGATAATTCCACAAAGGAAAAACACAAAAAATGATCTCAATCACAAAGCATAAATAAAAAGACACATCTCAAACCATATATACTCATCTCATCCACAAAAAAACATAAGGCCCTAACCTCAATCCATTCCTAGGATTTCTAAAGAAGGCTCATAGCATAACTGAAGGATCAGGAGTACACACTCCATGAACTGGACATCCTTGATGGCACCCGTCTAAGAGATGTAATCCATCAGGTACAACTCAACCATTCCTAATGGAACGTATGAGAGGACGTGATCCATTGGGAACTTTCTTCTATAACTTCCCTTAGTGCCCAGCACTAGAGGTCTCACAGTCACATCCTTCCACCCGAGGCAAGACCAAGTGAAACCAAGTGAAGAGGTCAACTCCTCGACACTGTGTCCTAAAATCGAGGGAGCTCCAACTCCCCTGAAGGGCCCACTCCACATCACTAAACATAGACAGGGGTGTACTACTCCTTATGTGAGGACCCAAACCCTACCTGGTAGGGGAGTACCACTCTGGTAGTTTGTTTGCTGTGGGGGACCCGCACCCTTGTACATCTGTGGAGTACCGACCCCAGGCTAGAGGACCCACACCCTGGAACAACAGTGGAGTACCGAATCAATATGTGAGGACCCGCACCCTACCTATAGTGGGATTAAAACTCTTATATTTTGTTCATTGTAGTTGACCCGCGCCCTAGTATGTCAAGGGTGTACCAACACCTGGATAGAGGACCTGTACTGTGGCTCAGCTGGGGAGTACCGACTCTACTGTAGCACTGCATATGGAGGACCCACACCTTGGGTTGATAGGGGAGTACCTACTTCTAACATTGAGGACCTGTACCCTACCCGGTAGGGGATTATCTCACTCTATGTGAGTTAAGTATAGAAGAACCACACCCTAGTCCAATAGGGGATTACTGACTCCAAATATAGAAAAACCAATCAGAGTAAAACAAACCCGCACTCATGACATGGGGAGTCCCGTATCTACCGGATTAAGGTAGTAAGGAATACTCACGCCTTGATTCATCAAGGGATTAGCCATCCCAACTCTCACCACAAGAAAAACCATGGTCTTTATCCTACATTTGTCTGTCATACCTCAAACACCAATAAGTTCCACAAGGAATTAACACAATGATTCATCATGTCATAGGGGTTCCAACGCAACAAAAGAAATGTCAATCGAACAGCCAGTTTGTAAGCTATATGCATTTTAGTACCGAGGGGCTGGTTGGATTCCACTATGATCCAACCCATAAAAACATCAAATTTCTCCAAAAGTCACATGGAGTACCTCAAAAGGACCTTCTCACTCCAAGGATCCCAGTGCCGTAGACGGTTCATCAAAGGGAAATATGGTTCGAAAGATACGACCTTTTAAGCGTATCGGGGCCCGAGAGGGGTCCAGGTCCGGGCCGACTTGATCCGACCTGGGCCGACCCGACCTAGTTCGGGTTGACCTGACCTAGACTGGGTGTGTCCTAGTTGGGATGGGCCATGGCAGGCTCATCCTGCTGGGTCTTGGACTAGCAAGATCTGCCCTGGCTGGGCTGGACCATGGTAGGCTCGGCCCATCGGCTGGTGCAACCAATGTGGGGTCGCACGGTCCACTTCTCTTGAATGACTCAAATGAGATTTTCAGATCATTTATTGGTGGTGCAAGGTGGCGGCGCCTCATCACCCATAGGACCCACAGGGAGTAGGTCCCTTGCATCGTTGCGACTTTGAGTTGCAACTCTATTTAGTATGACGTGCGATGACGCACGACCACCACCTCCACTTTCAAACTTCTGTCCAACCACCGCGGCACCAAGCGATGCCGCTCTTCCTCCACGGCTGACGGTTGTCGGCCGCAACCCTAGTCCGCTGGCGCCTCCGCGCTGGTGTCGCACCGACGATTCTTCCGCGGGCCACCAGGTGAGCTCCGGTGGTCCGTTCATCCTTCCGGATGAACCTATGGCCCTCTCGGGATTTCATCGTCGTTGTGACCCTCTCGGTTTCAAGGTTCTATCAAGTTAGAACAACCCACCTCTGAAGAAAAAAATGAAAAAAAGTGGAGGAGGTGTTAGGCCTTGTTCTTTTATCCTGCACCCTCCGCGTTGGCATTGAAACAAGGGGGGTAATTTATATATCACATTAAAATAATGGTAAATCCCATTCAAATGTGCCATAATGAAAAACCAAAAATTCAAGAATGAGGAGAAGAAATGCAGGAATTTCTTGTATTAAAAGACAACCCTACCTCGTGATTCATTGGGGATGTCACAATGGTGGATGAAGAATCCCAATATATGGAAGTCGCCGACGTTCGTCATCGATTCCACCAACGACATCCCAGCTTTTGTTCTGCATTGGTGGAAGATGTCACGTCACTTCTCTAGAGGTTCCTTTCATGGTGAAGTCATGTCAAAACTCCACCCCGAGCCTCACTTAAATAAAGGAGAGAAAGGGTGAGTAACGCACCGAGGAATTAATGAGATTCATTAATTGACGTAATTAATGTGCTACATTAATTACATGAGGGGTGGTTACACAACCACGGTGTAACCAGACATTTAATATCCCATATTAAATGTCTGACCATCTCCTTGGTCCCCGCCACCATCGCTCAATAGGTGGTAGGAAAAAAAGAATAAAATAACAATATCTATGTTATTTATTATTTCATTAAAAGTCGAAAGAACTAGGTTTTTCACCCGACCGATTCCGGTTGAGGTTAAGCCTACCATAAGTTAATCATGGTTCTACAGGTTCAATGGTTCCCTTATATTTTTAATCCGATCACCGGTTTAAAATATATAAAACTTTTCTCGCGCGTTTACTGAACGTACCTTAAATTTTTTTAAAAATTATTAATAGTCACCCTCGACCCACGCCAATCGAGGTTAGGCTCCTCTTAAGGTAAAAATGTCCCCACAAATCAAATGATACTCTCGGATTTTCAATCTGAGTTATGGTTTAGAAGTTATAGAATTTAACAATAAAATAATTTTTACTTTATTATTTTATTTACGTCCAAAAACTAACTTCTACTCTTGGCTCGCGCCGACCAATGTTAGGGTATGCCTAAAGAAAGCATACCCTCACGAGTTTAGTGGTGGTCTAAAATTTTTAATATGATTCACCATTTGTGAGTTATAATAATTTGAAAAATATAATAATTTTATTTAATAATTTTATTTACGGTTATGCCATTTTCGAGTTTTCTTACTAGAGGCCTGTGCCGACTGAAATTAAGTCGCACCTAGGGTAAAATAACTATCCAGAATGCAACGATGACCACAGATTTATGATCAGGACACTTGTTAAAAAGTTATTCCAATTTTTTAGTAAAACCACTCACACACACTATTTTAAACTTAACAACTTTCAACAGATCAATCTGGGCACTTCAAGCCTCAAAATTACGCGCTGTCATTTTTTTCTGTCTCGAAATAATTCTATATAATTTAAAAAATATATAAGAGAATTCCCGAACATTACATGTTATACCATGAACTACATACCATATATAAACCATTAACTTAATTTACATCATCTGGGGAAAATTTTAGTCATTTCATACCACCATTAATGAAATCATACTAGTGTACCCACATTGGACCAAATCAAAAATCATATTCTAATGGAAGGCTTCCTAGCTTCTCTCTGACTACCAACCCAGTTACTCTATTCATTTTGTTTGACCACACTATAATTCCATTCCAATACCCTTTTACTATTTCCCAAAGGCACCCATATAAACATTACACTAGTTGTAAAATTGTTAATTCATTTCTAACTAGGTAATAGGACACCGAAGGTGGGTTTCATGCAGTAGGATAACATGCCGAATTGTTCATCCCTAAACTTTCCAACCAGGACCAAATTATTTATTAGAACATACCTATATATGGCCTATCCATTTTTCCTATTTTCAGCTATTCCAACCCACATACACATAAATGTATTGAACCAAATAGCTAATTTCCAAGATAAAATCAAATATTTTTGAGGTGGAACATGAAACTATTCCATTTTTCATCATTCATGGGTCAACACCTCTCTCTTTTACTCAGTACATTAAAATAATAGTCTAAATACATTCAATATTGGTCAATGAGCCTTGTCCCTACTAGATTGATTCTATATTTAACCACTGGATTCAGTCCATTAATTATATCTTAAACTCCCACAACCATACCCCATATTATGCAATTCTGATACATCTCTCCCAGTCAATACATTGGTTTTCTAGTCTTAGATTTGGGAATATAAGAAAATATCCATTTAACTTCATTCTAAAGTTAGTTAGACATATATAGAATTGAATAATTGATTGATATGTGTAATATGAATATCTGTATTCCTATCAAATGTAGGAATGTCTACCTCAGTATTATATTTTAAGAATGGTCACTAGAATAGTTTTTGGTCAAATAGACAACCTTTATTGTGGTTCTTGACTCAGTTTATTAACTACCTACCCCACACCACTTAATGTTTTAGTTTGTTCCCTATATACATTGGATACATTCTCTTGATGGATGAATGTGTTCGTTTCATTGTTCTTTTATTCATAAAATATTGAGTTTAATAGAATTATGTTTAAGACCTTTGGTTGAATCATGAAAATATTTATATCACATTGATGGTATAAAAAAGAGAAAACATTCCCCCACATAAATAATTTCTCATTGTTCTAGAACTAAAACTACTTAGTCCAATCAGAATAGCTATAATATCCAATCATCCAGGTCAACATTCTTTTCCCCAAATACTCACTATATACAAGCATCTCTTTCAAAATAAGTCTAACCCTGATTGAAGAAATTATAATTACACCTTCTATTAAAGACTTACATCTATTCAATTATTAGTCTATAGAAAAATGTATCAAAGGAGTTGGTGACCACTTCATCAGAAGTGGTAAGGTAGGGAAAAGATTCGAAGCTCAACATCACATAGAATGGTATGGTCTAGATTCCATGCCTTCTGATCATTAGATCTAATAAATTACGTGATATTTAAAATTTAAAATATCACTAACCTTTATTTTAGGTTCATGTATTGAGAAATTCCAAAAGTGATCAATTGAAGGCTGACTTGGTGGATGAGGGAGATTTTGAGTTAAATAAAAAATCTAACTAAAGTATGTCTAGCAAGTAGAAACATATAGACTCTATAATATGGGACATTTATGAAGCAGTTGGAGATGCGAACAAGAGCTCTGATTGATGTTCCTGGTCTAGTTCAGTCAATGGGGAGACTTGTAAAAAAAATCATATTTATTTTCTATTACTCTATTTCTACCAATGTGTTTTGGAGATCTCATGAATTCTTGAAACTCTATTTTATAACCTTCCCCCACCCATATTGGTCAAAACATGAAATATTTCAAGAGTCACTAGGTCTATTTGACATGTTATATTTTGAATAAAATAATACTATACTATTATCCCCCTCTTGTGATTCATTATTTTTCTTCTATCAACCTATTTTAAAATAAGGTATATCTCATTAGGTTTGATACCAATAATTTAATTAATTAAATTTCAATACTTGATCTCCCAAAAAAAAATCATTTTACCTCCTAGATCCTATTTATGATAGTATGGGAAGAAATGGGGTTGGGGGCATATCAAGAATCTATGATTATCTCCTCTATCTTTCTTGATATTTTGATAGTAAACTGATATGATCCCTCCTCACTACCTTAGATCAAATCAGGAAAAATCACTAAAAATGATGTTATTATTCTCAATTCATAGAAACTACTATGGGGGAATACATAGCAAATGATATTCCAACCACTACCCATACTAAAAGAATGATGCAAGTTCCTACTTTCATATCATGAAGCAAACCCATATGTTCAAAGAGTCATTACTTCACTTTCAATCAATCTCATTGACAAATCAAATTTAGAAAAACCTCAGTAGTTGTGTGTGATAATAATTATTTTGTATTCAATATTCAAGAAAATTGATGGAATACCAGGAATATATTTTAAATCATGTTTCTAAATCTATATCATATTAGTGTAAGGGACAAGGAATCTATATCAATCTATGTTAAGGAAATTTTATCAAATTATAATGAATTTTTTTAGTAGAAATGGTCCATGAGTAGAGATTGGTGGCCCATATGCCCCTCTAAATATGGGATGAATTATCATTATGAGCTCATCTAGAAATTCAATGCTGCTTATGATTAATCACATACTGTATCTCATACTAGGATCTCAAATTTTTGATGAATAATTCATATAAAATCATATAAAATGATTGATTATTCCATTGTTGTTTTCAAATAAGCTTCTTCTAAAAGAACCTATATTTTTAGTATTTCATTTCATATTTTATCTTCAGGGAAGGAAATATTACCAGATGTTTGACCAGAATAACCTAAGTCTGGGGATAAAAATGTTGGTATAACTATACACTGATGAAGGTAGATCAGGGTATGGATACATAGAATTCTAGAAGAAAAAACTAATATAATATTTCATCATTTTCCTGACTTTCTAGACAGGTTCACGAGTCATAATAGCTACTATAATATTATTGAGTCACTAAACTTCTTTTTTTCCAGAAAAAATATTTTTGAAGATGAAATATTGATGGAATCAAGAAATAAAATAGGCATTATATTTATAGTAAACTTTAAAGATTGTAAAAGGGAAGAAGAATGGGATGTTGGTTAGTTCAATCCTATCAAAAGGGGTAAGAAATGTAAAACAATACTTTATAACGTGTTCTCAAAATTAAAGGTATTTCATTAACCTAGTACCCTGATATGAAATACCAATTGAAACCATATACCACCCCATCACCACCTAAAATGATTTCTCAAAAATAGAGTAGGTGATAATGAATAAAAGAACCTTATTGTTCCTAAAGAGGCCGGTCAACTGGTTCAAGTTGTTCCAAATGAATAGGAAAGTCATTCTCGGCTAGGAATCTCACTTCTGATGAACCAAAAAAAGAACCTACCAATTCCACTTTGTGTTGGTCAGGCCACTAGATTTAGAAATAAAAGAACCCAAGTCTGAGTATATATATAGTGAACTATGTAAGGGACTATAGCTAAAGTCTACATCATCATCTCAATACAAGAATTAAAGATTTATTCTTGGTCAAGTATCCATACGTTAGTGACTCTAGTGCAACAGTTCAACAATTAGGGTAGGATTGTCTCATCTATACGGTCTCACAAAACATAGTCCTCTCCTGATGACAGAGTGAACTTCCTAGAATGGGTTATCATAGAATCCATAATTCTCTTTAACTCTTATTTTAAATTTGGATGTGTAATATCTAATTCATATAGCTTTTCTTTTATCAGAATTCAACTTCTATCTGACTTGGTTCAAGACAGACTAAAAATGTAAATCAAGTTACCGAGATGATTAATATTTATTGAAGAAGGATCCATCCCATTCACAACACTAAAATGGCGGATATCTATTTCCCTAAGCATAATTCTTATCATATGAAATACCTTTATATTCAATGTACTGACATTGATTCCAACCCACTAGAGGCCCGAGAACTGTCTTTGTATTTTCCATCTCCATAATCAATGGACGGAAGAAATTTAGATTACTCATAGAATGATTTTGTTTACTAGAAACTTAATTCTAGAACATATCCATTTTATCTATGAAGATTAATGGTGGGTGGTTCAATCCATCATTGAGTTGACCATTCCTGATTCTCTACACCTGAGGTACCTAAAAACCCAATAGTGAACCAAGTTCAATCATCATGGTTCTCTTTATACACCACGAGGGACATTACATCTTGGATCCTTTCAACTACCTTGAACTTTGAATAGGAATGATGGTATTTGATTGGTAAAAAACTAGATGAGTTTGGTACTAAATGAGTTGATCGTGTGATTTAGAAATGAGGTTCACCTACTAGATTCTTATTCAACACCTATGGCACTAATTTATCCAACGAGTTGTCTATCCATTGAGTGTGGGTTTCATACCTCATTTATATCATTACACTATTCATGTAGGATACAGTTGGTGATTACGTGGTACTTTTATTATCATAGAAGTCATTTTATATAGTAATGGGAACCAAAAGTTTTGAATCATCTAACAATGACAGGTGGTTAAAATATTATACTATGTATAAAACAACAAAACACTAAACATATCATTATAATACTCAAGGTATGGATGGGCACATATTGTTGGACATATTACTTTTGGTTTTTGGAGGTATAGGGAGGATACCTTGTCTGTCCTATGAAAAAAAAGGTAGACGATGACCTATCTGTTAGGCTATTGTGTGGTATGGTAAGAATATTAAAGTAGATTACTAACTGGGTGTGACTATATACTTCTTGATTACTCCCCATGGTCTTTTTTTTCTGCACTACCATAGATCCTTGAGTTTGAAGAGTGCCCATGGGATTCCTTTCCCCCCAAATATCCTCCAAGGGTGAATTAGGATGGAAATAGGTCCCCAAACATCAGTTTTAGTTCCCCTTACCCTAATACAAAACCGACCCCAAGTGTATAACAACAACTCTATCCCCAATACACTATATATTGATTGATAGTTTGATCCCCAAAAATTAAGGTTATGGTGTTCCAATTTGTCTAATACACCAATTATTATTAGAAATGAGTACTGTTTTCTTCTAGTTGCTTCTCCCCATGGATCATCAAACCCATGAACCATAAAATCGCTATTGAAATTTATGTAATTCCTACGACCAATGATCTATAGTCAATATATACCCATTGAGTGTGATAATAATGGTATACCCCCCTTTTATAACTAGACTAATTTGTTCAAGTAGTACTGAGGCTAGTAGTGGTATGGTCACCTCAGTAGGAAATGAGAGAATCATGTTCAATTAATACCAGAAAAACTAGGAACAAGGGTTATATAGAGTGTTTTTGAAGTTAAAATAACACAGGGGTTTAAAATAAGGGGATCCCGCCCTTCAGTTTCAAAAGAGTAGAGGTCTTGAGAAGAGAATCCAAAATTTCATATTGGTTTTGGTGTTGTGATGGGGTTCCAGAAGGTAAAAAATGGTTTATTCTATCACTCATATAATATTATAACAAATGGGGGTTGATGATCTTATATATATATATATATATTAGATTTTCATATAAGATTCATCGATCTCATAGTTTTCTATGCTGTTGGGAACATGTTCTAACATGTCTGCGTACTATTTCCATTGATAATAATAAACCTATTATAATATAGCTATTTTAGGAAAGTAATGATGAAGAATCAACATATTTTAATATGATTTGAATGAAATATTATCGTTGGGTTGTGAGAAGTAGGTATCCAGGGGGACTAGTGTTCTTCCATACCAATGCTTGCTAGGAGGTTGTTCCCATTGTTCAGTATCTTTCTTCGGGCCTATAAAGAAGGTGTCATAATTGTCATGTTATGGTATATTTTTGGTCATTGAAACCTTCCCAACCACTCAATCCTCTTGGGGCCTAGTATCCACTCAGATTAGTTCCATTAGAGCTACTTGTCCAAATGATAATGGTTAAGGTAGCTGAGATAAAAATAGTCTTTATGGAATGACCACTAACCACTGTTGTAAAGACAATGGGTTTGAGAGGTTCACCAACCCTTGCCTTGTTGGCTAATTTTATGCACGTATCCCAAAGACATCCATCCATATATGAAATCATGAACTCTACTCAATTTGAAGGTGTGGTTTGAGAGGTTATCACATTATTCTAATCAAGTCAAAAGGGATCATGATGAGTTGTTTTTTCTGTCTAGAAAAAGGAAGTAAAATCAAAACTTGTAACAATAAAGGGTATACCACACCATATGGGGTACTCTTTTTCTCAATATATAAAATTATTGATGAATCCTATGGGTGTTTCACACACCTATCACTAGCACTGTCGAGATCTAATGATTGAAAAATGGCCATTGATGAAGGTGTTGGGTTGGAGTTGGAATGTGGTAAATGTATTGTGAAACTTTCAAGACATTAGAAAAGTGGGTTCAATTATGGATTTATCTTGCAAGATTAAGGGAAAAATAACATGTCCCCAATTGTTTGTGTTTTTTCCATAATATTTGATATATGTGTAGCTTTATGGTCTAAAGTGACTAGGTAAGATGCGTTATTAAATGAAATGATTCATCCTAGACCTTGTGGGGAAAATTTCAAATTATTGTTTGGAAATAAAATACCAACCAACTAATTAATTTTTTGAATCACTCAATATGGTGGAAACATTTTTTACGGCCACTCTGAGAAGAGGTTTCACTTGAGTGTACATTTTGGATACCATTTATTCATGCTTGAAGGAAAGAGATATATGATACCGGTTTTATATCTAGACCCACATTATGTCTACTTGGTTGTGATTTGTGTTCACCTGGCTGTAGGAAAATTAGCTAACCTAAGCCTAGAGAAAACTAGGTGTTAGAATTATTGCATGCGAGAAAAACTCACCAGTCAAATTAGTTAGTCTATTTTGTGTAGGGTTCCAAACTCAACTTTTCCGTAATATTGGTTCCTTTTTTCTAATTCCGTACTTAGATGAGATCTATATCTACCTCCTTGAAACTTTTCATGTGTATAAAATGATATAAGGGACTTATGGGTCTTTTTTGTGATGTTTGTAATTTTATGGGGGGATTTCATGATCTCAAGCTAGATGGAGAAATACACCTCATATCCACCAAGGTGAAATGGTGTTCAGGAAAGTTATAATGGGTTTTCATGTGATTGGAATGATGGTTATAATTGTTTTAGTGTCCTAGCTTGATATAGGGGGTGGGGTAGGGGGTTGTTTTAATATCTTTATACGCTACCTATATTATATAGATGGTTTTACATTGGGTCACATAGGTGATGGATGTCAACATAGACATGAAAATCAGTTCAATATCTTCTACCATTATTAAGGGGTTTGGTTTGGTCTTTTAGTTTACATCGGTTTGGCTTGGCACTAGTAAAATTAAATTATAGTAGAGTATTAAGGTTGTATATAACGACCCTGACCCCAGTAAGCTAGATTTTAGGGTTACTTTAATACTTTGGAAAAAGATACAAGATATCACATCCTAAAGGACCGGATAGTTTAGTAATATTAGTAACCTAGATGTATACATGAATATATCATAAAATTTTAAAACATTAAATATAATATATAGAAAGTAAAAAAATTATGTGTCATTGAACCAGTTTAAAGATTTCTTATTTATATCCTAGGGAAAGAAGAAAAATAAGTGTGAGATCAAATTCCCTGTAATAGTTAAATAGATTAGGCTCTATCATGTGTAAACAGTTCATAATCAATATGGCATGGTAAATAATTGAAAAAACATTCATTCAATTACTTGATAATGAAGAATAACATGGCTGGAATAAATGATGATCAAATAATTACATATGAAAAATCACTAGAGCTTGAAGATAATCCATGGATATCATAACTAATCAAATAATCACATGGAAATAAATTATTGATTTCATAATGATGGAATTCATAATATTGGATTCCATGATATCAGATATCATGATATCAACACCATCAATACCTGCCACCAAGAACGTTTAATCTAAGGGTAAGTATACCCTATATACCCATTTAATTTTAGTTTACTGATATATCTAATGAGAGAGGTCAATGCGTTGAGTGTCTATAAAATTCTAGGCCTCACCCTTCACTACACGACTAATGCATTCCTCATATACCGAATGATCTATTTAATTCATGAAAAATATTCTTTATCAGGAAATATCATTACTGAGTAAATAAAATTAATTTCCAAAAATTCCCCTTCTAATCACATTATTTTCAAAGTAAAACACCATATTTAGAAATGGTGCATTATTTGTAAATAATCTTATCCATGTTACAAATAATTTTGATATTTAAGGGAAAAATCATGTGTAATGACCTCTAGAAAGAAAATTCTTCAAGGGAAAGTTAATGACTATAAAATTAATCAAGAAAATAAAATTCAATACATTCACAGTTCAAACTAATAAAAAACAATACATAGAAATAATAAGTATGGTATCAATACAATATACCCTTATTGGAGTATAAGTAAAACAAAGGATTTTTATAATTGATGAATAAAAACACCATAAAAATAACCTTAAAACATTCTTGAGGAAAATATCCCTTTCACTTTTAAAATAATGTTATAAAGCTAATAAATTTTAGAATATAGAGGGAATTTTTTTTATTTGAAAATAATATTGTAATCTTTTTAGTGAATCTTTAATTAAATGAGTGGTCATGATAGAGAGATAATTCTATTTATACCAAGTATTTGAAAACAATGATTCCTTTCATATTTTTTTTTTGTAAAAAGTCAAAAGTACCATATTCAGAAAATGAAAATAATATTCCTTTTAAAACATTTTTTAGAAACCAAAAAATGGAAAAAAAATTCATCAGTGAAAAAATTTAAAAATAAAATGGATTTTTTTAAATAAATTTTATAAATATGGATATGGAAGAAAAAAATTTCTGACCAAGTGTAAAAACAATATCAATTTTCCTTTAAAACATATATTGTGTGTCTTGAGTATTTAAAAGAGGAAAATGAAAGGAAAAAATAATTTTTTTTGAAATAATCATAAAAGAATAAAATATATTGGGTTTATATGTAAATATATGATATTTTTCTAGTGAGGACTTAGATATAAACAATTCTATAAAATGATGAGATTATAAAATAAATACTTACCACTTCAGTAACTTTTGAATCATAATCCCCATGAAAGAATAAATTCAAATGAGACATTAAATTCCATGTATATAAATATATTAATTATATAACATATCAAAGTGTTAGTGTAAATACTTCATAAAAATAAATAGGTGTATTATACCAAATATATCTCAATAGAGTGGAATTTGAGATGAAATATCTTACAAAGATAATCCATTGAAGTGAGAATTAATGAATGAATTGATTTTGTTTATAAAATTTAAATCAACATAAAAAGTGTAAATATAACATAAATTAATCATAAGTCATTACACTGATCATCTTATAATATCAAAGACAATGACGAACCAATATAACCCAATAAAAATAAATTGAGTTATGAAACCCCGTACCATTTGGTAACATTCAATTCGAATCCCATTGGATGAAATAATTTGAAATGAAACTTAAAATGACATGAATTATAAACTATTCATGATATAACGTTTAAATGGTCATCATATACACCATATAAAATAAACAACATGAATAACAATATAATATTCCCTAATGAATGGAAATTGAGACGGAATCCCTTTTCTTTGGTCCGAATAGTCACATACTTACTTTATAATCCTGAATAATAAACTTATATTAATTATTTAAATTATTAATTTTTTTTATTTTTATTACTACCTTTATTTTATTTATCATCATGTTATATCTATTTTCTTAATCAAATAAGTTAACATCATATGTTTTGAAGATATTTAGTTCATTGGTCTAAAATGACTTTCGTAGATTAAATATGGTAAAAGAGGTCATTATTCCATAATATACAGAATAATAATCATGAAATTATTATAATTTTTATACACAAATTATAATTTTTAAACCATCGATGAATTATGGTTTTGAAAAATGAATTATGTTACATTAATGAAGATGATAATCCATACGTACACATCCGTAACATTTCCATTTTTCAATGACCAAGATGGAAAGAACATAAGTATTATTTTATTAGTATAGAATAATAAATATCATATAAATATCATATTATATCCTTAAATACACTTATATATATATCATCCATGTTATGTGGTAATGATAGAAAAATCACATCGTTTCACAGAGGTGGTAGTCCACACATACAAACTAACGACATTATAATTGTCTAGTGAATAGAAATGTAAGAAATTACGTCATATATACTTAATTAATATATATATATATATATATTAAATCCATCATTAAACTAGATGTGAGTAGTGTTGATGGAAAAAACTTACATTGGTTTACAAAGAGGTAGTCCACCGTACACATAAATGGAAAGTTTGTCTCCCATTTTATGAAAGAGGATATAGATATAGGGAAATACATTAACATAACAACATATGTTTATTTTAAAGATAATATTTTTAATATATCACATTGGTTGAATAATATTTTAATGAGTTATAATAATAAATAAAATAAAAATTCTCGGTTAAGAATGATACCTCTTCTTCGGACAACCTCATAATTTTTTCAACAAAGGCCTTCCTATGAGGTTTTTCTAATCAAAATAAGGCCTCAATAAATCTGGGAGTGAATTAAGGAAGGGATTTTATTGTTTCTCGATAAAAACAAAAGGTTATTTATGTGTGGGTAAGAGATGAGAGGTGGTTCCCTTTATAAGTGAGGGGAGGGGCACATTTGGAATTTCTTAAAGTATTAAATTAAAATAAGGTCATATTCAAATAATTAATTCCAAATGTCATGTTATTTAAACATGGGATAGCATAAGGTTGAAATATGGCCAAAAAATATGATTTTCAAAATTTTAATTAGAAAAATAACCCTTGACTCTTGATTTATCCCCCAACAAAACCTGTTTTAATACTAACCACGATACATGCTTTTTAAACCTAAAGGATTGTAATTTGACCTCTAAGCCAAAAATTGGGACATAAATAGAAAAGAGATGAAATTTAAAACCATTTATCATCTTAATTTACTTATTCAATTATTTTTCTTATTTTTTAATAATTTAATATAACATCATTTACCATAAACTATCATTAATGTCATTCTTGACCCTATTAATTTAATTCAACTTTAAAGGCATGAATATAATAATGAATTTAATATAAAATACATTTAACCATAAATAATAAATTATTATTAAATATAATATTATTTTGAATCTTGATTAAATCCCAAATACATTAATTTTAATTTTTTAAAAATCATTTACATTGAGTTTCCACTATTTTTACATGCATGTTGTCAAGGTTGTAAAATAAGTTAAGGCTACTATATGATGAATAAAAAATAGAAAACAAATTAAAATCCTGGAACTAATTTTATTATACTAAAAATAACCATTAATATTCCTTAAAAACAAATTTGTATCCATATGTGAACATATAAGAGATATTTAAAGGAAAGAGAGTGACATTTTGCCTTTTTATTTACTTGAATATTTATAAAGGTCACTTTCATGGACATTTTTCAAATAAATGATATAATCCCTTGAATAAGGGTAAAATTAAATTCATATAATAACAACTAATAAGAAAAATGGTGACCATATTACTTAGTTTTAAGCTTGGTTAACCCGATTTATCCTTATACCGTGGTAAATATTTTTTTACTTCTTTGACTATTCATATTGAAAATAAATTTAGTTGGATTTATTAAAAAATAAAAAAAAATTATAAAAAAATTGAATCCATTTAAAAATAATCAATATTTATAAACTTTGGAAATTCATTTTATAATAATCTCGCAAAGCATGATGAAAATTAGGTTTTTAGATAAATATATTTTTCATACAAAAGATGATCTTATATTAACTCTAGGATTAGAATAACCATTATATGAATTATATTATATATATATAGATTTATAATATAAAAATATAATTTAAATATTTCTTTCTTAGTGATAATTTTAATTAATTAAAATGGAGAAACATTATGCACTTAAAAACCATTTTCATAAAAATGTATTTTTAAGCTTAAAAATAAACTTATAGAAAAATAAACAATAAAAATGATTCAAATTTAATTAATTATATTAAATATTACTAAATAATATTTATATTACTCTTAAATCAATTTGAATTTTAAATTACTTAATTCATTGAAAATTAATGAGATTTTTAGAAAAAGTAGTATTTTTTACTATTCATAAAAAATTCACTCTATTTAGAAAAGTCCAAAAAAATCAAGTTAAGATAATTTTAAATTGATAGTTTAAAAAATAATATCATTTCACTATAAATAATATTTATATATCTTCTATAAATTTATAAGGATTTTTCCTCAAAAATCATTAAAAACCACTTTGGAATAAAATGTATTTTTGAAGAATAAAATGAATTTATTGAAGATTTGAGTGATTATTTAATATATTTTTTCATTATATTTATATTTATTAGGAAAATTATATATATTTAAAAAAATTAATATATTCATACTATCTAATTCAATGTATTGGTTTAAATGGTCATATTTAAATAAATTATTTCGCGGGTCAATTATGCCTAGTGTTGTATGTCATATATGTCATCAAACATAATGTTCGTGATTTAAAATATTGTGGTGTTACAATAGAGACACAATATTTAAATACATGGATATTATATCACGTAATATAAATATTTTTTACATTACAAAAATGCATGCCTAAGGACCATAATAGTTTAGTGTGTTTAGAAACATAGAAACAAAATATTCAATCATACTCAAAGATCTTCAACATCTCCCATAAAAAATATGCCTTTAGTACTTCTACCTCAAACATTTATTCATAACCTAGGGAAAAGAAACATAAGAAACATGTGTGCTCAAATTATCATCAAGGGTAAACACGAGAGATATGTAAGCATAATCATGAGCATTAGGGTATGAGAACATGATCATAAAAATAGAACATCATACACTTCATATAAAAGATCATATACATGAATCATGGTATAAATATTTTCAATTCATAAGGCATTAAAATAAAGTAAATAAAAAACATAATTAATAAAATCATAACCTTGAAATAAAACATGGAGTTGTGGAAATCACATAAACATTATTTCCATAGTAGCAAATTCATCATTTCTAAGACTATCTTGGTAGTATGGGTTTATTCCCCATACCATTTTGGCAGTCATGGTTCACTCCCATGGACATCTTTGTACCATTATTTTACTACTCATACCATATTTTTAGTCATGGTTCAATCCCATGTACATCTTAGTAGTTGAGGTTCATTCCCAATACCATCTTAGTCTATCTTATCAGATATAAATATTTACCCAATGCATTGGAGGTAAGGTCACACACATTTCATAATGAAATCATAAATACATGTTCCCCAAGATCATAAATAATCATATCATAACCCATTAAATTAAATGGGTATTATAAACATATAATCTGATCATAACCTATGGAAACATATATGTTTCATAATCATTTCATCATTAACATAACCTATGAAAATAAGTGGGTTTAAAAATTCTATAAATCAATTGAGAGAAAATGGTTTCATAAATATCATTCCATAAAAACATATATATATTTCAAGAAAAATTATTAATGTAACCTTTGGATGAGTCCCAATATAGGCATGAGTAAAATCAACAGATGTCATCTTAGATGAAAAATAATTTTGAAATATCTTTCAAGAACGTCACTTGAGGAACGTATCATTTCTTCTTTGAAAAATTATTTTGAAACATAAAAAATTTAGAAAACCATTTTCTTTGAAAATAATTTGAAAACATAGAAAAAATCAGGAAAATATTTTGAAAACATTTTTCCTTGATTACTTATAAAATAATCTTGAAAAAATTTGAAGACCATTTTCCTTGAAAACATATAAAAGGAGCGTAGAATTTTGAAAAACATTTTTCTTGAGAATTTATAAAAATACATTGAAAATTTATTGACAAACATTTTCCTTGAAAACTTATAAAAGGATCTTGATTTTTTTTTGAAAATCATTTTCCTTGAAAACTTATAAAAGGATATTGAAATCATTTTGAAATTTTTTTATTTGAAAACACTTTTATAACTTATAAATAAGGTGATAAATAATTTTAAAAATAATTTTCATTGAAAACATATAAAAGAACATTTATAGCATTTCAAAAAAAATTTACTTGAAAACTTATAAAATAAGCATGAAAATATGTTGAAAAGAAATTCATTAGAAACATATAAGATAATCTTAAAAACCTTTTGAAAAACACTTTTATTGAAAAATACTTTGAAAACATATAAATAAATAATGAAAATGTTTTGAAACCCATTTTTCATAAAAATATATAAAAAGATATTGAAAACACTTTGGAAAAAATATTTTGAAAATCTATTTAAAAACAATTCTTTAAAATTAACCTTTAAACATGAAAATTAAGCTTTAATTTTTTGATACAAGATAAATCAGTATATATAGTATGAGGTAAAAAGATCAATATTTTTTCATGATAAAAAGGCTAGGAAAATTTATCATTCATAAAGAGATAATAATATTCCAATGAAAACATTGGAAAAAGGAAAAAAATGTAAACATTTCTATTAATGACCATAAGAGAATAGAAGAATATTCAAGGAAACCCCTTTTTGGAAAACAAGATTTTAAAGGAACACAACTTTCCGATCGAAGAGAAGGTAAATTTGAGGTTTCTTGAAAACAATTTTTTAACTATATTATACACCAATGTTTGAAATAAATGGTACCAATATATGAATATATCATTAGTAATAATATTAAAATAAAAATAATGAATGTTCTTGAGATATGGATCATAATATTTCACCAAAAGGAGCATAAACATAAACAATATTGGAAAGCAAAAAGATTATGTCAATAAACTCTTATAACTTGGTAACATGGGATCATAATATACATATTATAAAAATAAATTTAATTAAGAATAAAAAATAACTAGAATAATTAAATTCATTATATATCATGGAAAAATGGGATTATATACACCTCAAAGAGAATTATGGTGTATTAGAATGAATGAGTCTCAAAGAAGGCAAACTGAGACAAAAATATTTCACAGATTTGGTAACTTTGTAAACTTATACCCCATGAAATAATATCATAAAATTAATATTTAAATACCCATAAATATAATTTTAATATATATGGAATTCAATAATTGTTAGTACATACACCACAAAAAAGGAAGGAGTGGTGAACATAGCATGTATCTCACAGAAATAAAAAGTGAGATAAAATCCCTTACCTTGTGTCTTGAATCTCATCGTACTCATACAAATAACTTGTATAATAAATATTAATTTATTATAAATATCTTATAGATTAATTTTATTACATATAATAACATATATTGTTTTATTATGATCTTATATTACTCTCTTGTTAGCCATTCTATGTTAAAGTTTCACTTTGGGTAATATCTACGTTATTCTTCACATGTGTCTTAATTTGTTATATGATTGGTCCTCATAATTATATCATGACTTACATAATTTAAACCATGATTTAAATATCATGTATATATTTTATATGTGTATTATAATAATCTATATTATATATAATTATGAAATGGAATACACCGTTCATGGAGATGGTAGGCCATACGTACGCGTGAATGCTAGTCCCGTTTAATTATCGTGTTGATAGAAGAGAAGTAAAATAAATATATGTATATATATATATAATTATTAAAGTATATTTATTATATCATACGTATCATATATATTCACTAAAACCATCCTTTATGAAATTCATGTTGTGTATGAATGAATCAGGTAGCTTTGAGGGGGTGGTAGTCCACACTTCCCTAAAAAAAATTATCATTTTACAAAAATGAATATAAAAAAATAAATGTGATTAAAAAATGAATAAATAAGAATAGATAAATAATAAATATAATATATTACAGATATAAATATAGTTTCTATCATAACTTCCACCATGAGAGGCGGTAAGGAAAAATTGAACAATCATCATTTTGTGAGGCGATAGTTCTCTGTTCACATAAGAAGTATGTTCGTTACCCATTAGATAGAGGTTTGTGTAAGTTTATGTATAATAATTAGCATAAAAACATCATAATATATTTAGGATATTGTTTTTTTATAAAATATTGGAATAAAGTTAGTGTAGGTGGTGTCGACGGAAAATAAAAGAAAGGAGCTTGAGAGAAGGTGTTACCTCTTAATCAGGTAACTCATTTTGGTTTATGCTAAAAGACATCATTGGAAGAATTTACAGCCAAATGGAGGATTAGAGGACTAATTGAGGGACATTTTGAGGGATATTGTTTAGATATTTTTCTATCCTAAGAGGTTTTAGTGGTGTGAAGAAGACGGAGAGATGGTGGCCTTTTATAGGGAAGGAAATGGACTCACTTGGAATTTTTTAAAAAAGTATGGTGTACACATGTTCATACCTAATAAAAGTCATAAAAAAATCAACATAAATTTAAAATTTAAGGATTATGGGAGAAATATTTCCAGAATATGGGTTTTGGAAAAGTGAATAGGTCATTTGGACCCATAAAATTAAGGTTTAGTACCTAATAAACATAATTTGACATTAACTGTTGTGATTAATTTTAATCACTTACTAATATTTTTGGTAAAAAACTTAAGTTGATATTATTATAATATAAACATTAAAATTATTACAATGGTTTACTTTGGATTTTAAAATTTTATTTAATAGAATCATAAAAATTAGGATTATTGTTAATCCCACAGACGGGACGAAAATAACAGCCTATAATGTTGAAAGAAGTTCAAAATTTTATTGAGTTTTTATATTCAATTTAAAATTGGAATTGATTATAATGACAAAAATTGTATTAATATATGTATAATTTATCTAATGTTACCTTAAAACAAATTTAAAATATAATTTAAAATTTTATAATTATTTACACTAAAAGGAAGTTTTTAACCAAAAAGAAGAATTTTTCACTATTCATCAAAAAAATGAAATTTATTAGAAAAATCTAAAAAATTCACCGCAAGATAATTTCAGCATTCTCAATTAAATAATTAAGTTTATTTTTTCAAATTAATTTTTTAAAATTTTAAAATATTAATTTTATTATTAAAATATTTTTATTCGAGAAAAGAATATTTTTAAACATAAAAGGACTTTACGAAAAATCATATCTATCATTTTCCATATGTTTTTTATATAAAAAATTTATAAAAATACATTAAAATAAGTTATTAATATTAATATTACTATTTTTAACATCTAGGTTATAATTATATCATTTAAAAAATTATAATCAAATGATACTTCACCAAAAATCAGTGTTGCATGAAATGTAAGCCTTGTCGGTGTTACACGTAGTGCAAGACAAACTTGGATTTCATATAGTGAAGTCCAATTCGTTATTTCATGCAGCACAAGACAAGTTGGTTCCATGTGAAAAGAATGTTTGACTTAGTGTATATATATATATATATAATTATTTCTAGTGTCATGTGAAATGAAAAGTATCAAAAAGATAAATTAATTTGAAAAAAAATAAAAAAATATTGGGGTGTTACATTCTACCACATTATATTGAATCTTACCCTCTAAATTAATATGTATTATCAATGGTTTAATACTTTAATTTTTTTCATAGAAACCCACATCCTAAAAATGAATACTAAAACTTCTCGTAAAAAGGGAAAGTTAGAACCACAACGGTTACCGAATGTAACATATAACTAGGTTTTCATATTTTAGAACATAGGTTGGGAGTGAATATTGGACATTGATTAAAAGTGTAAATATTTATAGCGGTGATTGAGGTCATCAATCACAAACAAGTTAATCTCTTAAGAATGGTTGAGGGCCTCAAAGTCATTAATCTGTAATGATTTATAAGGCCATCTGTTAAAAAATGGTATTATGACAAAAAATTCTTTTGTTTGTTATCCTAGCGTTGATTAATTCTTTTATCGACCAATAATATAAGGAAATATACTTAATTTATATATTTCTATTCATAAAATTTCATTCTTTAGTTATTCTTTTATCAATTTCTTATTAATCCATTACTTTATGTAATAGACATCTAGAAAATAACTTTGCTGCCTAATGTGCTAAAATACAATTTTAACATATCTTAAGGCACATAAATGAATGAAAAGAAAAACTATTTATCTATATATATTCTTAGAAATCAACATCGATAATACATTAATCTATAAACACAAAAACTAACACCAGTTTTTCATTATAAATAATTATTCATTAAAAATAATTATACATTAACCATGCCATCGTGTAGGCCATTGGTAGACGTGAAACCCTTATCATCCTTTGGTCACAGTTTCAAGACACGTCGGCTTTTTAGAATTATTTGTTTGTCACCTGACATATATGAGGTCCTTTTCTAAAATTACACTAAAATAATTTCTAAAATATGATGGACATCCATGAAATAAGGTTAATCACTAAATATCCCTTTAAATATTATTTTCAATACAAAATAAATGAATAAAAACTTTCTCTGAAGATTAACTTAAACATTTACTGAATGGTTAACCTTATAACCCTTCTAAAAGATGAAACTCCGAAACATTGGGAAGAGAGTTCTAAAATCATCCTAACATTAATCCCCCATATATCAAAAAGTATCTCTTGGTTATCACATTCCAAACATGTGAATACGCTCACAGTGAATTATCATGAATCATGGTAACATCCTGAATTGCTATAAATAATTCTAAAAAACTTATATACTTCATTATTCCATAGATTACTGGTTATATCCTATAAATCTAAGAAGATGTAAACTTCATCTGTGAGAGCATAAACTACTTCTCAATGAGTCCTTAATTAGTTCTAATGTAATCAATACCTTCCAACTTACTTATTCATATCCCACATATCTTTATCCGAACCACATTATCGTAATATAAGAAACATATCAAGATTTATAATTCCTTTAATCATGTGTTTTCTAGGGACTTCACCTTGAAATTATATCACTTTTCTTTTCCATAAAAACCATTCAACATGTTCTTGTAAATCCCTAGTGAAAAACAAAACTGAACAATTCTTATATATATATATATATATATTTAACCTTTCATATTTCATACTTCATAAATCTAAATGCATAAAATCTTTTACTATTCCACTTAATCCTTATGAAATTATCAAGGCTGCCTCATCCTATTACATAATACCTCTTTTCTTTCACATTTCAACTGTAGTCTCTTTATCATCTACACTGTAACCATTAATCATATCACGTCGCTGATCCTCTTCAAGAGATTTCCCCTAGGTAAATTGAACTTAATAATGGCTATCTAATCCACACTTAAAATGATTATCCTTTGATGATTTATTAGGGAGTCCAATATTCCCATCCATATCGTTAACTGAACTGTTCATTTTTTCCTTGCAGTCACTCACTTTGTGCCCTTCTTTTCGACAGTTAGAACATATTCTTGTTCCTCTAAGACATTAACTTATGTGATTACTTCCAAATTATTGACACAAAGGAAACAAATTCTTATTTCCTACATGGTCTCCATTACCATAACTCTTAATGAAGTCTTTATTTCTTTTCAATGGTGAGTCAGAGAGTTGGTTATGGTATACTTTATTAATCATGTTCTGTGATAATTGATTAGGAATGATCACAACATCCTTCAATCCAGTGACTATCCCACTTGATTTCTCAAAAGAAAATCTCCCTTCACATTCAACGATAATCCAGTTCCTTCCAATTCCTTCCATTGACTAAACCATAAGCATAGTGTGAGTATTATTTATCATTGCATGAAACAATACAGTAATGAAAAGAATTACATAAAGGATGTTTAAATCATGCAACATTGTTTAATCTACAACACTCTAGGTTCATCCTAGGTTAATAATAGCCAAAATATATTTAAATACTTCATGATGGTTTGTGTAACACCCCAATCTTCCAACAATACTCTTTTCTTTGAATAATTCAATGGCTTGCGTTGTATGCAATTTTGAGTTCAAGCATACCACGGCCAATAAAACTAGACATTATGAATAGTAATGCACACTTTTTGAAATTTTATAAATTTTATTTTTCAAAATGGACTTCATTTTTGAATTCAGAATATCAAAATTAGCTTAGGGTGAATTTTTGGTATTTTTCTCAAAAAACTTCAATTTTTTATGAATAGCGGAAAACATTCCTTAATTGTTTAGAACCGAATTTTACTTAAATAATAATTATTTTTATTTAAATTTATTTTAAATTAAAAATAGATACATGATACAAATATTAGTTCAATGTAATTCATTGGAGTCATTTTATAACAGGATTAGATGTAAAAAAATTATTGAATTGTTTAACATCATTTACCCACCTTCTAGGGACATTTGAAAATTTACATAAAAAATAATTTTACAACTTCTGTGAATTTAATTTTAAAAATATGAGAGAAAATATTGAAATCAGTAAGTAAAATGTGGTTCAATAGGATGAAAATAATTTTGGGTGAATAGTAACTTTTTGAATTTTATTTCCCGTAGTTAAAAGTAAATAGGGTAATTAAAGGTAAAAATGATATTATAATTACCCTAACACATGTCCTAATTCTATTGGATAAGTGTATTTTTGACCAAAATCAACCTTATGAATAAAATATGATCCTTTTGGTCCACTTGGATTAGACTAGTACATTTATTATTATTTTATTTAAAGAATAGTTAAAAGTTTTAAATTCAAAGATTAATAACAAAACTATTTTTAATATAGGGTTATACATAAGATAAATTAGACTATAAATATTCATTATGAATATAAAAATATTTCCTACATAATGGTATTTTATTTATAATTTTTAGACATTAGATAAATAAATTTATTTATGACATAATGATGATCCAGTAATTACCTTATTGTTTAATGATTAAAATAATTAATATTATAAATATTAATATAATCGTAAATTGAAAATTTTTATGTATTCCACAAATTTTATAGGTTAATATGACATATTAGGGTTGATTAAATATTTTTTTTTGAAGTGTTAAAGTTTTTGTGACTTTAACAAAATCCAAATTCTAAATTGTGTCAAAATTTATATAAATGAGTTTTTAAAACAAATACTATATTATTATTTGATATAATATTCCTAAAAATACATGGTTTGGAAAAAGAACATAGATAATGTTATATATATCAATAATTAACAACTTGGGGTTCTCTCCTCTTTTTATAGTATGTTTATTAACCATTTATTATAATAATACAAGAATACATGGTAAAAGTTAAACTATTTAACTAAGAGTTTAATCTAAAGAATAAGGTTAATATGGTGACCTAAACCTATCTAAAACATATTGTTTGAGATTTTTTCTACACATACCCACCTTTTGGTCAAAATAATTCATTTTTGAGCCATTATAAACTGAATATGATTGTATAATAAAATAATATTTCAAGATTTTTCTAAAGTGACCCTTAGCTATCATATAAAAGGGTACTTCCCCTTCTCTTAATTTCACACCACCAAATCCATTTAGCTCGGTCAAAACCTACTCAGTTATCCTCAAAACAACCCTAAATCAAACCTATAGGACTTACTTTTATCATAAAGACAACCTAAGGTTCCCTTTTGATCAAATCAAATGGAAGCACCCGAAGAAGAAGTAATTATTTCATCACCTCTTCCAAAGATCCTTTATTATTCCACTTCTTATTTATTTGATGTTTCTATACCATAATAATAACTCGATTAACTTGTATATACTGTGATGTTATTATAAATATGGCACAACCATATTCATTATTCTATCCATCCTATGAATGACAAAGTCACCATACGTGCGTACGTATGGCTTACCATCTCCACGTAATGGTATTGTTTTTTATTCAAAAGTAGATTTTTATGATGGGTATAATAATGTTTATAATTGATTTAAATAATGAATATAACATGGTAATGATTCTGTATATATAATACACCTTTTTACCATATATATATTGATATTGTCGCCCATGTGTACGTACGACTTACCGTCTCCACGACGTGATGAGTTTAATCTTCAATGATCATCCTTAAAATTTTTTTATAAATATATATATATATATATATTGATTAATTATGAGACATATGAAATTATATTTATACTAGAAAAATATATATTTATGTATATAAATATATGTTGTTTACTTACATCCATATTATACGATAAGAAAATAGAAATAACGCTCGTGCGTACGTACAGACTACCGTCTCCATGAATGATGTTTCCATTACATATATCTATCTATTATACATATTTATATTATGAATATATATGAAATATAAATAATTCTTTATATTCTTGAAGTATTTAAATAATAATCTAAGTGATATGATCAATAATAACAAGTTAAAACACATACGATAACGAAAACGATTATTACACGAAATGTCACTTTAACATGGAAAATATTATTAAATGGGTAGTATAAAGTTATAAATGAATAATATATGATATAATAAATATTAATATTGTTCCGGTATAATTTAATAATATAATATGGCCATTATACAAGATGTTAAACATACTCTCACTAAAGGAAAGTACAACTTAAGGGTTAATTTTACAATATCATTATTATCCAAGGTTGTTTATATGTAAGTATCTAGTGGGACCTCTTTATCATCTACATCAGTGTTTCTTAAAAATGCATTTCAAATCATTTTTAATATTTACTATACTATGGTTTAAAGTCATTTATACTCTCGTTTGACTTTTTATAAAATGGTTTGAAAGGAATATTTCCATCATTTTCCAAACAAGGTACTTTATTACCTTTTCGACAAATTAAGGTAAGAATGTTATTTTTAACATATATGGTGGGTGTGTCTATTTCCCACCATTATAACACCTTCAAATATTCCCATAAAATATTATTAGAATATTTTCAAAATAAATGTTTTCTATTATAATTACATGACTTTTAAATGATTTAAAAATTGGAAGAGATATTCCACTCAAATATTTTTGATTTCATCTATGTCAACATCATTTGATGGATTTTACACTTGTTTGAAGTTGATTTATTATGATAAAAGCTTCCTTGTTGTATTGGATGTTTTGTGATATGTTTGACTATGGGTGTGTTATTTTTATACCATTCATGGTTTAAGGTTAAATTATTAACATTTTGTATGCTAGTTTTAATATGAATGTTTATGTTATGTTTCATCCTTTTCATATGAGGAATGAATTGGACTAAGCGACAGGAGGAGCCTGCTATAGTTTCTCAATGCTTCGGTAGGTCTCATGAGACAAAATAGTACCTTGACGTAAGTCCTTGAAAAAATATTATTTGTAGTCTTGGTATGAGGCCTTGGCAATGTGGTTATGATGTCCGACATTATGCATTACATCATTATGAAATTGGATATTGGTATTACATGTGATTATTCCACTAGTAGAATGTTCATGTGAATAAGTAAATGGAATTATTTGATTTATCTTTTCCATATTATTCTGAAGTTTTTGTTTAAAATGTTTTTGTTTTAGTCTTATACATTGCCTTAAATGTTTATTCTTATTTATGATAGTTTCCTCTATATTGTTATCTTTACTGAGCATTTGAGCTCACCCCTTTCTTATGTTTTATTTTTCCAAGGATGTGAAGAAGTATATTACGATTAACCTGCTAGAATAGGATAAGGGATATAAGAGTGTTCAAAGGGGAAAAATGTTGTTTTTTTTATTTTGTGATGTAATGTAAAACATATATATGTATCTAGTACATCCAAGGCTACTAAACTGATTGGTCTTTCAGAACATGATACCTTATATCATGCAAAAGTAATGTAACAATTCACCGATTCTGGGTAACTAGAGATGGGGAATTATAGTTTTTTAATAGTTTTTCAATTCCCAAAGCATATTCCCTAGAATTGTCAAACCAGGTGTGAAGAAAGGCCCATCGTCATGTACCATATTATCTTGAGTTAGGTTCGAAACAACTTTTCGGAGTTTTTACCCCTAGTTACATCTATTCCAGAACCACATACACTTTTAGTATCTAGAAATGGATGTATTTCTAAGAAACCACTCACTCTATCCTTTACCAGATTTCTAGGGCATTTTCTTAAACATTAACTCATCCTTATACTTATCCTTAAAGACATCCCAAGACATATCCTTTGAAATATACATGGGGATATCACTAAATCTTTTTCAATATATTTTCCAAAGGTTTACTAAAACGTTCATTTGATACCAACTATAGTGACCTAGGCTTGACATAAATGGATATTACAACATTTTATTTGAATATTCAATACATTAAAAAATAAATTCCCGAGGACCATGATATTTTAGTGTATTTGGAAACATGGAAACAAACATTTATATCCTCGTAAAATATCTTCCAAATATCTTATAAAGATTTCCACATTGAGTACTTATACCAAAAACCATTCATCATAACCTAGGGAAAAAACAAAAGAAATGGGTGAGCTCAAATTCTTAGTAAGGGTAAACAAGGGAGATATGTAAGCATAATCATGAGCATAAGGGTATAAGAAAATGATAATGATAATAGAAGATCATACCCTGCATATCAAAGATCATATACATGAATCATTTAATAAATATTATTAGTTCATAAGGAATGAATCTTAAGGAAATAAAGAACATAAACCATGAAAATATAACATAGGAATAAAACATGGAATTGTCATAGACATATAAGCATATATTAAGATTTCCATAGCGTCAAAGTCATCGCTTCCAAGATCATCTTGGTAGTATATGTTCACTCCCCATACTAATTTTGTAGTTATTATTCACTCCACAGGAAATATTAGTGGCATTAGTTCACTCCTCATACCATCTTGGTAGTCAAGTTTTAGTCCCATGACCATCTTAATAGTCAAGTTTCACTCCCAATACCATCTTAGTCTATATCATAAGATATAAAACTTTACCCAGTACATTGGTAAGAGATATAGGTCCCTCATGTCTCATAATGAAATCATACATACATGTTCCACAAGATCATAAATAATAATATCATAACCATTGAAATGAAATGGGTATTTTAAACATGTAAGAATTTTATAACCTATGTAAAAATATAGGTTTCATAATCATTTCATCACAAATATAAACCATGAAAGGAAGTGGGTTTCAAAATCATATAACCCATGTGAGAGAAACTGGTTTTATAAACATCATTCTATCAAAACATATACCATTAAAGAAATAATATGAATGGATTCTTTAGATCACTTACAAGATAGTCGTGAGTTACATCAACATATGTCATCTTTTATGGAAAATAATTTTGAAATATTTTAGGGTCCTGAAAACTTCGCAGAGGGAAGAAAATACTCCAACAATTACATTGCATAAGGAAGAATGTATTCTTTCAAGTATAGTAAAGAGAATGAACTTCAATTGAGTAATAAACTTCAGAAGAAATTTTATGGAATTAATGTTTTTAATGAATTTTAAGCGACTTGTGTACTATCCTTGGGACGGGTTTGCGGACCAAATGGACCGTGAACCACCAGTACACGGAATGAACCATGAGGCATTGGCCCACAGAGCGATGTCCAGTGAACCCAAAAGACTGCGAACCACATCATTGAGGGAATCATGTGCATGAAGGCCATATACATACCACCTAGAAAACTCAACAGTTCACGGATGAAGAAAATCATAGGGGTTCTGCAAATCATGACTTGTGAACCACAACCTCTGCAAACCCTGGTTGACAAAGTCTTCTGCGGGTCAAGATATCTCTTCATGGGCTTCCAAAAATGGTGATGCATTCCCATTGACATGATTTCCCCAATGCTCTATAATAGTACCACATAAGGAATTGAAAAAGGAAGGATAAAGAAAACTCGAAAGGGACCCCATAGGTTGGAAGAAAGAATTCAGAGAAGATTCCAGCTTCAATCTTGAATCATCGGTGTAGCCCGAATTTCAAACCATGTGTTTTCGTAGGTACAGTCAGATGTGAAACATAAAAAGAGGGAACTTAATAATAATAAAAGGACTGCAAACCTAATTGGTGAAATATTGAACTACATATTTCTCACAAATGAACACTCCACAAATGATAGTCTTGAGGACCCTCCTTCAACAAGGTGTTCCCCATAGTGTATTTCTATGTGGATTTTACTTAGTGTCATGTAATGCATCAGCACATGGATGGAACCCAAAGTGGAATGATAGACCACATTGAGGACTGTTTACCATTGTGGTGTATAGTGTTCCTTTCCCTAGCCCACATACTATTTCGGTACTTAGACGAACCCTCTTCCCAGATACCACTTTGGTATGCAGAGCTCCCCCATCTTGCATAAGAAAACTGTATGCAGAATGGGGTGTTTTTGGATATTCTTCCCTCCGATTCCAATATCACCCCTCTTTTATCGTCGAGTATTCCATAGTCCCTCAGTGAACCAGTCCCCCAACAACATGCCCAATCTTCCTCCAAAGCCACCCGACTCTTATGATTAGGCCATTGGGGGCATCAGTGCACCCCCTTGTGTCTACATACCCATGGTAAGCAGAGTCATGAAGGATCTCCCCCCAATGGATCAGACTCTACGGATGTCTGTAAGTCTACATTCCCATGGTAACCTGGAGTCCAACCATGGGATTCTAATGTGAACTTCCATATTCCAAATATTAAGGGTGGTCACCTACTTTTCTATTCAATGAAGAATCGTGATCAGTCGAAGGGGTTATGTTCTCTTCCACTTGTGATGAGGACAACCCTCCTTCCCTTTCTTAGAACACATTTCGAGGTACTCCCACTGAGGTAAGTCCCCAATATTCTGAAGGCTGAGGTGCATGACCTTTATTTTCATCTCACATTAAAAGGTTCAACGATTCGCGCCCTAGCCCAACATCACCCTGACCTCTTCTATCGTAGGCTCACCCTCTCCCATCAGGAGGATAAGAGGTGTGTGGTTGGTTGGATCTCTCACATCCAATTGTTTCTCACATCGAGCACGACTCCCATGGGGTTATAGTTTTGTGACGATTACAACATCCACAAAAATCCGAACTACAGGAACTTTGATTCCTGATCAAACCAGGATATGTATGATGCCTACATGAAGGCCCGAGCTCAAAAGGGTTCCCTTCCAAAAGGGTTCACCCAATAATGTACCCTCAAATGGGAAGATTCCATACATAAGCCCCAGTAATTCTAAACTATGAGAACTCTGATTCCCAATCAAATGCGGATACATAGGATACCTACATGAAGGCCCAATCTCAAAAGGGTGCCTCTCCAAAAGGGTCCACCCAACAATGTCCCCCTAAATGGGAAGTTTCCATGCATATGACCCAATCATTTTGAATTATGTGGGATCTGATTCCTATCCTAAGGATACATAGTAAGCCCATATTATGGGTCTGACCCCAACATCAAGTTACCTTTTGTCATCCCTAGATGATGATAAACTCTAGAGTACCTTATCATATAGCTTATGTCAGCATTACCTCCGCAGCATCAATTCCATGTATACCTATGATGATCCTGCAAACTAGGGTAGCTGATGGACACACTCTTTGGGAATGAACCAAGGATTTATGAACATATATACATGACATAAATCTATATGTGAGTCTCAAAATAGGCAATAATCCCCCCCCAAGGGGCGCGGTGAGCCTGAATCCCCATCCTCTCAACCAATGGAGTCCTCAAGTGTCGTTGGCCAAATCATTATCCAACGAGCATGTTCCTTGGGAAAGCGGGTCCATGAACCTTGTATACTCGGGCCATTGGGTGTTTCTGGATCCCCCAATAAACCCATTGGAGACCATCTGAGGAAGTGATTGTGGAAATAGTGGGTTCCCTAGACCCAAGTATTCAGTTATTTTGATTACCATATCATGTATACAGTAAGCTATGCATGATTTATTCTTACCATTATAGTGTATAATTTTTTGTATCCAGTATTGAAATGGTAATGTCCAAAGGTTAATTTTCGTATCAAAAGGTTATATTAGTTCCTAGGCTATAATGATAACCTCTAGATACTATGACATTAATCTTAAATATATGTTCTATGGTCTAGATACATCTTACTGATTGGAAAAAGTAGATGTTTGACCATCAGGTGTTAGGGGCTCATAAACATTGAGACTTCTTCTCACAAAGTTCGCACTTGATGATCTCTAGTAGTGAGATCATAAGGACTGACCCGCCAATAAGAACTCCATATGTTTTGGGTGTTATTGGATGTTCCTATCTAGGATCATGAGTAATGTTCTCCTGAATTGAGATCATTACCAATGCATGTCATTTGATTGCATACTTTGATACAACATGAAAACCATGGTGATGAAGTCGTGGTGTGGTTGTTTGTGTTTGGTTCATCATTGATGGCGTGCCATTGGTTAAATGGTCAAGAAAGGATTTTTCTCTTACGAGTTATGGAAGTAATATATCTCATGCCATTTTGTTATGGATGGTAGTACCTTTATAAGACCATGGCCATGAAAGTAAAGGGTAAATCCACCCAGTTAAATCTAAAGCAAGAAAATGGAGATGGAACGTGAGTGCATCCTTCTTTATGAGAAATTACAGAAAAAGAGACTATATTATACAGTGCGTGTTTGTAGGTTGGTTGTCGCTACTATGAAAATCCTTATCTCTTCAGGGGCCATGATGGAATGCTAGATCCCACTCTTGGTCTATGAATATTATTCCCTACTATCGATATAATGCCCCAAAGGCTCACACACAATAGCATATTCAAGAATCTACCCTATTCAGTTGAATATGTGTTTTGGACATGGCGGGACCCACCATAGGGGTCCAGTATTTGTCCAAGGTAAAGAGATCACCAATTAAATAAATAAATTCATATAATTTGAGTTTAGAATAATGAGTATTGAATTTATTTATTAAATTTATTTACGAGTTTCAGTAAATACATAAAAAATATTAGTTGAAGAATATTTAAATTATTCAAGGTTAAATTAATATTTATGGGAATGACAAGTCAAGTTAATGACTTAATTATTATCATGTAATATATTTTAATATATTACAAGTAAATGATAATAATATTTATGGCTTGTTTAAGTAGTCATAAAATTTCATTGATAGTCTGTTAATTATTCGGGGCTGGCGAGGCGATAACAGGTATTATAATTAACCCCTATAAATAGAAGAGGAGGGGATTTTAACAAGTATTATTCATGGAGATTCTCTCTCCTCTCCTCTCTCCCATAATCTAGAGAGATATCCTCTCGATCCAAGGATCATGGATCACGAACTCTCTTAGGCATTACTATCGAAGTGATTTGTTGATCGTTGGAGCGTCGAAGGTTTCGTCGCAATTCCATGCTAGCACACGAATTATGGGGAACGACGCTCCCGCCGATTCCTTGAAGTGTGTGTGGACGATCTAGAGGAATTCGACTTTAGATTCTACGAGCAGTGATCACCAATGATGAGATGATGTCATGCACAACATCAGAATTAAACAAATTATTTTTATGGTTTATATTTGTGCTTAAAACCCTTCAAGAACGATCCTCGGTTTTAATCGGATAGTTATTCACCGACGTCGACATGTTTACAATGATTTTCAGTGGAAATTTTTTGAAACCCACTTGTGTTGGGGATTCCGTTTCACACTCGTTTCCAACAGTTATATCATGAGAGGATCTATTGAACAATTACTTGACCTAATGAAATCACCTACTAGGACCATTTGACTATGGTGTATCCCTTGCAATATAGAAGGGATAAACTGCGCAGTCACCACTGTTTTAATCCAACCCTCCTTTAAAGGATAATGATGTAGAATGGGTTGAAACAAAAGAAATGGTGAATTTGACATGAAACCGTCTCTATAAAAAGAGACGAGTGATGATTCCTGCCATAAAATTTGGTTGTCACCCAAATGTGTCACATTGGGTTAAAACAAAAAACTTGAACCCGATGTGAATCCTTAACCAAGGTGGCGGTTTGACCCCACTCAAGACCCTTCGCCTCAGAACAAGAAAGGGGGGGGGGAAGATGAATAATCAAATAAGCTTATTTTAGAAATAATGATACTTTTATGGGGTTTTGTGGCTTGTATTTCATATATGTGTATTGTAGGTTCCTGTAGAGAAACCTTCGATCCAAATGGAATCCTGAAGACTGATGAAGACACGAGCCTCAGTGATCTCGCAGGCAGTTGGGGCCCCGAAAAAGAGAAGGATCCCATCACCTACCCAATATCTTCAACATTGTATATCCACCACGTTGTTCAAAGAGTACCACTGAAATGGTACACTCTCCATGGTGGAGGGAATGAGGCAAGCCCTCCAGTCTATGAAGGCTCACCAGTCACCACTCAGCTGTTTCTATCACCCCAGTAGAAGGCGACCCCTGTGGTCATCTCAAACTATTTCGAGATGTTGTCCCTAGAATGTAACAATGAGTACCTACCTTATCTTAGGGAGTTGAATGAAGTAAATGCTAACAAATTCATCTCAACTACACAAGGGTCTTACTAATGGGCCCCTTTTAGAGAGTTTCGCCACTGACACTGAGCTACCGAGTCTCCTCACACTGAAGAGAGCTTTATTCCAAGGGAACCTACTAAAGTTCAAAAGACATGGTCCCATTGGGCTGCCTACCAAGGATGGAAAATATATAATCAGGAATAGGCTATCACCACAGTTTTTGAGGATAAGCTCTTCATTACAAATGTGGTAAGATTCAATTGGCAGGCATACAACTCTACCCCTCCACTCAAGCCCACCATAGAAATAGGGTGGCACAATACGAGGATATGCATGATCCTTCCAGTGCTCGTCGGTCCTGTCATGTAGATAGAGAGGCAAACTATGAGCATATACTGATATCTATTGGCACACCAGGAGCCCATTATCCAAATAGGGAGGCAACCAGCTGCACAGAAGCACAAATACCTGCTAATGCGTATGAAGCTCGCCATCCAAATAGGGAGGAAAGAAAATATGAGAAGAGTAAAATTCTAAGGATCCGTAAAAAAACTGTGAGACAAATATATTGGAAATAGACTAGATGATAATCCTTGCTCATGAATACGAATCCCACCAGTCAAATACGGTAGCAACCGGAGAATAAAATCGGTGGTATACTCGTTCCACTCTCCCCACATAGGAGAACTGGCAGTATCTATTGAAAACCCATAGAGGACTGAAGAAGGAAAAAAATCCTACCCTAATATCAGAGTGGGCCTTCATACCTATTCTATCCAAATATGTATCTCAAAACAACTTGGAAATGATGGAAGCTCAGAAGTTGATCCAAAACCATATCATCAAAACATGACAAGATATTATTGCATCAGTGAAAAAGGTGAGAGATCAGGCCCACAAACTAATTTCCTCGAAAAAAATGACTCACTGGCTAAATGGGTCAGTCAATATAGAGCAGTTACGCATCCCAACTTGAGTCTTGGAGGGTTGACTATATCTTCCCGCGATATATGGACATCCAGATCGGGAACAAATACTCGTTCTAACTGGGGGACACCAGCCCAATGTGGTGGCCACCCTAGTGTAGGCATATATCACTACCAAAAATCATGATGCACATCGGTATATCCCAGTGGCATAATAGGACCCAACAAGACATGGAATCGTATTTGATGGTTGTTACCAATAGCAGGCAGCCTCGGTTACCCACAAGTGAGCACTCAAAAATTAAAAGCGCCGAAGGAAAACAAAAGATGAAGAGAACACACATAATTCTTCTCTACTAGAAGCTGGGGTTCTTGATGCCCTAAAGCACATACCAATAAAGGCTCAAGACACTGTCATTCCATTACCAAATTATAGAAGTGGCAGTAGTAGTTTCAAAGGCCCTCCATGCAATGTCGCTACCAGCAGCTCTGAAGGTCCTCCCCAGAGCATCCACGGGGTCTCACTCTGTGTTCCATGAATGATCTATCATGAGAGCCAATTTACTTATGTGTATCAAGGTATCCCTCCCATTGACCCTAATTTCATCTAGCAAGAAGGTCCTACCCTTTTTTTCATCCACCAAATTATTCCTCCCCAGGGTATACGCTACAGATATGCTTCTTCTTATAGTCAGAAATCGAGTAATGATGTTATTCCTCGCGACAATGACAGTCATTGTGAACGCCCTCCTCATAATGTAAGTTGTTGTGAAGTCACTACTCATAGTAATATCATGATTCAATAAGGTACTCCCCTCATTTCAGTACATCCTGAAGGCCATCCCCAAGATGTACACTACAAAAATTCTCCCTGGTGCTAGGTATCAAGATGTGATAGTAGTCCTCATCATCATAGTAGTCATAGAGAAGGACCTAACCTCAGTTACATCATGAAGTAAGAAGGTCTTTCCTCATTGTAGAATGACCTGAAGTTCCTCCTAAGGTTATATGCCATAAAGACATTTCTCGCGGTTAGGAATCAAGTTTCAATGGTATACCTCACCATTATAGCACCAATTGAGAAGGTCGTCCCCGCAACCAAAACTCATACTATCAATAGGGTCCTCCCCTTTGCTGAATAAAATGTGATAAATCCCTCTTATGTAGAGGCACATAGAAAGATAGAGTCAAACATATCAGCAGTCCGTCTATGACAAGTGATATCCTTCCTTAACCAACGGATGATCCAGGTCCGCGCTTATCTTTGGAGACACCCTCGCACCATTAACATATCAATGAGGCTCCCAATAGCCTCAATACTTGGAATGAAATTATTAGGAAGCAGTCAAGATGGGCATATCAAGTAGAGGATCCCCTAGAAGAACATGAATAAGATATGTTTCTCATGAGAAGACGACTAGCTAAGAATAATAGACTAGTGATTTATTGGACTAGAGTCACTTCTCACTTTGACATACCAAGGTATTTGTCTAGAGAATGTGTTCATGACATTATCTTTAATATATGGATGACTTTTGGCCAGCTAAAAGAAAAATTATTTCCATACGAAGGGTATGTGGGCCATGTCAACATGTTAGGGGTTCCTCACCATCTAATAGAACTAGAATCCCTCATGTTCTCATGACAACCACAGATCAATAAAATCAAAATAAAAAACCTTGAACTAGCTTGCCTCCATACACTGTACAAGTTACATCACCTCATTGGTGATGCCCTAACTATTGTTCATATTTGGGGATGGGGAGAACATGGAGCTCCACACTTTACCCCATGTCTCATCTAGAAAACATCATTGGAAATGACATCTAGATATTTCATTACCCAAAGGAAAAAAATCAAATGAAACACCTATTCATGAAAAATGAGATACTAAAAAAACCAGTGTGGAGTAAGTCCCAAAAGCATTAGCAATGAGGAGATCATTCTATTAAAAAGCTTCTAAGTCATGAAACCAAAAACATCCAGCAGGCTTCCTGCCTAAGGGAACCCAACCCGAAATCCGTTCTCATGTCGTCCAAATCCCATTCACTCCATACGTTTCCAATTATATACTAGGCCCACATCCATGCAGGAGTGCATGAAATCAAAATGATGGAAATAGTGGTGGATACCACTGCAATGCATGAATGACTCCATCCCATTGAGATGGGGTACTTTCTAAAACAAAATTCCCCCTTAAGACCAAAAATTATATGCCATAGTGTATCAAAATAAGATAAGGAACAACCCCAGCCCATAGGGATGGGGGCATTTTTACCTCAGGTTCCTGCAAAACAGACATTTGTCTTCTCCTAACTAGGAACAACGATGAGTAGAAAATTCACCCATTCCTCCCTATATAATGGATCATACCATCCTCGACGAAGGTGAATTATGAGGTTCAATAAGGGATACATTCGAGATAATCTTCTCCAAGAAACCTTAAGAATACCATAGAATGGATGGAGAAGATCCAACAAAGGACCCGAGAAGCCTTCCTACCATTCGACACCGAGTACACCACCCCCAATGAGGTATACATTAGTAAACATGGTAAAACACAACCCCATAGATCTCATAAGTAATGACATAGAGTGAAAGGATGGAAGGTAATATGCTTCCCTCACAGAGGCATCCCACAATAAGCCTGATGGTGTACACACCCGGAACCAGAGATTGGTCTTAAATTTGGGCACCCCCAGTTAATCCGCCAACAGCTCCCTTGTGAAATCCAAATAAGTAAAAGAATAAATCCATTTTCATCTATGAAATGTCTCCTCCTCAACCTGAGAATATGTCCCTCAATCTCACGGAAATATTTGATAAGTAGGAGGAAGAAATGAAAGAGATCAGGAAGATTAATGCCAAGCAGTGTCAAGGGAGACACCTTACTGAATGTGTTCCCCTTATGGAATTTCAGTAGGAATTTCCAGAAGAGGTTCCCTTTCCACACACACTCATCTCAGTGAATAAAGTCAATCTCGAAGGAATGTCCAATATGGAACCTTGAACGTTAACCTAGTTAAACACAGCCAAAAAAGGATATCAAGAATTCCCCCTGCTAGGAAGCCATCTAGATTATATTTAGGTAATCCCAAAAAAGATACCCCAAGATGGGTATCCACCCCAAACACCAGCAGCACCATTACAACCTGCTTTGGCCGTTGTTGCACCATCCCAAGCTCAATCCTAGAAGGATATGGATAGAGGGCTCTTGAACATCATCATGCAACTAATAGCTTGACTAGAATCCATAGAGGGGCGGTGCGATCTGATACAACCAGATTGAAAACCCTACCTTTATTGGTTGAGCAATATTCTACCACCTCCAAGATTAAAAAACCCCATATTCCAAATGTTCAATGGCTCGGGGGACCTGAAACAACATTTAATGAAATACGCGTCTTACTGTGACCCCATGATGGGAACAAAAGAGTATCAAGAAGTAGTAAAACTCTGATGCTTTGTGACCCTATATGGTTCAACCTTTGTATGTTATACTAGATTGCCGGCTAACTCAATAACCAGTTGGGAGGACCTCCGATGATAGTTTCTCTTCCAGTTCAGTTCAACACGGCCTAAGACAACAATCAGTAATCTCATGAACTGCAAGGAGCATAAAAATAAAAGAGTCTCGAACATCATTTCTAGATAGAAAAGCCTAACTTATTCCATGAACATACCTTTTCCTTGGGATGATATTCTCACTATGTGCATCGACAATCTTCATGATGACTTACAAACACCACTCATCCCAGTGAAGTACACAAGTGGGTTCCAAGATTTCTCTTAAATTTCCCAAAGGATAGAATACTCCTTATAGAAAACCAATATCAAGTCTCGAGTAGCCCCATCATCCCTAGGAAAAGGAGCAGGAAAAGATGAAGTGGATTTTAACACGTTTAAGCCACACCTGACACCAGCTTTAGTCATGAGGCCTCCACCAAACCATGCGGGACCCCCTGGATGCCAATATCCCCCACCCCCATCTTAGCCAGATAAGTGATGATGTGGTAAAATAAATTAGTTCGAAGAATGAAGAAATAGATTCTATTCGTTCCAAGACAACCAGGTCAGCGAATACCTTATAGACTCCATGAATTATAACTTGATCTGGATACCAGAGAAAAATAGAGCTGATGAAGTGGGTCTTGAAGACCATAAAAATTATTATCCCTATCACTAGATATTGGGACACACCATACAAGAATTATTCGTCTTCAAGGATCTCCTCCAAAAGATGGGTGATTCTGAGAAAGTTAGGTTGGGCCTGCCGACAGTACAAGTGGTGTATGTTTCCACCTCAGGCTGAAGAGATGAGGAGGAAGGGAAAACAATCTCTAGTAAGAAGGAGAAAAAAATTAACAATTATATGAACTATAAAACAATCAAATGAGTTCATGGAATCCTCCAGGAATACTTGAAACAACAAACCGTGCCCCCAAAATCTTCTGATGCAACAAGACTGTCATCCTCATCCCCACAGTCCTCTAAGATCTAGAGTGGTAGAAAGTAGAAGAAATAATATGGGATGACATTGAAGTAGAATACAGTGTTGACAATTTAGAACTTCATACTAAAAGACTTGGTAAAATGGGTACCGCCCCACCAAATGGTACAACGGGAACCACCCTTCTATACAGTACAATGGACACTGCCCCGCCAAATGGCACCATCTGAACAAGGCAGTCATACAGAAACAATGTCGGATCAAGAACTAATCATTGGAATCATTAATTTAATTCACTTGATGGAACCCTTTTCTAATGGATACTATGGCCGCAAACCTGAATTCCACTTACCAACTAGTGTATTGGAGGAAGAGGCCACACATGCCGATAGTTTCCTGGAAGGCATGATTGTGGTAGGAGTCAAATTCCCAGAAACTCCATAACTAAAACCATTGAAATTGTGGAAACTTGCAGAATGGACATTTGAAAAAAAAAGGGAAATAGAATGAACCTCTTCCCCCACTAGAAGAAATCCAATCCCAGTTATATTGGAGTATCTATCAGAGGAAGAACAAATATCAAATCACCCAAGGCGTATGGGTGAACCAGTTTGGCCAAACCAAAAAATGACTGGAATGCCACCAGCTCCTGTCACAGAGGCTGTAACATCTACATTAAAATACCATGCCCCTAATGTGTCTATAAAAGAGCAACCCTAAGCCAGAAAGTGCCGACCTTTAGAGCAGAATTATTGTATTCTAAAGGAGTTGGATTTATTACCTACAAAGCTATCAATCCTAGATGATTTGAGTCTATCTGCAGAGCTTAGAGAGGATCCCATATAAGCCTTACTAACTCCCTAGGAATTTAAAGCTGAAGTAGTAGCATCCAATGTCTATCAGACAGAGACCAACCCCGAAGAATTTCATGCGGTCATCTCCTTCAAAGACACAGATGAAGATTCCATCATGAAAGGGAACATAAAACCCTTATATGAGTCTGGAAAGATAAATGGACTTGATTTCTGGATGATTTTCATCGACAATGGATCTAAATTCAACCTACTCCTGCTGTGAATGCTTAATCAGCTTTGATATGATGAATAAAGCTTGACACCCTACACAACAACTCTGTTGGGATATGATAAAAGCGAACAGAAGTCGTTGGGATGAATCATGCTTAAAACTGGGATTGATGACCTCATATAAGATTCCAATTTTCCAGGTAGTGAGGAAAATTATGACATTCAACATCCTATTAGGGAGGCATTGGCTACATTATAATGCTGAAATTCAATCATCATACCATCAATGAATCAAATATTGCACTAATAAAAAAAAGGGACATTTCACGCCAATAAATCCCCGTTTGAGTCCCGTGAGTTGTATTACATCGACACATGGTTCTATTAACTAGGATAGATGTAGTCTTTGGTTGATGATGTTGATCGGGTCACTACCCCAAATGTATTGGAAATGGATCCCACTGACCTCCAGCAGTATCTTGGGGAAGAGTATTTATTACCCATCATCCAAGTTGAATGCATAAGTTCAAGCATGGATACAAACTCAATTATATGCATAATTTCTGTTGTGTTTCCAAGTATAAAGTCATTAACGAATGGGATGACTCCTATAATGACAAGAAAATCCCAACCAAAGATGCCCCCGACCAATCCTCAAAACCCCAAACTACCCACGCCTTACTCACTAATGAAAACGATGATTTGTCTTCCAACTTTGGAGAGTTTATCTCGAGAATCCTCTCTTCATCAGAAGAGGAAGATGATGATGAAGATAATGATAAACAAGAAGAAGAAGAATACCTCAAAGATACCCCTCCTGCATTTGAATATGGTGTCTCCACCACAATCGATGAACTTTGGGAGATAAACCTTTGCACTGAAGATGATCTGCGACCCACTTCGATCCGTGTGGCTATTCCTGTAGAGGAGTAGGATACATATTCATTTTTCCTAAAGTAGAATGGATATGTATTTTCTTGGAACTACATAGAAATGACAGGCCTTGATCTTGAGGTTTCCACTCATCATCTGGGTTTTCCAGAAGATCGCCAGGGAAATAACCAAGCAGTCATAAGGACCCATCCAACGCGTGGTGCCAAAATAGAGGCTGAAGTTGACAAGTTGATCAAAGAAAACTTCAAAAGGGAATCCTAATATCAGATCTGGATGGAAAACATAGTCTCTATTAAAAAGAAGAATGAACATATTAGGATCTACATTGACTTTAGGGATCTTAATTGGCATTGCCGGAAAAGTGATTTCCAAGTCCCGATCATAGAATTTTTGATCGATGCAACCGTCGTATATGAGGCCCTCTCTTTCATGGATGACTATTCTGGATACAACTAGATCTGGATCGCCTCAAGAGATGAAGAATATACTAATTTTAGTTCCCATTAGGGAGTAACCTATTATATGGTGATGCCCTTTTTTCTAAAAAATGTCGGTTCTACATATGAGCGCACCATGCATTGCATGTTCAATCCCTTCCTGAGAAAATTCATCGAGTGTTATATAGATGATCTAGTGGTTAAATAATGAAAGTGGGCAGGCCACTGAGCCGATCTCACTACAGTCTTTAACAAACCATGATAGCACAATTTAAAGATGAGTCCCTTAATGTGAGATTTTGGCATTACCTCTGGGAAATTACTTGGATTCATCATATTCCATCACAATATCAAAGTCGAACCTGTAAAGACAAAATAAATCCATGGAATGTCCCTACCTCACAATCTCATTGAGTTGATAGGTCTCCAAAGGCACCTGGCCTACATCCGGCATTTCATGGCCAACACGTCGGGTAATTTTTTACCTTTCCCCATGTTAATGAAGAAAGGGGTTACATATGAGGGGGATAATGATTTCCAATAAGTGTTAGACAATCCAGAAATATGTCTCTTAATCCCATAGGTGATGATGCCCCCATTTGAGGGGTGACCACTCATTTTGTACATAACCACTTGGAATGGTTGTTAGGCACCTTCCTCACATAGAAGAATGATTCTAGCCGCGAGAATAACCACTATTACCTCATCCAAAAAATGATTGATGCTGAAACTCAATATTCAAAAATTGAAAATATCTACCTAGACCTAATATTCATGGTTTAGAAACTCACGAATTACTTTCATCATCATGAGTTCCACCTAGTCTCTCACTACAACCCACTCAAATATATCCTCAACCGTCTCATGCTAATTAGATGCATATCACAATGGGTGGCCATCCTACAATAGTTTGACATATGGTACGTACCCTAAAAGGCCATTAAAGTCTAGGAATTAGTAGGATTCCTGGAAAATCACCCCTCAGATGAATGAACACTGTTGGATACTAAAATTATGGATAAAAAAGTGTTCTATGTCCTATGGGACCCCCAGACATGGGAAATGTACTTTGATGGTTTTCCAGAATCCCGACAGGTAAAAGGATGGAGGATCCCAAGACCAACAATGTTGGGATGAGTGTTATAATTAAATCCCCCGAAAAGGTCATCTAGCCTTACTCTTTCCAGCATTTTGAAGGGTGTACAAATTATGAATCAGAATATCAGGCCCTCATTGTGGGCCTAGAGTTGGAAATCCATGCATGTTCCAAACTCCAAAATATTAAAGGTGATTCAAAGCAAGTAATAAAGTAGTTCAATGGTGACTATTCCATTAAGAAGGAGGTATTGGCCCCCTTGATGAACCATGTTCTAGAATTGATGGAAAAATTCCCATTAGAACCAACACTAATCTATGTCCCTCGGTTAAAAAATGTTTTAGCTAATGCTTTGGAAAATGCAGCCACAACGCTGGATGATCTAGACCCGGATAAAATGTTTATTAGCATTATCCACCATCAGATGGGTTTTCCATTTATCCAGAACAATATGGAGAAGATCAAAATAATTATCCCCATTTTTTAGCCTTATGGTCACACCATTGGAAGGATGATGTCCATTTCAAATTACCTTTAGAAGGGGAACTCCCACCAGATAGTGCTGGAAGGGAACAAGTCCAAAGATGGGAGGCCAACTTTTTCTTGTACAATGGGGTAAACTAAAAAAGGTTCTATACAATGTACGCCTTGACTGAGTTTTTATTAGGTGCATTGATGGAGAAGTGACTGATTACTTCATGAATGAAGTGCACACTGGAGATTGTAGAGTGCCCCAATCAGCAACCAATCTCTCTCATCAAATCCGACGCCTCGGGTATTACTGGACCACTATGATATAGGATTGTGGTATATTCACCAATAAGTTTCATTCCAACGAAGTTAATTCCGATTTTATTCACTGATCCCTAGATTTACTTAATATATCTAAGTACTTGTGGCCATTTTATGCCTGGGGGATTGATTTTGTGGGACCATATACCCCCAACACACCCAAAAAAATCACGTTTATACTAATTGAAACTGACTTATTTTCCAAATGGGTCAAAGCCATACCACTTAAAGACGTTAGAGAGAAAATAATCATTTGATTTGTGAAGGCCAACATCATTACCTGATTTGGTTTCCCACAAAAAATACTGAAGGAAAGTGGCGCCAAATTTTTCTACACTGATTTGGACAAGTTATATCAAGAGTATGTAATAAAAGCCAACCATTCATCCTACTACCATGCACCAGACAATAGGAAGAGAGAGGATTTCAACAAGACTCGATCCAATATACTCCAAAATATTGTAAATAAGGATAAGAAATTGTGGCCAGAAAATCTCCTTCATGTTTTTTGGGCTTACCAGACCACTACCCGCATTACCACCTAGGTGAACCTATACTCTCTAGTATATAGAGAAGAGGCAGTTTTTCCTTATATAAATTTGAGTTCCATAATTTCATATGGCCATTTGAGATCAACTATCCATGAAAGTGTGATCCCAGAGATGGTTTGATGAGTTGGAGCATCTAGATGAGAAAATGCCACACACTTTACACCATTTGGAAATCTATCAAAATCGGATCACACAAGCCTCCAAAAAAGGTTCTCCTTTGATCTTTCCTTGAGGGAGAAATGGTGTTAATCCTCAAAACCCCATTAATACTTGATAAGAAGCCCCCAAATCTTGAAAAAAAGTGGGATGGACCATATTTCATACATAGGTTCTATTCCAATGGAGAATACACCTTGATATCAATGGACAGAATGCTCATCCCGTCTCCCAAAAATTTAAAGTTTTTGAAGAATTATTTTGCGTAATAGCAACACCCTTTCATGGTACAAACTCTATGACCCTAAACAATGAGTTTTAGTACCATGATGTCATGGGACCAAAATCGATGAACCTAAAATTTGAGTTATAATCTTATACACATTAAATTAAACTTTAAAGAACTCATCCCTGAAACATGACATTAAATTGTGACTCATGTCCTCGCTGCATGATGCTAAACAAGACATCATAGAATCCACACTACAAGATGTTATAATGAATAGCATAAGTCATCCTAATCGAATGACGATAAACTTCATGATCCCTAAGAGAACATTGTATGGATTTCTTCCCATTTATTAGTGGGATATGTAGTAACCCCTCGACCATCGATCTTGTCCCATCCCCCACCGTATAAAAAACGCCTCTATCTTGTCCTCTATCTCCCTATATTTACAAGGGAAACCCTTTCCACTCCTTGTTTATCACATCGAGTGTAACTCTAATGAGATAATGATTAGTGGTAAAGATTCCCTTACACAAAAAAAACTGTAGAGAGATATGGTGAACCTGGTATCAGTATTGGATTAAACAAAAATGCCCATACCCCTATGTCTGAGCCAGATCAGTACAGAGAATGTTCATAACTATGTCTGACTTTATTTATACCCTTGTAGGATACGTAGTGATTCTTGGATTTGGCATCCCAGCCCAGCCACTGAAAAAAATAAATTCCCTCTCATGTCCTTATGCATAGACCAAACATTTGTAGGGAACATTAAGAAATATGTGCGGCTTGATTCTTGACCTTGTAGGATACGTAGTGATGCCTGAATCTGGAATCTCATCCCAGGCACCATTTAAAAAAAATCATCTTCCCCCCATGCATAGGACAGAATTGTATGGGGAGTCCATGAAAGGTCCTAACAACATGAAATGAAACAACGAGATTCCTAAAGAGATAGGTGTGTCCCAATTCTCAATGTTATGAGATCCTGGACATTCCCCAAATTTCTTACACAACAAATTTAACGAGACGATAGAAATTCCCAATCTGAATTCTAACACATGTATGAAATAAAAAGATCATACTTCCCGTACATATGAGTCAAGTATATATAGAAGCTTCAGTAGTTCATGGTTAATCATGGTCTGGGTATTTCATACATTCCTAGACACATAATTCCCATTTGTCAAACTCCATACTCCAAGAAAACTTGGATCCCCATAAACATTCATGGACATCTGAGATGTAAGTCAAGTTTCCTATGGAATCGTTTTTTAACTAAACACACCATGTCTCGGTGGATCTAAATATGTCACCTATAAAACTACCATCAATCATAGGAAAATTCTTCATCAAGAGAGTCCTCTCCTACCTTGTTATGTCTGATAGATTCCAAGCCCCATGTCATCCCTCCAGATCCAAGTTTCCCCCGAGACTGTGGTTTACACCTTCTATTATTAATCATGTCTAAGGAACACTAGAACCCCCAAGTCACGATTAAATAAAATATATTAATGATCTTTGTGACATCATAATGTACTCATTGCATGAATCTAAACTTCATAGTAAAATGTCCATACCACACGACATTAAACTACAAGGCCAAAATCTTCCTTACTGTATGATGTTAAACTGCATAGAATTGGTTACAGCCTAAATTTATCTTTGATGTTGATTTTTCTATTCTGAGGTGGTGACCCAGAATACTCATAATCCTTTATTTCTCATACCTAGAATAGATAATGGGAGCTTAGGGATCTTAGCAAGATATCTTCCATGACATTATGGAAAAATAGTTCCGAAATTTGGTCCTAGTAGCACAACCCTAAAAGGAATGTCACAGTTCCCTTCCCCTTAAATAAACCCATTTCCTATCCATACGATGTTAAATGATAGGGTACCCCAAAGATGGGATGAATGAATCACCTTGTGTATGTGTCAGATCTACCTAAGGGATACTTGATTCCATGAGTAAGTCATAGCCCGTATGTCACTAATATATCTGGATACACTTATGTCGTACATCAATCTCTATGATCTGAGTGATATTCAATCTACCTAATCTTCCATGGCCATATGAGATGGAAGTTCAGTGCCTTACATACACCATTCTTGGTCTACGCACATCATTCCCCGGTGTCTCTGCATATGTCTCCTACAAAATGACCATCAATCGAAGGAATATTCTTCCTCAGGAGATTCCTCTCTTATCTTAGTAAACTAAATGGATTCCAAGCCTCATAACATCCCTCTTGATTCAAGCCCCCTCAAATTCATGGTTTACATTCTCCTTCCTACCCACATCCCGGATATATCAGAACATGCATGCCCAATTCATCTCTAGTGTCTTTTGAGTTTTCTGTAAAATAAAGATACCCCATCAATATGCATGAAGTTGATCCACACATAATAAAAAAATGTCACCATTTATTTCTGGTTTTCCCGGAAAAGTTTAGTTAAAAGAAATGCAAATTTTCATGTTCAGGAAAACCAATTGATAATTGTCATATACCATGTGCAGAAAGGACCGAATCTCCATAATCCTTCATAGCCACCAGAGATAGAAAGCCAATTTCCTACAGACACATTTTTCTGACTATGCACATCATACCCCAAAGGCTTTGCATATATCACCTATAAAACGACCGTCCATCATATGCAAAATCATTCTCAGGAGAGTCCATACCAGTTTTCATATGCTCATATGACATTTATGTCCTGTCTCACCCCATATTTGGAAAACCCTTGATAAAAACACATGTATCTTCCCCTTTTTAAATGACACGACAAAAAAAATTTCTAATTGAACTGGACATTCACCAACTCTCCCCTACACAGGTAATAACCGTGTGGGGATAGTTTCCCACTCAAAGACGATATGAATGTACTTAATATTTTTTGACACCATCACTCAAACTGACAACCCACAGTGGCTACTAACATAAAAATAAATTCAAAGTGTTGCAAATTCTACCAATCCATCAGAGATGGAAGGTCAGTGTCCTGTGAACACCTCTATTTGACAATGCACATCGTGCGTCGGAGGCTTTGCATATGTCGCCTATATAACAACCATAAATCAAGGAAAAATTCATCATCGAGAGAGTCCTCTCCTACCCCATATGCCTAAAATGGCTCCTGATCCTTATTGATGTAAAAAATTCACAAATTTAGGGTTAAAAAAAATCTATAACCCATTTCTAAAAGATATTAAAACATTCTCGACTGACGAATCCTGAATATGGGTACCTTCCTCGTCACGTTTGGTCAAAGATGTTAGACCTAAAACATCGGTAATAAGTTTGATTGGCAAGACTGTGAACTACTAGAGAATAAGAATCCATACTCTATAGAGTGAAAATACTCAGAGAGAACCTATGGATAAACATCGAGTATCATTTTTTTAAACATAAACCATGTATGCTTTAAAAGAAAAATACTTTTTGAGCTATCAAATGATACATGAAACTGGTTTGGAAAAAAAACCTTAAAGGGTATCCTAAAAAAAGATATGTTATACCTACTAAGATCGTGTCCCGAAGGGTTAGAAAAATTTAGGGTTACAACAAAAAAGAAAAAATGTTCGTGAGGTTTTCCGTAAAACCTCAACAATGGTCAAAATACGCTCGCTGAGTCCCACAGCTCATGAATTTTTTTTATCCTGAGTAGATTATTTCAATTACATGGTTTCTAATCATAGTTTAATATTAATACACAATCCAAATTATGCTTATATGATTGATTGTTATTAATTTATATGATAGGAAATGGTAAAGAATAAGTATTTGGAGGAAAATTATTTTCATTGAGTTCAAAAAAATGGAGGAACATCCCTATTTTGGAGTCTATCCAATGTATCAAAAATAAATAGAGTACATATCATTATTTGGGGAGAGCTAAAATAATTCTCGGCTCACCCTTTCTAGAAAATGGCATGTGACTGTTATGGGATGTCAAGATTTTACTCTAAAGAAGCTCTCTCATCTGATTCAACCTTGACTGTTGGATAAACCCATTCCAGAACAACATTAGGGTCCCACGATTTCTTCTAGATACCTTCATAATTGTCAAACGAATATACCTGTTAATCCCTCAACCTTACTTCATGGGCCTCACACTCCCACAACTCTTCATTTTGGGTGATCACCAAATCATTAGACTTTTCCTCTTCGTTCATTAGGTGATCGAGTTCCTATGAAACATCTCATAAGTTCATCACCTGATGATGGGAATAATTGAACTTGAATAGCTTTTCCTCACAAGAAGAAAGGTCTTCTTGGGCTATGATGATCTGGTAGATAAGGATATTTAATTGATGATAATCGAAGCCACCAGAACCAATCTTGGTGAATAACCGTAGATATTTTTTAGTCTCTTCAGTGATGCTAGCCATAGGTTTTTCCATGGAAAGAGCACATAAATATAACCATGCCTATTTTCACATTACATGGTGCCTCCCTGTGACACAATTACCTTGATCCTCCCCCTCCTTAATGGTTCTATAGGTAGTAAGTGTTATTATAACAGTGGGAATGGAACTAAGATAGGTTACCCAAGTAGGGGGTCTCTTCTTAACCTCAGATGATTCAACCACTGGAACTAGATGCAGAGGACTAGCCGTGGCTTCTGGGTTCTCTAGTGGTACTCTGCTAGGGACATCCTCATTAGGGTTGTGGGAAATATCCTTAGGAGAGGAGTAGTCTAAATCACTCCCCACTGAGATAGGCTACACCAACGAAGCCCCTTCCAGACGCTTCATGCGGTGAATCGAGTATATTCTTACCACATGGGTAGGAATAGGTGGAATATCCATTATGGTTGTTGTAGGAACAAGAATAGAAGATGTAGCCATCACACTCATCATAAAACAAGAAATGTGTGACATGGTCGTTGGGGTGAGGATGGAGTGGAGAATGGTTAGAGGCTTCTGCACCCACCGAACTATTTCTCTCTGCACCGCTTCAGGGTAACAACCCATCCACTGTTGGGAATATTCCAGTGATAGAAAAGTGGATCCCATCATATTAAGGATGATAACATACATAGTGGCACCTTTCCACATCATCATATGCCATAACTGGTGAATAATTATGGGATGAGACTATCCCCTTAACTGAACAGTAGGAAGAAGCGCAATTTGTTGAAGGCACCCAAATTTTTTGAAAAAATGGTAAGGGGTTATGGCTCAAAAATGGTCGCTTGATCTATACGAGCAATGAGCGTCTCATTAAGAAGCCTAATGAAGTATGATATTTCTTCTAAATAACTACCCCTATCACCTATTAATGACTCATAAGGGGTCGGATACAGTTAGAGTGAAAACCAAGAAGTGTCATTCAGTAGCCTAACTGCATCACTAATGCTTAAAGTCTGGGAACAAACAACAGAAATGTTGATAAGGGCGGGTTGAATGTAGGAATGAGGAACCCTTTCACTGTGTCAATATTCGTAATAGGGGAAGTGTTATACCATCCACCTATACAGGAATTGAAACGGTCCGCTAAGATGATGTGGACACCTACCTTTTTGTATATGTCCCAATAGTTCGTAAAGTCAGGCGAGAGTAGGAATTGCCAAATTAATTGGTCAACCCACTTCCAGAATAGCCTCCATTATCAAAATAAAGGTTTGGACACCAGTATATAAAACTCAGTACGGGAAAAAAATTTGCTAAAAAATATGGAAAAGAATCCTACTAATCTAATCCCAAGTGAAACTTCCGGCCGATGCTCATATCCCCAAGTGTTATATAGTCCTACTTTGAGGATATCACAGTATGACCCTAGATTATGTCAAGACAGAAGGGTTGGATGAGTTCGACTGTATAGAGCTCTCGGCATAGGTCTATTCTCTCGTGAAAATAATCATATCCATGCCTTGAATGGTATAAGAGAGTGAGCCTAGAGGGGATTAATATGTAATCCCTCTGCCATAACTAGTAGGGTCCTTGTCAATGGGAACACATTTTTAGTATTATCCCATGTACTGGCTGCCGGGATAAACTCTTCATACATCTCTCCAAGTATGGGGAGTCCTCTGAGTTGGTGGATGTTATAACATCCCGCCATTTTATAACAAAAACTTTCATTACATTACACAAATCTGAGGATCGTTGAGGTTTAGTGTCTTGGAAACAAGGATCATAATACATAAAAAAAAACATAAAACATTCTTCTTAAACACTTGCAAGGCGTATCCTTAAGTTCATCCTATGTTCATTATGCATCTCATAACCTGGGGACATACATCAAAAGAAAGGGTGAGCAGAAGGCCCAGTAAGGGAAATAAGAGGAACATTTTACATGTGAACTTGAGATACTTCAATAAGGACATGAAAAGAACATTAAGGCATAAGAAAGGAATCATGAGGCATTTCATAATAAAAATAACATTTTTCATAACTTGAAGATGTGGCTACATCATTTAACATAGACAATCATGAACATATCACCAAGGTCCATCCCCAAGGTGTCATTTGAAAATTACCAAGGTTATTCACCAAGGTATCGTGAAAATTGTAATCTCTAGTGGTTACATCATTACCCAATGCATTGGAGCGCTATCAGGGCGCACCCTTAAATTTGCCTTTATTATCATGTGAGCCACATATATCATCATCAAACATTTCATAAATAACCCATATAGCATAAAATAAATGGGTTTCATTTCATAATCATAACGTTTTAAAAACTGCTTTAAAGACATGATCTTTACATTACTTTAAACCCACGGAAAGGGAAAGCGGGTATCATGTATGTAAATCCCAGAATTTAAAATAGAACATTTTTATATATATGTGAATACCTCTGTAGAAATAGGAGCTTTGAGTATTCACTTTATAACATAAAATAATTTTGAGAAAAGAGAGGCATTTTGAGACGAAAATTCTGTAGCATAACAGCTATGTTACAAGGTTTTAGAAAACATTGAAAAGAGAGGGAACATGGGTCGAGCAATCATAATTGACCCATAAAATAGTAGAGGGACAGAATAAGAATTATATATGGACATGGTGGTGCAATTTCAAGGACATACCATTTGAAATGAAAAACATGGAAGGAAGACAAAAGTTTGATTTCTCTTATGAAAGTTCGGCAGCCTAACGGCGTTACTTAAACTTCAAAATACTGAATTGAAGAGATCAAATGGGGTCTCTCATCAAATGAACATAAGAGTCCAGTATGATAGTTATAGAGATCATACCCCAACATAACAAAAAGGAACTTGAAGGAATTGACATGAAAGTAGAACTTCAAAATGAGAAGGGTGAAGAACCACTTAAAAATTCGGCAGCCTAACGGCGCCACTTAAAACATCAAAATACTGAATTGAAGCGATCAAATGGGGTCTCTCATCATATGAACATAAGAGTCCAGTATGATAGATATAGAGATCATACCCCAATATAACAAAAAGTAACTTTAAATAATTGACATGAAAGTAGAACTTCAAAATGAGAAGGGTGAAGAACCACTTAAAAATTCGGCAGCCTAACGGCGCCACTTAAAACTTCAAAATACTGAATTGAAGCGATCAAATGGGGTCTCTCATCATATGAACATAAGAGTCCAGTATGATAGATATAGAGATCATACCCCAATATAACAAAAAGGAACTTTAAATAATTGACATGAAAGTAGAACTTCAAAACGAGAAGGGTGAAGAACCACTTAAAAATTCGACAGCCTAACGGCGCCACTTACAACTTCAAAATACTGAATTGAAGCGATCAAATGGGGTCTCTCATCATATGATCATAAAAGATCAGTATGATAAATTTAGAGATCATACCCCAACATAATAAAAAGGAACATGAAAGACTTGAATGAAAATAGAACTTGAAAACGAGGAAGGTGAAAGAATCCCTTAAAAATTCGGCAGCCTAACGGCGCCACTTAAACATTCTTAAAACGAATTGATGAGAGCAAGGGGGGTCTCTCATCATATGAACATGAAATAGGCAGTAGGATGAATATAAAATAACATCCTCCAACATAAGAACATGGAGTATAAAAGAAATGATATAAAAGAGATTACTTGAAAAGAAAGAGAGAGGTCGGATCCCTTACCTTAAAACGTGACTCTTGAAACTCAAAGGATTGGACCTTGAGGGCTTGGGGGCACCTTGGGAGGACTCCTTGGAAGGTAAGAAGACCAGAACTTCGTTGGGAGAGAGTTGGGAGTGAAAACCAAGGGAGGAAAGGGTGGGTATTTATAGGGAAAGTGAGGGGACAAAGCATTAATGGCCAAAGGACACCTCACATGTGCTTTTCTCAAACCCATGGGCTCTCCCTTGGCATTTATCATGGAGTTAGGCCACATGGGGCCCCCAAAACAATAATTCATCACCCTTGGCCGGCCAACCCTCAAAAGATCTCATGACATCATCATGACATCATTATGATGTCATTAAACATACCGAAACCCTAAAACGGTATTTTTACTATTCACTGAAAATTCAACTTTCTCAGAATAATCCCAAAATTTCACCTTAACCAAATATCAATGCTCTGATTTCAAAAATGAAATCCATTTTATAAAAATATTTTTCTAAATATTTTTAATTTAATTTTTAAATAAAAACACTATTCATCGAAAATTCATTTTTTCCAGAAAAATCCCCAAAAATTACCTTAACATAATATCGATGCTCTGAGTTCAAAAATAAAGTCATTTTTATAAAAATAATTTTCTAATTATTTTTAATTAAATTTTTAATTAAAAATCACTATTCACCCGAAAAAACAAATACTTGAATAATAATTAATGAAACCGTTATTTAACTATTTTATTGAATCACATTACTTAATCAAGGTGCCTAGATTATTTTAAAACTTTCTTTAAGTGAGATTACTAATCCATTTGGTCATATTACTAATCCTAATCATAAAATCACTATTCATAATTTACTATTCATCAAAAATCAAGTTGATCTTATTAGACTCTAAATTTCGTACTGAACATAATTGTAGAAGACCATTTTTTGAAAATCATCACACATTTTTAATTATTTAAGGTTTACACAACCATTTTTAAAATATCCTTTTTCTAAAATTCATCAAAAATATGCATACAATATTTATCCGGTCATTTGAAAATTCATAAACATCATCATAAGAAGAAATCCAAATTTTTATTCAAAAAAAAGATTACACAAGGCAATTACGGTCTCGTTACATAACCCCTTATAATACCAGCATAGGACCTAAGAGTAAGGTGTGCTAGGGTGATAGAATTTTGGGGCGGCTCAGTCAACATTGCCCGAGTAGTAATTTCTATCAGTTTGAACTTCTCGCGAAGGCGATTCCGTTCTAGCTTCACATGATGAAGTTCGGCTTGGATTTGGTCCAGAGCAAAGCCCAATGGTGCTACCTCCTTCCCAATCTCTATTAGATGGGCTTCGATCGGCCCAAGGCTACTAGGTGAGGCCATCAAATCTTCTTTCTATAATAATTAACCAAGATTACTTAAATTTAGAGACAATAATCAAAACATTTTGTTCACGGTGGTCATATTGACCGATGGTCATATAACACTCAAAAACCAATGGTATCATTTTATTTATAATCATGTTTATCAAATAAAACATTTATTTTGAGTATAAAAAAAATAACACATAAAATTAGGAAACAAGATTTATTCAAAATTTCGGGTCGTTACAATCTTCCCCCCTTAAGAAATTGCGTCCTCACAATTTTTTTAAATTGGGTTTTGAAATTTCATTGAAAGTCCCACATCGGAAAAAGAGTCAGTAACACCATTACTTTAAAAGAATGAAAAGGAAGTACAAAGGCCACCCGAGTTAACCCACACTCGGGTTCCATGTAGGAAAACATGGACATGGAGGAAAAAACAAAGGGTCAGTTCTGAGAGAGAGTGATAGAGAACATGATTAGGAGAAAGTTAACCATGAGAAAATCCCAAACTTATGATGTGTGTAAACGGTCTTTGATTACCTAGTAGGAAACGTAAACCAACAACATTTTTGTTTTACGTTTCTTTTCATAATTTTGAGGATTTCATTTACTACATAGAACAAAAACATAAGAAAATATACCTACCTTCAAGTAGAGTTTCATCCTTTAACAAGTCCCTACCAACACTAATCTTTTCTCCAAATGATGAGAATTCAAAAACACTTGGTCTCATAAAAGCACAAGAATCATCTTCTATAGAATCACATAATCTACAAAAGATTAACTATCTATTTCTTCTATCTTTAAACATTATCCCAAAAACAGAAAGGTTAAGGTAAAACAACTCTTCAAAAAGAAAGAATCCCATAGGAATAGAACCTAATTTTAAATCTTCAAAGTTCCATGGTACTACCCAACGTTCATCATAGACCACTCCATAAATAACGGTCCTTAAAATTCCTCAAAATAAACCAAACTAAGATTGAAACCCAAATACAAGAAGGATTTGATAACATAGTCTTCCAAAACAACTTCATTGTTCATCTCCAGACAACATCAACCACTCCTAACATCTTATAACAAAAGTAGCTAACCTAAACATATTTTACCCAAGATAGGTTAATCATTCCCAAAAGTAACCTAAATTAATATAAGTCCACCTTAAATTCATCAATTCTTCAAAATATAAGTCAACCTTACTCCTCAATGAAAATACTATAGTAATCTATTTACCTCGATCATATAGGGTCCCCAAAATAGTGAACGCCTTCCAAAATAATAATCATCTTTTAATCCCCTAATCATCTCTGACATATTAATACGGAAATTGTCGTATTTCCTATCACATTGGTTGTTGGGACACGTTATTCCATTTCCCACCATTAACTAAGAAGATAAAGTATAATTAGAGGCTTAAATACTTAACCAATAATCATGAAAAGGAACTTAAAGCATATAAGGATAACTTGTAGAAGAAAAGTATACCCTAACTTGTGATCCCCTAGGTTCCCATCTAGGTTATCCATGATCATATATTCTTATGTGAATCTTTATTTTATTTTATCTTTTTTCCTTTAATAATGGTTCATACCAAGCTTATGAATTTACCAAAGCATATCCCCCGGGAGTGTCGTAACCAAGAGTGCAGCAAGGCCCGTTGTCGTGTACCAGTTCCCGTTCGAGTCTAGCTCAAAGCGGTGTTTTCGGGTTTTACCCCTATGTACATCTGTGCCAGAGCCACCTCTACCTGCTCGTATCCAGACAGGGATGTATTTGCTTGGCAATCCCTTACTCAATACTCACCAAAATACCAGGAAGATTTCCTATATTAAACTTTTCTATAGGGTTCCTCCTAGAGTTTTCATATCCTAATTTCCACAAATAACTAAACCATCCTTTGATACCAACTATAACATCCCGCCATTTTATAACAAAAACTTTCATTACATTACACAAATCTGAGGATCGTTGAGGTTTAGTGTCTTGGAAACAAGGATCATAATACATAAAAAAAAACATAAAACATTCTTCTTAAACACTTGCAAGGCGTATCCTTAAGTTCATCCTATGTTCATTATGCATCTCATAACCTGGGGACATACATCAAAAGAAAGGGTGAGCAGAAGGCCCAGTAAGGGAAATAAGAGGAACATTTTACATGTGAACTTGAGATACTTCAATAAGGACATGAAAAGAACATTAAGGCATAAGAAAGGAATCATGAGGCATTTCATAATAAAAATAACATTTTTCATAACTTGAAGATGTGGCTACATCATTTAACATAGACAATCATGAACATATCACCAAGGTCCATCCTCAAGGTGTCATTTGAAAATTACCAAGGTTATTCACCAAGGTATCGTGAAAATTGTAATCTCTAGTGGTTACATCATTACCCAATGCATTGGAGCGCTATCAGGGCGCACCCTTAAATTTGCCTTTATTATCATGTGAGCCACATATATCATCATCAAACATTTCATAAATAACCCATATAGCATAAAATAAATGGGTTTCATTTCATAATCATAACGTTTTAAAAACTGCTTTAAAGACATGATCTTTACATTACTTTAAACCCACGGAAAGGGAAAGCGGGTATCATGTATGTAAATCCCAGAATTTAAAATAGAAAATTTTTATATATATGTGAATACCTCTGTAGAAATAGGAGCTTTGAGTATTCACTTTATAACATAAAATAATTTTGAGAAAAGAGAGGCATTTTGAGACGAAAATTCTGTAGCATAACAGCTATGTTACAAGGTTTTAGAAAACAATGAAAAGATAGGGAACATGGGTCGAGCAATCATAATTGACCCATAAAATAGTAGAGGGACAGAATAAGAATTATATATGGACATGGTGGTGCAATTTCAAGGACATACCATTTGAAATGAAAAACATGGAAGGAAGACAAAAGTTTGATTTCTCTTATGAAAGTTCGGCAGCCTAACGGCGTTACTTAAACTTCAAAATACTGAATTGAAGAGATCAAATGGGGTCTCTCATCAAATGAACATAAGAGTCCAGTATGATAGGTATAGAGATCATACCCCAACATAACAAAAAGGAACTTGAAGGAATTGACATGAAAGTAGAACTTCAAAATGAGAAGGGTGAAGAACCACTTAAAAATTCGGCAGCCTAACGGCGCCACTTAAAACATCAAAATACTGAATTGAAGCGATCAAATGGGGTCTCTCATCATATGAACATAAGAGTCCAGTATGATAGATATAGAGATCATACCCCAATATAAAAAAAAGTAACTTTAAATAATTGACATGAAAGTAGAACTTCAAAATGAGAAGGGTGAAGAACCACTTAAAAATTCGGCAGCCTAACGGCGCCACTTAAAACTTCAAAATACTGAATTGAAGCGATCAAATGGGGTCTCTCATCATATGAACATAAGAGTCCAGTATGATATATATAGAGATCATACCCCAATATAACAAAAAGGAACTTTAAATAATTGACATGAAAGTAGAACTTCAAAACGAGAAGGGTGAAGAACCACTTAAAAATTCGACAGCCTAACGGCGCCACTTACAACTTCAAAATACTGAATTGAAGCGATCAAATGGGGTCTCTCATCATATGATCATAAAAGATCAGTATGATAAATTTAGAGATCATACCCCAACATAATAAAAAGGAACATGAAAGACTTGAATGAAAATAGAACTTGAAAACGAGGAAGGTGAAAGAATCCCTTAAAAATTCGGCAGCCTAACGGCGCCACTTAAACATTCTTAAAACGAATTGATGAGAGCAAGGGGGGTCTCTCATCATATGAACATGAAATAGGCAGTAGGATGAATATAAAATAACATCCTCCAACATAAGAACATGGAGTATAAAAGAAATGACATAAAAGAGATTACTTGAAAAGAAAGAGAGAGGTCGGATCCCTTACCTTAAAACGTGACTCTTGAAACTCAAAGGATTGGACCTTGAGGGCTTGGGGGCACCTTGGGAGGACTCCTTGGAAGGTAAGAAGACCAGAACTTCGTTGGGAGAGAGTTGGGAGTGAAAACCAAGGGAGGAAAGGGTGGGTATTTATAGGGAAAGTGAGGGGACAAAGCATTAATGGCCAAAGGACACCTCACATGTGCTTTTCTCAAACCCATGGGCTCTCCCTTGGCATTTATCATGGAGTTAGGCCACATGGGGCCCCCAAAACAATAATTCATCACCCTTGGCCGGCCAACCCTCAAAAGATCTCATGACATCATCATGACATCATTATGATGTCATTAAACATACCGAAACCCTAAAACGGTATTTTTACTATTCACTGAAAATTCAACTTTCTCAGAATAATCCCAAAATTTCACCTTAACCAAATATCAATGCTCTGATTTAAAAAATGAAATCCATTTTATAAAAATATTTTTCTAAATATTTTTAATTAAATTTTTAAATAAAAACACTATTCATCGAAAATTCATTTTTTCCAGAAAAATCCCCAAAAATTACCTTAACATAATATCGATGCTCTGAGTTCAAAAATAAAGTCATTTTTATAAAAATAATTTTCTAATTATTTTTAATTAAATTTTTAATTAAAAAACCCTATTCACCCGAAAAAACAAATACTTGAATAATAATTAATGAAACCGTTATTTAACTATTTTATTGAATCACATTACTTAATCAAGGTGCCTAGATTATTTTAAAACTTTCTTTAAGTGAGATTACTAATCCATTTGGTCATATTACTAATCCTAATCATAAAATCACTATTCATAATTTACTATTCATCAAAAATCAAGTTGATCTTATTAGACTCTAAATTTCGTACTGAACATAATTGTAGAAGACCATTTTTTGAAAATCATCACACATTTTTAATTATTTAAGGTTTACACAACCATTTTTAAAATATCCTTTTTCTAAAATTCATCAAAAATATGCATACAATATTTATCCGGTCATTTGAAAATTCATAAACATCATCATAAGAAGAAATCCAAATTTTTATTCAAAAAAAAGATTACACAAGGCAATTACGGTCTCGTTACATAACCCCTTATAATACCAGCATAGGACCTAAGAGTAAGGTGTGCTAGGGTGATAGAATTTTGGGGCGGCTCAGTCAACATTGCCCGAGTAGTAATTTCTATCAGTTTGAACTTCTCGCGAAGGCGATTCCGTTCTAGCTTCACATGATGAAGTTCGGCTTGGATTTGGTCCAGAGCAAAGCCCAATGGTGCTACCTCCTTCCCAATCTCTGTTAGATGGGCTTCGATCGGCCCAAGGCTACTAGGTGAGGCCATCAAATCTTCTTTCTATAATAATTAACCAAGATTACTTAAATTTAGAGACAATAATCAAAACATTTTGTTCACGGTGGTCATATTGACCGATGGTCATATAACACTCAAAAACCAATGGTATCATTTTATTTATAATCATGTTTATCAAATAAAACATTTATTTTGAGTATAAAAAAAATAACACATGAAATTAGGAAACAAGATTTATTCAAAATTTCGGGTCGTTACAGATGTACCATAAGCTGATTCCCACCTCCCCATGTAAAAAATGTTTGGGGTTTGTTCTTGAGCACTAGTAGCTCAGCAGCTCAGGAAGGATTTCACCTGGGAAGGTGGAAAACTAAGAAACCCAAGTGGATTGATATAAGTTCACTGCATTCAACTGGTCAGGGGACTCTAAACAGATTTGGTGTACCTCGAATGCTTAGGCCCATTCTTCGAAGAAACATCCTTCAGCCATCAGATCCCACTTAGTGCTCAAACCGCCATTAGGGTTTTCTTTGGAAATGCTGATAATAGACGGTTACTCTTAGGAGACTAGTCTCGAGGCCATGTTTCTACATTTTCGATCGCCCTGAGTCCATACCTAGTCTTCTAAAATAAACACATTTTCCTAAATAAGTGTAGTTATAACTTCTCATGCAGAGGAAATATTGGCCTGATCATGTCCTTGTAGTGCTTCTAGGAGAAAGAACAGTGTTTTGGGGTTAGCCAATGGTAGAGGAACATCTTCAGGAAGACCAAATCCGTAATGTGGAAACTATACAAACAATTGGAAAGCTAGGATCTCTAGAATCAGGAGATATTTTAAGAAGCTATCCTGAGGAATAATGTAGGATTGAAGATGGTCCTCACTGTCTCCCACCTTGGTCTCCCTCATCTTCATCGGTTTCATCACATCTTGTGAACGATCTATAATACCCTGCATAGAAGAATTAAAAAAAATACAAAAAGTTTAGTCCAATAAAAAATTGTTGGATAATGGTCATGAAAATGGTTAAAGGATATAAAAATATGTCCATGAAAGGCTCTATGTAATGTTCCTAGAAATGGTACATGGTAGACATTACCCATGCTCTTCATGATACATGGAAGAAATCCCTACATGCTACATGATACATAGAGATACTCCCCTCATACTGATGTGGTATGTGGAAAAATAATACCATGTACAACCATGGTATGCAAAACGCCCACGAGGTGCTGGCCCTCAGAGCATTAGAAAGAAAACAGAAGTGTTTGTGGAAGGTGGATACCACGAACCAAAGACTTTTCAAATTCATTTTTAAAAATTGAGGATTAAATGTTCAAGTATGGATTATTAATTCCTAAAGTTCAGTATTCTGGTTCAAGATCGGTGTGTGGACACACAAGCCATATATCATTCTTCTATGTGTAAATCCAAACTAAGGTTTTAAATTACACAACGATTATTTGAGAAATCAAAAATTCGGTTTGTGGGCGGATAAATAGAAAATATTGAAGTTCACAGCAGAATCGAAGTAGTTCACATGCAAGTTTTTCACAAAAGAAATGGTACACGAATGCAGATTAATACAAGGGAGAGTTGAGAGAACTTCTCTCTACGATAAACTCTAGAAGAAAAATTGAACGGTCCCCTATATATAGGTGTGGTACTCTCTTACTGGAAATATCTATTCTACCGTAAACCATTTTAGTAGGACCACGTCTACATCAAAATAGTCTTCTCTTTGTTCCGAACAGACCCAATTCCAATTAGGGCAATTATAGGGTCTTAAAAACATCACACAGGGAATAAAATACTCTCACAATAAATTTTCAAAAGGGAAAAAGTATTCCTACAAGTCTAGTAATGTAAATGAACTCAAATTGAGTTAGAAACTTCAGAAGAAACATGAAGGAATTGATGATTTCAATGAATTTTAAGTGACCCGTGTACCATCATCGAGAAGGGTTCACAGACCAAATGAACAGCGAACCACCAATATGCAGAACGAATAGTGAGGTTTTGGCCCATGGAGCGATGGCCAATGAACCTAGACAACCAAAAACCGCATCATCGAGTGAATCATGCATGCGAAGGCCATCTGCATACCATTCAGAAAGCTCCATAGTTCATGGAGGATGAAAACCAATGAGGTTATGCAAATCATGAATCGCTAACCACAACCTCTAAAAACCCTGGTTGAATAAGTCTTCCATAGGTCAAGATATATCTTAATGGGATTGCGCAAATGGTACCACATTCCCATAGATATGATTTTCCCAATTCTCTATAAAAGGAGTACAGAAGGAATTGAGAAAGGAAAAATGACGAAAGATCAAAGGGGACCCCAGAGGTTGGAAGAAAGAATTCAGAGAATATTCCAACTATAGTAATGAGTAATAGGAAAATCCTGAATTGAAAACCATGTTTCACACAAGTACAGCTAGCCACAAACCATAAAACGAGGGAACATAATAATAATAAGAGGATCATAAACCAAATTGGTGAAATCGAGAACCACATATTTTTCATGGATGAACTCCCCCTGAACAATAGTCCCAAGGACCCTCCTTCAATATGGTGTTCCTCATAGTGTATCGCTCTGCAGATTTAACTCGATGCCGCATAATGAATCACTACACAGATAGAACCCAATGTGGTGTGACTGACCACATTGAGGACCACATACCATTGTGGTGTGAGGTGGTCATTTCCCTAGCTTGCACACTATTTCAGTACATGGAAGGTCCATCTGCTCACATACCACTATGGTATGTAGATCTTCCCCCATTATGCATAAGAAAATAGTAAATAGAATGAGGTGTTTTTGGGTATTCTTCACTATGGTTCCAATTTTACCCCTCTGTTACTATCCAGTCTTCTATAGTCCCTCTACGAACCAGTCCCCTAACATCAGGTAAAAGCCTCCTCCAAAACCACCAGACCCATATGATTAGACCATCGGGTGCATCAACGCACCCCTTGAGTCTACATACCCATGGTAAGTAGAGTCATGAAGGCTCTCTCAACAATAGTTCGGACTCCAAGGATGCTTGTAAGTCTATATTATCATGGTAACCTAGAGTCCAACCTTGGGATGCTAACACATACTTTCCCGTTCTAGGGATTAAAGGTGATCACCAGCTTTTCCATTCAATGAGGAATGGTGATCAGTCAAAGGGTTAATGTTCAGTTCCTCTTTTTACAAGGACGACACTCCTCCCCTTTCATAGAATGAGTTCCAGGGAACTCCCACTGAGGCAATTCCCCAATATTTTGAAGGTAGAGTCGCATGAACATTAATGTCATCTCACATTTAAGGTTCATCCCTCCACTCCCTCTCCCACTGTCACCCTGGCCTCTTCCGCTATAGGCTCTCCCTCTCCTATCTGTAGGATAAGAGGCATGGGTTTGGTTGGATCTCTAGCATCCTCTTGTTTTTCAAACCGAGTATGACTCACATGGGATTAGAGGTTTGTGATGGTTTCAACATCCACACAAGTATGAAATATAAGATCTCTAATTCCTGATCAAACCAGGATATGTAGGATGCCAACATAAAGTTCCGGGCTCAGAAGGGTTCCCTTCCAAAAGGGTTCATCTAATCATGTCCCCTAAAATGGAATGCTTCCATGCGTAATCCCCAACAGTTATGAACTTTGATAAATCTGATACATAATCAAAATATGATATATAGGATGCTTACATGAAGGTCTGAACTCAAAAGGGTGCCCCTTAAAAGGGTCCACCTAACAATGTCCCCAAAAATGGGCATCTTCTATGTCTAATCCCTATCCATTTAGAACTATGTGAGCTCTAATTCCTCACCTGAGGATATGTAGGAAGCTCATCTTATGGGTCCTAACCCAACATAAAGTCACCTCCCTCCCTCTCTAGATGATGATAAACTCTATATTGCCTTATCATATGGTTTAAGTTAGCATTTCCTTCGTAGCATCAAATCCATATTTTCCTACGATGATCTTGAAAACTAGGGGTAGCTAGTAGACACTGTCTTTGGGAATGAAAAAAGGATTCAAAAACATATGAACATGACATAAATATATAAGAGAGTCCCAGAATATGTAATAACCCCCCCCCCCCAAGGGGGTGCAGTGTGCCCGAATTCCCATCCGCTCAACCATTGGAGTTCTCAATTGTCGTTGGACAAATCATTGTTCAATGAGCACCTTCCTTTGGAAATAAAGTCCACGAAACATGGATACTAGGGCTGTTGGGTGTTTCTGGCTGCACAAATAAACCCCATTAGAGACCATCTAAGGAAGTGAGATCCTGAGAGGACTGATTTCACAAGTACTTGACCCCATGCAATTGTTCATTGGTACCATTTGACTTTGGCGTCTCCCTCACAATACAGAAGGGATAAACTACCCGGTCCCTGCAGGGTTAATCTAACCCTCCTTTAAAGAATAATGACACAGAATGGGTCAAAACCAAATAAATGATGAATTTAACATGAAACCGTCTCTATAAAAAGAGATGGGTGATGATTCTCATCGGAGAATTTGGTCAACAACCCAAACACACCACCTCAGGTTGAAACAAATATATTTCAAAAATTTATCTTGAGGAATGTATTATTTCTTCTTTGAAAAATTCTTCGTAAAACAAAAAAATGAGAAACATTTTCTTTTAAAATACATTGATAAATTATATATAATTCTTGAGAACTGTTTGAAAACCTTTTTCTTTGAAAACTTATAAAATAATTTTGATTTTTTAAAACATTTTCCCTTGAAAACAGAAAAAATAAACTTTTAATTTTTTTGAAAACTATTTTACTTAAAAATTATTAAAGTAGCTTGAAAACGTTTTTAAAACCATTTTAATTGAAAAATTATATAAGTAGCTTCGAATAATTTTGAAAACCATTTATTTGAAAACGGTTTTCAAACTTATAAATAAGTCTTGAAATCAATTTGAAAACTATTTTTCTTGAAAATATATAAAAGAATATTTAAAACATTTTGAAAACAAATTTACATGAAAAAATATAAAAGAATAGTAAAGATGTTTTTAAAACTATTTTCCTTAAAAACCTACAAAATTATATTATAGACCTTTTGAAACACTTTTCATGAAAAATACATTGAAAAATAATAAAGAAATCCGGAAAATGTTTAGAAAACCATTTTCCTTGAAAAATTATAAAAGGATCTTGAAAACACATTGAAAACCATTTATTTGGAAATATCATTAAAAAAAATCTTAAACATCAACTTCTAAACATGAAAATAAATCATCAATATTGAAGGAGGATAAATATATACATGTAATATGGGGTAAAAAGAACATTTATTTTTCACAATAAAAAGGTTATGAAAATGACTCGTTCAGAAAGAAATGTAAATATTCCTTTGAAAACATTGGAAAAAATACAAAAAGGGTAAAAATATATTTTAATGGACATATTATAATTGTATAATATTCTTGGAAACCCTTTTTTGAAAACA